>BPTQ01000005.1:27264055-27907637 GCA_019973895.1 Chrysanthemum seticuspe
CCAGTCAAGCCAGGACCAGAATGCATTTTTGGCCGGTAATACAGAAAAACCTGGCCTTGCTAACTTCCTGGCCTGGTCTGGCTTGTGTAAGCCAGACCCCAAAACCCGATTTGGTCAGAGTCAGACTAGGCCAGAATCGGGCTACGAGTGGGGATATTTATTGGTAAATACCGAATTCTGTTATCTTTTATCTAACAAGAACCTTGATTTAAACAACAAGAAATAAATGTCTATTGTTTATCGTGGTTTTCCGGTTAAACTGTATGTACAACATTACGAATTTTTACAACTAGAAAAAATTTTCCTGTAAAAGTATAGATAGGTTGTTTTCGTACTTTTAAAGTATAAATGAGTGAGTTTACTATGAAATTTCCGAAACATTTATTACGTAAGTTGCTAACATAAAATCCATATAAACTTTAATTACAACTTTGTATAAAACGTAAATCTCTTTGTAATGGCATTATTATTGTTTGAGAAAGGGATAATTTCATATTTCACTCTCTTTTCAACATTAATTTCAAATATACCTAAAATACAATCGTTGAATGCATTATTTACAAAGCCTTTAAAGTATCATTTGAGTGAGTAAATATGAAATTTTCATGCTTTTGTTGGATAGATATGAAAATGTCCTTTTAAAAAAGATCAACATTTTTAAGCATTACAACATGTATGTCAAATTGGCCTTTTGGTGCTATTTGTTATCTGTAAATAAAGAACAACAAATTTAGTTCCAAGAACAATCTATTTTCTATTGTCTTAAGCCATAAATGGTTATTTATAGGGGTGAGCATCGGGCTAAGACCGGATCAGACTGAGACTGGTTTAGCCCAAAACCCCAGACCGAATGTGTTCGGTCTGGTCCGGTCCTTCAATCGTTCCGGTCCAAAAAGACATAATGGCCGGTTTTTACGTAAGACCAGGACCGAACTGACCCGGAACCAAAATAAGGAAAAAGTTAGAACCGAGACCGGATCGCTGGTCCTTGAGTTCGGTCGGTTTTTTCGATTCGGTCGGTTTTGGTTTCTGCGATTTTTGCTACAAACGCTTAAGCACAAACAAACTTTTTTTACCCAAGCTAGGCTCTCTTTTTTTCTTTTTTTTAGAACGGCAATTTTTTTCACACCACAAATCTCACAATACATCGCACAAATATCTTCAGCGAGGCTTGAATCGACAACCTCTAGGTTGATAGGCAACACACATACTACTAAACCAAATGCCTTGGGTGCAAATTTGTTTTTTTACCCACTCACTGTCCACTCAATTATTTTGCTTATGTGGTTTACACGTCCTAATATGAGTTATCACTGGTAGGCATGGTTTTAATACGTTACTCGAGTGTAAAACTATTTTTCATCATGAAATTATATTATCCTTCTAGAGAGGTGATTTGAACATTCTATTAAATGATTTGTATATTTAAATTATTTGTGTTTTGACATTTATATCCTTACATTACTTTTAGTCACTTTCACCCATGTAATGGTATGAATGTCAAAACACAAAGGGATAATGCTAAAAAAATGCATCGAAGTTGACACCTTTTGAAATTGTGTATACCCAACTATTTTTTTTCAATGTAACACAAAACTTGGTAAATTTTGTTATTGTATGTATGATTACCAATGTGTCCCACGCGAGCGTGTCCGAGTGTTACACATAGACTGCCAGCGGTTTTGGCTTATTTTGTAGTGAATTAAACCAAACTTAATAGGTTTTGATCGTTTTTAGCACATCGGATAGTTAACAAGTTCGGTTTTGATTTCTAAATAGTTTTGTGCTGCATATGTATCATGTCTTTGGGCACGAAGTTAAAACATTTGGTTTTGGCTTCTACATGGTTTTGTGCTTCATGCATGTTTTTGGCACTTGAGCCCAAAACATGGTTTTGTGCTTCATTCATGCATATCGAATTGTTAAGGCGTTTGTTGTGTTTTTTTTTTAGTCTTGGGTTTTTATGTTTAAACCATTTGAGCCCATTCACAAACAAAGTATAAGTGCAAGATTTGTTTGGTGTGCTTAATGTTTTTGGGTTTGTAATCCACACTTCATTTGGTTTTTACACACAGAAAAAACGTACTCCTCTGCAGCCGATTTCCAGCAATTTATTCGATCAGAAATGCAAGTTGCTTCCGTGATCTTTCAGGCAAGTTTGTCACGTTCGGCTGTACATCAGCTTTGGCAGTTGTACCCTGGGAAACAGACGGCGAATCTGTTTTAAGGGAATCGTGTTAAACACGAGCCTCTTGCCACGACCTTTACTGTTTTCTTTAATTAACGTTCTATAGTGTCTGTTTTTACATTCTGTTATTTAATAATTGTAATCTGATTTATTATTTAATAAAAGTGTACACCGTTTCCCACAATACATATATGTTTTGTATACTAGCTTAATCATCACAAACTTGAACTATCTTTTTCCCAAAAATTATGGCCACGAAAGAGTCAAACAAAAGCAGAAGGAACACTTTCGCATATGAGCTTCCTCGATCAAGTACATGCATCATAGTTGCACGAATGTGAGTAATGACTCTTTTATCGAGACAGACTTTGATAATAAGCATATGTAATCCACACCTAAAAGACTTTAATTGTGACTCTTTTCTGACATCTAGCATAAATATATGTATCTGGTGTTCCACGTTCCTAATACATATCTAGTATTAGTTTTTTTTTTGAACGGCATAAATATATATAAAAAAATAGCTACTAGTAAGGCACTAGAAGCTAATAAGTATCAATACAAATCTAGAAATAAACAATGTTACACAATCTAGATTCCTCCCGAGGCTTTAACTGCGAGGACTACAAAAAGAATGAAAAAACTCTTGCCAATTACAGATAACCAAGACAAGAGAAAAATCTCCACCCACGGAGGCCAAGCCACTGGTTTTCACTCCGCGGTGTTTTTGATGTAGTCCCAAACAAGCCCCGGGGAAAGTTACAACAAGAAAAGACATATCAACAAAAGATCCGGATAATCTTGATTTGCTCGATACTCTCGGCAACGAAAAGCAATTCACAACAGCAGCCATCACGTACACGCAGACAATCTTCATACGATAGGCTCCCCCAAGGAGATTATATAAACGAAATCGGATTTTTAAACCAGTCATCCCAGCACATACTCGCTTTCTTGTACCTATTCCGATACCATATATATGAAAAATGAATAATAGATTCCACCATACCAACATCCCTCTTCTTCCCAGGTTGAAATATAGATTCATTTCGGAATCTCCAAAGCTCCCACCAAGTCGTATAAATGATAGTGACAAGAACATCCTTAGCTTTATGCAAATTACCCTGGCTATTAATAAAGTCTAGGAACTCAGTTGGAAGAAGCTGAAAAGGGAGATCCAGATCAAGCCACTTAATAACCGATTTCCAAACCTTAATCGCGATAATGCATTCAGACATCGTATGATAGATAGATTCCAAACCATTACTACACATAGGGCATATAAGAGAGACATTGCCAATACCACGAAACCATAAATTAAAACGGGTAGGCAAACGATCCTTAATCAATCTCCACACATGAATATTAACCTTTCGAGGAACTATCTTGTTCCACCTAGTCGCAAGGTAATGACTAGGTAAAGACAAACAATCAAGGTGTTTCCGTAACCCGTTAACCGAAAACGAATCCATTGTATCACAACACCATCTCCAAGAATCGTCAGTTTGAACAATAGTAACCTGCTTGACAATATCACAAATCCTATTATATTGATCTTCTTCAATACCTCCACGTACAGGACGTCTCCAATTCCACGAGAAGCTCGAGCCGTTCCAACGATCCCCAACCACAACATTTTTGAATTCTTCAATTAAGAAAAGACGAGGAAATTGTTGCGCCAATGAGGTATCATTAATCCAGACATCATGCCAAAATAAAGTACTCATTCCATCTCCAATCTTCCTTTTCAAAGAAGAGATGGGAACCAGACCTGCATTATGAAGATCAGACACAATATGCATAATATTATTCCAAGGCCCACCATTTTTCGTTACCTGACCCCGACCTTGTGCTTCTCGAGAAACAGGGTGCAAATTTTTTATAATTTTAGTCCACAAAGCATTTGGGTAATTATGGAATCTCCATCTCCATTTATATAAAAGAGCCAAGTTAAGCGAATGAATGCTACCAAACCCGAGACCTCCACGATCTTTGCTAGCCAAAACCAAATCCCATTTCACCCAGTGTATTTTCCTATTCGTATCTTCGCCACCCCAAAAGAATTTAGATCTCATAGCTTCCAGTTTATTGCAAACCGTTTGAGGCATTCGGTATATAGAAAGATAGTAAGTATGGAGTGAGCCAAGAACTGCTGTAATAAGGACCGATCGACCTCCAAACGAGAGACAATTAGCTCTCCATTTAGACAACCTTTTAGAAAATTTATCAATAACAGGTTGCCACGAAGTAGCCCTGGACATGTTAGCCCCAATAGGAAGACCGAGGTACATAAACGGAAGTTTTTCTCCCTTGCAACCCGCCAGATCAGCAAAATGATTTAATTCTGTCCCCGTAACACCAATACCTTAAATCTTCGATTTCATAACACTAATTTGCAAGCCCGAAAGTATTAGTATTATGACGTCTTTAAAAAATTGGTATAACTTGAGGTTGCAAAAAGATATGAAACTTTAAATGGTGATGTACTGATGTAGGTAGAAGAAACGGTACCAAGTCACGACCTTTTAACTACAATGCAAAATTAATTTGGTGGAAAAGTAACAATTAAATTAGCTCTATTATTTTGAAAAGAGTGTTAGCAACTTGCATTGTAGATTATTTGTAATTTGATAGAAACCGAAGCTAAGCAAATTTTGATCAACCATATTGGTTTCTAAATGGTTGTTGTGCTTCATTTGTATCATGTTTTTGGGCATAACTTTCTAACAATAAGTTTTGATTTCTACATGCATGGTTTGGTGCTTCATTTTTTTGGGCATAAATAAACATCTGGTTTCGTTTTGATTTGATTTTAGTATTTTGAATTATCAAGACGTTCGTTTTTTTCTTCTTTGTGTGTTGGGATTTTAGGCTTAGACCATTATTAAGACGTTCGGTTTTTCTTCTTTGTGCACAGTTGTTCGTGTACATATGCTTGTTAAAATAAGAGTTATCTATTTATTTATTTATTTATTTATTTTGCTTAATGTTTTTCGGTTGAAATCCACACTTCATATCTACGACTTGTGTTCTAGTTTGATACCGTAAATTATAACTGAAACCTAAATTGATACCATGTAAAATAACAGTTTAAAATGGTTGTAACATGTGGATCATGAAAAAAGAGTCAAGCGAAAAGGAAGAGAAAAAATAAAATTGGCCATAACATGCTGATCATGAAAAAGAGTCAAGCGAAAAGGAAGAAAAAAAAATCAGAAACGTAGACGATGCAACAAACTGTTGCATTGACTGTGTTCTTGATTTATTATATGAATCACACTTGAACTTATAAAGAGTTCACTGCTTTTACTTTCTATCCATGTGGGATAAACTCTTGCAATTGGCTTTTTGGTGCTATTTGTTATTTGTAAATAAAGATCAACAATCTAGTCTCAAGAATCAATGTTAAATTTGTTGCTTGGTATAATCATTTTTTGTGCGTGTGTTTGGTAGTTATATTTCATTACTCGTTATGATGTTAATTTGTCGTAGCATGAAGATCTTATGAAAAAAGAGTTAAGTGAAAAGGAACAGGGAAAAAAGCCAAAATCAAGAGGCATGCAAGTTTTTATGGCATGTGACTTAAGAGAAAAGATCAATATAGATCATAAATTTGTCATAGATCCAATTAATCAATAATGTCCATTCATTTTTTGATCAAAACAAAAAAACAAACTTTCACCTTTTTTTATAAATTAAATATCTCACAAAGAGTTAATCATTACGAGGAAAAATCATACCATTACGACGAGAATTAAATTATCTTTCTATATATATATGCACTTCTATATACTTTCGACTACTTTTTGTTTTTTTTTTCCTCAAAATTTCCGCTTAAAAAAATCACATGTGATTTTCTAATGAATCACATGTGATTTTTCTCGTCAAAAATTTTGAACAGAAAAAAGTTCGGCGAAAGTGTATCTAAATGCATATCTATAGAAAGATTATTTAATTCTTGTCGCGACGGTGTACTTTTCTTAATTTGAAGATTTACCGTTTGCAACATATGTTTGTTTTTTAAAAAAGTGGAAAATAGTTTTTATTAATTTTGATGAAAAATAGATGGCTAAGATTGGTTTATTGAAACACTTATATGCTATCAAATTAGTATTCTCTGCATTTGGATTGCATTATTATGGTTTGCAAATTGCAAACAGTTAAAAAGATCAACATTTTAACTAATATTGAAACCTCTACGGAGGCCTCCAACCAATACTTACATATGCCCGTTGTCATGAACTCAATTCATATACTACGATATCGTTATAGAAATTGTAGATTGATATTGTTATCAATGAGATTGGTATGACAATGGTAATCCTATTGGGTCCAACTTTATTCAAAACATGCCATTTGATATGCTATATTTCCCCCATATTAGAAAGCTAACAACATAGTCATCCATTGGGTCTAACTTTCTGAGAAATCCAACATAGCATCCATCTCAAATTCAGGCATCTCAAAGGCTACTACTATGGCGACACAATATGCATCGATCACCAACGCAAATCTATCTAGCAATAAGGAGTGTCAGATCAAAAATTATTATTAAGACGTTCGTTGCGTTTTCTTTGGTCTTGGGGTTTTACTCTTGGACCAATTCAGCCTATTAGAAACAAAGTAAATAAGCCCCAATTTTTCCTATAACCTTCTTTATTAAAGTTTTTGTTTCGTGCTTAATATTTTTGGGCTTGTAATCCACAGTCCATATTTATTGGTCTTACATGTTGCATCTATATTTTTTTTGGAATATAGATTTTACTGGTCTTACAATTATTTTAAACAATTTTTGGAACGTGAGTAATGACTCTTATGTCAAGATAAACTTTGTTAATAAACTCATGTAATCCATAGCTAAAAAACTTTAATTTTGAACCTTTTGTATATGATTGTTGGCCTATTCAGTGCGCAATGAATACAGAGTTAAGTGAAAAATAATTAGAAAAAAATAAGATCTAAATATAACCGTAACAAGTAAGTTTTTTTTATGGAATATCCAAATCAAATTAACCTATGAATGACACTTGAAGTTATAAAGAGTTCATTACTTTTACTTTCTATCAATGTGAGATAAGCCTTTGGAATAAATTAACAAATCATCTTGACAATAAAGAAACATAAGATCGTAGATTGAAAACCATGTAGAAAATATTAAAAAAGTTAATGCTTTACATTTATGTACCATATCTGATTTGAATATTTCTTCACAACAAGCTTCTTATATTTTCATGAATGGAACACGTAAATGTTATATAATGAAAAATTTTATTTTGTAAACTTGTAATGTAGGTATTATCTGCATTTCGATTGCATTATTATTGTTTAAAAAAGATCAAAACATTTTAAGCAATATACAAACCTCTACAAAGGCCTCCAACAAATATAGCAGGTTTAAATCGTTATGTTTTACTTGAACTAAAGAGACTTTTTGTTACAAACGTTTAAATCGTCCTCATATGCACAAACACAATTCTTTTTTTTTTACCTAAAGCAAATTTCTTTTTTACCCACTTACTGTCCACGCAATTCTTTTGCTTATGTGGTTGGTAGAGTTTTAATATGTAACTCGATTAAATTATAAAACCATTTTTGGTCATGAAATTATATCGACACTTAAAACATGTAATACTATACCTTTGTACTAACTTGCAAGACATGTTGATGACTATGTTATCTAGTGGTTAATTTTTTTATTTTATAAATACTGTATAAACAAGTCCAAAAATATATACTCCCTTGTTACACAGGTCTGTGTATTGATTTTCACAGGATCGAAATGAACAAGATTTACAAGATGATTCTTTAATTTATTTATTTATTTTTATTATTTTTTTTTTCTTTAATATTGTTACAACATAATAAGGTTACATTGTAACATGAGACACACTTTACAACTGTACATATGACGCGTATATATAGAGGTTCGTATGAACCATTGTGTGTGTTCGGTAAAGACAACCGAATCCTAACTACCTAACTAACATAACTACCAATAACTACTTTTAACCGTTTTTCGGTTATAGACTATCTATCTAACGAGTTTAGCCCTTAAGCTTTAGTATGTTACATATTGAACTGAGCAATGAGCGAGATTAAGTCCACATTCTCCCACTTAATCTTGATCGTTGCTTCGTCCAAGATTTTGAACTCCAAGTCTTCATGCTCTTCTCCGCATTCTTCCTCGCATTCTTCCTTTCCATTGTCTTCGTCAAGATCAATGTCTTACGGATGTTCATGCGTTCTTTCTTTTGTGTCGGTCTTCAAACGCCGCTCCCAACAAAAGTATTCCTTTTTTCCGTCTCACGTTATCACCAAATCCCAACAACTTGCTGTTTTTTTCGATGTTCACCAAACTGTTGTTGTCATCTCGTTGTTGTTTTGTTTTGTCCAAACCAATTCGCAAATCACAAAAAATGTTCTTGGCTTCCTTTTTCCCTTTTTTTGTTGAATTGTTTCTGCCCCATGCAAACCAAAAGAGTCCATTTTTTCTGGTATTCCACACTTGTTCCCACGTTGCTATATCCTTGTGTGTCGACTTAACTTCGTATCCACAAAACATCCCCTAAACTCCTTCTTGTTCACGGTATCTAGGGCTGTAAACGAACCGGACGAACACGAACGGAGGCTTGTTCATGTTCGTTCATTTAATTTTAACCGGACAAATAAACGAACACGAACGCTTAAACGGACGAAATTTCTTGTTCATGTTCGTTTATTAAGAAAATGAGTTGTTCATGTTCGTTTATGTTCGTTCATTAAGACACTAAACGAACATAAACGATCGAACATAAATGAATATAGACAAACAATCATAAACTTTATTAAATTATGTATCTTAAATCGTTTTATCAGTGTCATTTTGTTTAAACAAACTAATTTAAAAATTATACAATTAAAAGATTTGATATACGAATATAAATAAATAAATGAACATAAACGAACGTTAACGAACGCATAATCGGACGTTCACGGACATAAATAAACGGACGTGACTTTTGTTCATGTTCGTTCATTTAACTAAACGATCGTAAAATATTGTTCATGTTCGTTCATTTAATAAATAAACGAACATAAACGAACTTTTTACCGGACCGTTCATGAAATGTTCACTGAACGTTCGGTTCGTTTACAGCCCTAACGGTATCCTTCCAAACAAACCTCAGTTGTTCTCAGTGTCCTTCCAAGAGAATCCTTGTTTTGTTGTTGTTGTTTTCTTTCGAAATCCAAGTCTTTTTCCCACACAAGCCTAATACCCTTCTCGGTATCTTTAACCAAAACAAACGAGTGTTTGTTTTGTTTCTGTTTCGTTGTTGTATTTATCCTTGTGTCGCTTCAATGCGTTTTCCACAAACAATCTTTGAGTACTCCTCTTGTTCTTCTCGGTTATTTCCAAACCGTTTCCACAACAACCTTCAATCCTCGCGTTTACCACGCGTTCTTTTCCTTCCCTTTGTGTCTGTTTACAACCCGGTTTCACAAAGTTTTAACCCACTCGTCTTTTTATCACAAGACGACGTGTACTGCTCCCTTCTATGTCGCGTTACAAGCGAATCACAGAAATCTTTTACCGCTAGCTTCTTCTCTCTTGTTCCACGCTATCCTTCCAAGCGTCAAGATTTTTCTTTTTCCCTTTGTTGCCGCGTTAGACAGTCACCAACAAAGTCACAATATTGTTTTCGTTCTTCCCTTTGTCGTCACGTTCCAGTCCCAACAAAGTTTTCTCCCACCAATACGTCTGGTGTCAACGTTTGTTCCTTCAATTGTGTTCCTCTTCTTCTTCAAGGGTGGATTAGGTCGTTACTATCTGCAACTTCCGTTGGTTCTGATCGTGCACTATCGTCGCCAACAATCCTTGGTGTCTCTTCGCTTCTAAGTCTTTTGATCTTCTTGATCAAAACTTGAATCAAAAACTTGTAATCTTGTAACCCCGTCGCTCTTGATTTGTTTTTCCCAGGTTTTGGACCTTTGGCTCTTGATACCAATGTTACAGAGGTCTGTGTATTGATTTCCATAGGATCAAAATGAACAAGATTTACAAGATGATTCTTTAATATTTTTACAGCATAATAAGGTTACATTGTAACATGAGACACACTTTACAACTGTACATATGACGCGTATATATAGAGGTTCGTATGAACCATTGTGTCTGTTCGGTAAAGACAACCGAATCCTAACTACCTTTAACTACTATAACTACCAATAACTATCTTTAACCGTTTTTCGGTTATAAACTATCTATCTTTAGCCCTTAAGCTTTCGTATGTTACATATTTAACCGAGCAATGAGCGAGATTAGGTCCACATCTCTAACATAACTTTAGTAGGAACTAGTTCCACATATTATCATTATCTAATATTTATTTCAGCAAGAGACATGTCTGCCCGGAAACAAACACTTCTCCAATCATTTTTGCAAGCCACTTTCCATCACGGTCCAGCACCGAATTTACATACTCAAGATCCCATTCCATGTGTTCAGATGATGCAAATAAGTTGACTCCATTATGGTCAAGAGAAACTTCCAGCCTAACCCATTCATCATCGATGGTATCCTTGATGTGTGACAGAAAATACCTTGAACCCAAGTTTTACTTCCTACAACTGCAATGTAATGGAGGTGAGAAGATTTTTCCAAAGAGTCCAAATCAATAAAAGCGACAAACACCATGTATTGATTAGGCACAAATGGTAATTTGTGTAGTAGAAAAGGCATGAAATTACCACCTTTTTACTATAATACAACACAAACCTAGTGGAAAATAACAATTAAAATAGCTCTAGTGTTTAAAAAAATAGTGCTAGCAACTTGTATCCTAGTTGATTGAAACCAAAAGTGCACAAGTTCTATTGAATTATGACCCAATGTAAAGTTATAATAAAGGGTTAAGAGAAAAAAGCTGAAGAAATACACAACAAGCTAGTTTTTGTTGTGACTTACTTTCATACTTAAATAGATAAATGAGACTTGAACTTATAAATAATTCATCACATTTTCTTTCCATCGATATGGGACAAGGTAGATACAAAGCCAAAACTAAGCAAATTTTGATCTTTTTCGCATATTGCATCTTTAAAACGTACGGTTTGGTTTCTAAATGGTTTTGTGCTTCATGTGTATCTTGTTTTTGGGCATTAATTTAAGACGTTCGTTTTGTCTTCTTTGTGTCTTGAGTATTTAGGCTTAGACCATTGAGCCCATGAAGAAAGAAAGTGCATAAGCACAATTATTCATGTACACCTGCTTATTAGAATAATAGGTTCGCTTTTTATGCTTAATATTTTTGGGCTTGTAATCCATACTTCATATCTAGGACTTGTGTTCTTGTTATATAACAGTTTGATAACACAAATTATAATAAAACGTAAATTGATACCTTGTAAAATAATGATCGTAACATGTAGATCATGACAAAAAGAGTTAAGTGAAAAGGAACAGAAAAAAACCAAGAAAGTGACAATGCAACAAGTTGTTTTTTGTTTGAATCATCATTTCTCTAGTTAAACATGTAAATGACATCTGAACTTATAAAGAATTCATTACTTTTACTTTCTATCTAAACAATTCATGTTGACACTAAAGAAACATGAGATCATAAAGTAGATTGAAAACCACAGTAGAAAACTATAAAAAAGTTAACGTTTTACAAACACTTATCCAAGCATTCATTTTGTAGCCACTTTCAATCACGTCCAAGGGACCAAGACTGAATTTACAAACTTGGAAACCCGTTCCGTGTGTTCAGATAATGCAAATAAGTTGACTTCATTATGGTCAACAGAAACTTCCAGCCTGAACCGATCATCATTTGTGGTGTACTTGATGTGTGACAGAAAATACCTTGATCAATTTTAGCATACTGGATCGTCAACACGTTCAGTTTTAGTTCATAAATGGTTTTGTGCTTCATGTGTATCATGTGTTTCGGGTGGTATGACCTTAAAACGTTTGGTTTTGGTTTCCACATGTTTTGTGCTTCAAATTTTTGGGCACAAAGTTATAATGAATCCGTGTTATGGAAAAGGTTAATCCCATTCAAGTCATTCTGCTATTGAAAGATGTTCATGTGGATCACCCTACTATTTTTTTATTTAAGCAAGTCAATGGACTACAAAAATATTACATTGTGATCAATCTACTATTTTTTTTTTTGCTACTTATAATATGTAATGAGCTAGGTGGCCTGCAATTATCTTTGGATGATGGTTTGTGGTAGTTTGATGATGATGACCAACTAAAAAGAAACTAAAGAGGCGACAAACAGTTGACAAAAAATAAATTATGTGGAGTTGTGAACGTTAATGGATAATATTAATGAGATGGATGCATCCTTTTATCATGCTAAGTGATTTTTTTTTAAAATTAAATGCAAGTAAAATGACCTGGATAAACGGAAATTTTTGATAAAGTGACTTATATGAAGGTTTTATTTATTTTTTTATTTTTTATTTTTTTTTCAATAGTATAAGATTTGAGGGTGCATAAAAGCGTTGTGAAAAATTAGTCAGGTGAAAAGAAAATAAAAACAAAAGAAATTAAATAGAAAAAGAAAAAATAAATAAATCAAAACAACTAACGTAACAAACAAGATTTAGATTTTGTTAGATGAGTGTATTTTAATTTTAACTAATGAATGACTCTTGAACTTATAAAGAGTTCCTTTTTTCCCCCTACCAATGTGGGACAAACTAATACAGTAAATTAACAAATCATGTAAGACATTAAGGAAATATAGGATCAAAAGTTGATTAATTGTAGACCATGTAACCTTAATTGAAAAGCTTAAAATCCATGCCTACCCTAATATATTGATACATATAATACAAGTATTTGAGTTGTTGACGTCACTTATATTCCTCTAAAAAGTAATGTAAGGTGGATATCACATTCTAGTACAAACTAATGTTTTGTATACTAGGTTAATCGTCACAAACATGAACTATCTTTTCCAAAAATTCTAGCTACGAAAGAGTCCAACAAAATTAGAAAGAACACTTTGGAGACCGACTGAACATCTTCAATCAACTACACACATTGTCCTTGCACGAATGTTGATTCGTAACGGATTTGATCCCTGTGATTTGTCAGGTTTAAAAAAAATGGTCCCTAGACTTTTCTTTTTTTGGGGATCCTGTCCCTTTGATCAATAAGGTTATAGGCCAAACCCGTTACGGGTCAAAAACCACAAGAAGAAGATCCGTGAAAAAAAATATAGAGACGATTTTCATTATACCCGACAAACCACATAGACGATTTAAGTAATTAACTCATGTATAAATGCTCAATGAAATGTGTGCAATAATCTTTAAAGCTCTTTGAGAACTATTGGGCTATCATCCGATTGATATCATACGCGTCGATTGACACATCTTTAGATCCAGGCTTACCCAATAGGGAAAATCATTCACTGCTCGAAATCACTCTCTTGTGCTCGAAATCACTCTCTTGTGGTGCATTGTCAATCTATTTGAGCCTTTATGGTTATGTTCATGTTTATAACCTCCAGTAACAAGTGTTGAATGACTAAAAATCGATACAACTTAGAAGTTGCAAAAAAAGATATGAACGAGAGAATGGTGATTTAGGCAGAAAAAAATACACCAAATCACCACCTTTTAACTAAAATACCAGGAAAATATGGTACAAAATAACAGTATAAAAAGCTCGATCATCTTAAAAATAGTTTTAGCACGTTGGATGGTTTACACGTTCGGTTTTGGTTTCTTAATGGTTTTGTGTTGTATGTGTATCATGTTTTTGGGCATAAAGTTCAAACGTTTGGTTTTGGCGTCTACATGGTTCTGTGTTTTATCTTTTTGCATATCGAATTGTTAAGGTGGTCGTCATGCTTTCTTTGAGTCTCGGGTTTTTAGGCTTAAACCATTTTAGCCCGTTCATTAACAAAGCACATAAGCGCGATGTTTGTTTCTTGTGCTCAATGTTTTTGGGCTTGTAATCCATACTTCATATTTACAACTTGTGTTCTTGTTATATACTCGGTTTAGTTACATTTTACTAAATAAGATTAATGAGAAAAAGTGAAAGAATACATACAAAAATGGAAACAAGAGTTATCACAACAATCAAGTTTTGATGTGACAACCCTACTTGCCATTTAATATGTCGTTGACACTAGAGGTTATAAAGCGTTCACTACTTTTAATTTCTAACAATGTGGGACAAAAGCTTGTAATAAATTAACAAATCATGTTAGACATATAAGAGAAACATAAGATCATATGTAAATTGAAAACCATATAACCTTAATTGAAATGCTTGAAACGCCTGCCCTTCATCATATATATTGGTAAACATATAGCAATTTGTATTAGTTAACTCAAACCAAAGTAAACAAATTTTGATCTTATTATATTGAAGGTGTGCATTTTCATAAAGAGACACAATTACCATGAAGTGTTTATATAGACACAATTTGGTTTTTTCTATAATGAACACATTCATATCAACAACAAACACAACAAAAGTATTCAATGTTTTTCTCTCTTTCTTGTGCCTAGAATTAGAGTGCGTTATTGTCTTATCCTAAAACGAATTTCGTGTAACCCAAGGCACTAATAGAGTCGAAATATTGTATTAGAAAAGTGGATTATATATGATTTAAGAAATTATCCGGACATTTTTTTATTATAAAAAAGGAAACCAAGAATTATCACAACAAACAAGTTTTGTTGTGCCAATTTTACCCATTAGATCCATTGCTGACGCTTGAGCTTATAAAATGTTCAGTTATTTTCTAACAATGTGGGACAAAAGCTCTTGTAATAAATTAACAAATCATATTAGACATTAAAGAGAAACATAAGGTCACATGTAGATTAGAAACTGTATAACCTTAATTGAAAAGCTTGAAACGCCTAACCTTCCTCATATATATTGGTAAACATAAAATTAAAAAAAGAAAAAAGAAAAAAAAAAAGATGAGTGTTGATTTTGTTAAAGATGTTGTTTTATGTTTTATATGTATGTGTTTGGATCATCTTTCTTCTATTCCCATATTAATCAAATATATAAAAGCAAATTAGAATATCTCGTTGTAATGTATATGCAACCCCTTAGTAAAAATGTCAGCATACTAGCATACTAATAACGAAACAGAACATGCCAAACCCGAACCTGACCAGTAGCAATCATGTCACGAACAAAATGAATGTCAGTCTCAATATGTTTCGTCTGTTGATTCACAAATTTAACAAATCTCAACGATATTTTTGTAGTTTACTCAAGAAACAAAGTTTCAAGGTTTTATATGCTTTTAAAAAATAGTTAGGTGAAAAGAAATAGAAGAAATACAAAAATGGAAACAATGAATGCCACAACAAATAGGTTTTGTTGTGATTTTGAAGTTTCATTAAAATTTGTTAATGACACTCAAGCTTATAAAGTGTTCATTACTTTTACTTTATAACAATTTGGGACAAAAGCTCTTGAAATAAATTAACAAATTATGTTAGACATTAAAGAAACATAAAATGACAGGTGGATTGGAAACCGTATAACCTTAATTGAAAAGCATGAAACACCTACAGTTCATCGTATATATTGGTAAACATAAAACAACAAAAGATGAGAGTCGATTTTGGTAAGGATGTTGTTTTATGTTTTATATGTATGTGTATGGACCATCATTCTTCTATTCTCATATTATTCACAATAAAAGCCGAGCTATTAATATTTGGATAACGTGAATTTTTTCGCTGATGTGGAAGGCTACTACTATCCCGACACCATATGCATCGATCACTAACTCAAATCTATCTAGCAATAAGCAATGTCCAATCTAGAATTTTATTTTTGTTAAATCAATAATGCAATACAAAGATGCCAGTAAATCAATCTCGAAACGTTCACTGAAATCTTTGTAAGTATTTAAAATCACTTGGTAATGTTGTATGCATCAATACTTTTAGTCAATCCATGTGTTAATGTGGATGAAATATTAACACTATACTATGTTAAGATCTAACCTCTCCGGGTGCAATGTGTGCATAAATCTATGAAGTTTTTTTAGAACGACTAGGACTTTTCATTTGATATATTGATCGATTGATATCATATGGGTCGATTAACATCAAAACCCAACTCGAACACATGATACTCGAAAGCATATGAAAAGGCAATAGACCGTAGCTCAAACATGCAAGATACAAAACCAAAACTAAACAAATTTTCACCCCTTTTTAGCATACCGCATCTTTAAAACGTTCGGTTTGATTTCTAGATGGTCTTTGTGCTTCATTTGTATCATGTTTTTCGGCATAAGTTTCAAACGCCGGGTTTTACATGGTTTTGTGCTTCATTTTTTAGACATAATAAACGTTCAATTTTGGTTTGGTTTGGTTTTACTATTGTGAATTATTAAGATGTTTGTTTTGCCTTCTTTGTGTCTCAGGTGTTTAGGCTTAGACCAGCTGAGCTCATGAGGGAAGAAAGATTATAAGCACAATTGTTCGTGTACACTTGCTTATTAGAATAGTAGGTTTGTTTTTTGTGCTTAATGTTTTTGGGCTTGTGATCCACACTTAATATGTACGAGTTGTATTCTTGTTATATACTAATAAGAAAAAAAGAGTTGAGTTGAGTTGTATTCTTGTTATATACTAAGAGCACAAGGTATTGCAATGACGGATAACACATTATTGGTATGATATCTTAGCGCCAAATTATATATCTCTCAATAACACACCAATAACTAAAACACTCTCCCGTATAACACACCACTAACATGTTATTAGGTCCTACAAAATGCTCCACTAAAAATACCTACTCACTCATTAAAAAAAATAATAATAAAAAAATAAAAATAAAAATAAAAAATCAACTGGCGTAAGCCATTCAAGTGGCTTGGGGACTTTTGGCACACAGTGACGGTATGGTTGGCACAAGTTTGGCACAAAAAAATGGTGCATTTGGCACGTTATTTGTATGCATACCGTGTGTTATAACAAGAAAGAAAGAGTTGAGTGAAAAGGAATAAAAAAGCCCAACCAAAAGAAAATTTCACAAGTAAGTTTTGCTAAATTCACATTTAATTGGATTTACATATGAATGTAAGTTGAAGTTATATAAGGATTCTATTACTTTTACTTTCTAACTATGCGGGATGGGATAAGCTATTGACCCTAAAGAAACATAAGATCACAAAGTAGACCGAAAACAATATGAGAAACTATAAAAAAAGTTAATGTTTTACATTTAACACTTTAAGGACTTGTTTGTAAAAAAATTCAATTTAGTCATGTATAATTAAAAGAAGATTTAATACAGAAACATTTATTTTTATTATTTGATATTTTTAGTCATCTTTGTATATTAAGTCACAATCAAACAATTTTCATATAACTTAATAAATTCATGTTTTTTTCATATTAAGTCTATTAAGTCACACCACCTAAGTACCATATTTAGCTTGAACATCTTACCATTAGTGTTATTTTTTAAAATAAAATATATATGTTTGGGTCATCTTTCTTATGTCTTCACATGTTAATCAAATATATTACAAGTTAACAAGTTTTTTTCAAGGATGCAAAATGTACATCTTATTAAACGAAAATATCTCTGTTGTAATGGCGTAATTATTGTGTTAAAAAATATCAACATTTTAAGTAATATAGAAACCTCTACAAAGGTGCTATTTTTGGTCATGAATTTATATCGACACTTAAAAACATGTAATAAATATACTCTGTTCTAACTTGCAAGGCACGTTGATGTTTATGTTATGTAGTGGTTGATTGGTTGATTTTATAAATATGAACAACAAGTTCAAAAACTGATAAAAACGTACTTATCTTGGGTTAAAAAGTTGGAACCGAACTTGATAAGGTGACAAAAACCTAACACTAACCCAATATTATTAAGCTATCGAGTTTTTTTGTGTGACCCGTTGGACCCAATAAGCAATTGTAACCGTGTTAACCTACGAGCCGTTTGGGTCAGGTCTACTCCGATCTACCTGATCCTTTTGATACCCCTTCTATATGTACGCGGTTTAACAACTATTCTCGTGGCTGTTTTCGAACTTTTTTCTAGACGATTGGCTTAAAAACCCGTTTACCCAACTATATTTGAACACGGATATCTTTTGAGACCTTTGGCCATCTCACCACTCTCAGCCATCTTGAAGATAATTTGAACCAAGTACAAAATTTTTCAATAATAATAAAATATATTCGTATTTATTAAATATATAATTTCACGCAAACCCCATTTGTTGTTCACTTCACAATTGTACTTTTTATTATTGAAAAGTACGATTTTTATAGTCCTTATTGAAATTTGAATTTGAACACTCGTTTGAAATGAACCAAAATAAGATATTTACAACCAATTACGAAAATTCTCAATAATAGTAAAAAAAATATTCGTATTTATTAAAAAATATAATTTCTCGAATACCCAATTAGTTGTTCACTTCAAAATTGCGCACTTTTTTATAAAAAAAAGTACGATTTTTATAGTACTAATTGAAACATGAAAATGAACACTCGTTCGAAATTAACCAAAATAGTAAGGTTAACATCTGTGTTGCTGCAAGAAATAAATCATTTAACCTAATAACAGAATTAAGTGAAAAGAAATAAAAAAACAGAAAAAGACACACAACAAACTACTTTTACTGGATATGTTTTTTTCACATTCTATCAATGTGGGGCAAGCTTTTGAAATAAATTAATAAGAGAAATTTTTTTAAATGGACCGTTTGTAATAGTACTTTACGAAATTGAACATCGCACATACATTTTTTCAAAATGAACTTTTTTAAATATTAACCGTTAGATTGAATAGTAGATTACCTTTTAACCATACACGTGTATGCCAACGAGTGTTGGGCGTCTGGGCGAGGGCTGGGCGAAGTGTTGGGCGAGTCATGAGGCTGGGCGAGGGCTGGGCAAAAGCTGGGCGAGGTTGGGCAAGGTTGGCGACATGTGAGGCGAGGCAAATATAAAAGTTAAGCTATATTAAATTTGTAGGGCGATATGTGGAGCGATTCAAAAGTGACTACATAGGCGATTCAAAAGTGAGAAGCACACTTAGAAGTTTGTGTAGGTTTGAGACAGTTTTGCAAATACATAATCAAAGTACTTATAATATTACATGATGTACAATACACAAAAGCATGTACATAAAATACAAATTTAATATAATATCATTACATGAATCATTGGATATTAATATGACTAATGGTCAAATATAATTAAACAAGTTGTGGGGTCATTTCTGACATTTTGTGTACCATGTGAAATAAAGTTTATGGATTTTGCCTTGGTAAAATACTTTGTGATATATGAATACTTGTCAATTCAAGCAACACCAAAAGTTTGATGTGACAGATTTTGGTTATTCTTGTAAAACATCATAAAATAGTTTAGATTGGTAAAATTAGTATAAATATGAGTTATTTAGGTAATTTGCTTAATTAATAAATCATGTTAGACATCAAGGAAACATAACATCACAAGTAGATTGTAGACCATGTAACATCATAAATTATGAAACTTCGAGCCTGACCCGATCATCATTAATAGTATAATGTGTGACGGAAAATACCTTGAACCTAAGTTTGACTTCCCATAAAACCGTTGCAATAATATAGTTCCAAACCCGTTAACACCTCAACTGCAATTTTTTACTGCGATATGTGACATATCAAATGGAGGTGAGAAAGATTTTTCCAAAGAATCTAAGTCAATAAAGTGACAAACATGAGCCGGTTCTAGGCTCTCATGAGCCGGTTCATATATCCCATCTTTTTTATGCAGATGACGCGCTGTTTATTGGGGAGGGAAGAGAATTTATGTCACTTAATTAGTATTTTACAATGCTTTTATCTTGCTTCGGGTCTTCGGATTAATATTCATAAGTGTTGTATTATGGGTGTTGGAGGTGTGACGAACGTCGAGGTAAATAGAGGCGCTCAAATGATTGGATGTGAGGCTTCAAAAACTCCTTTCAAGTATCTTGGGATTATGGTGGGTGGTAAAATGAACCGTCTTCATTCATGGGATGTAGTTACTGATAAAGTAATGGCTAGATTATCTAAATGGAAGGCGAAGACTCTCTCTATTGAGGGTAGATTTACTCTTACAAAATCTGTTTTAAGTACAATTCCGCTATACTATATATTTTTCGATGTTCAAAGTTCCGATAGGAGTTCTTAAACGTCTTGAATCGTGTAGAAGCAATTTTTTCCGAGGTATGGAGCCTGGTACGAGGAAGGTGTCGTGGTTCAGTTGGAATAGCGTTATTGCTAGTAAAGAAGTTGAAGGTTTAGGTATATCTAGTTTCTTTGCTATGAATTGTGCTTTACTTTTTAAATGGATTTGGAGGTTCAAGGTGCAGCCTGAAGCAATGTGGGTTTTGGTCATCAAGGCTATTCATGGGCGTGTGGGTAATTTGGATCGTGACGTTAAGGTTGGTAAGTCTTCAATTTGGCTCAATTGTATTCAATGTTTTTCTAATCTTTAAGAAAGAGGTGTCGATTTATATATGTGTATGAAAAAGAAGGTGGGAAATGGTAGTGACTCTTTATTTTGGCTAGAAAATTGGTTGGGGGAAGGTTCTTTGGATGTGAAATATCCGTGTTTATTTTCTCTAGAGGAAAACAAAGAGGTGTCTATCCGTGATAAACTTCACAATGGTCTATCTCCTTCATGAGTTTAGAAGATTGACAAGGGGGGAGCAGAAGGTGTTCAAATGGAAGAGCTATCTAACTAAATTGATTCGCTTGAGTTTATTGAAGATCATGATAAGTGGGTTTGGAATCTCGAGAGAGATGGAGAGTTCAAGGTGTGTTCGGCTAGGCGCTTCATCGATGAAGGGCTATGTGATATGGAAGGGATGCATACGAGATGGGTAAAATTAATCCCTATTAAAGTCAATATTTTTGCTTGGCGTTTAGCTTCAAATAAGCTTCCAACGAGATTCAATATGTCAACTAGAGGTTTGGAAATTCCGTCTATGGTTTGCCCGATATGTAACGAAGGGGTTGAATCTTCTGACCACTTGTTCTTTTCATGTTCGTTTGTTGCTTCTATCATGGCCAAGGTTCTAAGGTGGTGGGGGATTTTGGATAGTGGTATTTCGTCCTATCAAGGTTGGGTTATTTAGCTAGAAGGGTTGAGATTAAGGAAGGAGGTGAAAGAGTACTTGGAAGCCACGTTTTGTGTTTCTTGGTGGTTCATTTGGAGTTATCGTAATAAGTTGCTTTTCTCTTCAGAGCAGCAATCTAAGACGTCGTTATTTGATCGTATTGTGTCCCAGTCTTTTATTTGGTGTAATGCTAGAGCTAGTAGAAAACTAGATTGGTTAGGTTGGCTTAAAAGCCCAATGACTGCTCTTTTGTAATTGTTTCTTTGTGAGCTTTAGCGTCTTGCTAAGCTCGTTAATAAATCTGCCGTTCAGAAAATAAATAAATAAATAAAAAATAAAGTGACAAACACCGGTACTGATTGCGAATAGCAATAATTTCTCCAAATACTACCCGGTTTGGTCTATAAATGGTAATGTGTGTTGAAAAAACGCATGAAATCACCCTTTTAACTACAATATAACACAAACCTGGAAGAAAATAACAATTAAAATAGCTTTATTGTTTTAAAAATCGTGTTAGCAACTTGTATCCTACTTAACTGAAACCGAAACACAACAAATTTTGGTCGTTTTTATTATATCGTTAACACATTCGGCTTTTGTTTGTAAATAGATCTGTCATTTGTGCATCATGGTTTTGGATATAAAGTTTAAAGTGTTGATAAATGGACTACTCATTATGTTTTGTAGTCCAAGCCTATTAGTTTTCTTTGCCTTATTCATTAGAATCATAGGGAGCTGATAAATTCACGATCAAATTCTATAAATCCAGGAGAGGATGTTGTTTATATTTTACATTGTGGTACTTGTTTAAGAAACTTAATGTGTGACAAAGCTGTGTAAAAAAGTTTCTTATGACTCCATATTATGAAGAAAAAAAATAAGTGAAAAGAAATTGAAGGTAATTTATCACCCTATCTTATGAAGAAATCGAATAAAAAGCGAGAACATGAAGAGTGACAAGAAACAAGAAATTGTTATCACTCTGCTTCTTCACATTATTACTTTGGGAATGACACTAAGTTATAAAGAGTTCGTTACTTATACTTTCCATCCATGTGGGACAAGCTTGTAAAGTAATTAACAAATCATCTAATTAAGACAACTATGAAACTTAATATCACAAGCAGATTTAAAACCAAGTAACCTTAATGAGAATCTTGAAATCCAGCCCTTCATCATATATTGGTAAACATAAAACATGAAATAATCAGAGTCGATTTTCATGACCATTATTATAGTTTGATAATTGCAAACTTAAAATATTTTCATATGCCCATTGTGATGACTTGTCAATTCATATACTATGATATCATTATAGAACATTTCGCAGCAAAACTTGTAGATTAAGATATGTTGTTGTAAATGAGCATACTTAAAATACAAACTTTGTAATATTTCTTCGAAAAATCCATTTGATATGCTATATTCTCCCCGTGTTATGGAAAAGATTAATGCACTTTAAGTCACTCTGCTATTGAAAGATGTTCATGTGGATTATTCTACTCTTTTTTTATTGAAAGATGTCAATGCATTAAGAAAAACTTACATTGCGATCAGTCTACTAATTCTGCTACTTATAATAATGTAACGAGGTGGCCTATAATAATCAATCTGATTATGTGGCGACACTTGACGTTTCTTTGGATGATGATTTGTGGTAGTTTGATGAAAATATTAGAAAACTCACATAACAAACTTGTGGATGACTCTTAATAGTGGAACAAGCTACTAAAGTAAATTAAGAAATCATGTTAGACATCAAGGAAACATAAAATCACAAGTTGATTGTAGACCATGTAACCTTAATTGAAAAGCTTCAAATTCATGCCCTTCCTAAAATATTTTTAAAACGTAAAACAAGAAAAAATGAGAGTCGGTTTTTGGATTAAGTGGAAAAATAAATCGGAAGGAGGAACACAAAAAACATGTATTTGTTATGTTCTTCCGTTTGATTTTCAACTTACATAGGGAAAAACTCACTAAATAGTAACCAACTTTCACAAGTGTTTCATTAAAGTCACTCAAGTTTTTTTTGAGATCCAAAAACCACTCAAGTTTCATATGTGTTCCATTATTGTGCAACATTTTGTTTTCCTGCGATATTTCCATGACACTATCTGATGTGTACATGTATTAGATGACATGGATTACTGACATGACACCAACTATATATAACTATATATGATTGATCAGATTGTATGACATAAAAGCCCATTAAATTATTTACTCTATATAAACACTGAACCTTAAATATATACGTTCAGTTATATTGAAGTTAACAAAAGACAACGTTTGTTTTATATGGGACTCAAAAACATGTACAGTGGGCTAATGTGAGGAGAATGTGAATATACTTGAAGATCACTGCGATTTTACTCTTTTTAATGTGGTTGTATTGTATGGTCATTCGAAAATTAAGTATCTTATGATGACTCAATGTCTACTACATTAACTTATAACTTTGTTATGTCAGCAATAGTTACACCAGAGGTATATATCGATTCGATTCAGTTGATTAATATAGCAACTAATATAAATGGAGGCTCACACAGAGAGAAGAGAATAGGCTAACATAGCAACTAACTTTGTTACGTGAGCTATAGTTATACCCGAGGTCACACATTATATATTCTATGTATTGTACGCAGGGCCGGAGCCAGGATTTGAAGTTAGCGGGGGCTTAACTTTGTAGTCCGATAGTAACAACAAATGTCTTATTTAAACAAAATATCAATGTCTCATGATTTGTAGCGTTTGTTGACAATATAGTAGAAGTAACAATGGACATTTCAAACAAAAAATGACTGTCAAATTCGATCTTGAAAATGATTCTACAAAGGCATACAAATTAACCAAAAATATAGATATCCACTGTGATTGATCACAACAGATTTGTGATGGTATTGTAAATTAAAGTTTCATTTAAAGTTGAACTATCTATAAAAATACAAAGAATCATTTTTGAAATTTAATAATACATACTCATATCTTAACCAATGAAAAAGAAAAGTCAAAACAAAGCTATAAATATCAAGGAATGAAATGACAGAAAACGTGTTAAAAAAAATGACAGAAAGTGAAAAAATAAAGAGAATTTGATAGAAACTATTAAATGGGAGGGGCTAATACAAAAACGTTATTTTCATATGGGCAATGACTAGTATAACTGTTAGAGATTTTGGGCTTGTTAGGGGAGGCCCAGCACCCCTCCGCCACCCTATCAGCTCCGGGCCATGAAAGATGATTAATCAATAAACACATTATCTTTTAATATGGTATTAGGCCATAAGATCCACGAAACCTAAACTCTTCTGCTGCCGCCTTCGGCCATTGGCTACACGCCGGAGGTTCGGAGGGCTCCCTTCTGTAAGCAAAATAAATCACAACTTCTTCTAAATCTATGATCTTTATGTTTTTCTAGGGAAAAACACGCCCCGTTTGTTTGGAAGGTTCTTTGGGCGTTGAAGTTTTAGAACCAACTTTCATGTTATCATCATTTCTTTTGAAGTTAATGCATGAGTTTATTGTTTATTAATTAGTTGATTGTTCGTACGGCTTTGTTATCAGTCGACTAAAGTTGACCACTAGTACCAGTCCTTAAAGTCAACCGTTGGTACGGTTTTGTTACCAGTTGACTTAGCCGACCGTTGGTACCAGTCGACTAAAGTCGACCGTTGGTACGGTTTTGTTACGAGTCGACTATGTTAATACAAATAAGCCGTAAAAACGTTTATTTATATTTTAGGATCTTCTAATGTTTTGTCGATAACAAAAGTAAGATCATTTTAACGAAACAAATAAAATACGTAAATGGTTTGAACTAATAGTTTTCTAACACACTTACGCTTTCACATAAAACACTAAAACAAGTATAAGTGATTTTATGATTTAGGAATACATATGTACAACAACTAATGTTTACATAATTGGGTATAATATACACATAACTAATATGTAGTATATTGGGTAACATAAATGGGTAGAAACTTAAGTATCACAACCCATTGGGCAAATACATTGAATGTAGTTGGATACAACCCAAAGCCCATAACCCATGGATCTTGACCCATAACCCATTGCATGACATCATGCTTATATCATACATGGATAGTATCCATAACCCATGGATCAACCCATACCAAAGTGACCAAGTGCATTGCACTCAACGATACATTGTATCTAGCCAAAGATCCATGGTTCAACCCATGACCCATGACCCATGACCCATAACCAAAATACCCATGGGTAAAAGGGAGCGTCTCACGGATCCCTAGCTTAACGCTAGACGGATCCCTTGTGGAAGGGATCCGTGGGATCCGGGGAACAGTAGGATTTTTCCTCTATAAATAGTGAGCCATTTCTTCATTATTTCTTACCCCTTTCTAACACACTTTCTCCCTGAGTTAATAACTCACTAACCTCAGATCCAAGAGATCTATGTTTGTAGTTTTGTTTTTGTGTGATCTTTTAGGTTCCTCTTAAAGGCAAGATCACCACCTTTGAAGTCGAGCAAGCTCAAGTCCATGAGTTGTCATGCTTCCTCATCAACAAGGCTACTGAACTCTTCTTGTTGATGATTCCTTTCTTTCTTCAAAGAAGTGTAGTGTTGAAGACATTAGTGAAAGATGTCTCAAGTGTCAAGACGAAGATATTAGTGAAGGGTATCTATCGTCTATAGGATAAGCACTTGTGGTAGGTGCTTAGAAGTCAAGATAAAGAAGCATTAGTGAAAGGTGCTTACAAGTCAAGACAAAGAAGCATTAGTGAAAGGTGCTTAGAAGTGAAGACACAAGACATTAGTGAAATGTGTCTTGTAGATCTAGTCAAAGGCATTCGTGAAAGGTGCCTTAGATGTACATTCGATATGGTGTGTTTCGATGTACAAAGATAGACTAGTATTAGATCCAAGGATATTGATATCCTTGATGATGTTGTAAAGGAGTAGATCTCCTTTGTGATTAGTCGTTGGTGTAGTGTGGTAGTAGTTCCTCCATTGCAATGAAACTATGTGCTTAGCCTAGTACCTAATAAAGGGTAGGCGACGTTGTGATAGGATTAGTTCTCCTTGGTGTGAAAGAACTCGGTGGTTAGCCTAGCACGTATAAAGGGTAGGCGATGTGTTAGGTGTGGTTCGCCTTGGTGTGAAAGAACTCGGTATTTAGCTTTGTACCGGAAAAAGGTTAAGCGACGTTGTGAAGGCCTCTCCGCCATAAGGAGATTGGTGTAGTGTTTACGAACTCTCGAGTAGGTGACTCGGGGAGTGGAGTAGGGCAAGGAAGGTGTCCTTGGAGCCGAACCACTATAAATACTCGCGTTGTGGTTTTGTGCTTCTTACTCTTATCTTTTCATTACATATCTTTATATGCTTGTTTATCAGCATCCAACACACACAACCAAATAGATTGACATAAGTCGATCTAAATAGTTTAAAAGAAGTTTTAATTGGTAAACCTATTCAACCCCCCCTTCTAGTTTTTCACAGACTAAAGTTATGTTTTTATTATGTTAATGTCTTTTTTATTTCTAGTTTACTACTCTAGTCTGAGCTTTCGGGATTTTGCCACTCAGACTGCGGGGGAGTGTTAGCTGTATTCGTGTAAAGGGATAAGCCGAAATGAGTTGGCATTGAGTTGTTGATTAGCTAGACTTTAAGGGTAATTGCTATTTACCCTATATATATTTGTGTCACACATTATATATTCTATGTATTGTATGTATGAAAGATGATCAATCGATAAACACATTATCTTTTAATATATATCGATTCGATTCGATCCGGTCTTGATTAATATAGCAACTAATACATATAGAGGATAAAAGTTAAAATGAAGATAATGTGCATTCCATATCACCTATATAAATGTACACATAATTTAAAATTTGACATGTCATCACTAGTGTCATAGTGATATGACATAAAAACTAAAATTGCACAATAATGGAACAAATATGAAACTTGAGTGGTTTTTGAGTCTAATAAAAAACTTGAGTGACTTTAGTGAAACACTTATGAAAGGTGGTTACTATTTAGTGAGTTTTTCCTTAAAAGGATTAACAAATCTTCAAATATTTTTTTATTATTTTTTTATTTTTTTTTTTGCATTTTGAACATATATAAATCAGTTGGTAATGTTGTATGCATAAATGTTCGGATTTCACACTTCCATAGTTCCAGGATTGATATAAACACAAGATTAACAAGAATTGAATCGAATGAATATGACAACATAATATACGATTATGTTGTAATATGATACAACAGAACTATCACCAATTGAACATGTATTGAATTGAATTAACAACTGATTGATGTTTACAGATTCCTAACCTATTTATACTACATGAATCAGTGCCCATGAAGAAGAGGCCTACCGATTCATATAAGGTAATCGACACATCTTAAACTAAACGTTATAACCACCCTTAACATATAACGGTTATATTGTTTTTTGACCCAGCCCATATACAAAGTTCAGTATATACCCGAAACTTACAAGTATATTACATATATTAACTGTTGGGGGTAAGAGCCCAGAACAGGGTTAAGACAATCAATGACAGTAGCAATACCACTAGGTGGTTACCGGATATCACTTGGAATCGTGTGATCACTTTCCAAAGTAAACTATTCGACCCTAATGCCTGGGTATCACGAATATCTACTTGGGATAAGACCAAATGCAGTTAGAGAATTAGGCACAATTCTATAACCCTTTCGCTTATAAGTATTTAGTGTTTTCTGTGTGTATCTCATGCATGTTCAGATCTCCTATATATAGGAGGTTACTCTTGAGCTATTCCAATGGAATTATGAGTATTAATCGGCCCATTAATAGCCTCATAATTATCTCCATTATAGCCGTTAGTAGTTACATGACCAATTAAACGTGGTCATAAAGAAGTTGTAACTGCCATTTAGCAGTACTTTCCATAAGCAGTACTTTCCACTAGCAGTACTTTCACTTACAGTGGAAATACAGCCTATCAGTGGAAACACTGCTTATCAGTACTTTCATAGCATCAGTACTTTCACAGTGCTATCAGTGGAAACACTGCCTATCAGTGGAAGCACTGCTTATCAGTGGAAACCACAAGCAGTACTTTCCACAAGCAGTACTTTCACCAACAGTACTTTCACTAAGCAGTACTTTCACCAGTACTACCAATACAAACCACTATAAGAGTCAGGGTGTTCATGGACCTTATGGGTGTACACTCCGTACCTCCTAACCCATTACAAGGTGTGAACTAATCCCACGAGTGCACTAAATTTTCCAACAATCCTCCCCAAATTTAGTTCACTTCCTTTGCATGAAAAATAAACATCAATCAAAACATGTGCATAAATGAAAATGTCATGAGGATTGAATTTCCATCTTAGTGATGACACGTTCAAATATTCGAGAATCAGGGTGTTCTAAGAATTGAACCCTTCAACCCATTTGAATACCTGAAGATAACTACACACAAGTTTTCAAACACTTAAAAGTACAAGCCATGTGTCCATATCCAAATTCATAAATGTTGTAAAAGCTAAAATTCCAAAGCTTCCTGAAGCGGCAAAACTTCAACATTTACATAGGTGGTTCCTCTTTAGTCATGCTCCTGCCAAGCACTTTTTCAAAGAAAATTAACCATTAAGAAGTAAAGACTTCATCCTCCTTTCAGCAGGTTCTGAGCACAACCTTGGGATGTAAATAAAACATGTGCTCCAGTCCACTGAATGTTCAGCTTTCCACATTGAACTCAGCTCCCAAGTTTCCTTAGGAGGGAGTTGGGTGTCCTAGCATTCAGTGACTAAGTTGGACTTAAACCCATCCCTTTAGCAGACTTTATAACCAAGTCTCTAGCCAGACCCTTCGTCAAGTGATCAGCTAAGTTCTGTTGAGATCTCACAAACTCTATAGATACCACCCCATTCATGATAAGCTCACGAATCATGCTATGCCTGACACCTAAGTGTCTAGACTTACCATTGTACATCTGGCTATAAGCCTTAGCCAATGTAGCTGCACTATCACACCGGATAAAAATAGGTGCTATAGGTTTAGGCCACAATGGAATCTCAAGAAGCAAGTTTTTCAACCATTCAGCTTCTTTACCAGCAGCTGCTAGAGCCACAAATTCAGATTCCATTGTTGAACTGATGATGCAAGTTTGTTTCTTGGATGCCCAAGAAATTGCACCTCCACCAAGTAGGAATACCCAGCCACTGGTAGACGAATTGTCTTCAGTGTTACTGATCCAACTTGCATCAGTGTAACCTTCCAACACTGATGGGTAACCAGTATATGAGAGACTATAATCCATAGTTCTCTTCAAATACTTCAGTACCCTCTGAACTGCTTGCAAGTGATGAGCACTAGGATTACTAGTATACCTGCTCAATTTTCCCACTGCAAAACCAATATCAGGTCTTGTACAAGTCATGGCATACATCAGGCAGCCAATTACCCTAGAATACTCAAGTTGAGATACAGCCTTGCCATGATTAGGCATCAGCTTCTCACAAGTATCCATAGGTGTACTCACTGGAGTACAATCAAAGTAATTGAATTTCCTCAGTACCTTCTCAATATAATGAGACTGAGAGATAGAAATTATATTACTTTCATGTTTAATCCTTATACCAAGGATAACATCAGCCTCCCCCATGTCTTTCATGGAGAACCTTGATGACAAAAATTCCTTTGTCAGGTCAACCTGATTTTGGTCAGTGCCAAAGATCAACATGTCATCAACATATAGACAAATGATAACTCCTTTACCAGATTCATCAAATTTGCTATATACACATTTGTCAGCTTGGTTAAGAACATAACCACTAGACAAAACCACTTCATCAAACTTTTGATGCCATTGCTTAGGTGCCTGCTTAAGTCCATAAAGAGACTTAATCAGTTTACACACCTTGTTTTCATTGCCAGGCATGATGAAGCCCTGAGGTTGGTTCATATAAACCTCCTCTTCCAATTCACCATTCAAGAAAGCTGTTTTCACATCCATCTGATGAATAACCAGATTGTGAATAGATGTCATAGCAATCAGCAGTCTTATGGTACTGATACGAGCCACAGGGGCATAAGTATCAAAATAGTCTATTCCTGACTTTTGTTTAAAGCCCTGAATGACTAGTCTAGCCTTGAACTTTTCAATAGTTCCATCTGCCTTCATTTTCCTTTTGAAAATCCATTTGCAACCCAGAGGTTTGCAACCAGGAGGTAGATCAACCAACACCCAAGTGTTGTTGCCCATGATGGAATCCATCTCATCATTGATTGCTTCTTTCCAGAAAGCAATGTCCTGGGACTTCATTGCTTCTTCAAATGTTTTGGGGTCATCCTCAACAATGAAGCAATAGGAGTATTGGTCTGAGACCTCATCCCTAGTACCTTCAACTAAGTATAGTTGAAACTCAGGTCCAAATGACTTTGGAGTCCTGACCCTTTTGCTCTTCCTGAACACAGGTTCAGGTTGCTGAACCACAACCTCATCAGGGACCACTGATGGTTCATCATCAGGGACCTCTGATACACCAGTGTCATGAGTTCCATTAGGAATCCTCTGACTTGGTCTAGGGACTGATGAGAATCTATTCTCATCAAAGTCTGCATCCCTTGATTCAATTATTGAGTTAACTGAAACATGTTCATTAGGTTCAATAACATAGAACCTAAAAGCCTTGGAATGCTCAGCATATCCAACAAAGATGCAGTTAATGCCTCTTTCACCCAAAGTCTTTAGCTTTGGATCAGGGAGTCTTACAACAGCCCTACAACCCCAAACCTTGAGATAATTTAGGTTGGGTTTCCTTTTAGTCCAGAGTTCATAAGGGGTAACATTGTTCCTTTTGTTGGGAACCCTATTTAACAAATAGCAAGCTGTTAACATAGCTTCACCCCAGAACCCTTGACTCAGTCCTGAATAGGACAACATGGAATTAACCATCTCCTTCAGCACCCTGTTTTTCCTTTCAGAAATACCATTTTGCTGAGGAGTATAAGGGGCAGTCGTTTCATGGATTATTCTAACAGACTGAAAGTACTGAGTATCCATGTACTCACCTCCCCTATCAGTCCTTAATCTTTTGATCAAAGACCCAAGTTGTAATTCAACTTCAGTTTTAAACACTTTGAATTTATCTAATGCTTCATCCTTGGTATGTAACAGATATACATAACAAAATCTAGAAGCATCATCAATAAATGTCACAAAGTACTTCTTATTTCCCAAAGAAGGAGTGGCATGCAAATCACACAGGTCACTGTGAATAAGCTCCAAGATCTTAGTCTCACGACTAACACCCTGAAAGGGTTTCTTGGTTATCTTGGTCAACATGCAAGTTTTACACTTTTCAGTGTCCATGTCAAAAGCAGGGATTAAACCATCCCTAGACATATCTTGCATTCTCTTATAATGTACATGACCAAGTCTAGCATGCCAAAGGGTAGAGTCAGTCTGGTCATATGAGGTCACAAAAGCTGAAATAATACTGTCAGTGGTAATATTAAGCCTGAACATTTGATTACATAAATAACCAAAACCAATAAAAACACCATGCTCAGAAAGCACAAATTATCAGACTCAATAACTTGTTTATATCCATGATTATTCAAAACACTACTTGAAACCAAGTTTTTCCTTATATCAGGAACATGAATAACATTAAACAAAGTTACAATCTTTCCAGAACTAAACCTAAGATCTACACAACCACGACCATGCACCAAGGCTGTTGACTCATTTCCCATGTGAAGAATAGAACCATCATTCAGTGACTCATAAGTCTTGAACCAGCTTCTATCTTTACACACATGAACTGTTGCACCAGAGTCAACCCACCACGCAACATCATCATCCTGCACATAAAAAGATTCAGATACATATGTAACATAATAAATCTGAAAAGACTTATTAAACATATTCTGACCTTTCAGTGAGTTGGCTGAACCACCACTCCCTGAACCATTAGTGCCTGATCCATTGGCTTTACCACCAATTTTAACACCTTTGCAGTCCCTTTTAATGTGACCAGTCTTGCCACATTTCCAACAAGTAGGTGTTGCCTTCTTGTTAGGATCTGCCCTTGTGTTGTCATGATACTTGCGTTTGCCTTTGTTGTCATTGTACCTGGTGGAGTTGTTATGCTCCACCATATTGACAACAGATGGTCCAGTAGCATTGCTACTCTTTGGCTTGTCATTATCCTGCACCTTGAGAGATTCCTCAATGCGCAGATGACTGCCCAACTCAACCAGAGTTAACTCCTCCTTCTTATGTTTCAAGGTATGCTTGAAATCTTTCCAAGAAGGAGGGAGTTTGTCAATAACACAAGAGACTGAAATAGCCTCATCCATGTGCATATTGTGTTGTGTAAACCTTCCAAGTATTCCAAGAAGTTCATTGTATTGTTCCATGACTGGTCTTGAATCAGTCATTTTGTAATTTGTGAAATTACTTACAAGAAACTTCTTACTTGATGCATCCTCAGCCATATATTTGGCATCCAAGGAATCCCACAGTTCTTTGAAAGATTCAAAGTTCTGATAAATATCAAACAAAGAATCAGACATACCATTCAGAATAAGACCTCTGCATATGTAGTCATCATTCTCCCACTTGCTCCTCCTTCTGATCTGCTCAACCATAGCATTATCTCCATCATCAGGAATTGGAGTAGTCAGCACATAAACCACACTCATGCTTGATAGCAAGAAGTGCATCTTCTTCTGCCACCTCCTAAAGTCCACCCCTTCAAACTTATCAAGCTTGGCAAAGTTTGAAGCCATGTGTTTCATTGCAGCAGCAGCCATTGATTATCACAAATAGTTTACTTTGATTGTTGGGGGTAAGAGCCCAGAACAGGGTTAAGACAATCAATGACAGTAGCAATACCACTAGGTGGTTACCGGATATCACTTGGAATCGTGTGATCACTTTCCAAAGTAAACTATTCGACCCTAATGCCTGGGTATCACGAATATCTACTTGGGATAAGACCAAATGCAGTTAGAGAATTAGGCACAATTCTATAACCCTTTCGCTTATAAGTATTTAGTGTTTTCTGTGTGTATCTCATGCATGTTCAGATCTCCTATATATAGGAGGTTACTCTTGAGCTATTCCAATGGAATTATGAGTATTAATCGGCCCATTAATAGCCTCATAATTATCCCCATTATAGCCGTTAGTGGTTACATGACCAATTAAACATGGTCATAAAGAAGTTGTAACAACCATTTAGCAGTACTTTCCATAAGCAGTACTTTCCACTAGCAGTACTTTCACTTACAGTGGAAATACAGCCTATCAGTGGAAACACTGCTTATCAGTACTTTCATAGCATCAGTACTTTCACAGTGCTATTAGTGGAAACACTGCCTATCAGTGGAAGCACTGCTTATCAGTGGAAACCACAAGCAGTACTTTCCACAAGCAGTACTTTCACCAACAGTACTTTCACCAAGCAGTACTTTCACCAGTACTACCAATACAAACCACTATAAGAGTCAGGGTGTTCATGGACCTTATGGGTGTACACTCCGTACCTCCTAACCCATTACAAGGTGTGAACTAATCCCACAAGTGCACTAAATTTTCCAACATTAACACTAAACTACCCTTAACATTGATTCTCTAACATTCATGGTCCAACATTCACCCCCTAATGTTATAGACTTCTTTTTAGCTGGTTTTATGTGATGATCACGAAGTCATCACTCTCCGATGTGTTCGCCTCTTGATCTTGATCAACCCCTTGATAACCATCCGTATCATTATTGTTTGCCTTCTAAGTTTACACCAAAACGAGTTTTATTTCCTTGAAAAATCTCACCGCCTTCACATGTGTTTTCTCTTACAACTCCTAGCCCGTTACTTGACTCATCACACTCTTGTGGGATCCTTTTCTTGGCATGATCACAGCCATCTTCAACTGCCTTGGTTTTCACATGTTCTTCATTGAACCCCGGCCTAAATACTGTATTATAGTAACACTCGACCATATCAATGGTTCGTTTGTAACAATTCTTCAAGTCTTCCTCATGTGTTTCGGTTCTCCTTCTGGGTTGAGTGGCTCCGATTAGGGTTCTTCCCCTAATCCTAATTGAGCGCCGGTGATGGTGGTTCCGGTGACGCTTGTCTTCTCCGGTGATATGGGTGTGTGTTTTGCACTTTCCCCTCTTCTGGTTGAGAGCTCCGATTAGGGTTCTTCCCCTAATCCTTTGATCTTCTTGATAAAAAACTTGAATCAAGACTTCTAATCTTGCAACCCGCTCCAATACCATGTTCGGATCACAAGTTCCATAGTTCCAGGATCGTATAAACACAAGATCAAAAAGAATTGAATCGAATGAATATCACAACATAATATACGATTATGTTGTAATATGATACACCAGAATTATCACCAATTGAACATGTATTGAATTGAATTAACAACTGATTGATGTTTACAGATTTATAATTTATTTATACTACATGAATCGGTACCAATAAACAAGAGGCATACCAATTCATATAAAGTAATCGACATATCTTAAACTAAACGTTATAACCCTTAACATATAACAGTTATATTGTTTTTTGACCCATCCCATATACAAAGTTCGGTATATACCCGAAACTTACAAGTATATTACATATATTAACACTAAACTACCCTTAACATTGATTCTATAACATTAATGCTCCAACATTAAACACTTTCAGGCAATCCATGTTTTAATATTATGAAATGCAAATACATGCATTATACTAAGTTACGATCTAACCTATCCAGGTGCACTGTGCGCAAGAATTTCTAAATTTTTTATAGAAACACTTGGAGTTTCATTCGATTGATAAGCAACTGACACATACAAGTTCTTGATGATGAAATTTTTGGATCCATGCTTAACCAATAAGAGAAAAACGATTCACTTTTGAGCTTGAAATCACGCTTTTGTGGTTTACCGGCTATTTGAACCTTTATGGTTATGTACTTGTTTCTAACCTGTATTTGAGCCTTTAAAAGGTAATGTATGTACAAGAAAAGGTTTCAATTCACCACCTTTGAAGTACAAATAGCGTAAGAAATAACAATTAAAATAGCTCAATTGTTTTATTAATAGTGTTAGCAACTTGTGTTGTAGTTGATTCAAACCGAAACTAAACTAATTTTAATCGTTTTCAGCATATTGGATGTTCATCACGTTCGGTTTTGGTTTCTAAATGATTGTGTGCTTCATGTGTATCATGTTTTGGGGTATAAAGTTAAAACGTTCGTTTCGATATCTTTGTGTCTCGGGTTTTTAGGCTCAGACCATTAAAAGAAAAGTGCATAAACCCAATAATTCCTGTAAGCTTGTCTATTAAGGTTCGTTTTCTGTTCTTGATGTTTTTGGGCTTGTAATTCACCCATCATATATACGAATGACACTTGAACTGTTATTTATAGTGTATGAATATAAGTTTTGTAGTAATTTGCAGTTTGATCCCATGTTATCAAAAAGAATAAACTTAAAAAAAATTAAAAAAAAAATCAAACAAGAAAAGACCAAACAATTAGGGGCCGTTTAGTTGGTGAAAAAATTTTCTGTTTTTTCGTTTCTAAATTCCTAGAGAAGGAAATGCTTTTTCTCCTCTAGAGAAGAGTTAAGAAATCTGAAAATCCGTTTAGTTTGAGTTATATTTTTCATTTTTTTTTAAATGAAAAGTTGTTTAGTTGAAAACTTGACGGTGGGCGGTGAGGTGGCGACGATGGAAGGTGAAGGTAGAGGATGGAAGAGGCGTGATAAAAGTGTAGGGTGAAAGGAAATGGTGTTATTATTTTGGAAATGAAAAAAGTGAGAAGGGTGTAATGGTATTTTCATTTTTTCTATTACAAATTGGAAAATGAGAATTTCATATTTTTGGAAAATTATTGGAAAAAAGTGCGACTAAACGGATTTTCAATTTTACCCTTTTCATATGAAAAATTTTCTGGAAAAATAGAGTATTTCTCTCCAACTAAACGGCCCCTTAACTTTTTGTACTATCTCCTCGTTCAGTTTATAAAAAGTTTACTACTTTTACTTTCTATCAATATGGTACAAGCTACTGAGATAAGTTAACAAATCATGTAAGACATTAATGAAACATAAGATCACAGGTACAATTGGAAAGCTTGGAGCCCCTGCCCTTTGTCATACATTAGGTATTAAACAAGAAAAATGGGTGTCGATTTTGTTGCACCATCTTATATAATCCCACAAATTTAAAAAAAAAAAAAAAAAAAAAAAAAAAAACAAACAAACAAACAAACAAACAAATTTCTAGTTTATAAAACAGTATTCCTTTCTCCTGAAATTAAAGAAGCCAAGCTTATTGTAATCTTAATTAAGAAAAGTCGCGAAACGGAAGGAGTGAGCCGAGCATCAATTAAGATCCTTCCATTCATGAGTTGCTCTAATGGTCTTCTCAGCTCTAACATTATTTTAGCAGCCTTGGCCGATATCTTGATATGAACCGTTCACGTTTCTGTCAAAAAAGAACTTGTCTCATTTTTGAAGCTGCAGGTTTTAATTAAAGAATGCAGTTGCTCCTAAATGACCATAAAAACAGAATTGGGGCACAAAGCACGTACTACTATGACTGACACGTACCCTTGCAATAGTTTCTCGTCAATCTGTTCCAAAGCTTTAGCCGCTTCCAAATGCAAACCTCCATCAAAACTACATCTCTCAAAGCGCTCCTTCAAGAGCGACAACAAGCTCAGTCTGTACACATCATGCTTGGTCTGCAGTTTATACACTTCCCCTCGATTGTCACATTTGAAATAACCTCTTAAACTAATCTGACTTTGTAGCTTTTTCAGGGGTAAAAAATGTTACCCGACCCCATTTTCCATTATCTTGACCACCCGTTGAACCTATGGACTGCTATTGCCAGATGCGTGTTTCTCCAAAACAGACAAAAGCTCTTTTCATCAAAATCATTTGGACCATGAAGAAATATATCAACTGTTACACATTTCTTTTCGAGTTCCAAATGCTTTATTTCAGTAAGAGACCCAATACTCAATTCAAACTCGAAAACCCATTCCATGTGTTCAGATGATGCACATAAATTGACTTCATTATGGTCATCAGAAACTTTCAGCCTGACCCGATCATCATTAATGGTATCCTTGATGGTCGTCTTCTTTTGTCTTTGTGTTTTGGACTTTTGGGTTGTTAGGCTTAGACCATTTGTGGGCGTTATTAAGATATACAATAGATAAGCACAATTGTTCCTGTACACTTACTTGTTTGTTAGAATACTAAGTTTGTTTTACGTGCTTCATGTTTTTGGACTTCTAATTCACACTTCATATTTACGATTTGTAATTATGTTTTATGTAGTTGGTTTTAGATGTTATGACCATTGTAAACTTTTATTTGTAGGGTATCAATTTAAGCTCTGTTATAGTTTCAGGTAATTTATGACCTCTATGAAAAAAGAGTTTTGAGAAAAGAAATAGAAAAATGTTATGATAAAAGAGTTAAGTGCAATCTAATAGGAAAAAAATTAGATACAAGTATACAAGTTGTTATTTATTTGAAGTTACAAGATGGTTCATTGAAAGACTTTTCTGTTCGAGAGATTTGGAATGCTATTCGCAATCATGGAGATGATGTAGCTTGGCATTCATTCGTGTGGCCAAGTTACGGCATTCCTATGCATGCAATACACGTTTGGCTGGTAATGAGAAAAAGCTTAAAAAAATCAAGATAGGTTAAGGCAATGGGATGTCAGCAATGATATCGACTTAACCGTGCTCCGATGCCCGTTATGCAAGTTACAACCTGATTCCCATGACCATTTATTTTTCGAATGCTCTTACTCCTCTAACATGCCAAAAGGTTTTCTTAAAGTGGCTCAATTCCCAGATATCCGTCCTATTTGGACCGATGTCATGGCATGGCATGGATTGTTCTTTGGCAAAAACTAACAATGTTACTTGCATAGTTGGTCGTTTAATTGTTGCTGCAACGTCATACTATGTATGGCAAGAACGTAACCATAGGGTTCATGGTAAGAGCGCAAGGAAGCAGGAGGATATAACGAACATTATTGTTGATGTGATCAGGTCTAAACTAGCGTTAATCAGTTTCAAGAAAAAGATGCGCATGGACAATATGAAGAGGATATGGAAGTTGCCATGGCACGAGTAATGGAGGGGTATTAGCAAGAGGAAATGTAGTTTGATTACTATTTTATTTGTGTTTCTCTAGTTATGAATTTTGGTTGTTGTATTTGAGCTTGTTCAAACACGTGGGGTTTTTTTTCTTAAGAGTGGCTAATCACCACTCTTCTCTGTACGAATCTCATTTATTTTTTTAATGTTTTTCATCGGGTATAAACTCTTTACTAAAAAATAGATACAAATAACAAGTAAGTTTTTGTCACAATATGTACTGATCATCTAGTTTATCTATAAATGACATTTGAACTTAGAAAGAGTTCATTGCTTTTACTTTTTATTTTTTTATCCATGTGGAATAACCTCTTAAAATAAATTAGCAAATCATTTTGACATTGAAGAAACATAAGATCACATAAAGTAGACTGAAAACCATGTAGGAAACTATAAAAAGTTAACGTTTTAATTTTTAAATACCAGATTTGATTTGAATATCTTTCATCATTAGTGGTTTTTTTTTTCTTCTTTTAATTTTTTAAATATATGTGTTTGGTTCAATTTTGTTATGTCTTCACATGTTAATCAAATATATAACCAATTAACAACAAGCTTGTTATATTTTCATGAATGGAACACATGCATCGTTATATAACTAAAATATCTCTGTTGTAAGGTAGGTATTTTCTGCATTTCGATTGCATTATTATTGTTCCAAAAAGATCAACATTTTAAGCAATATAGAAAACTCTACAAAGGCCTCCAACCAATATACAGCAGGTTTGCCAAATTGGCCTTTTGGTGCTATATGTTATCTGTAATGAAGAATCCTAGACCGTATGTTAAATTTGTTGCATCGGTATAACCTAATGTTTTGTGTTTGGTATTTATATTTCATTACTCGTTATGATGTTATGTTTCCTCTAAGCTTCTAACTACTAGGGGTTTTCATTTGATACAATTCAGGTCGGTTGACACATACAAGCTGCTGATGATGACATCTTTGGATCTGTGCATAATCAACAAGGAAAATGGTCCATTTTTGAGCTTGAAATAATGTCTTGTGGTGCGTCGTCTATTTGAGCCTTTATGGTGATGTACTTGTTTGTAACCTCTAAAAATGGATATGACTTGTAGTTGCAAAAAAATATGAGCCTTTAAATGGTAAATGTACGTAGAACAAAAGGCATGAAAAGAAAATAACAATTGAAATAGCTCGGTTGTTTAAAAAAATAGTAGCAACTTCGAGTAGGGGTAAGGCTGTCTACATCTCACTTCTTTTTATACCTCGTGGAAGACGGGATTGAGTAACGTGAAGCGAAGTATCCTAGTTAATTGAAACCGAAGTTACACAAGGTATGTTAAATTATGACCCAATCTATACTACATTATAAAGCATTTGGGACCTTTCAAAAATGAAAGTATTAAAATATTACGCCAACACACCTACTTAATATAGAAAATTTAAGGTGAAATTCTAATTAATTACATTATTAAAACACCCCTAAATGAAAAATACAAGTTGTTAATATTTTTATTTTATATTTATATATAATAATAACTATACTCTTCAAAGTTACCACATTTCTTAAACATTTAGGCTTTTTTTTTCTACTTGTATCTTTTACCTATGGGGGATAAATATAATAAACATTATTAATAATTCAAATAAGTGCCAAAAAAAAAAACTTATAAGGTGTATTTTTAGAGAATTAAATTTTCTTAACATGATGCAAGTGAATTTTTAAAATTTGTTGTGGCGTCTTTTTTAATTAATTTGCTACTATGGGTCATTGTCAGTTATTTTAACCTCAAACCTTCATAATATACCAACTACTGCTTTTGTATTCACACAATGTTAAATGAATAATCTACAACTTTTATATAAGTTAACTTGTTATTGCTTAAAATTATTCAAAACTAAAGTTGAAGTTATCCATAAAACTATTGTATCATATAACATAGAAAAAATTACACGTTTGGTCCCTATGGTTTGCTCATATTTCAAGTTTAGTCCCTAAGTCGTTTTTATTAAACCAGCAGTATCTAATTTTGAAACTATGCACGCTTTTGGTCCCTATTTTGGATGGGCGTTAGTTAAGTCCGTTAAGTATTTTGCGCTGTTAGTCCTTCGTTAATAATTTTTGCACCGTTAGTCCTTAAAGTTATTTGCATAAATCGTCCTTGTGGTTAGCCTGGTCAATGGGTCGGTCAACACCACGTGTCACCAACTGAGTGGTGCCACGTGGCATCGGGTCGGTCAACGGGTCAAGTCGGGTCGCCACGTGGACCAATGAGGTGGCGCCACGTGGCGATGGAAAATAAAACCAAAATTTTCCACCTTTGGGATCGAACCCTGGTGGGTTGTGTGGGAGGCCAAGGTGATACCCATCTGAGATGGGCATACCTTCATGTATTATAGTGCTTTTGGTTCTATTTAACCCTTAACAAGCCCAGTTGGTTTTATAAATAGAAAGAGTCAAATGAAAATTTGACCTGTCATTTTAAAGGGGTTCTGGGCCGGTTCAAAAATTGAGAAAAATACCGTTGGACTCGTTTTTTCGTGCTCTTTCCAATGGTATGCTCAGGGAATTTTTTCGACTTCGTTGGAACCTCGAAAAATGCGAAAATCACCATTTTTCCTTTGTTTTTACATTTTTCGAGGTCCAAACCAACTCGAAAAAATTCACCGAGCATACCTTCGGACTCGTTTTTTCGTGCTCTTTCCAATGGTATGCTCGGGGAATTTTTTCGACTTCAAACGAACCTCGAAAAATGCGAAAATAATCGTTTTTCTTAGTTTTCGCATTTTTCGAGGTCCAAACCAAATCGAAAAAATTCTCCGAGCATACCATTGGAAAGTACACGAAAAAACGAGTCCGAAGGTATGCTCGGTGAATTTTTTTTACTTGGTTTGGACCTCTAAAAATGCGAAAACTAAGAAAAAATGATTATTTTCGAATTTTTCGAGGTTCGTTTGAAGTCGAAAAAATTCCCCGAGCATACCATTGGAAAGAGAACGAAAAAAAGAGTCCGACGGTATGCTCGGTGATTTTTTTCGAGTTGGTTTGGACCTCGAAAAATGCAAAAACAAAGAAAAAATGATGATTTTAGTATTTTTCGAGGTTCAAACGAAGTCAAAAAAATTCCCCGAGTATACCATTAGAAAGAGCACGAAAAAACGAGTCCGACAGTATATTTATTTATTTTTTTACGGTCGATATAACTCTGTAAATTAATAGACCAAAAACTAAATTGAACCTATTTATATTATTGAATTGGCCTCTTTAATTTTAGTAAGGGTTATGTATTAAATTTAGAGAAATATAATTGAAGCTATGCTTAGCCCAGTTAAACAAGACTTTCCTTCCAACACAAATAACCCGGGTTCGAATCCTAGGCCAACCAAAAATGTGGTATATTATTCCAATGCCACGTGGCACCACCTCATTGGTCCACGTGGAAACCCGACCCGTTCATACCTGACACGTGGCAACCCGACACATGGCACCACTCATGTGGTGACACGTGGCGTTAACTAACGCCCATCCAAAAAATAAGGACTAACGGTGCAAAAATTATTAACGAAGGACTAACAGCGCAAAATATTTAACGGACTTAACTAACGCCCATCCAAAATAGGGACCAAAAGTGTGCATAGTTTCAAAATTAGATACTGCTGGTGTAATAAAAATGACTTAGGGACTAAAGTTGTTATTTGGGGTATACCATAGGGACCAAACGTGTAATTTTTTCTATAACATAGAATTGAAAAATAATTCTCGTTAAAAATTGTAATTGCTTGATTATCCGCCGATGCAACATGCGGGTTATAAATAATTGTTATTACTAGTGTTAAAAAAAAAAAAAAAAAAAAAAAAAAAAAAAAATGGCAAATGACAATAAAATGCATCGAACTTGACACTTTATGTGATTGTGTGTAGCCAACTATTTTTTTTCTTATTGTATGTACTGAACTTTCAAATTTCGATCATTATGTGTATTTTGTGACTGTCCTGCCATGTAAAATGACCATTTTACCCTTCGAAATTTGAAAAAATTAAAGGTAAAATGGTCACAAAATACACACAATAATCGAATTTTGAAAGTTCAGTACACACAATAAGAAAAAAAATAGTTGGCTACACACAATCATAAAAAATGTCAAGTTCGATGCATTTTTTGTCATTTGCCCAAAAAAAAAAGAGCAAAAATGCATATATATCCATCCCAAAGTGAATAATTGCATATATATCCTTTGTACAAAATTAAGTGAAAAAAAGATAGAGAAATACACAACAAACAAGTTTTTGTTGTGAAAAACCCAGCTTTAAATATCTAAATGACACTTGAAGTTATAAACAATTCATTATATTTAGTTTCCATCGATGTGGGACAAGATGTTGAAGTAGTAAAATAAACCACTCATGAAAGACACTAAGGAAACATAAGACCACAAAGTAAATTAAAAACCATGTGACCTGAATTGAAAAGCTTGAAATATAAAACATCACTTACATGAATTATAAAACCAAACTTTATGCCCAACAACAAAAATTGGCAATCGATTTTGGTAAGGATGTTGTTTACATTTTACATCTTCGTACTTGTAAAAGAAACTTGATGTTCGACAAAACTGTGTTGGAAAGCTTCTTATGGCTCCATATTTTTGAAAAAAAAAAATAAGTGAAAAGAAATAGAAGGTAATTTATTAGGAAGAAATGGAAAAAACCTGGAACAAGAACTGTGACAAGAAACAAGTTTTGTTATTAGCGTTCTCTTCTCAACTCTGTATTATGAATGACACTTGAAGTTATGAAGAGTTCATTACTTTTACTTTCCATCCATGGACAAGCTCTTGAAGTAAATTAAGAAATCATCTAGGACAATTAAGAAACATAAAATATCAAGCAGATTCAAAACTATGTAACCTGAATGAAAATCTTGAAATCCAGCCCTTCATCATATATTGGTAAACAAAAAACAAGAAATAATGAGAGTCGATTTTCATGATGATTATTATGGTTTGAGAATTGTAAACTTAAAAATGGATCAACATTTTAAACCATACAGAAACCTCAACAAAGGCCTAGCTTCAAACCAGTATTTACATATGCCCTTTGTCATGACTTGTCAATTCATATCCCATTGGGTCTAACTTTCTTCGAAAAGTCCATTTGATATGCTATATTCTCCCCATGTTAAAAAGGCAACATAGTCTCTCAAATTCAGTTTTAATCTACTATCCCGACACCATATGCTTCAATCATCTACTCAAATCTATCTAGCAATAAGTAGTGTCTGGTCTAGTCTTTTTTGTTTTTGCTAAGTCGAATAATGTAATACAAAGATACCAATAACTCAACGACCGTTAAGTTCTCTTCGCGGGTCTCTCCTAGTGGTTCGGGTTCCGGGGCCTTTTAGATGGTTTAACTCGGGGAGGGGGGGGGATTTCAAGTGTGGTATCGTTCTAAAAAAAAGTTAATTAATATTCATTACTCGTTATGATGTTATATTTCTTCTAAGTATCTGACAACTAGGAGTATTTATTTGATATCATACGGGTTGATTGACACATAAAAGTTTCTGATGATGACATCTATGGATCCAGACCTAACTAATAGGGAAAACGGTTCCCTTTTGAGCTAGCTTGAAATCACGCTCTTGTGGTGCTCTGTTCTATTTGAGCCTTTATGGTAATGTACTTGTTTGTAACCTCTATTAACAAGTGGTGAATGGTGAAAAATGGATATAACTTCTAGTTACAAAAACATTTGATCAGCCCTCATATTCTTCTCGAACCGAATGGATGCGAGTTTGAGCCTCACCGTATCAGCCACTATCTTCGATACCTGATCATGATTTCGCTCGCCTTTACCATGAAATCTATTGTTACGTTCCTGCCAAATGAAATATGAAGATGTAGCCACAATAAGACGACCAACAACAAACGTGACATTATTTTGTTTAGCAATAGGTAATAGCCATCCCACAATGTCACTCCATATGGATGAAAAGAACCTCAAGTCAACCAAGTTCATCACTTGCATCCATACTTGCGATGAGAAAGCACACTCAAAAAAGAAATGATCTTGTGAGTCGGATTGAGTTTTACATAGTGGACCTCGAAGCAGGTTCAAGTCGATATCATTACCGACATCCCATTGCCTCATTCTATCTTGAGTAAGAAGACGTTTCCTCATAACAAGCCACATATGAATGGCGTGTCTTGGAATACTATAGCGCGACCACACAAGAGGAACCAATCAACTTCACCACCTCTAGCACGAATACAGTGCCATGCATTTTGTACCGAAAATGAAGACATAAATCCATCTTGCATCCTTCAAACTAAAGTATCAACCTGTTCATGGTCTAATATGGGAGCAGTTACATTATTTAAAGAAGGAAAGGAATCAAGCCTTGGGCCACGTCCAAGAACCATTCTCTAATATCTCTCACAGCTTCTTGTCGATTAAAACCCGCATTGCTTATAGCTCTATTCGACACATGATTCATTAAAGGGCAATCAACAGCCCACGTATCAAATGACACCGAAGCCTTGCCTCCATTGCCTAATTTGTACCATATATGAGGTCGAATTTGATTCCTAATCTGCAATAGTTTACACCAACCCCAACTTGCATTAGACAATAAACTAAAACCCCACAAGCTTCGGTTTTTCAGCTTATATGCATGGATCCACCTCACCTACATGGACTCTTTGTGAGTAATAAGATTCCATATATGGGTAGACATCAATGCCACGTTGAACGTCTCAAGATTTCGAAATCCAAGACCTCCTTCCCATTTTGGGAGACAAACATCCTCCCAAGACACCTTAGCTTTCCCTCGTTTCATATCACCTTGGCACCATAAGAAGCCACACATTAGTTGTTCGATATCATGAATGATCCCAATAGGTAATATAAACACAAATGCCCACTAAAGATGCATAGAAGAAAGAACCGGGATAACAAGGTGGAGCCTTCCTGCAAAGGATAGCCACTTATTTTTCCAATCTCCAATACGCTTATAAACACGCTCGATAAGGATTCTGCAATCCTTATGGAGCAGCCTAGACGAAATGAGGGGAACACCCAAATACTTTACCGGGAGAGTGCCTCTTTCAAATGGCATAATCTGAAGTATACACGCCTTCACTAGATCAGAAACATTACACATGAAAATTGTACTCTTAGAAATTCTAGGCACGAGACCCGACACCCCCTTGAACTCATTCAACGCCTCCATAAGAATCCTAGCAGATTGCACATCACCACCAGCAAACATGGTTAAATCATCAGCGAAACATATGCTTATAATCTTTTGCTTACCGCATTTATTATGATACGCGATCACATCATATTGACGAACAAAGCATGTAACCTTATATATTGAAATGCTTGAAACTTATCCCCTGCCTTTCGTAGTCTATTAATTGGTAAACAAAAACAACAAAGTTCGGGAGTCGATTTTGGTAAGGATGCTATTTTATATTTTACATTTTCGTACTTGTTTAAGAAGCCTAATATTCGACAAAATTGTGTAGGAAAGCTTCTTATCCATACTCAAAATCAGATACGAAAGAAACCAATTTAGTTTTAATTTGATTATCCTTTTCATAAGTATTTTTTAACAGTAAGTTTATATAAGATTGGGTCATCCTTCTTTTGTCTATAAAGGCCTCATTGTAACCTATATAGCAGGTATATGTCGGGCCTTTTTTATATTTGGTGCTACTTGTTACCCGTAAATGAAAATCAACAAAACTAGTTCCAAAAATCCTAGACCTTAATAATATGTTTAAGCCTAAAATAGATTTTGTAGTGTCGGGTTGTGAAAACGAGCTTAATGAAAACCAGTCATAGGGCCGACGAATGGTTGGGGAATCTGAAAAACCAACTCGAATATGATTATCCGGCTAGGCTGATTCAAAGTTTTTAATTACTTGGATATTAGAGAACACTAGCTAGATACTAATTTTGTTCAAGAGAATAACTGATAGGACGCTACAAAGAAGTATGTGATTTGTGGATGTCACGTCCTAGTACAAAGTTGAAGTTTAGTAGGTACTAATGTTTTGCATGCTAGCTTAATCTTCACAAACTTGAACGATCTTTTTCCCAAAATTGTAGTTACGGATGAGTCCAAAAAATGTAGAAGGGTACACTTTCGAGACCGACCGAGCATCTTTACCATCACCAACACAAACAGATGGATATAAACATTTATTATAAACAGTATTTAAATTACTTGTATGTGAATTGAGATGAGATGAGGCACCCGTGTCCATATTTCATGTCGGATCTTGAGTAGTCATGGTGCTAAAGGCACTTGGGAATAATGTTGCTTGTGTCGGGAACAAAGACGGAGCTCTGCTCCTAAAATACCTTCTGAAGACAAAGGAATATTGGTCGAGAATGTATACCGATGAGCTCACATATTGCTAGACCAAAAGACAAAACAAAATAATATTTCTCTTGCTTTTCTTTATTGTGGTGCGGCAAACAAACAACAATAAGATATTCAATAGCTCTTCTTTGTGCTATGCTAATAATGTCAATCACAAACAGGCCCAATAATGTTCCTTATGAATGTGCCGTCACTTTTTTTTTTTTTTTTTTTTTTAATCGCCGACTATGAGATAGAGGGATAGGGAAAGAGAACCGGAGATACGGAAAAAAATTAGGGGAGGATCAATTTTGCTCTTGATACCATATTGAGAATATAAGGCTAGTCCCAGTCGCAACCTGGGACGACCTGGGACAACCTGCGCCACGTCAGCTTTCTCTCTCCAGCGACCTGAGACAACCCGGATGCCCCAGTCGACGACCCAAGGATTTTTTTTTTTTTTTTTTTTTTTTTTTTTTTTTTACACTTAATTTAAATTAAAAAAAACATTACATTACGAAATTAAAAAAAAAAAAAAACATTACACGAATTAAAAAAAAAAAAAAAAAACATTACAAACCTTTAAGTTTTGATCACTTTTATATAAAATTATAAAGTGAGACGGGAATGGGCCATATAATTTTTGTCCTCTTTTTAGACAAACCTTTAAATCCTCAAAACTTTACAGCACTTACAATATTTAATTATTTATTTCTTACAAAAGTGACAAAATATGAGTGAATAACATCGGTCGTTGAATCACTCGATGTGCCATTTTGCCTTGCACAACCGATGTGCCAACCCAAGCTCCACATTGGTGACAACCGATGTCAAGATCGGTCGACTATGTGTATTTTGGTTGCCCAACCGATGTCCAACCCTCCCACTGCGACAAGCCTAATTGGCTTGTCTCTTTATTGAATTAACCATTACAATATAGGGATAATTCCATATATACCCAAAAGAAAGTTCATAATTCCATATTTACCCAAATGACAAGTTTTCAATGCATGAATACAATGCTTTTAAAGCATGTGTTGGGTAAATATGGAATTATGATGTTTGTTTTGGGTATATATGGAATTGCCCCTACAATATATAACATCATTTAGATTATTCTAGATACCATAATAGCGGGCTAGGCCTAACAAACCTAACAAAGCCTATAATCACTAATAAAGCTAATGTCTAACAAAGAATTTATAAAAAATCAAACAAGCAAAGACTACAAAAATAAATTTTTGTTGACTTTCTTTATTTGAATGAACATATGAATGACACTTTAAGTTATAACGAGTTCACTGCTTTAACTTTCTATCAATGTGGGACAAGATATTGAGATAAACTAACAAATCATTTCAAACATCAAAGAAACATAAGATCACAAGTAGATTGAAAAGCATTTAATTGAAAAGTTTTTTTCATACATTCGTAAACATAAAACAAGAAAAAATGGGTGTCGATTTTGTTGCACCATCTGAAATGATCCCACAAATTGCAACGCTGCCATAAGTTCATGTTTGATATTCAAAAAAGCCAATTTCTGGTTTATAAAACAGTGTTCATTTCCCTTGAAATTATGGAAGCCAAGCTTATTGTGTGATCTTAATCAATTAAGATCCTTTCATTCATGAGCTGCTCTAATGGTTTTGTCGGCTCTGCCATTATTTTAGCAGCCTTGGCAGATATCTTGATATGACTAACACCCTTGCAATACTTTCTCGTGAATCTGTTCCAAAGCTTTAGCCGCCTCCAAATGTATACCTCCATCAAAACTACATCTCTCAAAGCGCTTCTTCAAGAGTGACAACAAGCTCAGTCCGTACATGTCATGCTTGGTATGCGCATTTGAAAGAAACCCTGAAACTAATCAGAATTTGTAGCTTTTTCAAGACTACACAAATGTTGCCAAATGATTAAGCCTAATTTGTTGACCAGTCCTGCTTAATCATGTGAGCTTATCCCACACTTCATATCTATAACTTGTGTTCTTGTTATACAAAACTTTTATGCCACAAATTATAACAAAACTTAAATTGATACCATGGTCGTAAGATGCAGATCATGAAAAAAGTTTTAAGTGAAATGGAAGAAAAAAAAGGCTATGACAAAGACAATACAACAAGCTTTGTTGCAACGCCCAAATGTCAACTTAAATATATTTATGACACTTGAACTTATAAAGAGTTCATTGCTTTTTACTTTCTATCCATGTGGGATAAGCTCTTGAAATATATTAACAAATCATGTTGATACAAAAGAAACATAAGATCACAAAGTAGATTGAAAACCATGTATGATGAAACTAAAAAAAAACTTAACTTTTCACATTTATGTCCCAGATAATATCTTTTATCATTAGCTTTATATTTCAGGAACACGTACATGTTATAAAATGAAATATCTCTGTTGTTTATTTATTATTGTTTAAAAAAGATCAATATTTTTATGCAATATAGAAACCAACCTCTGGAAAGGCCTCCAACAAAATATACAGCAAGCCGGTTTGCCAAAACTGGCCTTTTGGTATAATATAATGTTTTGTGTTTGGTAGTTATCTTTAAATGAAGATCAACAAATCTTGGTTCCAAGAATCTAAAACCGTATGTTAAATTTGTTGCATCGGTATAATCCAATGTTTTGTGTTTGGTAGTGTTATATTTCAATATTTCATTACTTGTTATGATCTTATATTTCCTCTAAGTATCTAACTACTATGGGTTTCCATTTGATATCATACGGGTCGATTAACCCACCTTTATACATTAAACTTCAATTCCTTCAAAACCCTTTTTCAGAATCATCAATCCATCATTTCCCCTATTTCAATTTCCCTAAATTATCCATGGATTGAATAATTAAATTTAGTTAGGGCTTTTCGTACTTCTGGTCTTGTGTTGATGGAAAAGGGTTCGGAAGAAGATGATTTAAACACAATTTTGGATAAATTGGCTGCTAAGATTAATAAAGTTGAAGGTAATATCAGTAGTAATATGAGTGGTAATATGAGTGACAAGGTTGAAAAAACTGGTACCGTGGACACGAATATGCTTACTATGAAGGATACTATGGTTAGCAATTTGGAGGAAAATATGAAGGATAGCACAAGTGATGAACTTCACATGGTTCAGGAATCAACAAGGGAGGTTAGTATGGTGCAACAAAAACCGTTCATTAATGTTGTCACTGCTGATAAGAATATGTCAAAAGTTAACTTCAGAAAAGTTGATACCATTGGGTCGACAGATGGGAAATTCGAGGCTATGATACCTAGATCATCCGTTAGGGAAGTTAATGAAAGGCTTAGCAACTCTATCTATGGGTATTTCCTAGGTAAAAAGGGTCGCATTCCCTGTCGTTGAAAATTATGTTTTTAATGCGTGGGGAAAATTTGGTATTCAAAAGGTTTTGATGAATGCTAAGGGATTTTGTTTCTTCAAATTTTCATCTAAAAAGGAAGTTGAAGACGTGCTACAAAATGGACTATGGATGATTCGAACTGTGCCTATCATATTGAATAAATGGACACCTTTGTCCAGCTTAACCAAGGAAGACCATTCTCGAGTTCCTTTATGGGTCAAGTTACATGATGTCCCATTGGCTGCTTTCACAGCTGATGGACTTAGTGTCATTGCATCCAAACTTGAGAACCCAATTATGCTAGATTGGTACACAGATTGGTACACGTGTGATATGTGTAACGAGTCCTGGGGTAGGAGTTCCTATGCTCGTGCTATGATTGAAGTGGAAGTTAAGAATGAATTCAAAGAATTTGTTGTCATAGCTGTTCCAAACTTGGAGGGGGATGATTATACGTGTGCTAAGATTAATGTCAAATATGAATGGAAGCCTCCCGTGTGCTCGGCTTGTAAAATTTTTGGTCATTCAATCGACCAATGTCCTCATGCTCCTAAGGAAGTTCCTAAGAAATGAGTGGAAGTGAATGATGATGGATTTCAAATGGTGAAGAATCGGAATGCTAGCAAGAAGAACAAGGACACGAAGTATACGATCAATACCAGAAAGATGGTCTATAAACCTGTCTCAAAAAGTAATATTGCAAACACGTCTAAACAACAAGGTAAGCAACCTGTAAACATGTCGAATCCTTTTTCTGTGCTTGATGATGATGTACCTAATGATAATAACGTTGATGATTGGAAGACGGTTGGTTCCACTAAATATGTTGACTTGAGTTTGAATAAGGAAGGGACTGTGGACTTAGAGTCGGATGATGATGTTGAACATGTTTTTGATGAGACAGCAAGTTTTATGGATAATGATGGGTCGCTAATTGAAAAAAAGGTGCCAAGCACACCTAATGAAAAGGTTTCTAATGTATAGTATCGCCTCATGGAACATACGGGGTTTGAACCGCACCTCGAAACAAAAAGAGGTTCGACAAGTTATGCAAGAAAATAAATTGAATGTATGTGCCATTCTTGAGTCTCACGTAGATATTGGGAAACTAGAGAGGGTGTGTTTGAAGGTCTGTTCAAATTGGGAATGGACTTCAAATGCATCATATTGTAGGAAGGGTTCTAGAATTATTCTCGGTTGGAATGACGAGGTTGTGGATGTTATGGTTTTGTCACGTTCAAGCCAGGTGATTCACACTCAAATTATTCTCAAAGCTGATAGTAAAGCTCTAATTTGTTCCTTTGTCTATGCATCTAATTCGTACAAGAAGCGTCGAGAACTATGGCAAAACTTGTGTATGCATAAGCTGTTCGTCAATGGTAGGGCGTGGATTTTAATGGGTGATTTCAACTCAGCTTTATTTATTGAGGATACCTATTATGGGTCATCCAAAATAAATATATCAATGCGCGAGTTTATTGAATGTGTTGAAAACGTGGAAGTTACGGACGTGAATATTACCTGGCTACAATTTACTTGGAACCAAAAACCGAAGGGTGACTATGGCATCTTGAAGAAGATCGATAGAGTTATGGGAAATCTCGGTTTTTCTAGTGACTTTCCAGGTTCGTATGCGGTTTTCCAACCGTACAGAATTTCAGACCACGCACCAGCTGTATTGAAGCTTCATAAGGCCAGTTATGAGAAACCAAAACCGTTTAAATTCTTTAATTTCCTTTCACACAAGCCGGAGTTCATGCGCGTTGTGATGGATCAGTGGGCTATCAATGTGAGTGGGCATAACATGTTCAGGCTTGTAAAGAGACTTCGTGGCATGAAGAAACCATTGCGTAAGTTATTGCACGCCCAAGGTAATATACATGAAAGAGTTAGCAGGCTTCGACATGAACTTGACGAGGTGCAAAGTACGTGCACTGGAAAAGAATCCATCCTCTACTACGTTAAGGGAAGAAGAGGCAGTGTATCTTAACGCATGAACAGAAGCTACTTTAGATGAGGAAAGATACTTGAAACAAAGGGCGAAAATTGAATGGCTTCGTGTTGGAGATTCAAACTCGGCTTACTTTCATCGTTCAGTGAAGGCAAAAGTTAGTAGAAGTCGTATTGATTGTATCCGTGGCCATGACAACATGTTATATGAAGGAAGCATGGTTCCTAGCATTTTCGTGGATCACTATAAGTTGTTCCTGGGAAATGAGGATACTGTATCGAATTTGGATATTGATGGTCTTTTCATGCACACTCTTAACAGTGACAAGGCTCTTTTTATGATTAGGCAAGTGACTAATGAGGAAATAAAGGATGCTATTTTCAATATTGGATATAGTAGACGGGACCAGACGGGTTTACTTCCGTTTTCTTCAAGAAATCATGGGATATAGTAGGTCATGACGTGTGTAATGCAGTGAAAGACTTTTTCTCTAATGGGCAAATTTTACGTGAGATTAATCACATGATCATTGCTTTATTGCCTAAGGTATCGATTCCTTCTAAGATAAATGACTATCGTCCTATTTCGTGTTGTAATATTATTTATAAGTGCATTGGTAAAATTATAACGAACCAAATTAAGGACGGGTTAGATGATGTGGTGAGTGTGAATCAATCCGCGTTTATTCCGGGTCGTAGCATCTCAGATAATATTCTTGTAACTCAAGAGCTTATGCACAACTACCACTTGAATCGTGGGCCTCCTAGATGTGCATTTAAAATTGATATCCAAAAAGCGTATGATACGGCGAGTTGGAAGTTTTTGGAAGATATTCTTGTGGGATTCGGCTTTCATGTAACGATGATCAAATGGATTATGGCATGTTTATCAAGTACATCATTTTCCATTAAATGTGAATGGTGAACTTCATGGGTTCTTTCAAGGGAAAGAGAGGGTTACGACAAGGTGACCCGATGTCACCTTACCTCTTTACCTTAGTTATGGAGATTCTAACTCTTATGCTACAGCGTAAAGTTCGTGAAAGTGAAGAATTTGGTTACCATAACCGTTGTAGTAAACAAAAAATTATTAATATTTGTTTTGCAGATGACTTGATCATGTTTGCTCGTAGTGATATCCAATCGGCTACCATTCTAATGGAGGCATTAGAAGAATTTAAATGTGCTTCGGGTTTAGTGCCAAGTATTCCCAAAAGTATTGTCTTCTTTTGTAATGTTGTTGATCATGTGAAGACGGCTATTCTACATCTTATGCCATTTGAAGAAGGTAATCTTCCTATTAAATATTTGGGCGTTCCTCTTATTTCTTCTAGATTGCTTTATAAGGATTGTAAAATCCTTGTGGAACGCGATCAAAAAAGGATAGGGGATGGAAAAATAAATGGTTGTCATTTGCGGGCAGGTTACAATTATGTTTATCAGTTATTTCCTCCATGCACGTATATTGGGCTTCTTTTTTTATTATTCGGGTTGGTATTATAAACGACATTGAGCAATTAATGTGCGGCTTCTTATGGTGTCAAGGGGAATTGCAACGTGGGAAAGCTAAAGTAGCATGGGATGATGTGTATTTACCAAAGGTAGAAGGTGGTTTAGGCATTCGAAAGCTTGAGAGATTTAATGTTGCATTGATGTCTTCTCATATTTGGAAAATCTTCACTAATAAGGAATCATTGTGGGTACGTTGGATTCACTCCTATAAACTGAAAAATAGGAGTTTTTGGGATGTAAAACTTGTAGCAAACGTGAGTTGGGGATGGCGCAAATTGTTACAAATTCGTAATTTGATTCGGCCTCACATTTGGTATATTATTGGTGATGGACGTGAAGCCTCGATATGGTATGATACATGGGATACTAACTGTTCTTTGATGTCAATTTTATCTACTCGTACCATACATAATGCTAGTTTTTCAACTCTAGCAAAGGTGGCTGATCTAATTTCAAACAATGCATGGGTGTGGCCCAATGAATGGTATAACAGGTACCCTACTTTAAACAACTTAAATGTACCTACCTTGCATGCTCATTCGGATGTTCTAAGATGGAAGGCTACTGATGGCACATTTAAACCATTTTCGGTCAGTACTGTTTGGAGAATGATAAGGGAAAAAGGAAATGAAGTTCAATGGTCATATCTTGTTTGGTCTCATTACTGTATTCCTCGACATGCTAGTCACTTATGGTTGGTTATGAGGCGTAGGCTAAAAACTCAAGATCGTCTTAGACCTTGGACGTGAGGGAAAATGTGAACCTTAGTTCTCTTCGTTGTCCTCTATGCAAAATCCAACAAGATACACATGATCATTTGTTTTTTGCATGTAATTATTCATCTCAGGAGTGGAATCGTGTAGTGTTAAAAGCTGATATTCCGATCTCCTCGCCAGTTTGGAGTGATATTATGGGTTGGATATTACCTATTGCTACGAAGAACAATGCTAAAAGTATTGTAGGTCGTTTCATTGTAGCGGCTTCGTCCTACTACATCTGGCAAGAGCGTAATGCTAATGGCGTTCGAAATGTGGAACAATTGGTGAATGTCATTCTCGAAATTGTTAGATTTAAACTTGCATCAATCAAGTTCAATAAGAATGCTCGAGGGGCTAAGCTCAAAACCACATGGAATCTTGCGGCTCTTTGATTTTCTTGGTGTTGAAATGGCGTCCTCATTTGAAGTATAAGTGAGCTTGATGTATATTGTTTTGGTTATACTTTTCTAATTAGTTGGTTGTCGTTATGTGGCATGCCACAAACGGTTTAGTGGTCGTTCAAGCGTCATCTTGAGGTTAATGTGGTATTTCAGCCACATTCATTTGTTCTTAACTTTTCTGTGATTAATGTATTTTACCGGGGTAACCTTTTACCCAAAAAGAAATTACGCTCTCGTGGTGCACCGTCTATTTGAGACTTTTGTTGGAAAATTGATTTTGTAAAATGAGTTTTTGCAAATTTTAGACACTATTTAATATATCTATATGTTATATATATATTTATATTCCTTGGTAGGTTTGCGTTCTCCTTGACGAGAGCTTCGCAACGAGCTAAAGAGTGTAAACAATGGAGTTGATATGAGTTTGAAGCTTCTGAACTAATGCGAGCCTGCAGCTCCGAAACTTCGCCTGCGTGCATATCTTTTTGCTGCAGATTCGTATCTCAGTTTCCATTTTCTTTAAATCTATTTTCGGAACAGATTTAAACCTTCAAATTGATTTGTTAGTTTTACTCCAACACCTACGCGCGTGCAAGGGGGTGTAGATTTCAAGATTTCTGGGCCAAAATGAGTTTGAAGCTTCTGAACTCATGCGAGCCTGCGGATACGAATGCAGCTCCGAAACTTCGCTTGCGTGCATATCTTTTTGCTGCAGATTCGTATCTCAGTTTCCATTTTCTGTAAATCTATTTTAGGAACAGATTTAAACTTATTGATTAAGCTATACAGAATATATTTTGTGTAAATAAAATATATGCATATCACGTTTATAACATAACAGATTTGCATATCGGGTTATTTTTTAGCAAATATACTGGCTTGGTGACCAAGACATGTTTACTCTATAAAATAAACTGTTCTCATTCAGTTTTCGACATAGGAAAATACAGAGCTCCTATTCACGGCAAATCACGGCGAATCTGTTTTGAGGGAATCGTGTTAAACACCAGCCTCATTCCATGACCTTTTACTGCTTTCATTTATATATCGTTATAGAGTCTGTCTTCTGCTTCTACTCATTCTGTCTGTTATTCAATTTACTGTCGTTTATTTCTGTTAATTTATTTATTGTAATTATAATCTGATTTTCATAAATAAAATTGTACACCGTTTCTCTGCATCATTTCATTTCACTAAAATTCTCTCTACCAAACGAGCCCTAAGGAAACATAAGATCACTAAGTAAATTAAAAGCCAAGCAACCTTAATTGAAAAGCTTGAAACTTAACCCCTGCCTAATATACTGGTAAACATGATACAAGAATAAATGGGCACCCATTCTTGTAACGAAGTACATAGCCCAATTATACCAATAAACTTGTTTATTAAGGTTTGTTTTTTGCACTTGTAATCCACACTTCATATCTACAGCTTGTGTTCTTGCTACATACTCAGTTCTACATATTACTATTTTACATGTTACCATGATCATTTTGAATTGTTCTTTTACAGGGTATCATTTCAAGTTTTGTTACAACTTTGTGGCAATTTATGACCTCAAGTTATGAGAAAAGAGTTATATGACAAGAAACTAAAAGCATAAACAGAGTTAAATGAAAAGTAACTAAAAACAAAAATAACAAAAAACAAGCTTTTGTCCTTTTCTTTCTTCTTTTTTTCTCTTTAAAAAAAAAATAAAAAAATAAAGAATTTGACAGTTAAACTTATAAAGAGTTCATTACTTTTACTACCGATCTATGTGGGAAAAGCTAATATTTTAATGAAACAAATGATATTAGACATTAAAGAAACATAAGAGCAAGTAGATTGAAAACCTTCGGTGTTGGTTGTTACCATTAAGTTCGTATTGTTTTCTTTGTATCTCAGGTTTTGAGGCTTCGAACATTTACAACTTGTATACTTGCTATATATGGAGTTGTTCCTGTACAATTCGTCTTGGTTTCTTTGTATCTCGGGTTTTACATGTTACCACCATTTTTTTTTGGGAAAAGGGTTACCCCGGTAAAATATATTAATCACAGAAAAGTTAAGAACAATGGAATGTTGGAATGTGGCTGAAATACCACATTAACCTCAAGATGACGCTTGAACGACCACTAAACAGTTTGTGACATGCACATAACGACAACCAACTAATTAGAAAAGTATAACAAAAACAATATACATCAAGATCACTTATACTTCTAATGAGGACGCCGTTTCATCACCAAGAAAATCAAAGAGCCGCAAGATTCCATGTGGTTTTGAGCTTAGCCACTCCAGCATTCTTATTGAACTTGATTGATGCAAGTTTAAGTCTAACAATTTCGAGAATGACATTCACCAACTGTTCCACATTTCGAACGCCATTAGCATGCAACCATTAGCATGTTACGACCATTTTAAAGTCTTGCTTTACAGAATTATAGGTATCAAGTTAAGTTTTGCTATAAATTGAGGTAACTTGAGGTGGCCACTAGGTATACATTTAAGATCTATCCAAATCTTGAAATTTTCATATTTTAGCCAGCAAAAAATGTCTCATGCTTTGAGTTGTTTACTTTTTCCTCCATTTTTGAATAGCACATACAAGTTTTTGATGATGACATCTTTGGTTTTGGGCTTAACCAATAGGCAAAACGGTTCACTGCTGAGCTCAAACTCACTCTCTTTTGGTCCACCGTCTATTTGAGCCTTTATGGTTATGTACTTGTTTGTAGTCTCCATTAAAAAGTGTTGAACGACTAAAAATCGATGTAACATGAAGTTGCATAAAGACATGAACCTTTTGAACGGTGACTTAGGAAGAAGAAGAAATTATAAGTACCAAATCACCACCTTTTAAATATGGTATAAGACAAATTTGGTTAATACTAATAATCAAAATAGCTCTATTATTTTGAAATTATCAATAGTAACTTCTATCGTTATTAATTGAAACCGAGGTAAACAAATTATGATCGTTTTCAGAATATTGTATAGTTAACACGTTCGGTTTGGGTTTCTAAATAGTTTTGTGTGTCGGGCATAAAGTTTTACGTTTGGTTTTGGTTCCTACATGTTTTGTCATAAAGTTAAAATATTTGGTTCTGGCATGTTTAATTACATTTAAGGTATTCATTGTATTTTCTTTGTGTACCGAGTTTTTAGGCTTAACCCATTTGAGCCCACTAAGAAACAAGAGTAAATTTCAAAAATTATTTGAGCCCGTTAATAATTTCTGGCAAGTATTATTAATGCCACATTTAACAAACCATAAGGATGATTTTTGCAGTTTACTCAAGAAACAAAGTACATAAGCGCTAGGTTTTACACGCTACTAAAAAAGAGTTAAAGGCAATGTTTTGAAACCCGGGTTTGTGATCGACCCGGCTAAGACACTGGGTCACCGGGTCAACCGGTTCAACCGCCGGGTCAACCCGGTTAGACACGGTTTTATGCATATGTCCAAACATCTATTTCTAATTGTCCAAACATAATGTCCAAACACTAGTTTTGCAGTGAAAAAAAAGCAAAGAACCATTTTTCATGCTCTAAACAACAAATCAAAGGTGGACAAGGATATAAACTTGCATAATTTTCTAAACAACCATAAATGCTACGGGATTACATGTTTCATACTTCAAAAGACATAAATCCTACAAGATTACAAGTTTCATACTTCTAAAGACATGCATCTTACGAGATTTACAAGTTTATTTTTTGAGGTTTAATATATTGTTGCATTTCAAAAAAAAAAAAAAAAAAAAAAAAAATTGATAAAAACCAAACCCGGCCGGGTCACTTAAAACCCGCCGGGTCTAAACGGTTGACCCGGGTTTTTGACCCGTTTTTTTGTCCGGAACCGGGCCAACCGGTTAACCCGGCCGGGTCGACCTGGGTTTCAAAACATTGGTTAAAGGGCATAGAAATAGAAGAAAAGAGTTAACTGGTAAAATAAATACAAAAATGGAAACGAGAATTGTCACAACAAACAAGTTTTGTTGTGGTTTTACCCATTTTCATGTTACTCATTATTGACGCTCGAGATTATAAAGTATTCATTACTTTTACTTTCTAACAATGTGGGACAAAAGCTCTTGTAATAAATTAGCAAATCATGTTAGACATTAAAGAGAAACATAAGATCACGGGTAGATTGAAAATCATATAACCTTAATTGAAAATCCTGAAACGCCCGCCCTTCGTCATATATATCGGTAAACATAAAACCAGAAAAAATGGGAGTCTATTCCCATATTAATCAAATATATAACAGCAACCTTATTGTATTTTTATTAATAGAACACGTACATGACTACATGTTATCAAATTAAAAACTCCGATCGAACCCAAGTTACAATAGACTCAGATCGATGTTTAGATCTAGATGGCGTATTAAAATCTAAAGAAGCCAAGCTTATTGTGTGATTTTAATCAATTAAGATGCTTTCATTCATGAGCTGCTCTAATGGTTTTCTCGGTTCTTGCCATTATTTTAGCTGCTCTAATGGTTTTCTCGTCAATCTGTTCCAAAGCTTTAGCCGTCTCCAAATGCATACCTCCATCAAAACTACATCTCTTAAAGCGCTTCTTCAAGAGCGACAAAAAGCTCAGTCTATACACGTCATGCTTGGTCTGCAGTTTATAAAGTTCCCCTCGTTTGTCAGATATGAAAGAAACCCTGAAACTAATCAGGCTTTTAGCTTTTCCGGGGTAAAGAAATGTTACCCAACCCCATTTTTCATTATCTTGACCAATATCGTTGAGCCTATGGATTGTACAAATTTTGCCAGATGCTTGTTTCTCCAAAACAGAGAAACGCTCTTTTTTGTCAACATCATTTGGACCATGAAGAAATATATCAACTGGTAGACACTTCTTTTCGAGTTCCAAATGCTTTATATCAGCACAAATACCAAAAAGAGCTATAGGTGGGGACAAAATGTCTGCCAAGAAACAAACACTTCTCTGAACATTCATTTAGTAGTCACTTTCCATCACGGTCCAATACTCAGCTTACATACTCGCAAATAACAATTAAAATAGCTCCACTGCTTTAAAAATCGTTTAGAAACTTGTATCCTAGTTAATTGAAACCGAAACTAAACAAATTTTGATCCTTTTTTTGCATATCGTATCGTCACATTCGGCTTTTGTTTGTAAATGGATTTGTCATTTGTGCATCATGTGTATCATGATTTTGGGTTTAAAGTTAAAATGTTCGGTTTTAGTTTGATTTTAGTATGTTGACTTATTAAGTCGTTCATTTGGTTATTTGAGTCTCGGGTTTTTAGGCTTAAATCATTTAAGCCCATGAAGAAAGAAAGTACATAAGCACAATAATAGGTTGTATTGGTTGTTTAGTTTATAGCTAGAGTTGTTATCGTTTGTGGCATGCGACAAACGGGTTAGTGATCGTTCAAGCATTACTTGAGGTTAATGTGGTATTTCAGCCACACTCTATTATGTTCTAGTTATATAACAGTTTGATACCACAAATTATAACAAAACTTAAAATGATACCATGTAAAATAAAAATCAAAATGGTCGTAACATGCAGATCATGAGAAAAGAGTTAAGTGAAAAGGAAAAGAAACAAAAAGTCCAAGCAAAGATGTTGCAAGAAGCTTTGTTGCAACATCACTTTCTAAACATGACATATTAATGACCGTTGACGTTATAAAGAATTCACTACTTTTACTCTCTATCCATGTGGGATAACCTATCGAAATAAATTAACAAATCATTACACTAACGAAACATAAGATCACAAAGTAGATTAAAACCGTGTAGGAAACTATAAAAAGTTAACGTTTCACATGTAAGTACCAGATTTCATTTGAATATCTTTTATCATTAGGGTTTTTTTTTCTAGAAAAATACATGTGTTTGGGTCATCTTTCATATGTCTTCACATATTAATAAAAAAATATACTCCCTCCGTCTCAAAATTATAGTCCCCTTTTGATTTTTTCGGTCTTTCTCTTACAACTTTGACCTTGAGTATTTTTGTTTGTGTTATATAATACTTGATGCAATATATATGAATTGATCGGTTTTTAACTGTATTTTCAATGGTATAATTCTTATCAACTATTGTATAACACAAATAAAAATATTTAAGGTCAAAGTTGAAAGGGAAAGACCGAAAAAGTCAAACGGGGACCATAATTTTGGGACGAAGGTAGTAACATGTTAACAACACGCTTCTTATATTATCATGAATGGAACTCATACATGTTATAAATGAAGATTTATATGTTGTAGTTAGGTTTTATTGTTTAAAAAGATCAACATTTTAAGCAATTTAGAAACCTCTACAATGGCCTCCAATCAAAATAGCAGGTATGCCAAATTGGCAAATTAATAGTTAGTGCTATTTGTTATCTGTAAATGAAGATTGACAATCTAGTTCCAAGAATCCTAGACCGTATGTTAAATTTGTTGCATTGGTATAATCTAATGTTTTGTGTTTGGTAGTTATATTGCAGTACTCGTTATAATGTTATATTTCCTCTAAGTATCTAACTACTATGGGTTTTCATTTGATATCACACGAGTCAATTAACACATACAAGTTTCTGATGATGACATATTTGGATCTGGTCTTAGCCGATAGGGAAAATGGCCCACTTTGAGCTTGAAATCACGCTTTTGTGGTGTTTCGTCTATTTGAGCCTTTACGTTGATGTACTTGTTAGTAACCTCTATTAACCTATGTTGAAGAAAAGGCACCAAATCTGGTAGAAAAACATATGACCCAATGTTAAGTTATTAAAAAAATAGTCAAGTGAAAAAAAAGCATAAGATCACTAAGTAAATTAAAATAATTGAATAAAAGCTTGAAACTTAACCCCCGACTTTCGTAGAATACGGGTAAACAAAAAAAAACAAAAATCGAAAGTCGATTTTGGTAAGGATGTTGTTTTATATTTTACATTTTCATATTTGGTCAAGAAACTTAATACTCAGCAAAACTATGTAGGAAAGATTCTTATGCATAAGCCAAAATCAGATACAAAAGAAACCAATTTAGGTTTAATTTGATTATCCTTTATCGTAAGTGTTTTTACAATAAGATTATACGCAGTAGTATGATTGAGTCATCATTCTTTTGTCTACAAATTAAGGGCTCATTTGTGTAACCAATATAGCAGTATGTCAAATTGGCCTTTTTTATATTTGGTGCTACATGTTATCTGTCAACAAAGATCAACAAATCTAGTTCCAAGAATCCTAGACCATATAAGCACAACTTGTACACTTGCTTAATAGAATAATATGTTGGTTTTTTGGCTTCTAATCCAAACTTCATATCTCAACTTGTGTTCTTGTTTATACTTGGTTTTGCATGTTATGACCAATTTAAGCTGTTAATTAAGGAATCAAATAAAGTTTTATTAATGGAACATATCAAAAAATTATGCAACAAAGAACCTGTTTGTTGCATTTGATCCAAGCAACGAGATCATATCAATGACACTTGAACTTATAAAGACTTCATAACTTCATTGCTTTTAATTTCTATCTATGTGGGATAAGCTATTGCAAAAAAAAAAAAAAAAAAAAACGTAGATTGAAAACCATGTAGGAAACACTAGTTATAATACCCGTGCACACACGGGGTTTTCAAAAATAAATTTTGTAATGATATGTGTAATAAATGGCTATTCTAGCTAAATCGTCCACCGATAAAAACACACAGTTTAAGAAAAACATAATTATTAATGTTTTAATTTTTTAATTTTCGTAGATAGACAATTTTACCATTAATTAATTCTGCATTTTGAAAGTTTGAATTAACAATTTCATATAAAAGTAATACGATGATCTCGATTAAATTTATGTATCTATTTTAGCAGTTGAAAATTATTTTAAGATAACATAAAAAGGAAACGTGAACAATTAATTTAGGACGGATTGTATTTTTGGAAAACAATAATCGCCTACGAATTATCAAAACACAAGTAAGCATCTTAACCATCGAAAAGAAGTATTGGAGCTTGCTTATTTCGAGTTTCTATAATGAATCAAACAATTATCTTTTGTGGTTCTATAGTGCTTGCGAACATATTTAGTGGTTAAAGGTCGATAACTATGTCAAGTATACAGTATTTGTCGCTCCGTAATAAAGTAGCAACAAAATATCTATAGCGTGTGACTTCTAAGTAACACATATCAGTAAGAGCTTACTGCATTCCCAAAATACAATATCTTGTTATGTTGCAAATACGCTTACTTTTCTTATCTTCATGTAATACTATTTCCAATATAAAAGTCTTGATGGATTTGTATATTACCAATAAGACTTTTAATAAGACCAAATACTTTTAGTTTATTACTATAAGACAATTAGATAATGCATATTAGAATGTGAAAAAGACATATACAATAGCTTTGAATCCATCAAGTCAACAAACACGACTTCTTGATCTTAATCATCTATATTAAGCTAGTAGCAATCCTTAGATGAACTATCAGTTTACAAAATAATGACATTGATCATCCATAAGGTGTTCATGCCTCAAGAAATTATTCCTGGTCAGAGATCAGATTCTTTTTGATTGATGAAATTTTATCAGCGAATACGTACATGTTTCTTAAACTGGGAAGTTATTCACAAATCACAATAACCTTCATCGTTATTTTCAACTCTTTTTCTAGTTTTAATGAGTTTGGCACTTCATATGTACTATTTAGCTTTTTATGTATTTTAATACACCACTACTACTTTCACAACCTCTTGTATAATGCATCAAACACCTGTTCAACACACAATAAATTGGAAGTTGGATTTAATTTAATGATATTATGAGACAAATATGTGCACCGTATACGAAGCAATGCATCCTTCTCGATAATTAAAACCACTTGAATCATGTCCTCTCATTCGCTCGAGATGAAATAGTAGCTGCATCATAAACTTGCCCTTTTCACGATGATATGAATCTGGATCATGAAACTCAATCTGGATCATCAAACCCATCTATCAACCCAGTTAATGCAAACGAAACCGTTGAGCTAACGGCTTAAGCCCTTGGTGGTGATAAGTGTTAACTTTAATCTTCATCTTCTTGTCCTCAAACAAAACCGTAAGCCATTCATGCAAAGGGGTACTCTCAATAATTAATTAAGCTTAATTTATGGAAAACATACCTCCATCCTCAGTTACAGCCAATTTATGCAACATATAAATGACAGATTATTTGTGAGGATGAACTTTTCTACATCTCACAGAACTATAAACCTTGTACTTAGCATTCAGCCGCACACAGAGCAATTTTAATTAAGCAATACATTATTTTCAAAAGAGAAATTTTGAGCCTTCATTTCAAAACCCATTATAAACATATATGAAATTATATCCACTAATAAAGACATCATTTCTTGGGGATGAACTCGTACCCACCAAACTTTTGATATATAAAAAAATAAATTTATTATTTTAATTTTTTTTTTTTTTTTTTTTTTTTTTTTTTTGAAAAAGCTAAATTTATTAGCTTAACTAAATTTATTAGTTTAACTTAAGAAGTACAAAACTTAGGATTAGCTATTTAGCAGGATAACACAACGTACCATTGTCTCAAATTCTATTGTGCTCTAACCCCTTCAAACACCCATGTATGTTAGATAGTTTAAGTACGTATTGTCCAAAATGAGTGTTAATATATTTTTGAAAAATTCCTACCGTAGGTTAAATGCATTTAAGAATGAGACTCACTTGCGAAGTTCCATGATCCCCATTTTCACAAAATCTTCTTTAATTCATTGATTTTTGCTGATTTAAGCCCTCAAATGCATCAAAAATGCAAAAAACCGAAAATAATTACGAAAAACTTAGCTGAAATTTATAGATACAAAGAATCTTCTCCACAAGCGTCTGATTTCCACAATCAAAATCACCTAGTGGTTTAGAGACAAACACAAATTACGCAAAAGAGGCTAAATTAAGAATCAAGAATTTAAAAGTTCAAAGACAATAAGCTTACCCAAATACCCCTGAAGCGATTGAATGATAATATTAGTTAAAGATGGCAAATTTAACCCATTTATATACAAATGGGTCAACTTGGTTTATGTTTAAAAGTCGTCTGCAATGTGTTCAAATGCATAAAAAGTTCCAAATCGGTCTAATATGAAAAATAAGAAAGGATATTATTGATGTAATAATATAGTTTTGTAAATATTAACACATTAATTGTTAATGAGTATATTTAAGTAACAAAATAAAGGATTGGCCCAACCCAATCCGGCCAACATGTTTTGACCCATACAAAAATTTACCATTTACACATCACCCAACCCGTTTGTCCTGCCCATTTTGCCAACACTAATGTTCCTAAATCAGTTAATTCTAGTACTAACATGATGTAAGATTTTCTCTCAGCTTCATTCCAGAATTTATATATCATCTTTCAAGAAACTTGACCGTCGTTACTATAATTACAGGCACACCTATGGAAGACTGAGAAGCAAACACCATCAAGTAAACTAATGCGTTACTAAAACAATAACAAAATAAGTCTAAGAAATTATATATTATCTTTAGATACATCAAATACCTTAAAGTTGCATTTTTGTTATTTCGCATAACGATTCACCTACCATGTTTTTACAGCTCTCTTTGTGCCACTTGAGAAGCTAGGAAATTCTTCTTTTCCCTCCCAATAATAAAATCCTTGCTTTAGCAATGCGTCCTATTGAAGAAACATGAAAACAACTATGCGACTATAACATTAAAGATAATTAATCAGGCAACTCTACATTTATCTCTTCCAATAAGCTAATTATGTATTATGCTTACCCGAAAACCTTACCTTATTAGATTATGGACATCATTATTGTAAATTTTTGTTCATAAACATTAAACATTATACTTTATCAAAGGATTCCAGAAATTATAACTACAAAAATATTTTATTCCGTATATCGATATAGCAAAAATGAAAAAAAAAAATGAAAAAAAAAAAAAAAAAGATTTCCATCAACAAGAAAATGTAGAGCCTTTGCCATTTATATAATTTATGAAACAGTTTTTTTTTTTTTTTTTTTTTTTTTTTTTTTTTTTTTTTTTTTTTGGCAGAAGTTTGTATCCAAACATTTAAAGGGGACGATGGAACGAATCTGAGTTACATAATTACCATATTGATCTCATGCAAGATCATAAACCGAGTCCGAAATCGCATCTGCTACAAATTGATTGTGCAATTCATCTTGTAAGACTTTAAGTTTACATGAAAAATAAAACACAATTAGAAGAACCTGTGTGGTTGTGTCTATCGTAATTTGAGGGAGATCTTCTAGAATGACCTCTTGTGGATACCTAATGGCTTGCGAATCCTACCTCAAACTCGTCTTTCGTTAAGTAGTATCCACCTTAAACATGTCTTTCAACTACATCCATGACATATGGTCCAAGATTCATTGCTCAAGAGAAGAGAAATCGGTGTACCCTACAACACGACATGAATATAAAAATAGCCCTTACATACCTTGATTTAAGGTAAGTTGAGCTCAATCATAAGCCACAGGTTGTAGCCCAGGTTCTCTATCACCCACCACTGCAAATGCGCAAATGTAAGTTCCCACATAAGCTCATATAAGATCTTTCATCAACTTTCCCACCCCTGCGTTTGTTTTATCAAGTCTTAGAAGTTATTTTGGACTTCTTATATCTTATTGTTGTTAAGTTGTAGTAGCGGTTACAATGAGACACCCAAGACACAGAGACGGTAATAAAATAGTAATACTAAAAGAATGATAACTTAATGACTAACCCGTAAAATCAAATTTGAACCCTAACCTCGATTTAAACCCAAAACTCGAGGTCATGGTCACCGCCATTAAGAATAATCCCGTCTAATCAAAAGGACCTCTAATCCATGCTTTTAACAGAACCAAACAAAACTCATTGTGCACATACCATACGCTCTATCCTGGCCACTTCAAGAATACCATACAAAACCAAACCCTTTCTACAAAAAGTCAAAAGAAAATAATAATTGAAGTTCAAATGAAACTGAACTATTATAATCAATTTTGAAGCATACCTACTAATCAAAATTCAATCTTTTTATGAATCGAATGGCACACACAAATAAAAAAACACTAAATTATTACATAAATCAATATCTTGAAGATTAATATACATTTAATTTGTAAAACACGAAATTAAAGACAAGATGGAAAAGGTTTTTTAATTCTTTTTTTTTTCTTTTCTGTGAATCGGATACTGATGGGCATAGGTTTCTTTCTTTTCATTTTTCACCCTAAACTTCTAAAACTTAACTCCGCTTTTTTCAAGTTTTGATTTCTTTCAAATTTAGCACGTGTGTTTTTCACCATTTTTTTCACCACAACGAAATCAATTAAACGTTGACCAAATTGGATTCAATTTTGACTTTTTATAAGCCAATCATATCACTCAATTTCACTTATGTTGCAGAATCAAACTCTCTTATTAGTCCAATTTTTTTAATAAGAATGATTATGCAACATCACTCCGAAATAATGTAATTCTTTTATTATATAAAAGATTAAAATGTTAACGTTTTATCATGGTCATCATTCTTATGTCTTCGCATATTATAAAATGAAAATTTATGTTGTGATGTAGGTATTCTATGCATTTCGATTGCATTATTATGGTTTAATTAGTTCCAAGCATTTGTAATTGTGTTAAACCGATCCCTATACGCCGGTAGTCAGGTTTGAGTCGGTACACCCTTTTGATAGAAAAGTAACATTTCATATCGTTGACACGTTCGCCTTTGGTTTGTATGCGGATTTATCATTTGTGCAATATTGTATCATGTTTTTGAGCATAAATTAAAAACGTTGATTTTTTGTTTGGTTTTAGTATGTTGAATTAATTAAGTCATTCGTTTTGTTCTATTTGTGTGTCTCGGGCTTTTAAATTTAGACCATATTAACCCATTAAGAAGTAAAGTACATAAGCCCAGTTATTCTTGTAAACTTGCTTATTAAGGTTTGTTATTTTGCGCTTTAAGTTTTTGAGCTTCTAATCCACACTTCATATTTACGAATTACAACTTGCATTCTTGCTTTACACTCGGTTTGATTGGATTATCGTTTATCATAAGTGTTTCTAAAAACATATTATATATGTTTGGGTCATCTTTCTTGTGTCTAGAAAGGCGACCATCGTGTAAATGAAGGTCGACAAATCTAGTTCTAAGAATCCTAGAACTTAATAATGGGTTTACGCTTAAAATGGCATTTTGTAGTGTTAGGATGTGAGAACGAGCTAAATGAAAAACACTCATCTGGCCGAAGAACATAAGGGAATCTGAAAAACCAAATCGAAGCTACGTACAAAACCAAATAACCAACTTGAATATGTATTTTTTTGCTAGACTGATCCAAAATTGTTGACTATGTGGAAGTTAAAGAATACTACATACTAAATTTTTTTTATAGAATAACTCATACGACGCTACAAAGAAAAAGCATGTGAGTTGTGGGCGTCACATATGTGCCCTATAAAGTAATGTATGATGAACGTCCTAGTAGAAACTTGAAGTTAAGTTATACATATTAATGTTTTGTATACTAGCAAGCTTAATCCTCACAAGCTTAAAAAATCTTTTGCCGAAATTGTGGCTACGAAAGAGTCCAACAAGGGTAGAAGGAACACTTTCAAGACCGACTGAACATGTTCGATCAAGTACATGTGTCATCCTTTCACGAATGTGAGTAATGACTCATTCATCGAGACAAACTTTGCGGATAAACTCGTAATCCACAACTAAAAAACCTTAATTGTGACTCTTTTGTGACATCTAGCATAAATATATCTATCAAGTGTCGCACGTTCCTAATAGATATGTAGTATTATTTGCAACCCTGCCATTAGTTCAAAAATCCATATGACTAAAATGCAAAATAAAATTCCATAACTTGAGGTTGCAAAAAGATATGAACCTTTATTCGGCGATGTTGGTATAAGAAATGGTTCCAAATCACAAAACCGAACCGACAGTTTCAGGTTTTACATGATTTTTGTTTTAGGTTGGGTCGGTTCGGTTCGATTCAGCCCAAAACCGACAAAAACATACCAAAATACACCTAGACCGAAAAAACCGAACCGAACCGACGAAAAACCGAACCGAACTGACAACATTCGGTTCGGTTTCGGTTCGCGTTTTTTAACGGTTTTCGGTCCTTGTTTTTCTCAGTTCGGGTCGGTTTATGACCGATGCTCAGCACTACTTTTAACTACAAGGCAAAACAAATTAGGTAGAAAAGTAACAAATTAGCTCTATCATTTTGAAAAGAGTATTAGCAACTTGTATTCTAGTTGATTGAAACCAAAGCGAAGCAAATTTTGATCATTTTTAGCATATCAGATCGTGATAGTCATGTCTGGTTTTGGTTTCTAAACGGTTTGTGTGCTTCATTTGTATCATGTTTTTGGGCATAACTTTCAAACGTTGGAGTGAGTCGAGCATCAATTAAGATCTTTCCATTCGTGAGCTGCTCTAATGGTCTTCTCGGCTTTGCCATTATTCTAGCAGCCTTGGCAGATATGTAGACACGTTACGAACCATTCCCGTTTCTGTCAAAAAATAACTTGACTCCTTTGGAAGCTGCAGGGTTTTAAATAAAGAATGCACTTGCTCCTAAATGACCATAAAACATCATCTGGATTACATTTGACAAATGCAAAACCCCTATTCGGTCAGCGCGGCCATGATACTTTGTAGCCTTTTCATGAGTAAGAAATTTTACCCGCCCCATTTTTCATTATCTTGACCAGTCCCGTTGTGCCTACGACTGCACAAATGTTACCATATGCGTGTTTCTCCAAAAAATACAAAGGCTGCTTTTCCGTCAACATCATTTCGACCATTAAGAAATATAACTGCTAGAAATTTCTTTTCGAGTTCCAAATGCTTTATTTCAGCAACCAAATAGAGCTACAGGTGGGGAGACATGTGTTCCTGGAAACAAACACTTCTCCAAACATTTATTTTGTAGCCAATTTCCATCATGGTCGAATAATGAATTCAAACTCGGAAACCCGTTCCATGTGTTCAGATGATGCATATAAGTTGCCTTCATTATGGTCAACAGAAACTTCCAGGCTGACCCGATCATCCATAATGGTATCCTTGATGTGTGACAGAAAATACCTAGATCCCAAGTTTGACTTCCCACAAAACAATTTCAATAACATAGTTCCAAACCCATTAACACCTTCAACTGCAGTTTTCGACTGTCGATCTGTGAGATATCAAATGGAGGCGGAGAAAGATATCAAATGGCATTATTATTGTTTTAAAAATATCAACATTTTATGCATGTTGATGTTTATGTTATGTAGTGGTTAATTTGTTGATTTCATGAATACGAAAAAAGTTCAAAATCTGATAAAAGCCTATTTATTTCGGGTTAGCGAGTTGGAACTAAACCCGATAAGGTGATAAAAATCTAACTCTAACCTGATCTTATTAAGCTATCGATTTATCCGGGTGACCCGTTGGACCCAGTAAGCATTTGTAACCGTGTTAACCCATCCTTATAGGTCGGTTATCAGGTTGGGTCGGATCAACATTTTTTAGCTATATAGAAATCTCTAGAAAGGCCTCCAACCAATATACAGCACCTGCGCCAAATTGGCCTTTGGGTGCTAGTATTTGTTATCTGTAAATGAAGATCAACAAATCTAGTTCCAAGAATAATCCAAGACCGTATGTCAAACTTGTTGCATTGGTATAATCTAATGTTTTGTGTTTGGTTTTTATATTTCATTATTCGTTATGATGTTATATTTCCCCCAAGTATCTAACTACTAGGGTTTTTCATTTGATGTCATACAGGTCGATTGACACGTACATACAAGTTTCTTGATGACATATTTGGATCCGGGCTTAACCAATGGGAAAGCGGTTCACTTTTGAGCTTGAAATCACGCTTTTGTGGTGCGTCGTCTATTTGAGCCTTTATGGTGATGTACTTGTAGTTGCAAAAACATATGAGCCTTTAAATGGTAATGTATGTAGAAGAAAGGCATAAAATCACCACCTGGTAGAAAATAACAATTAAAACATATGAGCCTTTAAATGGTAATGTATGGTAATGTTGTTTTAAAAAAAGCACTAGCAACTTGTATCCTAGTTAATTGAAACCAAAACTACATAAGTTCTGTCAAATTACGGCCCACTGTAAAGTTATAAAAGAGATTTAAGTGAAAAAAGGAAAGTTAAATACACAACAAACAAGTTTTTGTCGAGCACCAACTTGAAAGACACTAAGGAAACAAAAGATCACTAAGTAAATTAAATGTTTTTAGTTTTCATCGATGTGGGACAAAGTGTTGAAGTAGTAAAGTAACCACTCTTGAAAGACACTAAGGAAACAAAAGATCACTAAGTAAATTAAAAACAATGTAACCTTAAAAAATTTTGAAACTTAAGCTCTGCCTTTCGTAGTATATTAGTAAACAAAAACAACAAAGTATGGTAGTCGATTTTTTTAAGGATGTTGTTTATATTTTACATTTTCAAACTTGTTTAAGAAATTTAATGTTCGACACAACTGTGTAGGAAAGTTCCGTATGCATACTGAAAATCAGATACAAAAGAAACCAATTTAGGTTTACTTTGATTATTCTTTATCATAAGTGCCTTTTTAACAATAAGATTATATATGATTGGGCCATCTTTCTTTTATCTATAGAGGCCTCATTGTAACCTATATAGAAGGTATGCCTAATCGGCCTTTTTGATATTTGGTGCTACTAGTACCTTAATCACAGGTTTAAGAATCCTAGACCTTAATCATAGGTTTAAGCCTAAAATAGAATTTGCAGTGTCGGGTGTGAAAACGAGCTAAATGAAAAACGGTCATATGACCGACGAACGGTTGGGGAATCTGAAAAACCAACTCGAAGGTACGTACAAAACCAAAGAACCAACTCAGATATGATTATCCGGCTAGACAGATTCAAAGTTTTTAATTACTTGGAAGTTAAAGAAGACTAGCTATATACTAAGTTTGTTCAAGAGGATAACAAATATGACTCTACAAAAGAGGTATTTGAGTTGTGGATGTCATGTCCTAGTACATAGTTGAAGTTAAGTGCGAACTAATGTTTTGTATACTAGCTTAATCGTCACAAACTTGGACTATCTTTTTCCCAGAATCCTGGCTACGGAAGGGTCCAACAAAAGTAGAAGGAAGACTTTGGAGACCGACTGAGCATCTTCGACCAGGTGCATGCATCATGCTTGGACGAATGTGAGTAATGACTCTTTCTTCGAGACAACCTTTGGTAATAAACTCAAGTAATCCATAGCTAAGAAACCTTAATAGTGACTCTTTTGTATATGACATGTAGCATACATTATAAATGTATATATCCGGTGTCACACATTCATTATACATATGGTACAAACCAGGAAAATATGGTAGAAAATAACAATTAAAATAGGGGTTAAATGAAACCGAAACTAAACAGATTTTGATCCGTTTTAGCATATTCTATCTTTATAATATTGGGTTTTGGTTTCTAAATGGTTGTAAATCCACACTTCATACTTACGACTTGTGTTCTTGTTAGAGTAGTGAGGACTATGTGCCTTAATCTTATCATTAAATATACTTTTACATATGAGAATCATATTCCTTGTTATATACTCGATTTAACCCTGTTACGGCCATTTTAAACTGCTATTTTATAGGTATCAAAATAAGTTTAGTTATAAATGGTGGTAATTTATGACCCAATATAATGAAGGATAAAAAATGGATAAGAACATAGACAACAAACATTGTACTAGCTCTGATCCATTATTACTTGGTTGATGACAGTTGAAGTTCTGAAGAGCTTATTACTCTTACTTTCTATCCATGTGGGACAAGGTCTTCCAAGTAAATTAACAAATCATCTAAGATATTCAACTGTTAGACATTTCTTTTAGAATCCAAATGCTTTATTTCCGGAAGAGACATGTTTGACAGGAAACAAACTCTTCTCCTAACATTCACAGGAAACAAACACTTCTCGCAACATTCATTTTGAAGCCACTTTCCATCACGGTCCAATACTGAATTTACATACCTGGAAACTCGTTCCATTTTCATAAGGATGTTGTTTTACGTTTTATGTGTATGTGTATGGATCATCATTCTTCTATTCCATATTATTCACAATAAAAGCCGAGAATAAGTCATACGACGCTACCAAAGAAGTATGTGAGTTGTTGATGTCACGTCCTAGTACAAAGTTGAAGTTAAGTGAGTACCAATGTTTTGTATACTGCTTAATCGTCACAAACTCCAACTATCTTTTTCCCAATATTGTCTCTACCGAAGAGTCCAATAAAAGTAGAAGGAACACTTTCGCGACCGACTGAGCATCTTTGATCTGATACATGCATCATGCTTGCAAGAATATGAGTATTGAATCTTTGGTCAAGACAACTTTGGTAATAAACTCAAATAACCCATAGGTAATCAACAAATTCATAGCGAGGACTATAAGGCTGCCCACAGTGGGCTGTAAAAAGTTGGTCGAAAGAATAGGGTGACCGACATTGACATCGGTCGATCCCTTTATGGAGTATGGGATGGAAATCGGTCTAAATTTCGACCGATACTTTCAAACACATAAATGCAAAAAAAATATTACCGTTTGATATTAAAAAAAAAAAAAAAAAAAAAAAAAAAAAAAAAAAAAAACCCTCAGTTATTGACTGTGGCAATTTGATCGTGTCTGGTCGCTGGAGAGAAAAAGTTGATGTGGCAGATGGTGACCCAGGTCACGACTGTACACTGTTAGTCGATTAATATAAGGCTTAGGCCTATTACGTGTTTAGGCCCATATTGTATCCTATATATATTTATCATGTACCAAACATTATATTCATTCAATATACACAAACTTACATGGTATCAACACTAACCGATCCACTCTCTGCTTCCGCAATTTTTTTATACGTTTAGTGTTATTGTTTCTCGACCTTGTGTGTTGTCGAGGTGTGTTTGATTGTTTGTCGACCAAGTGTGTTGTCGACCTTCCAATATTTTACAATTGACTAAACCTTTATACATTTGATTATTTTGTTATCACTAAACCTTTGTACATTCAATTATTAAACCCTTTATACATCACGATTCCCTACCTGACATCAAGATTCCTTACCTGCAATACCCTACACCTTTTTGGTCGACCAATATTTTATTTGACTCACTAAATTACTTTGTTATCATTCAGTTAACTAATTTGGACTACCATTAATTACGATTATAGATTCCATGCACTACAGTTAACGTTCTGTTAAAACAACCTGTTTTTTATTCAACCATTAAACCCTTATCAGTTTCCCATCTTGACTGGCACCAATTTAACAAACAATGAACTCGAAATCTTGCAAGGCCTCTTTGGTCAAACTTGGATATAATGGTTTGACTCCCACTGTGAACAATACCCCTCGTGTGCAACATATTATTACTCCTTCGGTGACACAGTCTCACAATATTACTACTCCTATGGCTTTTTATTCGAGTCCATATTATGCTTCTATGTCAGGCCCACCGGGTTTTGTTAATCCAACACAAGTCTCAGGTTATGCACCAGGTTCTTTTGGACCTCAGCTTATGCACCAGGCTCCACAACTAGTCTACCCAGTTCCACAAAGGGTTCAGAATGCACATGTGGTGCACCAGGGAGTTCAAGGGACTCATATTGCTACGCAAGGCCAACAAGGGGGTCTTTCGTTTACCCAGTTTAGTTAGGTATGCAGGTTCATCAAGGAGGTCGGGGGGTCCAATTGGTCAAACTGGTCAACTAGGTCCCGCGGGTCAAGAAATTATTTCGCCACATGCTTTTACTGCTGGGACTCTACCGGATACTACTTCCGGTAATTGGAATATGGACACAGGTGCGTCCTCACATCTTAACGATAATGTCAATAATCTTAGAGATGTTTTTAATTCGTGTATTTATTCATCTGTTGTTGTTGGTAACGGCATTCTATTCCCGTTACTAACTCTGGACATAGTATTTTGCCTACGTCTTTTCTCCCTCTTCATTTAAATAATGTTTTAATTACTCCTAATATCGTCAAAAATTTGATTTCCGTTCGTCAATTTGTTTGTGATAATTATTGTACTGTTGAATTTGATCCCTTTGGTTTTTGTGTTAAAGACTTTCATACTCACCGGGTGCTGCTTCGGTGTGATAGCACTAGGGATCTATACCCTGTCACGCAACCCTCTCCTATTCCTCAAGCCTATCTCACTAGTCAGTATACGTGGCATCAACGACTTGGACATCTAGGAAGTGAAGTGTTACATTGTGTTATTTCTAATAATTCTATTTCGTGTAATAAGGAGAAGTCTCACGTGTTTTGTCATGCGTGTCAGCTTGGCGAACACGTGAAACTTCTGTTTGTTAGTTCTTCTACTTTAGTTTAGTCTTCTTTTGACATTATTCACTCGGATTTGTGGACTTCCCCAATTCCGAGTCCATCTGGTTTTCGGTACTATGTCTTATTTTTAGATCATTATTCATAGTTTGTTTGGGTTTAACCTTTAGTTAATAAATCTGATGTTTTTTCCAAATTTTTGTTGTTTCGTAATTTTGTTAAAACTCAATTTAAGAGTGAAATTAAGTCGTTTCAGTGTGATCATGGTGGTGAATTTGATAACCACTCATTTCATAAATTATTTACTTGATGTCAAGAATGCATTTTTGCATGGTGATTTGGCTGAAACGGTTTATATGCATCAGCCACCTGGTTTTCAGAATCTTGAGCATCCGGATTATGTTTGTTTATTACAGCGTTCTCTTTATGGTCTTAAGCAGGCGCCTCGGGCATGGTTTCAGCGGTTTGTTGCTTATATTCTTACTTTTGGTTTTACTTCGAGTCGGTGTGATTCTTCTTTATTTATTTACCGACAGGGTGATGATTCTGCTTTTCTGCTACTATATGTGGATGATATTGTGCTTACTGCTTCCTCTGGTAGTTTATTAAAGCGGATTATTGCTTCTTTGCATAAGGAGTTCTCTATGACAGATTTAGGTGCTCTTAATTATTTTTTGGGTGTGTCAGTTACGCGTGACTCTTCTGGGTTGTTTTTGTCACAACGTAATTATGCTATGGATATTTTGGAGCGTGCACATATGGTTGGTTGTAACCCTTCTCGGACTCCTGTTGACGCTGAGTCTAAGTTGGGTGATGATGGTGATCCGGTTTCTAATCCTAAGTTATATCGGAGTCTTGCAGGTTCTCTTCAGTATCTCACTTTCACTAGACCCGATATTACTTATGCTGAGCAGCAGGTTTGTCTATATATGCATGATCCTCACAAGCCTCATTTTACTGCTCTAAAGAGGATTTTACGGTATGTTCAGGGGACTTTGGCTTTTGTTACAGTTATTTTCTTCTACTACTGATTCCTTGGTTGCTTATTCAGATGCTGATTGGGATGGTTGCCCTACCACTCGCCGGTCTACATCGGGTTATTGTGTTTTTCTTGGCAACAACTTACTTTCATGGTCCTCTAAATGCCAGCTAATGATTTCTCATTCCAGTGCTGAGGCTGAGTATCGTGGTGTTGCCAATGATGTATCTAAGACATGTTGGCTTCGGAATTTACTATGTGAGCTTCATACACCGTTGTCCTCTCGTACTATTGTTTATTGTAATAATGTGAGTGCAGTGTACTTGTCCTCTAATCCTGTTGAGCATCAGCGCACAAAACACAACAAGAAGATGAATACAAGAGATAGAAAGGCCTGCTATTCATTTTGTTCGTGATTTGGTTGCTACTGGTCAAGTTCGAGTTCTGCATGTTCCTTCTCGGTTTCAGTATGCTGATATTTTTACCAAGGGTTTACCTTCTTTTTTGTTTGCTGAGTTTCGTGACAACTTGAGTGTTCGGTCTCCTCCCGCTCAAACTGCGGGGGAGTGTTAGTCGATTAGTATAAGGCTTAGGCATGTTATGTGTTTAGGCCCATATTGTATCCTATATATATTTATCATGTACCAAACATTATATTCATTCAATATACACAAACTTACATACACAGCATAACACATACATAAAGACATGGCTAATTAACAAATCTTCTTGACACGTGTTCAAGTTGTTTATTTCCTCATAATTTTCACCATTAATCTTGCTATGTGCCTTAATCTTATCATTAGATATACTTTTATATATGAGAATCATTTTCCTTCTTGTTATATACTTGGTTTTACATGTTACGGCCATTTTAAACTGCAATTATATAACTATCAAAATAAGTTTCGTTATAATTGGTGGTAATTTATAACCCCATATTATGAAGAAAAAAAATAAGTGAAAAGAAATAAAGTGTTAATTACTTTTACTTTCTAACAATGTGGAACAAAAGCTCTTGTAATGAATTAGCAAATCATATTAGACATTAAAGAGAAACATGAGATCACAGTAGATTGAAAACTGTATAACCTTAGTTGAAAAGCTTGAGTAAACTTAAAACCAGAAAAATGGGAGTCTATTCCCATATTAATCAAATATGTAACAACAACCTTATTGTATTTCAATTAATAGAACACGTACATGCTATCAAATTAAAAACTCATATCAAACACAAGTAACAATAGACTTAGATCGATGTTCCGATCTAGACAGCGTATTAAAATCTAAATATTTTGTTGTAGTCATAGTCATGCTTAACTCAACAGATATTTTTGTCTTTCTTAAACTTGAAGGATACAATCTAATTTTGATAATGAGAAACATATACCAACTTATTTGATATTTGTAAGTGTATTCATTCATATTGTGGGAAAACATAAGATACAAGTGGTCAATCAACAAATATATAATGTTGTTCATCATGGGTAATAAAAGAACATAACCACGTGTAGGATCAAATATGCATCCATGGCGTAAGTGCCTCGCACAAATTTAAACTGGCAAATCATAAATATTTGCATTTAATCATTGCAGACTGGAACTATCCTATTCCTAACATTGTATCCACGAAAGAGCCCTACAAAAGCTGAAGAAACTAGTACTCTTTCCAAACCGACGGAGACATCCTCTACATGCATTTTGTAGAAATCAAGGGAAAATGAACAAAATATTGATGAGATTCCATGAATTACATAGACTACATTACATTAAATAAAAAAATAACAAAAGCTAACCCTAAATACTAGATGTGCTTAAACCAACGGGCCGGGCCAATAGGCCTTATTAGCTAACATATTTTTCCTATACGAATGAGATGAATGGTCGTGGTGACAAAATTCAGGATATCAAATGAAAACCCCTAGTAGTTAGAGACTTTGAGGAAATATTACATCTATTAACGACTAATAAAATATAACTACCAAACACAAAGCATTAGATTATACTAATGCAACAAATTTGTTGATCTTCATTTACAGATAAACAAATAGCACCAAATTTTAAATGGCCAATTTGGCATACCTGCTGTATTGGTTGAAGGCCTTTGTAGATGTTTCTATATTCCTTAAAATGTTGATCATTTTAACATGTACGTGTCCCATTTATGAAAAATATAAGAAGCTTGTCCTTAACTTGTTATATATTTGATTAACATGTGGAGACATAAGAAAGATTACCGAAATACATATATTTTCTAAAAATTAAAAATCCTAAATGTAAAACGTTAACTTTTTATAGTTTTCTACATGGTTTTCAATCTACTTTGTGATTTTATGTTTCTTTAGTGTCAACATACTCTGTTAATTTATTTCAATAGCTTATCCCACATGGATAGAGAGTAAAAGTAGTGAATTCTTAATAACTTCAACTGTCATTCATATGTCTAGACTGAATATTGATGTTGCTGTTGGAATTATATAACATGACATTCAAATAAATAACCACAAAACATCAAAGTATTCAAGCGGAAGCGTATAGGATTTATTAACGAATAATTAATTAACATAAGAAGAATATGCGTACCTTTCTTGATTCTAGCCGAACAAGAATCAAATCCAAAAAACTAGCAATTGGATGAACCCTAATTAGGGTTTATAGGATTATGTGAATTACCCCTTACCGTTTTGTAATTCAATCCAAGAATAATAACAATAATGTGTTATTACCATATTCTTGTACACACGTACTAAAACAAATTAAAGTAATGCTAGTTTTATTAAACCAAATAACTTGTTTTGGAAAAAGGTTGAGGATCGACACCCTAAAAGAGGAGGCCGATCGGTTTGAGCACAAAACACATACAAACGTTTTAGGGTTTTAGCTTATGAGTACAAGATATGCAAAATACAAGACCCCTAGCCTTGTATATATACTAAACTAAACTTGATGAACAAGTTAGAGTTTGATATGGGTTGGGTTTAGGTTATCCTTGGCCGATCGGTTCTAAGCCTCACCAAGGGGATCCGGAACCTTTCCAAACTTTGCATTCTAGTCCTTTTCCAAATACATTTAACGCCCGTTAATCCATTACATTAATTACTTAATGTCCGTTAGTTATTTCGTTTAATAAATAAATAAATACAATGTTTATATTTAATTATTTAACTTTAATTCTCATACGTAAAGTGTGCAATCCCGTGGTCTCAAGTTCGATCCTAACACACGTCTATTAATTTATTGTCCATAAAATCAACAGCTCCCACTTGGACATATCTTAATAGAGTGATCACATCGGTTAGCGTCTAGCAACACTTTGATGCCTCTAGTACAACTCGAGTAAGGTCTCCTGGAAAAACCTTTTAATGATTTCTCATTATTATTATCCTTTTGTTTCTAATACCATGTTAAATAAAGATATGGAATTAAGTCATTCTTTATTCAACCATTCTGTTTCTCGTTATTAGTGATTGAACAAGATTACCAAATCTTCTAAACATATTTAGGGGAGATTTTGGGTGTGGCCACACAAACATCTTGTCAACCCTACGAGGGGCCCAGCAGTATTAAACTCCAAATAAATTTGAAAGAACAAATTCTATCTTGACTACGAGAATAACCCACAAACTTTGTAACATTTCTGAAAACAACCCTTATGACTACCAGTTACGTATAGCGTTAAGTTGCTCCCCAGAAGTGCACTACATTCATGACACTTATCTGGTATCTCAAGTCTGAGGATAACTATTCATAATTTACTTATAACAATATCCACAAAGTAAATTATGTAGTTGGGATAAGTCCTATATTCAATTTATTGAATATCATCTGAAATTGGTATGCATTCTCATCAATATACTTTCAAGTATATTCTACCATATCTTTCAGATTTGTCTTAGTTTAATGATATTCCCATATCATTAATTGACAACGGACGATTTAGAATAAATAAATTTATTCACGGATTAAACATGAAAATATAGGATACAATATATTATAAAATCAAACATACCAAGTATTTGATTTATCATAATAATAGTTTAACATCCTTTATCCAAATACTAAATAGATCAATGCATGAAAATTCCAGTTGATGAATTATGCCTCAAGTAATGACAATCATACTTGTTGACAAGGCATAAATCAACCAACTTGATCTATCGTAATTTTGAGAATACTTATTTCAAGAATTCAATTAGTGAAGTCCTTGTATGTGTGCATTCACCAATCCACATAATAATTCATAAAGTGTGTGACATCCTCTATCACCAATTTATGACAATTTAAACTTTCAAACATTTTAAAGTTTAAAGTATTCTTATTCTTTTAATATATAATGCAACTGTGCTCTTATTAGCACAACTAGTTCACATGGTCATTAACAAGGATGAAATCCTATCATGACTAGTATTGAGTGTCATCTCAATTAAATCAGCATCATTGTATACAAACAACAATGTGCTCATTAAAACTCTATAAACTTTAATATCTTATTGTGTAATGTTTGATGCTTTCCTAACTTTCAAGTTTAAAGCTGATGACAATTTGCACAACATTTGACATATTGTTCATCCATAGAATCTAGGAGCAATTCCAGGCTGAGGATGTAATTCTTTTAGAATATTCATTACACAAGTTATCTAATAACTTTTAGTTAGATATCAATGTTGTCAAATCACTTCTTATTCAAGAATGATACAATAATTTTAATATACAACATGATGATGTACATGATGAATCTACAGGTCAAACTTAGACTTCATTCACGTTCTATCTTGTCAAAAAATATTTATCCATTTCCCAAATGATATATCATGTTTTATTAGAATCATTTATTTTACTGCACATGTTTATTAATAATAAACATATATTCCAAGGTTGTATGTTTTAATTCTTAAATCTTACAAATGAAGTTTCATTTCAATCTAAGACTTAACATTTAGCTTTCAAGGAATGTTACTTCCTATATGTTATACAACATATAAGATTTAAAACTTTAACATAATACTCCCACTAGCTTTTAGGAATACTTAAAATTTATCTTATTTCAATTATAAATCGAAACTAGGATTTAATAATTTAACATAAGAATAATTTCATAGATGCATGCATTTATCCATTCATGAATTATTGCACTTCGTCCACTTCCAAAGATTATATGAATTCAAAAAACCTTTCGATTACTTACCGTCTTCGCTCAAGTAATTTCTCAAGAAAGAGTTTTGATATTCCATTGTCATATTTCATATTAATGAATACAAGTATGACAATTTTCATCTTTATATATTTAATGTGTCTAGGAAAGAATATTCAATCACAAATAATTGCTTAATTATGATTAATAATCTTGTCATAAAACATGCATTAAATATGTGTACAATATTGTCCATATGATTTCTACATAGAAATTCAAACCACTAGGGTTTTTCATCTCTTTGAAGAAACTCATTTCTATTCTTTAGTCTAACTATTAAGATAAACCAAATTTTCAAAATTGATTATCTTTATAGACAACATCTTTAACATTCATAACATGAGTAATTTACCCAATTCAATATTTGGTAATCCATCATAATGATTATCAGGTTTACTATAATCTTGTAACTCATATTTCTCAGCATATAAGTCAAATATCTGAGATATCCTTGCGGATCTATGAATGAAAATTCCATCATCTTGAGGTCTATCATTTACATGTCTAACCTCATCATGATATTTACTAGTATGTTTTAGAAGATTATGTATCTTGTAATTTTATCTTTCAAGATAAAAAAACTCCCACTTGCCTTTTGTAATATATAGACTATCTATATATACTTAGCAATTAGAGCAAAATTACATTGTTCTCTTTTTTGGACATTACAAATACACATTGATAATTTTTGACTTAAGTTTGTTAATAACCTATTCATAAGTAGTTTAACAAATTCAGAATCTTTAATTTTAAAACTTAATGTGATTCATCACATTCCATAATAAAATGGTGTTTTATTAATCTTCTAGGTTGGAGTCATATTGGGTATATTCAATCCATACTCAATTTTCTAACCTTGTTACTTTTTAAGAAAGAAGTTATGGTTATCTTGAATCAAATAAATCAAATAGAGTTTGATTCTCCTGATTGAACATACCATCAACTTGTGGTATTCATTAGAATTAATATTGTAAGACAATCTAACAATATATAAGATAAACATATTTCTTTTGGCTTACCTATTTACCAACTAAGTCAACTTAATGGTATAATATACTTTTCAAGCCAATTTCATGATTTATAATACAAGTACTCTTTAACCAAGTCACTTTATATCCATGTCTCATCAAGAAACATAAACTGTTATAATCACATTATACGTTATAAATCATTGATCACCTCAATGACTTCTTGTATATGTCTTAATTAAAAACATAACAAGTTAACGTCTTACTTTATTATAAGTCTTAAAAGACTTTATGTTTATGTCTTTACCATGAATCATAAACATGTTTAACTAAAGTAATTATGAACACAACTCTTGGTTTCAATTATAATTTCAAGTTAATTTATTTTACTTCACAATAACGTAGGACTACATTATTTTTCATTTATGTCATTCCAAAATACATAAATAAACAAATTGAAGTAGGATTAGATTTCTTCATTTAATTTTATGTCATTCTAATAATACATAAATATTTAATTTGAAGTAGTCTTATATATCATTTTGACACATGTTCTAAATACTTGTCTAATTTAGAAACTGCAAATATGTCCATGCAAGGTCTGACTTCACATAGAGATTTACTTTGTTGTTGCAATCTCGTCAAGTTCTGACATGATGTAAATTGCAACACCAAGTGTTTCTTGAATTAGATATGTACAAGTTATATTAGAAAGTTAGTCTCTTACCTTGCAGTCAAGAGAATCCATTAAATCATATACCTATATGTTGTACCTTGCACACAATATAGATTTCTCCCACTTGTGAATGGAACAACATCATGTAGCAGATAAACAACACGATATATGTTTGTTTATGTGACTAATATGATTGTGTCATTGATATTAGCATAACTAGTAGATGTAGAACCACTTCATTGTTTAATAAGGAAACGTACATGACTATCCTTGAAAACATAAGTGTCTACAAGTGGAAAGTAATTATCGTAAGAGATAATCTGGGTTACTACCAAGATGACAAAGCTTGTAACTCTCACTGAATAAGAGATCATTACATTAATTCCTTATTCAGTAATAAGAACACAACACTCCCACTGGATTTGACAACATTGAAAATGTTTCATTAACCAGTAAAAGAAAATAGTGTTCTATTTACTTCCCTACACCTTTGAAAAAGTCCATACATAACAATTACTTATGTACTTAAAGAGTGTATTCTACTATGTAGATGATGAACTATCCATCAATGCTATTAACTTGAAAAATTGGGCATGCAATTTCTTTCTTAATAGTTCTACTATTCCAACAATTGTAAGTAGTACTTTTAAAACAAAACAACTAGATAAAATATACTAGTTTGTCTTTTACCAATTTTGCAGTAAATTAGTCTAGCTTCTAATTTAATAACTCAGAAAATATGCAATTTTCTTAACTATTAAAATTTGCTTACGAGTTATGTATTTAGAATTTGGACAATTCTAATTGTCCTATCATACCTTTCTTCATTCATGAAAAGGAATAGGATTGAATCTCACTCTTTCTTATGAAAAGAGGACTAGGTTTATTCATTTAGCAAAGTTGACTCTACCAAAAACCCTTACAGGTGTAGATCAATTTACCAATACAGGAATAACCTACGTTTACGGTTTAATGTTGCATTAATACATTTAAAGAATTAGCAAAATTCAATTTTAGTATTTTCGATAATTAAATTTTTCAAGAAAATAAAATACCCAAGGTAATATTCATATAACCATAGAATTTTCTCGAAAACTAGGATCCAAATTATCATAGGTTCATTACATCAGTTGATCTGCTAGCAAAAAACGCATATAATAAGGTAATCTGTCGAACATTAATTGACAAACATTTTTCAATTCCTAGATCATTATGGGATTTATATTTCCCAACGCTATTGCAAATATAAACATGTTTTATCCCATCTTCTGCCATTGAGTCCAAGTCTCACTTCCTACTCAACTTAAGTGTCTAACTTAAAGAACTACAAATATGTCCATGTAAGGTCTCACTTTACATAGAGATTTACCTCTCCATCACAATCTAGCCAAGTACTCTCATGACATAAATTGCAACTTCAAGTGTTCCTTTTAATTAGATGGCATATAACTTAATTTATAAAGGTTACTAGTTCTGATTTTATGTGGTCAAATCAAATATGTACAAAGATGTCATGCATTCATCTTGTAGCATAAATTTAATAAAAAACTTTTTATTACCAATTCATAAAGATCAAATTATCAAAGTTTTGATTGAGGTATTGGGTTCACCAATCAAGGAATTTAGTGTTAATTATCGTCCATTGTACCGTACTTTTGCATAAGTGTAAACACTTAGTGTTTCGGGTAATTACCACCGAAGTGGCTCATAGAATTAAAACTAATTCGCCCTTAAGATGAGTTTGCACATTTTATGGCTTACTAAGTAGCTCCATTCGAATTTACAGGGGGCAGAGGACCAGGTAAGCTCAAAGCATAACCTAAGACATCCTTTCAGTGTGACTGTGCGCACTTCTTTATTAACCCCTTTATAGTTCATTCTAGTGGGTAGCCGTTCAGACCATTTGTACCAAAGTCACCAATCAATTAAACTATTGAAAACTTAACTCTTCCAAAACAAATCAAATTTCGCCATTGTTTAGTCCGTATTATTTTTCTATTCAAAATTACCCTTTGCTTAAAACTGTCGCACATAATAAACAAACAAGTAATACCAATAAAAAATAAACTACTAAAAAACAATGCGCACATAATAAACAATTTATACGTGTAAACAAGTAGCCACATGCAACTTATTAGATAAAACCCTATTAACAATCAATATCTAGGTTAAATTAATGTATATATTAATTAGGGCTTTCACTCTCTCAATTGAGAGTGAGCCACATACATCGAAGAATCGATTGCGTAAACCCATAATTAATAATATACCAAATTGCACATAATTGATTCATTAATATACATAATTGGAGTCTTCCCCAATTCAAGATTTATCGTAAATAAATATTCTTAACAATTAAACAATATCAAAGTAACTTATCCATGACTAACATGCATGTATAGTCATGAATATATAATAGCAATTATACAAATAGTCACAAGATCGCATATAAAAAATTCCATGACACATAACAAATTATTCATGAATTAATCACGTAACTAATATATTAATTCTAGGTTTTAATAAGGTTAGCAAACAATTTTCAAAACCCTAAAAATTTTATGTATGTGTCGACCAAAAAAAAATAGGGGTACGCCCCAATTAACTAAAAAAAATCGACCAAACAAAAATTAAACATAAACCCTAGATTAACATATCAAACAACATACAATTATTTGTTTTATTACGCGTTTATGTAATTAATTACTCATTAAAAACCAATGACTCGTGATGCCACTGTTGGAATTATATAACATGACATTCAAATAAATAACCACAAAACATCAAAGTATTCAAGCGGAAGCGTATAGGATTTATTAACGAATAATTAATTAACATAAGAAAAATATGCATACATTTCTTGATTCTAGCCGAACAAGAATCAAATCCACAAAACTAGCAATTGGATGAACCCTAATTAGGTTTATAGGATTATGTGAATTACCCCTTACCATTTTGTAATTCAATCCAAGAATAATAACAATAATGTGTTATTACCACATTCTTGTACACACGTACTAAAACAAATTAAAGTAATGCTAGTTTTATTAAACCAAATATCTTGTTTTGGAAAAAGGTTGAGGATCGACACCCTAAAAGAGGAGGCCGATCGGTTTGAGCACAAAACACACACAAACGTTTTAGGGTTTTAGCTTATGAGTACAAGAGATGCAAAATACAAGACCCCTAGCCTTGTATATATACTAAACTAAACTTGATGAACAAGTTAGAGTTTGATATAGGTTGGGTTTAGGTTATCCTTGGCCGATCGGTTCTAAGCCTCACCAAGGGGATCCGGAACCTTTCCAAACTTTGCATTCTAGTCCTTTTCCAAATACATTTAACGCCCATTAATCCATTACATTAATTACTTAACGTCCATTAGTTATTTCGTTTAATAAATAAATAAATATAACGTTTATATTTAATTAATTAACTTTAATTCTCATACGTAAAGTGTGCAATTCCGTGGTCTCAAGTTCGATCCTAACACACGTCTATTAATTTATTGTCCATAAAACCAACACTTGCAATGTTTTTGTTTTCTTCCTTTTCACTTAACTCCTTTTTAAAGATCTGTGTGTTACGACCTTTTTAAACTGTTAATTTGCATGGTATCAATTTAATTGTTATAATTTGTGGTATATATCAAACTATATAACAAGAACACAAGTCTCATATATGAAGTGTGGATTACAAGCACAAAAAACAAACCTATTATTTAAATAAGCAAGTGTACATGAACAATTTTGCTTATGTAATTTCTTTCTTCCTGAGCTCAGATGATTCAAGCCTAAAAGCTCGAGACGCATAAAACAAAATGAGTGACTTAATAATTCAACATACTAAAACTGAACCAAAACATAACGTTTTAACTTTACACCCAAAAACATGATACACATGAAACACAAATGACAAATCCATTTACAGACCAAAGCCAAATGTATTCACGATACAATATGCTGAAAACGACCAAATTTTTTTGTTTCGATCTCAATCAAACTAGGATACAAGTTGCTAATTATTGAAACATTTTTTTTTTATTATTATTTTTTTTTGTGCAAAAGGTGAATTATTGAAAAAATTTTGTGGGAAGTCAAACTTGGGTTCAAGGTATTTTCTAGTCACAAAGGATACCATTAATGATGATCAGATGACGCCGGAAGTTTCAGCTCACCATAATGAAATCAACTTATTTGCATCATCTGAACACATGGAACGGGTTTCCGAGTTTGTAAATTAAGTATTGGACCGTGATGGAAAGTGGCTACAAAATGAATGTTTGGAGAAGTGTTTGTTTCCTGGCAGCATGTCTCTTGCTAAAAAAAAGCATTTGGAACTCGAAAAGAAATGTCTAACTCTAACGGTTGATATATTTCTTCATGGTCCATATGATGTTGACGAAAAGTGCTTTTGTCTTTTTCGGAGAAACACGCATATGGCAACATTTGTGCTGCCATAGGCTCAACGGGACTGGTATAATAATTAGAGCAGCTCATGAATGGAAGGATCTTAAGATATCCGTAATGTATAGAAAGAGATGAGCAAAGTATCTAAAGATATCTGTAACTCTATTCATAAGTTTTTCAAACTCACTTTGATACTCCGCGACCGAAACGGTTTGTAACAATTTAGATAAAGCCCGTTGTGGATCTTCATACTTCGAAGGTCCAAACTGATTTTTGACACTCTCTGAAAAACTATCCCAGTTCGTGATCAATCCGTTCCAAGCCATCTATTGAAACCATCCCGCAACATCACCCTCGAGTAGGGGTGGCAATTTGTGCCCGAAATAAAAAAATGGGCTAATTTTGACAAATTTGTAAAAGATTGGGGCACATTTAGCCCCATCTTTTTTTGAAATGGGCATATATTGCCCATTTAAAAGTTAGATGGGCACAAACGGGCACATATTTTCTCTCAATTGGAGAATATTACAATTATTTTTAAAGAAAAACTTATGGATGTAATATATTTAATTTTTTTAAATATAAATAAGGTGTTACGTTTGAGGAATTTATTTCGTCGTTTTGGGTCTTTTCAAAAGCGATTTGTATAACATACGCCTGTTTGGCCCGTGCCCGCCCGTGCCCGTTTAGCCTCGTTGCCCGTTTAGCCGGTGCCCGTTTAGCCCGTTGCCCGTGCCCACCGGGCCAGCCCGTTTTGCCTCCTCTACCCTCGAGGTTAAAACCCACAATCCTTAAGCGCTGATCGGCTGGGTTATTGAGCAAATAAAAGTATTATGTGATAGAGAAGATCCAACTATCTGGGTCGACTCTAATGAACTTTGGAACGTCCATCCGCATAGAACGCGGTAACAATGACCCTGGATCACCACCTCCATGTCGCATTATCTTAGCAGCTTGTAACTCGGCTGATAACGCGGTGATTTGCGCATGCAACTCCGTGTGCAATCCATCATACCACTATTTTAAAAGCTAACGAATCGCCTGTTCGTTCATGGTAATGAAAGCAATGAAACAACACCCGATTAATGAACAGTGCTCCGGGATGAACTGTAAATTCTGGTGATGTGCAGTGCTCGATAAACAGTACTTGTTTTGTAGCAATGAAAGCGCGAGTTGATACCATCCGTTGTATCGATAGTATGCACCACTTCAAGCAGGCGCGAGCTCCTTAAAAAGAAGAAAAGAGAACTGATAATATTATTTTGATCGAAAACTATGACTTCATTCATTATAATGGCTCGGTATATATACCGGTTGAGATAACCCTTACAATGATAACACATATCCAATAACGACTCGGACATTTATCCTATAATGACTCGACCAACTTTGGCACTTATCATCAGGCATTGACCTACTCTGGCACTTATCATCAGACATTGACCAACTTTGGCACTTTAGTAGATAACGACTCACATGACACAATCCTAACATGACTCGAATATGACTAACCAAAATATAGTTATCCATTGCCCTCTCGACAGTAGGCATATCACATACAGTGTAAAATAAACTATTAAAATAGTCGTAAATTATAACACAAGTTGTAAATACAATGTGTGGATTACAAGCCCCAAAACATTAAGAGAAAAAAAAAAAAAAAAAAAAAATGCTTAATAGACAAGCTTACATAAATTATTGGATTTATGCACTTTGTTTCTTAATGGGCTCCAATGGTTTAAGCCTAAAAACCTGAGACACAAAGATAACAAAACGTAAGTTTTAGCTTTATTCCCAAATACATGATACACATGAAGCACAAAAACATTTAGAAACGAAAACCAAACGTGATAAAACTCCAATATGCTGAAAAGTGAAAACGATAAAAAATTGTTTAGTTTCGATTTGTATCAATAATACAAGTTGCTAACACTATTTATAAAACGATAAAGCTATTTTGATTGTTATTTTTCTACCATATGTGTAGTTCAAAGGTGGTGAGTTGATGGTATACCTTTTCTTCAACATACATTAACAAGTGATTTATATATGATCAAAATGTTAAAAAAATAAAAATAAAATAAATAAAAAATAATAAAGTTGCAAAATCTGCAATGATTTATTTAATTTTTTCAATAGGGTCCCACATTGATTAGAAGCAAAAGTAACGAAATCTTTATAATTCAAGTGTCATTTGTAGGTCTTAAATTGGAAGGAAAACAGCATAACAAAATCGTGTTGGTTATGTGTCTCCTTGTTCGATTTTTTTTTTCTTTTTTTTTATCTCAATTTTCTTTGAACTCTTTTTTTATAGCATGGGATCCTAATTACCGAAAAGTATAACAAACTTAATTTGATACCACAAGAATACAGCATGTAACAGTTTAGAATGGACGTAACATGTAAAACGAGCATACAACAAGTATACAAGTCATAAATATTAAAAGTGGATAGAGGTATAAATGGTTCGAGCTTTTTTCGAAGACATATTCGATCGTAAACGAGATTATATTCTGCTATAACCGACTATGGAGAAAACTTGTTATCTATTGATCACTTATAACTCATGTTTACTACAACTTGAATGAATTCTTTGACACTTAAGTAAAAAATAAGTTGTTACCTTGATCAAATTTAGTTGTTTCCTCAAATTAAAAAAAATAAATAAATAAAAAATAAAAATTTATGAACTAGTGCATTCTAAGGTTATGTTAGAGACGGTATATGCAAAAGGGTAGTCGCTCTGAGACTAGTCGGTTTGCAAAGTCAAGTCGGAAACCCAGATAAACCCGGAAAAAAAAAGTTATGTTAGAAACAGTATATGCATCGAAATCCAGAAAATATCTACATTACAACAGATAAAATTTCATTTTATAACATGTACGTGTTCCATTCATGAAAACATAAGAAGCTTGTTGTTAATTTGTTATATATTTGATTAATATGTGAAGACATAAGATAGATGAAAAACATATATTTATAAAAAAATTAGTGGTATTGGATATTCAAATCAAATCTTGTAGTTGAACGTAAAATGTTAAGTTTTCATAGTTTCCTAAATTGTTTTCAATCTACTTTATGATCTTATGTTTCTTTATTGTCAAAAACATGTGTACATCATGAATTAAAAACTTGTATTTAGGGAAATATGTAAATATTAATGTATATGTGAGAATGTATGTAAATCCTCGTATTTTAAAAACTTGTCCCATATAGATAAAAAGTAAAAGCAAAGAACTATTTATAACTTCAAGTGTTATTTATATGTTTAAGTGGTAGGTAAAGGCGCTGAAACAAAACTTGTTGCGTCGTCTTTTTTCCTTCCTTCATGATCTAACTCACTTTTTTCATGATCTGCATGTTACAATCATTATTTTGCATGGTATCAATTTAAGTTTTGTTATAATTTGTGGTATTAAACTTTTTTATAACAAGAACACAAGTCGTAGATGAAGTGTGGATTACAAGCCCAATAACATTAAGCACAAAAACAAACATATTATTCTAATAAGCAAGTGTATACGCGAACAATTGTGCTTATGCACTTTCTTTCTTCATGGGCTCAAATGCTTTAAGCCTAGAAACCGAGCCACAAAGAAGACCATACGAACGTCTTTATAATTCACAATAACCACGCCAACGTTCTTCGACCATATGACTATTTTTCATTTAGCTCATTCTCACAACCTAATATGAACATAAGCCAATATCCTTACCAAAATTGACTCCTAGTTTTTTCTTGTTTTATGCGTACCGATATACAATGAAGGACACGGGTTTCAAGCTTTTCGGTAAGGGTACATGGTTTTTAATCTACTTATGCTTCTTTGATGCCTTACATGATTTGTTAAATTATTTCAATTACTTGTCCCACATTGCTAGAAGGTAAAAGCGATGAGCTCTTTAAAAGTTCAAATGCCATTTATATATAAACAATCAAAATGAGTTAGAATCAACAAAAACTTATGCGCTGTCTCTTGTTTGATTATTTTTCTGTACATAATTCTTTTTGTTTAACTCTTTTACATAACATGGGGTCATAAATTACACAAATAAATAGCTCTTCAAAAAAAAGTACACAAATAAATAAAAAATTAGATTGATACCCTGTCACTCTATAAAATTGCCATAACTCGTAACATGGCGTTTCCAAAAAATATAGTTTTACCATGTAAGGCCGAGTTAATATTGACTGTGGATTACAAGCACAATAACATTAAGCTCAAAAACCAAGTTTAACAAACAAGGTTATAGGAAAACTTGGGGTTTATGTACTATGTTTCTAATGCCTCAGATGGTCTAAGCCTAAAAACCCAAGACCGAAGAAAACACAGCGAACGTCTTAATAATAACGTATTTAAACTAAACCAAAACCAAACGTCTTAAATTAATGCCAACAACAAGATACACATGAAACAAAAAAACCATTAGAAACCAAACCGAACGTTTTAAAGATGCAATAGGCAAAAAAAGATCGAAGCTTGTTTACTTTTGGTTTGTAACTACCTTCTCCCACATCGTTGGAAAGTAATTTTAATGAATTATTTATAACTTCAAGTGTGATAAACTCATTAAAGCATTAACGAATTCATAATAAAAACTTGTTTGCTGTGAATTTCTTAGGCTTTTTTCACTTTAGCTCCCTTTTATAACTTAACATTTGGTCATAATATAACAGAACTTGTATAGTTTTAGTTTCAATCAACTAGGATACAAGTTGCAAGTACTATTTTATAAACAACAGATTTCTTTTAATTGTTATTTTCTTCTACACACCTTTACCATTTAAAGGCTCATATGTTTTTCCAACTAGAAGTTATATCCATTTTTGATCATTCACTACTTGTTAATAGAGGTTACAAACAAGTACATCAACATCAAGGCTCACTCAAATAGACGATGCACCACGAGAGCGTGATTCCAAGCTCAAAAATGGACCGCTTTCCCTATTGGTTAAGCGCGGATCCAAATAGTGTCATCATCCGAGACTTGTATGTGTCAATCGACCCGCATGATATCAAGTGAAAAAACCCTAGTAGTTAGATAATTAGAGGAAATATTACATCATAATGAGTAATGAAATTTAACTACCAAACACAAAATATTAGATTATACCAATGTAACAAATTTGACGTAAAGGTCTTGGATTCGTGGAGCTATATTTGTTGATCTTCATTTACAGATAACAAATAGCACAAAAGGGCAAATTTGGCAAACATGACGTATATTGATGATCATTTGTTCTTTGAATGTTCGTATTCTTCACAGGTTTGGTTTTTTGTTTTGCAAGTAGGTGAAATTCAGTTTGCTTCAGAGAAAAATGGAGTGATATTATGGCCTGGTTATTGCCCATTTTTAATCGGAATAATGTTGACACTGTTGTGGCTCGTCTTATCTTGGCTGCGACTTCGTATTTTGTATGGCAAGAGAGGAACTATCATGTGCATGGAAAAGGCGAGAGGAATCCCGAGCTTCTGTCCATGGTTATTGTTGATATGGTTAGATTAAAGCTTGCGTCTATTCAATTCAAGAAGAAGCCTCTTGTAGACAAGATGCGAAAGACATGGCGGATTTCAAGCATTCTAATGGATGCATGCTGACTATTTGCATTTGGTGAGCTAGAGTGCTAGTGTAGTTTACCGTGTTCGTGTTTTTTTGTTCTTTGTTCTCTAGCTTGGTCTCATTGGGTGTTGTGTTTTTGAGCATGTCCAAAACACATAGTTTTTATATCGAAGGGTGGATCATGATCACTCTTCCATGTACGTAAACTCCTATCATTTTTCAATTTATTCACCGGGTATAATCTCTTTACAAAAAAAAAAAAAAAAACGTATATTAATATTTTTTAAACAATAATAATGTCATTACAACAGAGATATTTTCGTTTTATAACATACACGTGTTCCCTTCATAAAAATATAAGAAGCTTGTTGTTAACTTGTTATATATTCGATTAACATGTGAAGACATAAGAAAGATGACCTAGACACAAATATTTCCTATATAAATGTATAAGGTTAACTTTTTTATAGTTTCCCACATGGTTTTCAATCTACTTTGTGAAGGCTGTGTTTGGCGAAAGGCTTATGGGGGGCTTATGGGACTTGAGCTTTTAAAATAAGCCTGCTTATAAAATAAGTCTCGTTTGTCATGCGGACTTATGAAATCATAAGCCCCTAAAAAAAGCTTACAACTTTAGCCTCATAAAAGGGGCTAAAAACTTTAGCCCGAAGCTTTTGAACAATAAATTACTTATTTACCCACAAAAATATCTAACATATACAAAAACTCATTTAATTATGTCCTTTTTAGTAATTTTGCAATAATAAGCCTAAGTTTAAGCCTATTTGCCAAACAAGTTTACAAAAATACAAAGTGCAATGGTATTCCTCATTTTGAAGTTTAGATTGCATTTTTTGTCCCTGATCGGTGTGAAATGACCAAATTACCCTTGTCTTCTCTAAATAAGACAAAAGGTATTTTAGTTATTTCATTTTATCCAAGGACCAAAAATGCAATGCAAACTTAAAAATGCGGACTATCATTGCACTTTCAAAGTTTTAGGGACCAAACCTTTAATTTGGCCATACCACAAGGATCAAAAATGCAATTACTTCTATAGATAGCAATTGGAAGATGCAACAAAATTGCATTATCCTTGTGTTATTTTTTTTTCCTTATGTTCCTTTTCAGTTTTTTACAAAAGACTTTTTTTCATGATGCATGTTAGGATCATAATTTTACATGTTATCAATTGGAAGATGCAACAAAACTAACTTGTTGCATTGTCCTTGTGTTGTCTTTTTTCTTTATGTTCCTTTTCACATAACTCTTTTTTTCTTTTTTTTGGGTAAAGGGGAGTAATCCTGCACCCTGGTAAATATATTAACCAAATAAAAGTTTAAGTACAATGTATATGAGTGAAGTCCCATATCTCAGCCCGTTACATAGGCATAAAGCTTACATAACAAGACACTTCCAATTCTCTAAACAAGAAAACAAACCACTACTCAAATGCTAACATATGACATAACAAAATAAAATTACTTCCTAGGACCTTGAAACTTTGTGCCATACATGGCATTAAAGGTATCCAAATTCCTCGGAAGATCACGAACCTGTTTCGCATAGTCATCGAAGTCATAGTCATCATACTCATCTTCAAACTCGTGTCCACCACCAAAAATATTAACAGACTCATCAAATGGGTTAGCAACAACCTCATCTTCAGAATCAGACACCACAATATCTCCCACTTTAGAAAAAGGGTTGGCTCTCTTAGTAGAAGAGGTAGCCAGAATAGGTTGACCATCATCATCCACAAGAGTAGCTTTCCCATCAATAATTAGCTTTTCAAGCTTACCAATTTTCTCAGCTATGGGAGTAGAACCAACATCCATTGATCCCATTGAATCACTCACAAGCTTGGCAGCAGAAGAAGTCCCATTCTCCGGAGACTTAGACATGATCTGCATGTTAGGATCATTATTTTACATGTTATCAATTTAAGTTATGTTATAATTTATTGATCAAACTGTCATATAACAAGAACACAAGGCATAGATTATGAAGTATGGATTACAAGCCCGAAAACATTAGGCACAAAAACGAACAAATTATTGTAATAAGCAAGCGTAGACGAACAATTGTGATTATGCACTTTCTTTCTTCATGGGCTAAAATGGTCAAACCTAATAATTCGAGACACAAAAGAAGACAAAACGAATGTCTTAATAATTCACAATACTAAAACCACACCAAACCAAAACCGGGCGTTTATTATGCCAAAAAATTGAAGAACAAAACCATGTAGAAAAGAACAAAAACCATTTAGAAACCAAAACCGGACGTGACTATCACAATCCAATATGCTAAAATGATCAAAATTTGCTTAAGCTTCAGTTTCAATCAACTACAATACAAGTCGGTCACGAAAGTGTTCCTTCTAGTTTTGTTGGACTCTTTCGTAACCACAATTTTGGGAAAAATATAGTTCTAGTTTTGTGACGTTTATGCTAGTATATAAAACATTAGTATTGTATGTACTTACTTAACTTTAACTTTGTGCTAGGACGTGACCTCCACACATTACTTTCTACTTTCCAGGGCATATATGTGACGTCCAAATACTTTTTTTTAGCACGTATGAGTTATTCTCTTTAACAAAATTAATATCTAGTATTCTTTAACTTTCAAGTAATTAACTTTGGAGTTTAATCAGTCTAGCTGGATAATCATATTCGAGTTCGTTCTTTGGTTTTGTACGTAGCTTCAAGTTGCTTTTTCAGAATCTCCAACCGTTGGTCGGCCATACGACTGTTTTTCATTTAGCTCGTTTTCACAACTTAACACTACAAAATGCCATTTTAGCTTAAACCCATGATTAAGGTCTAGGATTCTTGGTACAAGATTTGTTGATCTTTGTTGACAGATAACAAGTAGCACCTAATATAAAAAAGGCCAATTTGACATACCTGCCATATTGGTTACACGAGTGGAGGCTTTTGTAGATAGTGTTGGAATTATATAACATGACATTCAAATAAATAGCTACAAAACATCAAAGTATACAAGCGGAAGCGTATAAGATGTATTAACGAATAATTAATTAACATAAAAGAATATGCGTACCTTTTATTGATTCTAGCCGAACAAGAATCAAATCCACAAACTAGCAATTTAGATGAACCCTAATTAGGGTTTGAGTGCTAGTCGACTTAATAAAGTCGAATAGTGTAAATCACCAAAATCCAAAGTAGGATTTCTCTACGATTATGTACGCGCGTATTGATAGCGATTTAATTAGAATGCTAGTTCAAGCCACGATTAAAACATACAACAAACAAAGTTTAGCTTTAATAAAATAAATACATAAATAGTCAAACCCTTTATCTTGCATCTGTCAAACATATCTATGCAATGTGTAAAGAAAAGCATGAAAGTCATGTCATGCACATGACATGCGTATGTATGTATGCATGCATGGCATGTATATTATCTTCAGAAAAATATCTCAATCACATTCGATACTTAATATATCTAGAGAAAAGGGTTGTGTCAATCGTTAATATTTTTTTTCTTGTCTCATCCGAATGAGACTAAAGGTGTGTTTATATAGTGTTAAACCTTGTCTAACAAGTCATTGTAAGCACCTCCTTAAGTTTCAAAACTCGACACTTAACCCCCTCGTTTTTCTTAGTTTGACCATATAAATATTTCGTGACTTAATATAATTAAATCTCATACGCAACGCGTGCAATCCCATAGGTCTCGAGTTCGATCCTAACACACATCTATTAATATTTTGTCCATTAAACCAACAGCTCCCACTTGGACATATCTTAATAGTGTGATCACATCGGTTAGCGTCTAGCAACACTTCGATGCCTCTAGCACGACTCGAGTAAGGTCTCCTGGAAAAAACCTTTTAATGATTTCTCATTATTATTATTCTTTTGTTTCTAATACCATGTTAAATAAAAATATGGAATTAAGTCATTCTTTATTCAACCATTCTGTTTCTCGTTATAAGTGATTGAGCAAGATTACCAAATCTTCTGAACATATTCAGGGGAGATTTTGGGTGTGGCCACACAAACATCTTGTCAACCCTACGAGGGGCCCAGCAGTATTAAACTCCAAAATAAAATTGAAGGAACAAATTCTATCTTGACTACGAGAATAACCCACGAACTTTGCAACACTTCAGGAAACAACCCTTATGACTACCAGTTATGTATAGCATTAAGTTGTTCCACAGAAGTGCACTACATTCATGACACTTATCTGGTATCTCAAGTCTGAGGATAACTATTCATAATTTACTTATAACAATATCCACAAAGTAAATTATGTAGTTGGGATAAGTCCTATATTCAATTCATTGAATATCATCTGAAATTGGTATGCATTCTCATCAATATACTTTCAAGTACATTCTACCATATCTCTTAGATTTGTCTTAGTTTAATGATACTCCAATATCATTAATTGACAACGGACGATTTAGAATAAATAAATTTATTCACGGATTAAACATGCAAATATAGGATACAATATATTATAAAATCAAACATACCTAGTATTTGATTTATTATAACAATTGTTTAACATCCTTTATCCAAATACCAAATAGATCAATGCATGAAAATTCCAGTTGATGAATTATGCCTCAAATAATGACAATCATACTTGTTGACAAGGCATAAATCAACCAACTTGATCTATCGTAATTTTGAGAATACTTATTTCAAGAATTCAATTAATGAAGTCCTTGTATGTGTGCATTCAACAATCCACATAATAATTCATAAAGTGTGTGACATCCTCTATCACCAATTTATGACAATTAAACTTCCAGACATTTTTAAGTTTAAAGTATTCTTATTCTTTTAATGTATAATGCAACTGTGCTCTTAGTAGCACAACCAGTTCAACATGGCTATTAACAAGGATGAAATCCTACCATGACTAGTATTGAGTGTCATCTCAATTAAACTAGCATCATTGTAGACAAACAACAATATGCTCATTAAAACTCCATAAACTTTAATATCTCATTGTGTAATGTTTTATGTCTTCCAAACATTCAAGTTTGAAGCTGATGACAATTTGCACAACAATTGACATATTGTTCATCCATAGAATCTAGGAGCAATTCCAGGCTGAGGATGTAATTCTTTTAGAATATTCATTACACAAGTTATCTAATAACTTTTAGTTAGATATCAATGTTGTCAAATCACTTCTTATTCAAGAATGATACAACAATTTTAATACACAACATGATGTACATGATGAATCTACAGGTCAACCTTAGATTTCATTCATGTTCTATCTTGTCAAAAGATATTTATCAATTTCCCAAATGATATATCATGTTTTATTAGAATCATTTATTTTACTGCACATGTTTATTAACAATAAACATATATTTCAAGGTTGTATGTTTTAATTCTTAAGTCTTACAAGTGAAGTTTCATTTCAATCTAAGACTTAACATTTAGCTTACAAGGAATGTTACTTACTATATGTTATACAACATATAAGATTTAAGAAACTTAACATAATACTCCCACTAGCTTTCAGGAATACTTAAAATTTATCTTTATTTTAATTATAAATCGAAAATTAGATTTAATAATTAAACATAAGAATAATTTCATAGATGCATGCATTTATCCATTCATGAATTATTTGCACTTCGTACACTTTCAAAGATTATATGAATTCAAAAAACCTTTCAATTACTTACCGTCCTCGCTCAAGTAATTTCTCAAGAAAGAGTTTTGATATTCCATTGTCATATTTCATATTAATGAAAACAAGTATGACAATTATTATCTTTATATATTTAATGTGTCTTAGGAAAGAATGTTCAATCACAATTAATTGCTTAAATATGATTAATAATCTTGTCATAAAACATGCATTAAATATGTGTACAATATTGTCCATATGATTTCTACATAGAAATTCAAACCACTAGAGTTTTTCATCTCTTTGAAGAAACTCATTTCCATTCTCTAGTCTAACTATTAAGATAAACCAAATTTCAAAATTGATTATCTTTATGGACAGCATCTTTAACATTCATAGTATGAGTAATTTACCCAATTCAATATTTGGTAATCCATCATAATGATTATCAGGTTTACTATAATCCTGTAACTCATATTTCTCAGCATATAAGTCAAATATCTGAGATATCCTTGCAGATCTATGAATAAAAATTCCATCATCTTGAGGTTTATCATTTACTGTCTAACCTCATCATGATATTTACTAGTGTGTTTTAGAAGATTATGTATCTTGTAATTTTATCTTTCAAGATAAAAAAAAACTCCCACTTGCCTTTTGTAATATATAGACTATCTATATATACTTTAGCAATTTAGAGCAAAACTACATTGTTCTCTTTTTGGGACATTACAAATACACATTGATAATTCTTGATATTAGTTTGTTAATAACCTATTCATAAGTAGTTTAACAAATTCAGAATCTTCAATTTTAAAACTTAATATGATTCATCACATTCCATAATGAAATGGTGTTTTATTAATCTTCTAGGTTGGAGTCATATTGAGTATATTCAATCCATACTCAATTTTCTAACCTTGTTACTTTTTAAGAAAGAAGTTATGATTATCTTGAATCAAACAAATCAAATAGAGTTTGATTCTCCTAACTGAAAATACCATCAACTTGTGGTATTCATTAGAATTAATATTGTAAGACAATCTAACAATATATAAGATAAACATATTCCTTTTGGCTTACCTATTTACCAACTAAGTCAACTTAATGGTATAATAGACTTTCCAAGCCAATTACATGCTTTATAACACAAGTACTGTTTAACCAAGTCACTTCATATCCATGTTTCAACAAGAAACATAAACTGTTATAATCCCATTATACGTTATAAATCATTGATCAACTCAATGACTTCTTGTATATGTCTTAATTAAAAAACATAACAAGTTAACGTCTTACTTTATTATAAGTCTTAAAAGACTTTATGTTTATGTCTTTACAATGAATCATAAACATGTTTAACTAAAGTAATTATGAACACAACTCTTGGTTTCAATAGTAATTTCAAGTTAATTTATTTACTTCTCAATAATGTAGGACTACATTATTTATTCATTTATTTATGTCATTCCAAAACTTCATAAATATACAAATTAAAGTAGTATTAGATTACTTCATTTATTTATGTCATTCTAATAATACATAAATATTTAAGTTGAAGTAGTCTTATATCTATCATCTTGACACATATTCTAAATACTTGTCTAATTTAGAAACTGCAAATATGTCCATGCAAGGTCTGACTTCACATAGAGATTTACTTTGTTGTTGCAATCTCGCCAAGTTCTCACATGACGTAAATTGTAACACCAAGTGTTTCTTGAATTAGATATGTACAAGTTATATTAGAATGTTAGTCTCTTACCTTGCAGTCAAGAGAATCCTTTAAATCATATACCTATATGTTGTCCCTTGCACACAATATAGATTTCTCTCACTTGTGCATTGAACAACATCATGTACCAGATAAACAACACGACATATGTTTGTTTATGTGACTAATATGATTGTGTCATTGATATTAGCATAACTAGTAGATGTAGAACCACTTCATTGTCTAATAAGGAAACGTACATGACTATCCTTGAAAACATAAGTGTCTACAAGTGGAAAGTAATTATCGTAAGACATTCTAGAGATAATCTGGGTTACTATCAAGATGACAAAGCTTGTAACTCCCACTGAATAAGAGATCATTACATTAATTCATTATTTAGTAATAAGAACAACATACTCCCATTGGATTTGACAACATTGAAAGTGTTTCATTAACCAGTGAAAGAAAATAGTGTTCTATTTACTTTCCTACACCTTTGAGAAAGTCCATACATAACAATTAATTATGTACTAAAAGAGTGTATTCTACTATTTAGATGATGAACTATCTATCAATGCTATTAACTTGAAAAATTGGGCATGCAATTTCTTTCTTAATAGTTCTACTATTCCAACAATTGTAAGTAGTACTTTTTAAATGGTCAAAACAAAACAACTAGATAAAATATGCTAGTTTGTCTTTTACCAATTATACAGTAATTAGTCTAGCTTCTAATTTAATAACTCAGAAAACATGCAATTTTATTAACTATTAAAATTTGCTTACTAGTTATATATTTAGAATTTAGACAATTCTAATTGTCCTATTATACCTTTCTTCATTCATGAAAAGGAATAGGATTGAATTTCACTCTTTCTTATGAAAAAAGGACTAACTATATTCTTTTAGTAAAGTTGACTCTACCAAAAACCCTTACAGGTGTAGATCAATTCAACAATATAGGAATAACCTTTGTTTACGGTTTAATGTTGCATTAATACATTTAAAGAATTAGCAAAATTCAATTTTAGTATTTTCGATAATTAAACATTACAAGAAAATAAAATACCCAAGGTAATATTCATATAACCATAGAATTTTCTCGAAAACTAGGATCCAAATTATCATAGGTTCATTACATCAGTTGATCTGCTAGCAACGAACGCATATAATAAGGTAATCTGTCGAACATTAATTGGCAAACAATTTCCAACTCGTAGATCATTATGGGATTTATATTTTCCAACGCTATTGCAAATATAAACATGTTTCATCCCATCTTATGCCATTGAGTCCAGGTCTCACTTCCTACTCAACTTAAGTGTCTAACTTAAAGAACTGCAAATATGTCCATGTAAGGTCTGACTTTACATAGAGATTTACCTTTCCATCACAATCTCGCCAAGTACTGTCATGACGTAAATTGCAACTTCAAGTGTTCCTTTTAATTAGATGGCATATTCTTAATTTAAAAGGGTACTAGTTTTGATTTTATGTGGTCAAATCAAATATGTACAAAGATGTCATGCATTCATCTTGTAGCATAATTTTAATAAAAAACTTTTTATTACCAATTCATAAAGATCAAATTATCAAAGTTTTGATTGAGGTATTGGGTTCACCAATCAAGGAATTTAGTGTTAATTATCATCCATTATACCGTACTTTTGCATAAGTGTAAACACTTAGTGTTTCGGATAATTATCACCGAAGTGGCGCATGGAATTAAAACTAATTCGCCCTTAAGATGAGCTTGTACATTTTATGGCTTACTAAGTAGCTCCATTCGAACTTACAGAGGGCAGAGGACCAGGTAAGCGCAAACACATAACCTTAGACATCCATTCAGTGTGACAGTGCGCACTTCTTAAATAACCCCTTTATAGTTCATTCGAATGGGTGAGCCGTTCAGTCATTGTACCAAAGTCACCAATCAATTAAACTATTGAAAACTTAACTCTTCCAAACAAATCAAATTTCGCCATTGTTTAGTCCGTATTATTTTTCTATTCAAAATTACCCTTTGCTTAAAACTGTCTAACATAATAAAAATTTCCAACTCGTAGATCATTATGGGATTTATATTTTCCAACGCTATTGCAAATATAACATGTTTCATCCCATCTTATGCCATTGAGTCCAGGTCTCACTTCCTACTCAACTTAAGTGTCTAACTTAAAGAACTGCAAATATGTCCATGTAAGGTCTGACTTTACATAGAGATTTACCTTTCCATCACAATCTCGCCAAGTACTGTCATGACGTAAATTGCAACTTCAAGTGTTCCTTTTAATTAGATGGCATATTCTTAATTTAAAAGGGTACTAGTTTTGATTTTATGTGGTCAAATCAAATATGTACAAAGATGTCATGCATTCATCTTGTAGCATAATTTTAATAAAAAACTTTTTATTACCAATTCATAAAGATCAAATTATCAAAGTTTTGATTGAGGTATTGGGTTCACCAATCAAGGAATTTAGTGTTAATTATCATCCATTATACCGTACTTTTGCATAAGTGTAAACACTTAGTGTTTCGGATAATTAACAAACAAGTAACAAATAAAAAATAAACTACTAAAAAACAATGCGCACATAATAAACAATTTATACGTGTAAACAAGTAGCCACATGCAACTTATTCGATAAAACCCTATTAATAATCAATATCTAGGTTAAATTAATGTATATATTAATTAGGGCTTTCACTCTCTCAATTGAGAGTGAGACACATACATCGACGAATCGATTGCGTAAACCCATAATTAATGATATACCAAATCGCACATAATTGATTTATTAATATATATAATTGGAGTCTTCCCCAATTCAAGATTTATCGTAATTAACATGTCTCAACAATTAAACAATAATCAAAGCAACTTATCCATGACTAACATGCATGTATAATCATGGATATATCATAACAATTATACAAATAGTCACAAGATCGCATATAAAAAATTCCATGACACATAACAAATTATTCATGAATTAATCACGTAACTAATATATTAATTCTAGGTTTTAATAAGGTTAGCAAACAATTTTCAAAACCCTAAAAATTTAATGTATGTGTCGACCAAAAAAAATAGGGGTACACCCCAATTCATAAAAAAAAATCGACCAAACAATAATAAACATAAACCCTAGATTAACATATCAAATAACATACAATTATTTGTTTTATTACGCGTTTATGTAATTAATTACTCATTAAAAACTAATGACTCGTGATGCCACTGTTGGAATTATATAACATGACATTCAAATAAATAACTACAAAACATCAAAGTATTCAAGCGGAAGCGTATAGGATGTATTAACGAATAATTAATTAACATAAAAGAATATGTGTACCTTTTATTGATTCTAGCCGAACAAGAATCAAATCCACAAACTAGCAATTTAGATGAACCCTAATTAGGGTTTGAGTGCTAGTCGACTTAATAAAGTCGAATAGTGTAAATCACCAAAATCCAAAGTAGGATTTCTCTACGATCATGTACGCGCGTATTGATAGCGATTTAATTAGAATGCTAGTTCAAGCCACGATTAAAGCATACAACAAACAAAGTTTAGCTTTAATAAAATAAATACATAAATAGTCAAACCCTTTATCTTGCATCTGTCAAACATATCTATGCAATGTGTAAAGAAAAGCATGAAAGTCATGTCATGCACATGACATGCCTATGTATGTATGCATGCATGGCATGTATATTATCTTCAGAAAAATATCTCAATCACATTCGATACTTAATATATCTAGAGAAAAGGGTTGTGTCAATCGTTAATATTTTTTTTCTTGTCTCATCCGAATGAGACTAAAGGTGTGTTTATATAGTGTTAAACCTTGTCTAACAAGTCATTGTAAGTACCTTCTTAAGTTTCAAAACTTGACACTTAACCCCCTCGTTTTTCTTAGTTTGACCATATAAATATTTCGTGACTTAATATAATTAAATCTCATACGCAACGCGTGCAATCCCATAGGTCTCGAGTTCGATCCTAACACACATCTATTAATATTTTGTCCATTAAACCAACAGATAGAACCAAGATGACCCAAATTTATAGTATACTTTTTCTTTTTAAACACTGATTATAAATTCAAAACAAATTAAAATTATACTTTTGTATCTTGTTTTCAGTTTTTTAACAGGTACTGGTCAGGAAGGCATGGATTTGAAGCTTTTCAATTAAGATTACATGATCTACAATCTACTTGTGATGTTATGTTTCCTTGATGTCTAACATTATTTATTAATTTACTTTAATAGCTTGTCCCACATAGACAAACAGTAAAAACAGTGAACTCTTTATAAATATAAGAGTCATTGAAAAATTTAAATAAGTAATCTTAACATACAAAATCTAAATCTTGTTTGTAGGGTGAGTTTTCTTATTTTTATTCTGGTTCAATTTAGGATTCTATGTTACTAATACTAGTGAAATAAAAATTCCCGATGAACCACGCTTTTCTAATTTGATACGTTTTCTGTGACATGGAATTTGCGGATGTCAAAAGTTTATTATCGCATATTTCAACTCTTTAACAAATGACAATGTTTTTCATCACATAATTGTGATAATAAAAGTTGTAGTGAGCATTGTTTTTACGTTGTACAAATGACTATTTGATTTATATAAGGGTCCGTTTGGTTGGTGGGTTTTGGGATTTTGGATTAAAGCCAAAGTAAAAAAACATTGTTTGTTATGAAGAAGCGGATTTGGATTTTGTCACCATAGCCAAAAATAAAAGGATATGTAAAAGCCACCCCTTGCATCAGGATTTGAGAGTTTCAATAAAAATGTGGGTCCCTTTCAAATATAAGCCACTTATTCTCTTATTTTGGTTTGCAACTCTATGTATGAGAATTTAAAATAATACATTTAATTATAAAATAACATTAACATATAGGGAAAATGGCAAAAATATCCATTTTCACAAACACACTTCACAAAATACCAATTTTTTTTCAAAAAATCGAAAATACCCATAAAACTCGCAAACTTTGCGACTATTTGCTAATTTTTCAAAAAATCTAGCAAACTTTGCGATTTTTTTAAGAAATCTAGCAAAGTTTGCGATTTTTTGAAAAAATCTAGCAAACTTTGCGATTTTTTGAAAAAATCTAGCAAACTTTGCTAGATTTCAAAAAATGGCAAAGTTTGCTAGATTTTTTAAAAAAATCGCAAACTTTGCTAGATTTTTTCAAAAAATCGCAAACTTTGCTAGATTTCTTTGAAAAATCGCAAAGTTTGCGATTTTTTGGAAAAATTTTTGGAAAAAATCGCAAATAGTCGCAAAGTTTGCGAGTTTTATGGGTATTTTTGATTTTTTGAAAAAAAATTGGTATTTTGTGAAGTGTGCTTGTGAAAATTGATATTTTTGTCATTTTCCGTAACATATATGTATATGTTTAAAATAATAATTAGTTTTCTCTCTCCTTAACCCTATGTCAAATCCAAATTTTAATCCTAATCCAAATCAAATCCTAAACCCATTTACAAACCAAACGGGCCCTAAAGTTAAGCTTTGTGGATATGGGTGTTCAAAAAATTGTGAACCTATAAACCTAGTCGACCCGCTAAATGCGAAACCGCAAAAAGCGATGACCAAGAAACCAAAACTAAAAAAAAACGAAACCAGAAATACCTTCTTATCACGGTTAGAATTTGGTTTTTATTTTCAAATATCAGCGGTTACCCGAACCAAACCGTGTTTAATATACATGTAGTTTTTAAAAAAAATATTCATAAAAGTGTACAAGCATTAACTATTTGTATTCAAGTTTAATATCTTTTTTATATGTGTTGGTCGACTTAGATAATTTTTTGTTGTGTTTAATTGAATTATATTTTAAACTTTATTAGTTGTAATGTTTAATAATGTATTTATGAAAGAAAAAAGTCTGTTTTGGATAAAACCATGAAATTCTATTGTTCACATTACATTATATGAAACTTTGATCCATTAAAAAGTCCATTGTTAACATTTACATTTAGCCATTTAGGGTTTAGTAATGAGGCTTAAAATTTTGCACGCCTCCTTTACTCCATTATCCTCTCTCTCAAAAGTTCTTTAAAGACATAAATCTTCCTCTAAATTTTTGTTCAATGCTATATATCGGGTCTTTTTGATTTTCCAGCCGTGGTCTATGTTTTAATATCGACTCCAAATTAAATGAAACCATCTTTTCAATCCTTTTATCTGATTATATTTTAACACATAAGTTTGTCTAGGAGTTGAACTATAAATCCCATGTTTGAAGTTAATATCCATGGTTTTGTGTCATACAACATGGTTTTGTGGAAAAGGAGGCTCGAATGGAAAAATATTTTTTACTTGAATCTGATAGGTGTGAAAAAGGAGGCTCGAGAGAAAAAAGAGGATGCAGGTAGAAGTTTTGGGATGCTACATAAATGTGTATATTATGCTTAGAGAATTGTATTTATTTGTGGGGTGTGTTTAAGTTATGCATTGATTGTATGTAATAAATAATGTTTAGAGAATTGATTTGTGCTTTACATACTTGTAAATGATATTTGACGACTTGTATTTGCTTAAAATCTATTTTAAAAAGTCTTAAAAATTAAATAGGAGGGAAGTGCTTAAATGCATTATAAGTAGTATAGATAAATCGTGTTTTGGTCATCATCATTTTAATCATCAAACCATCATCCAAAGAAATGCTAAGTGTTGCCACATCATCAGATTATTAAAAGTAGCAGAACTAGTAGACTGATCACAATGTATTATTTTCGTAATCCATTGACTTGCTTAAAAAAAGTAGAGTGATCCATATAAACCAAACGTTTTAAGGTCATATCACCCAGAAACACGATACACATGAAGCACAAAACCATTTATGAACCAAAACTGAACGTGTTACGTTCCAATAAATGTGCTAAAAGCGATCAAAATCTGTTTAGTTTGGTTTCAGTTAACTAATACAAATTGCTATATGTTAACCAATATATATGACGAAGGGCAGGCATTTCAACTTTTCAATTAAGGCTATACGGTTTTCAATCTACATATGATCTTATTTTTTTCTCTAATGTCTGACATGATTTGTAAATTTATTACAAGAGCTTGTATCCCACATTGTATAAAAGTTAAGATATAAGATCATTTGAGGACAAAAGATTATTTACATACCAAGGGATCAATCTCCACCATTCATTTTTATTTGATCTAATGGATGAAATTAATCCCAACAATTTAAAAAATCCACTTTCATCATTTTTTTCAAATATTAATATCTTTCAAACCGTTAATCGTTGAGCGAAAAAAATATATCATTGCGACGAGCATTTAATTATCTTTCTATATATAGGCACTTTGATATACTTTCGACAAAAAAAATTTTTTCGCATTTTTCACGTTTTTTTTCTAGTTTTTTCGTTTTTTTTACGTTACTAAAATTTGCATTAGAAAAATCATATATGATAAAACACTAATTTGAATATCACATGTGATATTATTGTTAAATCATATATGATATGTAATATCACATGTGATATTAGTGTAAAATCACATATGATATCACATTATATAATTTAACACTAATATCACATGTGATATTCAATTTAGTGTTTTATCATATATGATTTTTTTCATGCAAATTTCAGTATCGTAAAATAAACGAAAAAAGACGAAAAAACGTGAAAAAACCGATTTTTTTTTGTCTTTTTTCGAAAGTATATCAAAGTGCCCGTCTATAAAAAGATAATTAAATGCTCGTCGTGACGGTGTAAATATTTTCGCTTAACGATTAATGGTTTAAGAGATATTTAAATTATAAAAAATGGGTGAAATAATAAAATGCTTTTAATAAAATGCTTTTAATATCAGCCATTGATTTTTTTTAGATGGATGGTGGAGGTGAGTTCCTTAGTATGTGAAAAAAGTTTAATATTTAAAATAACTCTTCTCTAAAGTTAAAGTAATGAACATTTTATAAGCTCAAGTGTCAACAATTTTATTAATGGGAAGGAATGATTTTACACCAAAACTTGTTTGTTGTGATAATTGTCGTTTCCATTTTCTTTTCACTTTTCCGTTAATCTTTCTTAGTAACATGTAATTAAAACCGAGTATATAACAACAAGACGAGTCGTCAATATGAATTGTGGATTACAAGCCCAAAAACATTAAGCACAAATAAACAAACATGAGACTAAAAGAAAACACAATGAAAACCTTAACAATTCGTTATGCCAAAAACATGAAGCACAAAACCATGTAGAAGCCAAAACCAAACGTTTTAGCTTTATGCCCAAAAGTGTGATACAGATGAAGCAGACAACCTTACAGAAACAAAAACCGAACGTATTAACTATCCAATGTGCTAAAAAAGATCAAAATTTGTTAAGTTTCGGTTTTAGTTTACTACTATAAAAGTTGCTAATACTATATCTAAAATAATAGAGCTATTTGATTGTTATTCTCCGCCATATTTATGCTCGTATTTTAGTTAAAAGGTAGCGTGATTTGGTGCATTTTATTCTGCCTAAATCATCATTCAAAGGTTCATGTCTTTTTTGCAACTTCCAAGTTATATCGATTTTTAGTGATTCAACACTTGTTAATGGAGGTTATAAACAAGTACATAACCATAACCTTACCGAAAAGCTTGAAACCCCTGCCCTGCGTTGTATATCAGTAAACATAAAACAAGAAAAATTGGGAGTCGATTTTGGTAAGGATGTTGGCATATGTTTTACATTTACTATCTATTTAGAAACTAGAATGTTTGACAAAACTTTATAAGAGACTTTTATGCATACTGAAAAGCAGAACCAGATACAAAAGAACAATTAGGTTTGACTGGATTATCGTTACCATAAGTGTTTCTAAACACATATTATAAATGTTTGGGTCATCTTTCTTGTTTCTAGAAAGGCCACCATTCGTGTAAATGAAGGTTAACAAATCTAGTTCCAAGATTCCTAGACCTTAATAATGGGTTTTAGCCTAAAATGGCATTTTGAAGTGTGTGTTGTGTAGGATCGTTATTTTTATTGTGTTGATGATTCGGGTGGTCTTGGATGATCAAAATACATGTTTGCCATAGTTAGAGAGTTAGTAGAGAGAGAGGGTTTTCTTGCTAGAGGTTTACACAAAAGTATGGAATATCAGATTGAAAAGCACCACCCCTTCCATGGATATGGAAGGGGTATTTATAGTTACAAGAAATACGACCTCCTATCGGCCTGTGGATCAGGTATATAGTGGGTAAAGACCCGTCCTTCCTCCACGGTGTAACTCTAAACTATTCTACGCTACTGACTAACTAAATAACTATTAAATAACGTAAACAACGACAAATCTACGAGCTAACTTAAGCTAGATAACATTTGGGGTGACCGACTCTTCACTAAGGAATTTTCTAATTCCTAACAATCTCCCCCTAAGGGAGGTCACCCCATGTTTTACACTTCAAATCCTAGCATTCTATTCTTGACTTCAGTCTTGAGCTCGTAGACTTGAATTCTTCATTTCCGCAATCTTTGTGCTTAAGTAGCGAATCTTCAAAGTCCACATAGTTTAGTACTTTCAGTGGAGGTCTTTGAACTGATCCACATCTTCGATGATCTTCGAGCTTTCATTGAGATCATCAGCCACAGCAAATCTCTCTGGATCATCCATAGTTGTGTTGCCATCATGTGAAGTTGTGACTTTCGGACCGACATGCTCACACTTTAGAATCATGACATCTTTCCATCAGAGTAGCGGAAGCTTTACTGGTTCACGATATTTTCAGCAGCATAGCAGAAGCATAGTATAAAATATCAGAACCAGGTTATGTAGATATGCACCAGTCATGATTTCTTCAAATTAAGTATGGATGCTGTGAGCATGCGGCTTTGGATTGACCGCTCAATTCTGATCAGCTGCAACCGTCCAAATGTACCTGCAAACAACAGTTAGCAATAAAACACACGAAAGTGTCTTTGATCACTTTCGTCGAATTGAGGTACACGGCCCACGGTTCCCCGTTGATCAGTACAAGTACCGCCTGTGATCAGGTATAATTCCGAGGAATCTCCTTGACAGGGTTTCGCAGCTGTTCTAGCTGTTCTCAAACCGGAACGTCTCAAAGAAGACAACACGGAGTGAGTGAACCAACAAATTGAGATTCACTGATTGATGAAAAATGATTTGAAAAAACAATCGTGTATTGCTTGAAGAAAGAGTTTTGCAGTACAACGAAGGTTTTATGAGAAAGATCAATTTTCAAACAAAAACACTTTTTGTATTTGAAAAGAGTACACATTCGACGTGCTAGTGAAAAGAAGAGATTCGCACATCGAACGGTTTTTCCAAAAGTATTTTTTCAATCAGAGATACTTTTTGAATTTGAAAACATAAGTACACATTCGACGTGCTAGAGAAAAGAAGGTTTGCACATCGAACGGTTTTTCCAAAAGTATTCGTCAATTCCATTCCCGGACCAAGGTTGATTCAATAATGAATCGCCCCATCGTTTTTATCCAGTTGTCACAAGCTTGATCTTTTGCAAGATTTCACATGTCACCCACCAAGAGCTTGTTTGATGTTGGCTCTAGAAGGATTTCCATCTTCATCGTGAATATTTTTTACATATCACTCGGATGTTCTGGCAATACCACAAGGATAATGCGTAGGACTCTTAATATATTCTTACTTTCCACATTGTGTGAAACAACAAGTTATCATTAATTTTGTGTCCTAACGAGATATTGTGGATGATCTCTTGGCTCTAGACTCAATAGTGCACATTTGGTTCCTGTGTCGGAGACTAGGGAGAGGGTCTCCTTCTTCAATATCAACAATCTCTAAGAGAAAGTCGATAGATAATGTCGGTTCCCCGTGAGAATGAAATAAGCCCTTTTAAGAGGAACTTGAGTGGCTTGGGAAGTTTAGTGCAGTGCGTCACTGGGTCCATGACGTCTTGTCTTCAATACTAGTGTTACCTTAGTAACAACCAGTAGCATATGTATTGAACCCGGTTTCTGCCATAAGGTTGAATTATTGGAGGGCTATTTCTTTTCACCCTTTTCATATTCATTTCTTTTTCATTCTTCAACCCCTTCAGTGCTTACCGAGACTTCATAACTAGAACTTTGTTGGGTTTATTCCAGTACTAGCTCTGTCTCAGTCCGCACTCTTCCCATTTCTCATTTTTCTCCTTTTTTCAATATTCCTAAGGACTCTACACTATCTAGTGGATTGTCCCTGGGAAGATCCCTCCGGTTCTGGCGGATCGTGGGAACAAATACCTAACCTAACCATCCTTATAACTCCATGCATAAAATAAATTGGTCGGTCTTTTGGTATTGTTCTTTCCTTCATGAAACCAATTGAAAAATCATTTGGAAAACCAATCAAGGTACTTGTGATACGAGATCAAAGCATTTTGTACCTTAATAGTTTTGATCATTTAGAAAATCTCCCCCTCAACATGTGCGTATGATTTAGAAATTGTTTAGCACAAGGAGGCAAGAGGACTTTGAAATATTTTCTTTGATCACAACTTTCATACGAAAAAGCTATTTGATTTTCATGGTAAAATTCTCCCCCTCAATATGTGCGTAGGATATTTGAAATCATTTTATCACATAGAGGCAAGAGTTCTTTTGAAGCACATTTACGATCACACAAGCCATTAAGAAACCATTTAAAACTCAATCAAGGTACTTTATGTTAAAACATAAAAGCATTTGCACCTTGATAGTTTCTTTTCTTTAAAAATGCTCCCCCTCAATATATGCTTCGAGATTCGAAAGCTTTTAGCACATATGAGAGAACAGCGTGCACAATTAAATCAAAACGATCACCTTTTATCAAATTTCATAATTAAATCACAAATTCTCCCCCGATCAAAAATATCAAACCCTTTGAGATTTTGGATCCCAAGTGATTTAATTAGGTTTAGAAACCATGGGAGAAAATGTGGCCTTGTTTAAATACTCATCTGGTTTTTGGATAAATCCTCCTTCTCAACATGTGCATTATGTATATTGAAATCGTCATGGAGGCAGGAGTGCCTTTAAAGGACTAAAACCAATTCCATTTAAAACAGATTTGAGATTTAAATCACGATCTCTACCCCGATCAGAAATATCAAACCATTTGAGATTTGTGATCCCAACTGATTTAAATCATTTAGAAAAATTTGGGGAAAGACGTGGCAAGATTCAATTTTGAAATATGACAGATAAGGACCATTTTAAGACATTAAAGATTGTTAGTGTCAGGTATGATAGTTTTAAGAGATCTTTAAGTAAAATAAAACAATTTCACAATCAAACAAGAACAGAAAAAATTTCATTTTGAAAGACCTTGATTCAAAAGAAAAATCATACCATGACATAACATTAAATCTTTAGATCACCACAAATTTTGTACTAACGGACTTTTTGTGAAGAAATATCGTTTGAAAATATTTTATTTTAAATCACTCTCCCCCTCAATCCATGACAGAAGTCAATAATTGAGTGACTTAGGTTTTGATAACAAGAAGTCCGGTGATTTTCAAAAAATTAGTCCAATATATTTTCAAAACAATATTTTCCATTTTCAAAACAATTTAATCAAATTATTCAAAATTGTTTAAAAATGGTATCCTGCACAAAGATACGTTAGGTGGTTGAGAAGCTTCTGTTATTGTTGCTGTAGGGTTTGGAAGAAAAACCGTCTGCTGATGCAGTGAGACTTCTTCTTACGTTGCATTTTGAATGCCAACTGAGGTCAAATTAAGCTCTGTTTCTTCAATCACTTAGAAGAAAACCATCTGCTAATGCAGTGAGACCTCTTACGTTGCATTTATGCCAACTCTCCATAGAAGTCCAATTAAGCTCCGTTTCTTCATTTGTCAACCCAAGATATAGTTACCCTTTCCTTTCGGCATCCAATCATCTTCAATTGTTGGATCCGGATCGGGAACATTCTTATAACCAATATACCTGCATACGTTAGTGAACACACATACAGATATATGGTGGTCGACATCACCCATAACAGCAATCGACTATTTAAAGTCAATTCAACATAACAATCAGATTATATAAGGCATGGGGTTTATGTGTTAATCAAACTCTAATCATCTAAACCTAACAATCATATCCTAAATTCCTAGTCCTTCGACACAGGCAAATATCATTTTTAATTAAGCACGTAGGATAATTAAGAAAGCTCGTTAGATGATATAGATTTGAAAACATTCTCCCCCTCAATCAATGACTTATTTTCTGAAAAGATTAAAAGCGCTAAAGTCATTGATTGAGTTTTCAATTTTTTACAAAAAACTCTGAAACTGGTTGGTTTTGCAACTCATTAACCACCATTTTGTTAAAACACCAAATATTTTTCTGAAGAATTTTAGACGGAAAAACATTTGTGTAGGAACATCAGTCCTTCGACATACTTTCCTAGTTTTGTTTATAGGATAAGTGCACAAAAAATTTTGAAAATAGTTTTAGCGCAGCACTTTCCTTTTTTTTTTAAAGAACGGGTTGCTATCTGAAATAATAGCAAGCCATGGTTAAAGCACGGGTTACAGTCTGAAATAACTGTAAGCCATAGTTTAAGACATGTTTAGAAAAGAATATTTACACCTCCTGCTCAAACTTCATCTATGGTCCCGTGCCATTATTGAATGACATTTCTAAGACCGTAGATCTTGAGAAAAACATATTTTTGGCATTTTTCAAATTTTTTGATTTTTATGGGTTTTTGTTGGTTTTATATTTTTCTATTTTCTTTTGCAGGTTTTATAATTTTGTATTTTGTTTTTAATAAATATATACAAAGATACAGAAGATGATATAGTAAAAGAAGATGATGATACGAGTACCAAGATAAGGATATCAAGCGACCCCGTTGTAGAAGATGGAAGTCATCATCTCTTAAACATTCACCACCAAAGCTTCCAAGGGCTCTTGAATTGAAGAAAGAAATTGAACCATCCGAAAGTGAGACTCTGGCAGCTTCCCCCCAAACCGAAAATCCTTAAGATGAGCAGATTCGAAGCTCTATTTCAAGCTTGCTTTAGCCAGGTGCACAAGTAAGCACACCATTATCATAAATCCCGCTGCTCCATTTAAGAACGATAATCGAGGATCTCCATTCGGGGTTATATCATCCAATAGAAGAACAGCAACGTTTCATCCCACACTTAAATAATCTTCTCAAATTCCTTTTCCACTGAAGTCTGAGGCAATCCATTCCAAAAGGTGTCAAGAGAACAATTCCCCCAAGTAGTTGAATTGATGCAGTCAGTCTCTTTGTATAATGCTCAAGAACTCTCCCAAATACACATCATGAGGGGAATGAAAACACCTCCCCATGTTTACATTTTTCTTCCCTGATGATCGTGTATGAAGCTCAAGAACCCGAAGTACACCAATATCCAAGAGCTCTCCCCAAATACACATTATGAGGGGAATGAAAACACCTCCCCATGTTCACATTTTTCTTCCCTGATGATCGTGTATGAAGCTCAAGTACCCGAAGTATACCAATACACAAGGAATGAATAACTGATAACATTGAAGAAGCAGGCCAAGTCACTGATTATCTCTGCGGGTGACAATCTCTGCGGATGTCAACTCCGGAATAAGTGATTATATCTCTCAATCACTGATTAAGCACTCAAGTGAAACAGCTGAGCATCCCCAATGTACACAATATCTCTCCCCTGATCATTGCGATACCATCGAAATCACCACAGACTAGTGTATCTCTTTTATCTTCAGAAACTTTCTATAACATCACTTCCCCCACGTAGTTGAAATACTAACACTAAACGCCTTGATGAGTAAAACCTTGAGTTTCTCTGCGGTCATGACATTTGTCTTCCCGGGATATCTTCAATCACTTAGAAGAATTAAGTTCATCAAGTTTACTCGCGTTTAGATGCTTATCTCCTTCCCCCTTGCTGGTTTTGACACTTCAGAGTCATCAAATCATTATAAGCCCGTATACTAGAAATTTGTTGAGAAGAACACTTGAACTCTTGTGAGAATCAACTTGCTGAAGACTCTCTCTGACTATTTTTATCAACCCTTATGTAGACAATTTGAAGTGACCACTGAAGAAGAAAACCCGATATACCATACTTGAAACTGAAGTCAACTTCCCCACATTTGTATCTTAATCTTGCACCTAATGATGGAAGAACGGTGTAGAGAATTTATGCTTCAAGCAAATCTCTAAGTACTCACGACCCAAACAAAGTATGAGACATTAACACCTCCTGCGATTATCCACACCGTCATATGCCTGTGACACTGAGTAAAATAAAGTAACTCCTAATAGTGATAGTTAACCAGGTCTTCAACCATCCACCTCGACTGCTGGTAACTAGATAAACCAAGTCTTCAACTCAAATTCTTAAGCCCGAGCAAGTTATCAAATAAGAACACGCCTTTGTGAAAGTCAACTTCAATCTCAAATAAGTGATAAATGATTAACTCCGAAGTAATCAACTTGTGTCAAATGTCCAATACGTGAAATAGTCAATAACAACGTCTCGAGGAGTCACTGCTAAAGAATATGAGCAAGTCTAATTGGGGATTGAATTTGACTTATAACACACTCCCAATTAGTGCTCTCCCCTAAACCGACAATCAGATTGATAGATGCCCAGATTAAGAAGAAGTCTTTAGATCGTTAAATGCAACTCGTCTTTAGTCTTCTAACATGTAGCAGAAAATGTAGAACAGACTGTAGACTCGACCTTCTTCAAGATTGTACAGCTGGGGAATAGATAGTTAACATCTTCAACTCACACCAAAAAGCATCTCACCAAAAAGCATCCCAATTAACTTACATCTTGCAAATCCCCTTAACTAAAATCCCTCCCAATCAAACAAGAACAGAAAGATGTTCATCAAGGAAATCAGCAATCAGGCCGCAACGAACACACAAGATGGTAACACTAAACTACCAATCACATCAAACAAGAACAGATAGATTGTTCGGAATCATCATGTTGATGTATACGTGAAGCATTAACCGGAAGCACTTTGTCGATAAACTCATCAATCCGAGTGAAGATGTCAACCAACGGCTCTTAGAAGAGAAAAACTCCATGTGAAGATGAACCGATAAGAAGAAGCTTGGTTCTTACATGAGTTTAGAGCCGTATGACCATTTAAATTCTCAAATATCAATCAGCAATGCCAAAAAATTCACACTTCTTCTCCCCCTCAAGAATTGCATACGGAGATGCCATTCTTGACTAAATAAGTGAAAATCATCCGAATGTTCTATTCACACTTCTCTCCCGCAAAATAATCACATGATGTCGCCATCTTCATTATAATCGAGCAAGTGGAATGAGAAAACAATCAGTGGTAGCCCGGTTCACTTGATGACTGAAGTGCATGGAAAAAGTATGAAGCATGTTGATGAGAATGGTCTTAATAAGAAGATTTCTCTTCTTCAGAAGATAAAGCGCACTGACACGTACACCTTTCTTTTCTTTAGCGAACGAGGCATGAACTGAAGTGAACAGACGTCATAATCTCTCTCTTTTCAGCTCTCTTAGCAAAACATGTAATCATCACCATTATCATTCAGTAGGCTCTTTGAAGTGACAGCTGATGGAGAAAAACCAATATGATGAATTTGACCCTGAAGTAAACTACCCCGAACTCGTGACTTAAACTTGCACATATGTAACAAAGAGCAGTGTCGATTTCCATTAGCATCTTTAAGTACTCTCTATGTACTCTATAATCTTCAACCAACCAACCATCAAGTATAAGACGTACATCACCTCTTGAAAATCCACAATTGAATGTGACACTGAGCACTACAACGTAACTCCTTAAAGTGATAGTTATTTTGTGGTGGTATGAGCCCAATTCCCCCAAGTGGTAAAAGAAAAGGTAAAAGACACCCAATAATAACTAGATTTCCAAGTCTTCGTTTTTGATAATAAGCATCGAACAAGGATCATGAAGAATCTTCATCCAACCATCCCCGATACCTTCAGATACTAAGTACACTCGCCCGTGATATTTCACTTCAACCTCAAATAAATAATACTGAATTAACGCCGTTGTCACATCTTTTGAACTGCTCAAATCTAGCCTTTTTTGACATTTAAATGAACTTTGATAATGGTTTCATCCCGACCATGGTATAAGCACATAACCCCGTAAAACCAAGTAATAACCAAACTGTCATGACGAATATCCAAACACACATCCAAATTATGAAGCACGCCCTTTTATCCCTTCTTTGAAGCAGAAACCGTAGCACCAGCATCAGATAAGATCTTGAAATACACTTTCCTTTTCTCCAGGATGGTTCCATCATCACGGGATTTTACAATTCTATAGTTTAAACCGAGAAATAGTTTCTTTCGCGGGATTTTACAAAACCAAGAATAAACCGTATGATAGTTCCGGATATGCACTTTACTTTTACCAGGATGTTTCCATTGTCACGGGATTTTACAAGTCTATGATTTAAACCGAGAAATAGGTTCTTTCGCGGGATTTTACAAAATCAAGACAAAACCGTAAACAATGTCAGCTTGAATGTGTTATGACGACTTTGGTTTCAGAGAATATCTGTTTTTAGGAGAACATGCAGTGGTTCATCAACGGTTCATTTACCAACATCAACAACATCATCAATCATCCAATCAACACCTTGGAAAACACATCATTCACGTATTCTGTCGGCCACTGCAGTGACAACATGGTGAAGTAAACCCGATATGCCAAACTTGATCATGAAGTAAAATTCCCCAGATTTGTTACTTAAGCTTGTACTAATCCTCGTGAAAAAGAAACGGTGTACCCAATGTACAAAACCTCTTGACATTCTCAACTGAGTGAGACACCGAAGTGATAGCTACTTTGTGGGTTAAGTGAGAAAGAATTACAAACGTAACTAAATGGCCAAGTCTTTATCACCCTCTATAACAGCTCAAACAAGTCATCTTCACGGAAGGGTAGAAAGAAAGAAGATAACATAAGTGAACACGCCCGGAAAACCTCACTTCAAATCCAAATAAGAGATATCGTCCAAAAAACCACGTAGTCAACCTAGATAGAACAATAATTCAAGCCGTGACAAAATATCATTTGTGAAAATGTATACACCAAAGTATCAAATCATAAAGCAACAAGTCTCATCATTTCATCAATTCTCATCAAGAATCATCGTCAAATCACCAAATCTCATATTCGACAAGTCTCATATATACTATCCAATTTAGACACACTCATCACTCCATCACTCAAATGCTAGTCTTCACATACTAGCACATCAGGTTTACATTCAAGATTATCATATAACCATGTTATCATTCAATATTGTCGTTCATGAAGCAATAACATATTTCGGATATCCAATCACGTCCAAGTTCAGTAGCATAACAGCTTGGCCCATATTTAAATAACAAACAATGCCCATAACCACCTCAACACAACTCACGGCCCATTCCATTTACCTTATAGTTCGGCCCAACAAAAATCACACAGCCACACTACCCATATTGATAATCCGCTGAAGTTGATCTCAGTCCAACATACATTAAAACCGGTGAAACCTTAAAAAGATGGGTATTAAACGTAACAACATATACCCATTACCCTAATGTCAGTAATACCCAAACCCTAAAATCTCTCTCAATAATCCGCCTCCCTCTTCATCAATCTGCTTCTCAAAAAAATACACGCTTCTCTTATCATCAACCCTAACTAAAAAAAATCCGCCACTCATTTAACAATCATAGCTTCATAAACCCTAATCACAAATACATTCAGCCGCCATCATAAGCCTAGCATCCAAAAGGAGTATCATTGTACGAGATAGCCACATGGATGGCTCCAATTAAAGTAATACGTATGACCATAGCCACAGGGATGGCCTTGAGAGTCTTGAAACTGCCACAGAGATGGCATATAACATTGATTCGGATTAAAGGTAGGTTTTACTTTCATTGATTTTTCGATTTATTTTTCTTTTCAGATTTGACAAACAACGAACAAAAGAAATAAAACTAGCATCCTTGCTATGTTTTTATTACTTTGATGATTCGGATATTCAGAGGGATAATATACCAACAAGATCTATGATGCATAAGTTCCTTGTGAATAGATAGAGTAATATCTATGTGTTGAAAAACCACTCACAAAAGGAACAAGGCTGAGATTGTTGTTCTTCTTAGCAAATCATTTGAGTCTTCGGTGTCATGATCAATGAGGAAACATGTCATGTAATTTTACCTTGAGGTGCGGATGTGCTTAGGGTTTACATGAGTATTCTGAGATTTGTAAAATTTGTGTTTATTGTGGATGAGTCTTGTCATGGATCTGTGATGATGTGATTTCGTGTGATAGACCCATGGTGGTCTTGATTTGTTTCATTGAAACACGAATAGATCTGAGATCGTTTTATGATTTCCTTTTAATCTTTGAGACTTGTTGAGGTGAATTAGATAGTTAAAAAGTTATGATGGGTTTTGATTGAGTAGTGTTGGTATAGATTCTGATAAGTTGTATGTCAACATTGATTTGAGTCGAATCTACAAGTAGTTTCATTTCCAATCGAACATCACAGGACTGATGATGGTTGACATAAACTGAGGTCGAGATGTTGGTAGATTGAATTTGGTAAAGTGGTATATGTTCAGATCTATTATGATGTAATTGTGTGGTCATGGTCTAGTGGTAGTTTCTTCTTCATCCTTTCTGTCACAAGTTGCTAGCCCAAGTCGCTAGCCCAAGTCGCTAGCCATTATTTTCCAAACCAAGTCGCTACGTCTTTTTCAAAACCAAGTTGCTACGACTTCTTCCAAACCAAGTCGCTACGACTTGTTAAAGAACAAGTCGCTAGGTTAAAAACCAAGTCGCTAGCCAAATTTATGATTCAATTCGCTAGCATAAATACTAGACCAAGTCGCTGCCCTTTAATTGTCAAGTCGCTAAGCAGTTTGAATCAATTCGCTATTATAGACCCAACTCGCTTTTGACTCAATAGTCACAAAGCTGTATATGCACAACTCGCTACCTGTTCATTACATACCAAGTTGCTAACTTTTGACTCAACTCGCTATTGACTTTCAAAAAAGTCAATGAATATCAATTTGCCATTGACTTTTTGACCATACCATGAATCTGGACATAAATGAGGACAAGTCTCTAGCAAGAACATGACCAAGTCTCTACCAAGAACATCAAAGACATCACCAGCAGATTCATATAAAAACCATACAAGTATCAAAGACAGATTCATAATAACAAAACCACATAAAAAAACCAGATTCATACTATCAAAACCACACATGTAATCACCTCATAAAAACCAACAGCCAATTTGTTTTTAAAATTAACCACGCAAAACCACTTAAACCCAAAAAAAACCATATAAAAACCATTCGAATCATTACAAACAACACAACCCTGGCTCTGATACCAATTGTAGGATCGTAATTTTTATTGTGTTGATGATTCGGGTGGTCTTGGATGATCAAAGTACATGTTTGCCATAGTTAGAGAGTTAGTAGAGAGAGAGGGTTTTCTTGCTAGAGGTTTACACAAAAGTATGGAATATTAGATTGAAAAGCACCACCCCTTCCATGGATGGAAGGGGTATTTATAGTTACAAGAAATACGACCTCCTATCGGCCTGTAGATCAGGTATACAGTGGGTAAAGACCCGTCATTCCTCCACGGTGTAACTCTAAACTATTCTACGCTACTGACTAACTAAATAACTATTAAATAACGTAAACAAAGACAAATCTACGAGCTAACTTAAGCTAGATAACATTTGGGGTGACCGACTCTTCACTAAGGAATTTTCTAATTCCTAACATGTTGAACAACTATCCTATTTTGAACTATTTTGTTTTACTTTCAAACTAGCAGGTACCTGCGCGTTGCTGATGTTACTCGATTGTAAAACCATATTTCATCATGAAATTATATTGACACTCAAAACTTCTAATAATATACTATTGTTCTAACTTGCAAGGCATTCGTTGATTTTATGAATATGAAACAAGTCCAAAGAACTGCTAAAAACCTATTTATTTTGGGTTAGAGAGTTGGAACTGAACCCGATAAGGCTCGATACTCATCAGATTTAAAATTCAAATGACACTTGAAGTTATAAAGATTTCACTACTTTTACTTTCTATCAATGTGGGATAATCTATTGAGATAAATTAACAAATCATGTCAGACATTAAAGAAACATAAGATTTGAGGTTGATTGAAAACCATTTAATTGAAAAGCTTGGAACCCGTGCCCTTTTTCATACATTAGGTAATCATAAAACAAGAAAAAATGGGTGTTGATTTTGTCGCACCATGTGATTTGATCCCAAATATTGCAAAGGTACCATAAGTTCATGTTTTACATTAAAAAAGATAATAACTTGTACTTTTTGTATTACGTATATGCACGTCATCATGAACCTGTTGGTTGGTGAATCGCCCAGAATAGGGTTAAGATAATCAGTAGCAATGCAAGACCAAATCAGGTTACTGGATATCACTTGGAATTATGTTGTTATCACTTTCCAAAGTAAACTATTCGACCCTATGCCTGGGTTACACGAATATCTACTTGGGATAAGACCAAATGTTAGTTATTGAATTAGGCACAAATCAATAACCCTTGCGCATATAAGTGTTTTAGCTTTCTGTTTCTTTCTCCTGGTTTTTCTCTATATCTCCATGCTGATGATGTCGATCTCTATATACAGTATAGAACACTCAACCCTAGTCAAATGGACTTTATGAGTGTTTAACAGCCAATTAATCACCCATAAAAAGCCTCCATTATCATAGGAATAGTGGTTACATGAACAATTAAACATGGTCATAAAGCAGTCATAACAGCCACTTGAATGGGTCAAAGCTGTTACAAGTTAATCACTGCAACACTACCAGTAGGAACCAATGCACTAGCAGCACGAACCAATACACTAGCAGTAGGAACCATCAGTCACTACACTAGTAGTAGTAACCAGCACTAGCAGTAGGAACCAATACACTAGCAGCAGAAACCATCAGTCACTACACTAGCAGTAGTAACCAACACTAGCAGTACTAACCACTATTGAGTCAGGGTATTCAGGGACCTCATGGGTGTACACTCCGTACCTTCTTACCCAAAACCAGGTGTGAACTAATCCCACAAGTGCACAAATTTTCCAACAATCCTCCCCAAATTTAGTCCACTTCCTTTGCATGAAAAACAAATATCAAACAAAACATGTGCATAAACAAAAATATCCTGAGGATTGAATTTCTATCTTAGTACATTACACGTTCAAATATTCGAGAATCAGGGTGTTCTAAGAATTGATCCCTTCAACCCATTTGAATACCTGAAGATAAAATACACACAAGTTTTCAAACACTTAAAAGCTCCTTACACTATACAAGCCATGTGTCCATATCCAAATTCATAAATGTTGTAAGAGCCAAAAGTCTAAAGCTCCCTGAAGCGGCAAAACTTCAACATTCACATAGGTGGTTCCTCTTTATTCATGCTCCTGCCTAGCACTTTTTCAAATAAATTAACCATTAAGAAGTAAAGACTTCATCCTGTTTTTCAGCAGGTTCTGAGCACAACCTTGGGATGTAAAATAAATATGTGCTTCAGTCCACTGAATGTTCAGCTTTCCACATTGAACTCAGCTCTTAAGTTTCCTCAGGAGGGAGTTGGGTGTCTTAGCATTCAGTGACTAAGTTGGACTTAAACCCATCCCTTTAGCAGACTTTAAAACCAAGTCTCTAGCCAATCCCTTCGTCAAGGGATCAGCTAAATTTTGTTGAGATCTAACAAACTCTATAGATACCACCCCATTCATGATAAGCTCATGAATCATGCTATGTCTGACACCTAAGTGTCTAGACTTCCCATTGTACATCTGGCTATAAGCCTTTGCCAATGTAGTTGCACTATCACAACGGATAGAAACTGGTAGATGAATTGTCTTCAGTGTTACTGATCCAACTTGCATCAGTGTATCCTTCTAATACTGAAGGATAACCAGTATATGAGAGACTATAGTCCATAGTTCTCTTCAGATACTTCAGTACCCTCTAAACTGCTTGCCAGTGATGAGCACTAGGATTGCTAGTATACCTGCTTAGTTTACCCACTGCAAATGCAATATCAGGTCTTGTACAAGTCATGGCATACATCAGGAAGCCAATTACCCTAGAATACTCAATTTGAGATACAACCTTGCCATTATTAGGCATCAGCTTCTCACAAATATCCATAGGTGTACTCACTGGAGTACAATCAAAGTAATTGAATTTCCTCAACACCTTCTCACTATTATGAGACTGAGAGATAGAAATTCTTTTACTTTCATGTTTAATCCTTATTCCAAGGATAACATCAGCCTCTCCCATATCCTTCATGGAGAACATTGATGACAAAAATTCCTAGGGTCAGGTCAACCTGATTTTGGTCAGTGCCAAAGACCAACATATCATCAACATATAGACAAATGATGAATCTGTAGAAAACTAGAAGGGGGGTTGAATAGTTTACCAATTAAAAACTTTGTTTTGAAACTTATTGAAAGATCAATTGATATTGATCTTAAGTATGTTAATGAAATAAGCAAGCAATGTGTAATAAGTAAATAAGGAAAGAGATGATCAAACCACAACAAGTTGTTTATAGTGGTTCGGCCTACAAGGACTCTTTTTCCTTGCCCTACTCCACTCCCCGAGTCTCACACTCGAGAGTTTAACTTCACTAGTCAACAAGCTCCTTTCACCGGCGGAGAAAACCTTTACACTTCGCTTACACTATTTCCGACACTAAGCTAGATGTCGAGTTCTTTCCAAGGGTACAACTACTCCCACACACAATGTATTTTGAGGACTAAAATACTAACCACTCACACTCACAAGATTATGATGGTTTGATACAACAATGAAGTATGGATCAACACTAGATCATACAACACTAAACAAACAAGACTTCCAACTTCTCGTTGAAGCTTGAATATGACTTGATCTTCTTTGCTACAAAAGAGATCACTAATATGATATGAAACTGAGTTAGAAAGGTTAGAGAGAAGATATGTATGAGAGTATGTTAGAAAGGGATAAGAAACTACTTGGCTTGGCATTGCTATTTATAGCCAAAATGGACAGGAGCGTCCACGGACGGTGGACCCCTTAAAAGGGTTCCGCCCGTGTACCATTTTGGTACTGCCGGTCTGACAGCCAAGATATCAAATCTTGCCAAAGTCAACTCTATCTAAGTGAGATTGTGCAAGATATGAAGAGTACAAATCTTCACAAAATATCTAATGGAATCTTCCAATGATTTCCATGATGTAATACATGATGTCAAATGTTGTATTACTATTTATAGAAATATGCAAATGCTTAAGTAGTGTTTGGTTTTAAGAACCTAACACATTCTACAAACTACTATCATACATAATGATTAGAGTCATATCAAGATGTTACTAATCATAAATGTAAATGCTTGAATGATGAATATATTGTTTGAGAAAGCTTGTTTTAATATCTAATAAACTTGACAAGCTTTAAGCTTTTATAAATTAAATTTACTTTTGTCGTTAACAAAACTTAGGCAAAGATCAAAAATATAAATAACGTTTAATGACGATATTTGTATTAACAATCTCCCCCTTTTTGTTGAGGACAAAAATTAAATTTTATTTTTATAAAAGAAACAAAGTTTGTACAAGAGTTATAAAAATATTAGTTTTAGAACTTGAAAAGGAAATGATAATGCAAGTGTATGAAATTTGACTTTTTATGAAAGTCAAAGAATTCACTAGTTGATGCATGATGTTGACTTTTTCAGAAAGTCAAAGTATGCAGTTTGACTTTTTTAAGAAAAGTCAAGTATTATCAATGAGGGTTCCTGTTTGACTTTTAGAAAGTCAAATGTATGCAGTTTGACTTTTTCAGAAAAGTCAAATATAAATAATTTCAAAGTTCTATATTTTCTCCCCCTTTTTGTCTCAACAAAAAGAAGAGGCTATGCGGAATATAATGAGCCCGAGCTAATATCTCCCCCTTGTTCAAAGCTCCCCCTAAATTGGGTGCTTAAATAGGAAGATACATGGATTGTGAAAATAAAGCTAAAAAAAAAATGTTAGTAATAATGATCATTCACAAGCATTTCCAAACGCTATGTAATGACACCAACAATATAATAAACAACATTCATTAGTTAAAATTTTTCATGAGTAAAGATCATGAAAAGAGAACACAATGATGTGTTTTTAGTACAAGAAATAAAAATTATCCTAAGAAAGTAAACAAAAGAAAGACTATTCTAAAACCATCCTAAAGTGATGGTGGATGGGAAAGAGCGTTGAGACGCTCAAGGATGTGGTTGAGGATGAACCTCATTTCTTCTTGGAAGTCATGGACCATAACCCGGGTCCGTTCCACGGTTTGGCCCGTTTGCTCACAAGTTGAGCAACCATGCCTTGGAGGGTAGAAAGTTTGGGGAGGTTGTGGTGGTAGAATGGTGGATGTGTTGGTGGTGTTGGGGATGTTTGGAGTGGTCATGATGGATGCAAGCAAAGCATTTTTCATTTGCATTGTCTCACTTAAGTGAGAATCCACCATGCCTTTGAATTGGTGGAGGTTGTGGAGTTCGGCTTGAATCTCCTCTCTAGTGGGATTGTCATCCGACATGCACTCCGGAATGTCCTCAATATGAGTGGACATTGATGATGGAAGTGGATGATCCCCGTATAAAGGACCATGAATGTCCTTGTGAATAGGGTGGAAAAGGAGAGGTCTTGGCCCTAGCGATTCGCTCAATTGTGCCAAAGGATGGCAATGGTGGTGGATGACTTGGCCTAGGAGGCAAGTCTTCCAAGTCCTCTAGGAAAGGATTTGGTGATGTTGGTGGAGTTGAAAATAACTCCATGGGAGTGAGAGTGGGAGACCTTGGTGAAGGTGGTGAGGGGGTTTTGGATGTTCGGATGGGTGCCGGTGGAGGTGAAGTAGGTGTTTTTGTTGGTGGTGGAGTGGTGATCACAATGTGTGATGAAGTGGGTGTAGCTAAGGTAAGATGTGTATCATCTCTAATGGGAGATGAGATTGTGAGTGGTGAAGATTCGGATGATGAGCTAAGATGAACAAAACAACAAGGCCTTACGCTAATTCTAGCGGTTTTCTTGCAAGGTTTTGGTGATGATTTAGTCATTTTTAACTTGGGTTTTGATTTGCTAGATAGTAGTGAGAATGAGGAAGGTGTGAGGATGATCATGGTAAAGCCTTTCAATTTATAGAGGTTAAAAATTGTTGAGAAATGTGTTTGATTTGATGTTGAACCATTGAAGAGATGAGGTTCCTAATGATTTGGAAGTGGGTTGAATGCTAGTCATATCACCCAAGTCAATCCATACAAGGAAGATGGAGTGAACGAATTTGAAGGTACCAAAAATTTGGTTCCTTCCTTTATGCCAAAGGGCTCCTTGGGTGGATTTTTCAAATTTTTGAATTTTGGTGGGAAATGGATTTCTTATATACCTTAGTAAATAATACTAGTTCTAATAACAGTATAAGCTAGTTAAGATTGATTTATAAGTGATGGAAGATAATTTGGAATCACGAAAGAGTCAAAATTCAGAAAATTACCTGGAGGATCCACGACACCAAAATCATACACGGACGGTACCCTAAAAAAGGTGCCGTCTGGTCCGCCTGTACAGATACGGCGGTACCAAAATACATAAAGGACGGTACCAAAATTATGGTGCCGTCTGATCCGTGGAGTGCAGATATTTGGACAGAGTTCGTTTTTAGGTGTCGGGGAAATTTCCGAAACCTGAAATTTTTCTCAAAAGCTGTTATACTAAACATTTCTAGTTAGGAAAAGTAAGTAACACATATGTAAACATAGTGGAGCATAGATTTTGAGAAAGGCTTATTGATTTTCACAATATAGTGAAAATGGGTAAAAATTGATAGCATACTTGTGCTATCCCCCTGCATGAACCATTGTTAGCATACACCATTGTTTCAAGTTATATTATCATCCTACACAATAAAAACAACTAAATAGTATCAAACATTAACGATAATGCATTGTTCCAAACACTCCTTAAAGTACCCTTATTTGTCCAATTTCTTGTAAATCTTGTTCATCATCCTACCAAGGCACTTGAACATTCCCTTAGTTTGCTTGAATTCTGCTGATTCATTCTCAATCTCGGGAAGAGATGCGTAATACTCATGAGGTGGAAGATGAGAGCTTGGAAGACCATCCTCGGAGCTATTTGATGATGAAGATGATGGAGTTGGAGGTTTTGCTCTTTTGCCTTTTGTCTTAGCAACTCTAGCATCACTCAAAGGTACAAAGATGTGAGGGATGAGTTCATAGTGGAGGTGCATCCCTTTTGGGGTTGGTGGAATTGGTGCGAAGTTTCTATAGAGACGGGTGAGAAGCATCCCGTATGGAAGAGCAACCGATCCTTGAGTTGGAATATCAATCATTCTTCTAGCTATGTAGTAGGCTAAGTTGAATGGTTGTCGGGTGGATAAGTTGTACAGCATGTGACATAAGCAGGCGTTTAAGTGATCCCTATTTCCTATGGTGCTAATGACGTTGGCTCTAAGTAGTTCCTCCCATTTCTTAAATTCGGGCTTAAGTTCATTTAGCTCCATTCCATATGGATCTCGGTTTACCTCTTTTCCCTTTCGGGTAACTCGGGTTGTATCACTTTTTGGGTTAAAAAGGTGTTCACGGATGACATCCTTATCGGCCAAACGGGTTATGTAGGGAAGAGAGCGGTCATTGATTGTATCAAGAGCCATGAGTGACCACTTATCCGTGTAGACACAAGTTCCTCGGTTGGGAATTCCTAACACTTGAGCAAAGTTGCTTAAGGTGATGGTGTAGTCGTTTTGGTTGATTCTAAACCTAAGGCAAAATTCATCATCGTCTTCATCACTAAAGCCTGTCACACTAGCATAGAATTCTAACACAAACCTAGGACAAATTGGTTCATCGAGGTCAAGAAGACAATCGAATTGAATGGCGGCTAGTTCTTCACGAAGATTGGTATTTTCAAGGAAGGATGAGTGAATGGTTCTACCCTCATGGAAATACCTTGATTCTAGACTCTTAAATATTTCTACTTGTTCCTTGGTAAGTCCTTTGGTTTTGTGGTGTTTGGGAATGTAGTTAAGGGTGTCTTTGTGATCATAGAATCTTGCGGCTACCATGGTTATTCCTAAGGACAAGAATTAATATGTTAAAAATGAAATTAAATTTTAACGTTTTTGATTCTAGTGTGTGCCTATATGAAAACAATTTGGAGTTGCGGTTACCTCGACTCATTTTATGCACAAAATGGTTTTAGTGGGGTGTTTGGCAAATACCATGAGATAACCCAAATGCTCCTAATTTAATGTGGCTACATTTGAATATACCCGGGAGTGCATATTAGTTATGCAATACCTTTAGTATTCAAGAGCATGCAAGTGATGAAAATTTTAACGTTTCTATTTGTATTAGCAATGAAAAATGTTTTCCTACAAGTGAGAAGCTTTTCAAAACTTTTGACATGGGGTGTTTGGTTGTTTGAATAAGGCCTTATATTCATTATCTATCAATTTGTGGGAAACATGATTTGTTTATGCAATATGATAATGTAGTACCTAATTTGAATGACTAGTTATGCAATTTGCCAATTGAATTCATATTTGGTATAAAAGCATACATAAAACCCCATGTAATGATTTGTGATAGTTTTGTGTATAAATAAGAATCCTAGACTCAGAATTAAGAGATGAAATGAAGTTAGGATACTTACAATGATGTTATCTTCAGTGATTAGTGAGTGGGAATGTGTCAATAATGAGCTTGGTTTAAGTTTTACACGTTTTGGTAAAGTGGGTTGTGAGGAAGAGGATGTTATGTATATAGCAGTTTTGCTTTTGTAGACACCACGGACCAGACGGCACCAAATATTTGGTTCCGTCCGTGTTGTCGTTTGGTGTCGTGGCTACAGTAGCAGATACAAGGCAAAATTGTTTTGGTTTGACTATTCTAATGTTTTAGGCTATGTTTATCCTACATGTTTGGTTCCATTAACCCTAAACCAAGTCTAAGAAGATTAAAAGGTTCTCGTTTAAGAGGTTTAGTAAAGATGTCGGCAATGTTGTCTTCGGAGGATACTTTCTCGATTGAAATGTTTCCTTTTTGAACATTGTCGCGAAGAAAGTGATGACGGATTTCAATGTGCTTTGTACGAGCATGTTGAACGGGATTCTTGCTGAGATCGATGGCTCCTTTGTTGTCGCAAAGTATCACAATGTCGTTGAGATGAATTCCGTAGTCTACGAGAGCTTGCTTCATCCAAAGAGCTTGTTGACATGCTTTTCCGGCTGAGACGTATTCGGCTTCAGTAGTAGAGATGGCTAAAGCCATTTGCTTCTTTGCAAACCATGAGGTGAGACAATGTCCAACAAAAGTGCAAATACCACTTGTACTTTTTCTATCGACATAATCACCGGCATGATCCGAGTCGACATACACTATGGTTTCTATACCCGTTCCTTTGGGATACCATAATCCTAAACACGTTGTTCCCTTAATATATCTAAAAATCCTTTTTAATGCTTCTAAGTGTGATGCCTTTGGGTTTTCTTGAAAGCGAGCACATAGACAAACACTAAACATAATGTCGGGTCTACTAGCCGTAAGATAGAGTAGGCTACCAATCATTCCTCTATATTTAGTGTTATCTACGGATTCACCTTCTTCGTCCTTGGTGAGTTTAGTATCCGAGGACATGGGTGTTTTATTTGGTTTGGAATCTTCAAGACCAAATTTCTTAAGCATGTCTTTTATATATTTAGATTGGTTAAAGAAAATACCATCTTCTAGTTGTTTAATTTGAAGTCCTAGAAAGAAGTTTAACTCACCCATCATACTCATTTCAAACTCGTCATGCATGATTTTAGAGAAATCATCACATAGTTCTTGACAAGTTGATCCGAATATAATGTCATCAACGTATATTTGAACAATAATAATTTGCGATTCCTTTTTCTTAGTAAAAAGAGTATTATCTACTAATCCCATAGTATATTTGTTATCAATAAGAAAAGTCTTAAGACGGTCGTACCAAGCTTTAGGTGCTTGTTTAAGGCCGTATAATGCTTTCTTGAGTTTGAAGACATGATGTGGTTTCTCAAAGTCGGTAAAACCGGGAGGTTGAGCAACATACACTTCTTCGTTAATAAACCCATTAAGGAAAGCACTTTTAACATCCATTTGAAATAATTTAAAGTCATAAGCACATGCATAAGCAAGTAATATTCTAATAGATTCAAGTCTAGCTACCGGTGCATAAGTTTCATCATAGTCAATTCCTTCTTGTTGATTATAACCTTGTGCAACAAGCCTAGCTTTTCTAGATACTACACCATTTTCGTCCATTTTGTTTTGAAAGACCCATTTTGTTCCAATTATAGTTTGATCTTTGGGTTTTGGAACTAGTTTCCAAACATCATTTCTAACGAATTGGTTTAATTCTTCTTGCATGGCAATTACCCATGATTCATCTTTTATTGCTTCATTTATGGTTTTTGGTTCAATGGTGGATACAAAACAAAAATGATTACTTTGATTTTGAGCTTGTGACCTTAAGGTTCTTTGATTAAGTTGTCCTATGACCTTTTCTAATGGATGACTTTTAGATTCTTTGATGTTGACAATTTCCTTATTTGATGGTTCATCTTCCTTGTTATTATTAATTTGGCTTTCTATTATTTGACTTTCAACTAAGTCATCATCTACCAAAGGTGATGTCTTAGAGGGAGGTGGACTTTCGTCAAATGTTATGTTCAACGATTCCTCGACTATCATTGTTTCTTTATTTAGGACAATGTAAGCTTTACTAGTTTGAGAGTAACCAAGAAATACACCTTCATAAGACTTTGGTTCAAATTTGGTGAGATAATCCTTAGTATTAAGAATAAAGCATTTACAACCAAAGACTCTAAAATATCCTAATGTTGGCTTTTTACCTTTATAAAGTTCATATGGTGTTTTGTTTAGGAAAGGACGTATTAAGACTCTATTTAAAATATATGTAGAAGTATCAACGGCGTTACACCAAAACTTTTGAGGAATGTTTTGTTCATTAAGCATTGTTCTACTCATTTCTTGAATTGTTCTATTTTTACGTTCTACTACTCCATTTGATTGAGGTGTTCGTGGAGCGGAAAAGTTATGTGTTATACCATTTGTATCACAAAAGTTTCCAAATTGAGTTTCGTTGTCAAATTCACGACCATGATCCGTTCGGATCGACACAATTTTGACAACTAGAAGATTTTGAATTTTCTTGCTAAGTATTTCAAATTTATCAAAAGCTTCATTTTTGGTTTTCAAAAATAACGTCCAAGTAAACCTTGAGTAATCATCTACTATGACCAAAGTGTATAAGTTGCCTCCATAGCTTCTTATAGCGGATGGTCCAAACAAGTCCATATGTAATAATTCTAGACACTTAGATGTGGACACCATATTTTTAGATTTGTGACTACTATATGTTTGTTTACCAATTTTGCAAGCGTCGCAAAAGTGTTGGTCATATTTTAGTTTTGGTAAATTTCTAACCAACTCTTTTGAAGATAGGTTTTGTATAAGTCTCATATTAGCGTGACCTAAGCGTCTATGCCAAAGAGATGAGCTATCGTCTAATGTTGTTAAGCAAAGTTTGTCATTATATGTTTTATCTATTTTCATGACGTATATGTTATTTTTCCTAACTCCTTTAGCTATAGTGATACCATCTTTTAGTATTTTACTACCATTTTCATCAAATAGTACTTTATACTTTTTATCACATAGTTGGTTAATACTAAGTAGATTAAATCCTAACCTATCCACATGAGCAACATTTTCAATAGTTAGAGAGTTATGAGCAATCGTACCTTTGCCAATGATTTTGCTTTTGAGATTGCTACCGAAAGTGACATTACCTCCGTCATACTCTTGGTATGATGAGAAGAGACTTTTGTTGCCCGTCATGTGTCGTGAGCATCCACTATCTTTTATCCATTCATCAGGTTCCAATCCAACTTTCAAGCATACATAAGAAGCAAATAACTCAAACATTTGGTCCCCAATATCTCATGGGTCCGTTTGGGTTAAACATACCATTTATTTGATTCATGTATGGAAATGATGGGTAAGAGTTCCATGGCATGTAATCTGAAGTTTGATATGGTCTAGGAAAGCTTTGATTCCAACCGTTGTGTTGGTAGTTAGGTTGAACGTTGTGGTTGCTCTTAGGAAAGGGGCGTTTAGCAAAAGAAGTTTTATATCGTTGTTGAGTAGTTTTTGATCTAAATTCATTTTTAACAAGTCCTACTCATGATATAATGGCTGGTTTTAGTTTAACATTATCATTGGTTTTCTTTGTTACTTTAACAAATTCAGTACGGTCCGTATTGCGAACATTCTGTTCTGCTGAAGTACCCGCGGTACCTTTTTGCACAACGGACGGAACCCTTATTTTGGTTCCGTCTGGTCCGTGCTGTACTGCAGCAATTTTGACAGAATGTTTGTCCTTTTCGGCCGTTTTGTTTTGACTCTTTGGAATTAATACTTCATTAAAACCTAGCCCATTCATGTCTCCTGGTGTTTTATGGATTTTAACTATTTCATCGGCAAGAGCGATGTTTTTGTTAAACCTTTTAAACTTAGAGTTATTTTCTATTAGAACTTCTTGTGTGAGCTTTAGTTTTTCTATTTCAAGATTAAGCTCTTGACATGATTTACAATCATCGTCATTTGCTTTTCCTTTTTCAAGTCGTTTTGCTTTTTCTTTTAACTCATATACCTCATTTTCCAAAAACTCCTTTTTGGTTTTTAGAAATTTATTTTTAGTTATGATTTTTAGACTTAGCTCACACAATTGATTATATTGTTTTTGCAAGGTGTCATCATCTATAGAAGAATAAGAAGAGTCGGAAAGTACCTCATTTGACTCATGTGCCATTAGAGCGATCTCTTCCTTGCTTGATTCTTCATCGTCTTCACTATCACTCCAAGCACCACTTACAAAAGCTCGTTGAGTTTTGCTTTTAGGTGGCTTGGGACATTCTCCTATGAGATGACTTGCATCACCACATCTAAAACACTTTCTTTCACCTTTACTCTTCTTATCATCCCGATCTTTTCGGAATGGCTTCTTTTCTTCTCGAGGTTGTCTTACAAACTTTCCTCTTCTTCTAAAGAACTTCTTGAAATCTCTAACGGCCATGGCATACTCCTCATCTTCACTACCGGAACAAGATTCACTATCATCGCTTGATTCCGCCTTTGCTTTAAGAGCAACGGATTTGATCTTCTCCTTTCTTCCTTTGATGATCTTCGAATCTTTCTCCATTACCATTTCGTGAACTTTGAGGTTGCCAATTAGCTCGTCTAGTGACATTATTGAGAGATCTTTTGATTCTTCAATAGCGGTTACTTTAGCTCTCCATTTGGGATGGAGTGCTCTAAGAAATTTCCTGACAAAGTTCTTACTACGAAAAGATTCATCAAGTGCTTTAAGTGATGTAATGATAGTGTTAAAACGAGCAAAGCCACAATCAATGGTTTCATCTTCAGGGATAACAAATTGTTCATATTGTTGAACAAGAAGATCAATTTTGTTATCCTTGACTTGTGAATTACCTTGATGTGTAACAATTAAAGATTCCCAAATATCTTTGGCGGTTTCACACATAAAAATTCTTTCATATTCTTTTCTAGGTAAAGCATTATAAAGCATCATTTTAGCTTCATTATTTTTAGCAACTAATTTCTTTTGTTCATCAACGGAAATATCCTTTGTTGTAGAACTAAAATCTCCTTTAACAATAATAAACCAAAGATCTATATCTTTTGATTTTACATATGTTTCAAAACGGTTTTTCCAATAGATAAATCCATTGGTTTCAAAGAGTGGTGGAATTTGCATAGATTGCCCTTCTTTAAAGTTTTCAGAATCCATGGATCGTTTCAAGTTTATAAAATACAAGTTATTTTAGAAATTCTTGAGCAACGAGGCTCTGGTACCAATTGTAGAAAACTAGAAGGGGGGTTGAATAGTTTACCAATTCAAAACTTTGTTTTGAAACTTATTGAAAGATCAATTGATATTGATCTTAAGTATGTTAATGAAATAAGCAATCAATGTGTAATAAGTAAATAAGGAAAGAGATGATCAAACCACAACAAGTTGTTTATAGTGGTTCGGCCTACAAGGACTCTTTTTCCTTGCCCTACTCCACTCCCCGAGTCTCACACTCGAGAGTTTAACTTCACTAGTCAACAAGCTCCTTTCACCGGCGGAGAAAACCTTTACACTTCGCTTACACTATTTCCGACACTAAGCTAGATGTCGAGTTCTTTCCAAGGGTACAACTACTCCCACACACAATGTATTTTGAGGAATAAAATACTAACCACTCACACTCACAAGATTATGATGGTTTGATACAACAATGAAGTATGGATCAACACTAGATCATACAACACTAAACAGACAAGACTTCCAACTTCTCGTTGAAGCTTGAATATGACTTGATCTTCTTTGCTACAAAAGAGATCACTAATATGATATGAAACTGAGTTAGAAAGGTTAGAGAGAAGATATGTATGAGAGTACGTTAGAAAGGGATGAGAAACTACTTGGCTTGGCATTGCTATTTATAGCCAAAATGGACAGGAGCGTCCATGGACGGCGGACCCCTTAAAAGGGTTCCGCCCGTGTACCATTTTGGTACCGCCGGTCTGACAGCCAAGATATCAAATCTTGCCAAAGTCAACTCTATCTAAGTGAGATTGTGCAAGATATGAAGAGTACAAATCTTCACAAAATATCTAATGGAATCTTCCAATGATTTCCATGATGTAATACATGATGTCAAATGTTGTATTACTATTTATAGAAATATGCAAATGCTTAAGTAGTGTTTGGTTTTAAGAACCTAACACATTCTACAAACTACTATCATACATAATGATTAGAGTCATATCAAGATGTTACTAATCATAAATGTAAATGCTTGAATGATGAATATATTGTTTGAGAAAGCTTGTTTTAATATCTAATAAACTTGACAAGCTTTAAGCTTTTATAAATTAAATTTACTTTTGTCGTTAACAAAACTTAGGCAAAGATCAAAAATATAAATAACGTTTAATGACGATATTTGTATTAACAGAATCCTTTACCAGATTCATCAAATTTGTTATATGCAATTTTGTCAAATTGGTTAAGTAAATAACCATTAGACAAAACAACTTCATCAAAATTTTGATGCCATTGCTTAGGTGCCTGCTTCAGTCCATAAAGAGACTTAATCAGTTTACATACCTTGTTTTCATTGCCAGGCAAGATGAAGCCTTGAGGTTGGTTCATATAAACCTCCTCATCTAATTCACCATTCAAGAAAGCTGTTTTCACACCCATCTGATGAATAATCAGATTGTGAATAGATGCCAAAGCAATCAGCAATCTTATGGTACTGATACGAGTCACAGGGGCATAAGTATCAAAATAGTCTATCCCTGAATTTTGTTTAAAGCCCTGAACGACTAGTCTAGCCTTGAACTTTTCAATAGTTCCATCTACCTTCATTTTCTTTTCGAAAATCCACTTGCAACCCAAAGGTTTGAAACCAGGTGGTAATTTGTTTTAGTACGTGTGTACAAGAACGTGGTAATAACACATTATTGTTATTATTCTTTGATTGAATTACAAAACGGTAAGGGGTAATTCACATAATCCTATAAACCCTAATTAGGGTTCATCCAATTGCTAGTTTTGTTGATTTGATTCTTGTTCGGTTAGAATCAAGAAAGGTACGTATGTTCTTCTTATGTTAATTAATTATTCGTTAATCTTTCCTATATGCTTCCGCATGTGTACTTGATGTTTATTGTTTATATTTATGATTGTCATGTTATATAATTCCAACAAAAAGTGGTTCTTTTTGTATGACATCTAGCAATGATATATATCTAGTCACACGTTCCTAATACATATGCCTTGATAGAGTGCGGCTCGAGCTCGAGTTACCAGACAAAAGCTCGACTCGTTTACTCCTCTATCCACTCTTCATATTTACTCGTATTCTTGTTGTATGCTCGTTTTACATGTTACGACCATTCTAAATTGTTATTTTAAATTAAGTCTGTTTTGCGGTAATTTATTATGATCCCGTGTCACAAAAAAGAGTTTAAATTAAAAAGAAATGATATTAAAAAAATCAAAACTTTTAGACAGAACACACTCGAACTTATAAAAAGTTCATCATTTTTACTATCTATCAATGTGGGACAAAAATCCAAATATATTACAAATCATGTAAGCCATCAATGAGCATAAGATAACAAGCAAATTGAAAACCATGTAATCTTACCGAAAAGCTCGAAACCCCTTCCCTCGTTATATATCGGTAAACAGAAATCAAGAGAAACCAGGAGTCAATTTTGGTATGGATGTCGGCTTATGTTAAACATTTACGTACCTGTTTAAAACCTTAAATGTTTGACAAAACTGTGTAAGTAACTCTCTTATGGCATTTTGTAGTGCCAGATTGTGAAAACGAGCTAAATGAAAAAGTCATATGGTCGACAAGGCGACGAACGTTGGGAAATCTGAAAAACCCAAATCGAAGCTACGTACAAAACCAAAGAACCAACTCGAATACGATTATCCGACTCTCATTAACACCTATTTTTCGATTGTGCTTATTCTTTGCAGGTGTAATCGTTTATGAGGAATTTTGCGTTTATGGATAATATTTGTCCTCGTATGGAGAGCATTGTTGCTGCTTTAACTCCTGTTTCTCACAAGAGATAGCTAAGAGTGTTATTGCTAGACTTGATGTTGCGGCGTCGGCTTATTTTATTTGGCAAGAGCGAAACAATCGCGTTTTCAACAAATGGTCGTGCAAGGTAGAGCAGTTAAGAGATGCTATAATATATATGGTTGGGCTCAAGTTAATGTTCCTTCGTTTCAAAAATTCTGCAAGTGTTGTGCGTTGCTTGGATCAATGGCAAATTCCAAAGTATATTATGACTAATGAATGGCGTATAAACTAATGTGTAGGGATACATGCATGGGGTTTTCTTTTGTTGTATATTATGTTGAAGGAATTATATAAGGTTGTTAACGTTTGGCATGTTAAACCTAGTTGGTGTAGTTTTCACGCTTGTTTAGAGCGTTTAGGTTAATATGGTACACAACCATATTCCTTTGTACGTTAACGATATTTTTTGGTGTTAATATATTTACCAGGGTAAAACTCTTTACCAAAAAAAAAATTGATTATCCGACTATACAGATTCAAAATTTTTAATTACTTGGAAGTAAAAGAATACTTGATACTAATTTTGTTCACCAAAATAACTCATACGATGCTACAGATAAAAAATAAATGAGTTGTGGACGTGACATATATGCCCTATAAAGTTGTTAACTGGTATTCGATCTCCTGATGTTTACGCAATGATGTTTGAACACGAATCTCTTTTGAAACCTTTGGTTGTTTCACCACTCAGCCATCTTGAAGATAATTTGAACCAAGTACGAAAATTCTCAATAATAATAGCAAATATTCGTATTTGTAAAACATATAATTTCCTGCATGGCTGCATACATTGTTCACTTCAAAATTGGAAACTTTTATTCTGAAAAAAAGAGTTTTATAGTGCTTATTGAAATTTGAAAATGAACACTAGCTTGAAATTAACCATAATAGTAAGGTTAACATTTATTTCACGACAAAAATATAAACCTTTAACATAATAACAAAATTAAGTGAAAAAAAAATGGAAAAGGACACACACAACAAACTAGTTTTGTCTATGTCGCTTTTTATCTTCTTCATAGCATATGCGCTATAGTAATAAAGAGTTCATCACTTTTACTTTCTATCAATGTGGGACAAAAATTGAAATAAATTAACAAATCATGTAAGGCATCAAAAAGACATAAGATCACAAAGTAGATTGGAAACCATGTAACCTTACCGAAAAGATTGAAACCCCTACGTTGTGTAAATATAAAACAAGAAAAACTGGGAGTCGATCTTGGTAAGGATGTTGATTGTTGGCTTATGTTTTACATATACATACCTGTTTTAAATCTAAAACGTTTAACAAAACTGTGTAAAACTCTCTCTTGTGCATACTGAAAACCATAAAGAAAAGAACAATTAGGTTTGATTAGATTATCCTCAATTGAAAAGCTTCACATCTATGCCCCTCCTAATATATTGGTAAACATGATACAAGAAAAAAGGGGAGTTGTTATGAATATTATTGTGTGGCTATCCATATACCTTAACTTACATAGCCCTTCATCTTTTGTATTCCCTCATTTATTGTTTGTACTAAATACTTGATGAAGAGAGCCTTATAAATTGAGGCTAGTTTTGTAGTTTGTGATATTAATAAAATGCATTCCACAATCTCTCAATCTTTCTAGCTTATACTTCTTGTTATTCATCATTATTTCATAACACGTTATCAGCACGATAGTCTCAAAGTGCAATCCTTAATTTTGACCGGTAAGTCTTGATGTGCCTTCATACGGTATGCATTATATGTGTGGTTCTACATGTTGTGTTGCTCTCTTGATTGCTTACTTAGTGGTTATTTACACTGCTAAAATACTAAGTGTTCACTTTGGTTGTATTCGTGTTTACATATATCGCCTCTCTCTCTTTCAATAACACTTGTCAGTTAATTAGATATACCTTCACTAGCTATCTTGGTCAACTGAAAATTACAATATAAATTATTATATATTTTATTAAACTTTAAACGAGCACCTAGTTGATCATTGTTTAAACGTAGTATCTATACTACTTAAAGCTTATCCCCCTTAATTTAATGTGCAAGGGGGGTTGTGCACAACCAAAAGTACGGTACATACATGTTTATGCATACCGAAATAACTACAACATTGGTACAAATGCAAGAATGAATGCCCAGAAGATGAAACGTGAAGAGGAATATGAATTGTTTGCTATGCTTGAAATAAATGTTAAGTCCTAATGCTTTAAAATGTGACTTTTCAGTAGGAATTTTGAAGATTATAAATAACCAAACAATCACCATATTCTTTTTGGGTTGGAAGGATCAGGGACAAGCACTATCTTCAAGTAGGTATTAATATGTATTGATTTTCTACGTTACAGCTTTGGTTAGAGGTGGCAAAGTCGGTGTGTTGGGTGGAATGGGTTGAACCCTTCAACGGGTAATTTCTGCACACAGGCTGGGTTGGCCTAAGACACTTTTTGTCCAATTTTGTCATAAAACTTTATATGTTAGTATGCAGTAGAATAAACGAAAACAACTTCAGCTGGCCGATACCTGATTTTATACAGAATTGGAGACCACTTACTAGATTGTAAGATGTTCTATGTTTTCTTTTTTTAGTATCATATTTTGTTAAAATGTAGTTCTCATTTATTGCATGATTGTTCAAAGTCTGATCTTTGGTTATTTCTTAAGAGAGATTGTTGCGAGTGGACTCACGGGACCTATTCCTTCAAACATATCTCTTCTGGAAAACCTACATGATCTGTGAGTGAAATCTTATATTACATCCATTATCCTTAGATAAAAAGTACTCTAAATTGAGTTGCTAATGGTTTCCCGTATTTTGCAGGAGAATTAGTGACATATCTGGACCTGCTCAAGGATTTCCTCAGCTTGAAAATGCTACAGGAATAATAAGATTGTAAATATAGCATCTTAGCATTGACTTTTTATACCAAGTACGTACATACATTGACATTTCCTATCATAAATTTAGGATCTTGAGAAACTGCAACATTTCTGGGGAATTGCCGGATTATATTTGGCAAGAGAGAGAACTTGCATTGCTGTAAGCATCCATACTATAGCACTTTGTTTTAAAATTTCACGATAATAACGTTTCATGTCAAACTTTCATGCATGATTTTGACAGGGATGCAAGTTTTAACAGTTTATCAGGGAGCATATCTGATGATGTCCTCGGTAGGAACTTGCGATTAGTGTAAGTTTTAGTTATTTGATTTCTTAGTGTTTCGTTTACAATTACTGCAGTATATTTTAAAGCTATGGGTTACTAAATAAGTATCCTGATGTGGTTTTGAATAGGTTTTTAACTGGTAACATGCTAAGTGGAAACATACCAGAAGGCGTTTAATAGTACCAAGGAAGAAGTACTTTGAGAATCGTTATAAAGAGCAAATGAAGAATTTTGTGGATAGGACGGAAAGGTAGACTTTATGATAATCTAATATATTTTGCGCTTTTGAGGTCCTTTCCGTTGCTGACATAATGGGTAACATTTTTTTCTTCCATGGTCACACCTCTTTTATGTATTCAGGTAGGAGAATACCAACAACATACAAATGTACAAAAGGTATTCCTATTTTATAAGCATCAAACTGAATGTGTGTTTGATTTTGATTTCTTGGTTGAGTTATTTATTCAAGTAAATATATTACCAAGTTTTCAGAATTTGGAGCTTTTCAGAATTTGGAGCTTATTCAGTCGAGGTGTGTAATATTTACTTATTGCTGATGCAGTTGTTAAGTGTTGTGGGTCGCTATTTAGGTTATTTCATTTGTCTATGTATATAAAGTAAGTGATAATATTGCTAATAATTCACATAACGTTTGTTATTAGGTGTTTTGGTCCCTATTTAAAGGCGCACATATACAGTTGGGTGTTGTCTTTGACATTTACAAATCATTGAAAAAAAACATCAAACATTGGTTTAGGCTACCAGATTAGAAGTGAGCACTATTTTGTTTTATAGTATCCAACTCCCATGTTTAGTTTATTACATATTAAAATACCAAGCTAATGAGAAGTTGGTTTAGTGGTTACAGAGTTAGTCCACAAAATTATTTGGTCAAATATTGTTGCGGTTCCTACTTGGTTTCTGCATTTTACTTAATATGAATTTTAGTAAACTTTTTTGTTGAATCTGAAAGCAGTGGTTGAATAGTCAGTTTATAACCTAAGCTTACACCGTCGTTTGATGATGGCATTGAAGTGAAGACATTGGAGTGCATGAAACCTTGCTTTCAAGATCCATGATTATATATGTCTTGATGGTTACACATGACTTTTGTTTTGAAGGATTTTAATCATTTATGTTCAATGGATCTTTATCATTTATCGGAAATATCATATCTTTGTAATATCATATCTTTGTAATTGGAATTTATATAATTTGCCATCACCGCCGACCGAATAGTTTAATTTATTTACTTATTTTATTTAATTTCGTATTTTTCATTTTGTAATTTTTTTATGTCGCTTTTTTTTATTTTATTTTTTTAATTTTTAATGTTTAATAATGCATCATCTTCACATGCTTGTTGCACAAACCACAAACGCATGCAATCATGCAATTTAGATGATCCTGAAATATTCATCAAATTCTCTAACAACTCAAAATTTGTCATTGAATAGTACAAATAGTTATATAATTCCAAATAACAAAAGTCACAAATAAATAAGCAACAAAACACTTATGTAACTTACTCAAATTAAAATACTACATATGAAAAGACTTTGTTAATAAAAACTTTTAATGAAAATAAAATATATAATACTTAAAGCTTATCCCCCTTAATTTAATGTGCAAGGGGGGTTGTGCACAACCAAAAGTACGATACAAACAAGACATTGCACACCAAATAACTACAATTTTTCGTTTATCAAATATTTATTGTGGAGTCTTAAAAAAGTGAAAACAAGAAAACCAAAAGATTATAAAACTATCTATCATCTTCACATGCCTGTTGCACAAACCACAAACGCATACAATCATGCAATTTAGATGATCCTGAAATATTCATCAAATTCTCTAACAACTCAAAATTTTCCATTGAAGAGTACAAATAGTTATATAATTCCTAATAACAAAAGTCACAAATAAATAAGGAACAAAACACTTATGTAACTTACTCAAATTAAAATACTACATATGAAAAGACTATGTTAATAAAAACTTTTAATGGAAATAAAGTAATGTAAATACAAATGTAATTATAACATTATTAGGCATCTAAGTATAGATTCCACAAAAATAATGTAAACTAAACTAATAATAACATTATTAGCCATCTAAATAATAAATAGAATGCAAATTCTCTAATAGGTATCTAAATACCATCATATACAACATTATTGATAAAAACATGACCCCTCAACCACTAGACCGGGCATCGCACGGGTTGAGGGAAGCCTCGTTATAGAAATATTTAAACTACAGGCTAGGTATCATCATATCGTAATTAATATAGCCAAGTCAACATAATATGAACGTAGAAACATACGATTATCTTAAAAATTCGATATGTTTAAAGTGGTCCATATTGCTATGCTATATATTACTTTTACATCCATTATTGCCTTTATTTGTTTCTCTTCTTTGATAAGCTGTGCAATTATTTATTGTTTCAATTTTCTTGTTAGCTTTTATCATATATTTGACAAATGTTCGTATTATAATAAGTTTAATCTTTTAATATAATTTAATTTCTTTATACATCTATTTGTTGCATTTACATTAAGGTGAACGTAAGATTCTTTTGGACATAGGGATGTATTAACTGTGTTTTCTTATAATGCTATACTTGGCGAATCAAAATGTAATTTTATATGTGTAATGTCTATTAATTGTATTATTAGTTTTAATGTTATGTGTTGTGTCGTGCATGTATGTTTTTTTTAATATATTTATTGATGACTATTTTTGCAAACTGACTAAATGTTAACTTGCGTATATGTGATAATATAGCTAGCCATGTCGAATCTTGCGAAACTTGATTTTTTGGCTTTGGACATAACTGGACAAAACTATTTGTCTTGGGTTCTGGATGCCGAGATACACCTTGCGGCAAAAGGTCTTGGTGATACAATCAAAGCGGAAAAGGAAACAACTGTTGAACAAAAGGCTAAGGCAATGATATTCTTACGCGATCACCTCCATGAGAATTTAAAATATAAATATCTTACTGTTAAGGACCCACTTGTCCTTTGGATTCATTTGAAGGACATATATGAACATCAAAAAACAGTAATTTTACCGAGATCCCGCTATGACTGGGTTCATTTAAGGTTCCAGGATTTTAAAACAGTTGGTGAATATAATTATGCTATGTCTAAAATTACCTCCCAATTAACTTTATGTGGAGAAAAAATCACTGATGAAGAAATGCTTGAAAAAACATTCTCTATATTTCATGCCTCTAATTTACTATTGCAACAACAGTACCGCGAAAGAGGCTTTAAAAAGTATTGTGATTTGATTTCGTATTTACTTGTCGTGGAACAAAACAATGAATTATTGATGAAAAACCATGAGTCACGTCCAACTGGATCTGCTTCACTTTTGGAAGCAAATATGGTAAATGGAGGTCGCGGTCGTGGATCTGACCGTGGACGAGGACGTGGTTTTGGTCGAGGTAATTATCATGGTTTCCAATATGGGAATACAAGTGGTCATAAAAAATGGCAAGATAAATGAAAAATGGTCAAAAATGATTGTGGTGAAAAAATAAAAGATGCCATAGAAACTGTATGCTATCGTTGTGGTGGTACTAATCATTGGGCCCATGCATGTCGCACACCCAAACATTTGGTGGAACTCTACCAACGATCCCAAAAGAACAAAGGAAAAGGTGTCGAAGTTAACTTTGCATATGATGAAGGAAAATTTGATAGCCTTGATATCGATGGCATCGGTATTGACAACCTTGGTATTCCAGAAGACCAAAATGATAACACTCATTTTGATGTGAGTGATTTCCTCACAAACGAGTGATCCACAAAGCCAATAATAATAAGAGTGTCAATAAAGCCAAGAATAAAACGTCTTCACGTTGATGTTGATCTTGTTTTTGTTTCGTTTATTTTCTTTCAAGTTAACTATGTTGTCCTATGAGATGTACTCTATCTACTCACTTGGCTTAATAAAATATGTTATTTCCTTTTAATTATTCCGTTAAACATTTTACTTATGATATGTGTTTTATTTTGAAAAATATGGATTGTGTGACACAACTTATTATTGATGACGAAGACATATGTTTAGTGGATAGTGCAACCACACACACGATACTCAAAAAGGAGAAATATTTTGATCAAATAAACCTACAAGAATCAAATGTTAATACTATCTCGGGCAGTGCAAAACTAATAAAAGGTTATGGAAAAGCACATATATTATTACCCGAAGGAACAATGTTTAAAATTGACAATGCACTATTTTCCCCCATGTCTCAAAGGAATTTAATAAGTTTTACAGATATTCGTAAAAATGGATATCATATTGAGACGAAAAATGAAGGACATAATGAGTACCTTCATATTACGAATGTGATTTAGGGTAAAAAGAAAGTGTTGGAAAAATTACCCGCATTTTCATCCGGGTTGTATTACACTAAGATTAATATTGTTGAAACAAATGCGGTCATAAAGAAAAAACTTATTGACCGAGACAAATTTATCATTTGGCATGATCGGTTAGGCCATCCTAGATCATTAATGATGCGAAAAATAATAGAAAATTCAAAAGGACACCCATTAAAGGACCATAAGGTTCTAGAAACGAAAGATATTACATGTGTTACTTGCTCACAAGGTAAATTGATCACACGCCCATCACCAGCTAAGATAGGGAATGAATCCCTTAATCTTCTTTCTGGAAAGAATCCAAGAGGATATATATGGGCCCATACATCGACCTTGTGGACCATTTAGATACTTTATGGTTTTAATCGAAGCATCGACTCGATGGTCACATGTGTGCTTATTGTGAAGTCACAATATGGCGTTTGCGAGATTACTTGCTCAATTAATAAAACTGAGAGCACATTTTCCAGATTATCCTATAAAGAAAATACGTTTGGACAATGCTGGTGAGTTTACATCCCAAATATTTAATGACTATTGTATGTCTATTGGGATAAGTGTAGAACATCCAGTAGCTCACGTTCATACACAAAATGGGCTTGCTGAGTCTTTTATCAAGAGAATTCAGATGATTGTAAGGCCCATGATTATGAAAGCGAAACTACCATTTTCTGCTTGGGGCCACGCTGTTTTACATGCAGCAACACTAATTCATATCAGGCCAACGAGTCACCATACTTACTCCCCATTACAGTTGGTTTTTGGTCAGGAACCAAATATTTCCCATCTAAGAATTTTCGGTTGTGCAGTATATGTCCCAATTGCTCCACCACAACGCACAAAAATGGGACTGATGAGTGTCTAAATACTCATCATTTTTGTACAATATAAACTGCAAAATCATCTGAAAACACTCAGAAACACATCAAAATGATCAAAATATCACAAATCAGTGTTTTATGTGTTTTAAATGCAAAAATATCAAAATCAGATGAAAAACATATCAAATTTGCAAAAATTGCAGTTTCAGTCCCCCAAGTTTCAAAAATTGTCAAAAACAGTCCCTGAGCACATAATTTCAAAAGTAAAGTCACCAAAGGTCCTTTTAAAATCAAAAGTTGTCAAATTTAGTCCTTTGGTGAAAAATATGAAAAGTTTGAGAAAATTACAAAAATGGTCCTTCAAGTTTCAAAATTGGCAGAAATGGCCCCTGGAAAATTGCAAAATGGCAATTTTGGTCCTTATACTTTTGAAGTTTGTCATTTTCAGCCCTTGGAACAAGTTTGATGAATTGGCAGTTCTGGTCCCTGGAATTTCAGAAAGTACACATTAGTCCTTGTAATATTTAATCCTTTATACCTAATTTTGGACCTTTCACATACCTTGGACCCCTGTCATTAAACCTTTTTGAACCCCCCTATTATTAGCTTTGCCTGGTCAAACCTGGTCAATCTTCTCAACCCGCCAAAGTCCACCAATCTCAACTGCTTTGCCTGCAACTAGCTTACACCCCATCCCCCCTCCTCAATCCCACTCTCCCCTGTTCCCTCACCTCCAACTAACTTCCAAACATCATTAAATGCACCCCTAACCCCTCACTCAACCTCCAATGGGCAGACAAGGAATTTGGCGCCAAAAACCATTTGAATGGTTGAGATCATTTCAAGGCCATCCAATGGCTAGAATTGTTGGGAAATGTTCAGAAGTGAGAGAATATGACATTGGATTATAAAAAGAAGGCAAAAGGAAGCAAACAAGGAGTCTAGTAGTTTTTCATTTTTCACTTATGTCGTTTTTATGTTTAATCTTTCAACTTAGTGTAAAACTTGTAATGTTTTGTTAAAATGTATTCACTTTAAGTATTTGAATGTATTGAAACTGAATCCAAGTACCAATTTTCAGTTTAATGTTATAATCCTCAGTTTATGTCACTGTTAAAATTTTCCATTTCCAAATCATACTCAAAAGCTTCATAACACTTGTTTATCAGTTCCATTGAGCTTAAATAAGCTTAACATAGCTTTTTACAAGCTCCAATTCAAGTTTACACTCATTTTGTATCTTGGTCAATAAAAGTCAAACAGGTGCAAAAATGGGTGCAGATTTGGTAAAAGGGTGAAGCAGACATGGAATGGGGTTGATATTGAGCTAGGATAGGGGTGTGGTTAGGTTAGTGGTTCATGGTTCACAGTTTGCTAGCAATAGTTGCTTTGGACACTTGTAAGTGAAATTTCAAGTTTCTTTGCATTTTCTGATTTTGTAGTTAAAATTGGTTCATTTCTGTTTTAAAAGTTGTAATTAGGATAAGTGCATGTATTTTGATCATTGATTCAAGTTTGAGAAGTGTTTAGATCATTTTTGATTCACATACAGTTTACAAAGGGGTGTTTGGTTTATAGCCTAAGACTGCCCTAAAGGCTTGTGCAGTGGCTCATTGCTCTTGTTTCATGTTTATTAAGTATAGTTAAGCTCAATTGAGTCAAAACCTTGGGTCTGCTAGCTTCATAAGTCAAACTTGTGCCTTATTCCATCTTACTGTCCACTGTGGTGGATTTAGGATTGCATAACTTGTGATTTGTGTTTAAAAGTCTCAAACAAAGCTTGTATTACACTTGTTTTATCATATAACACCAGTATCAAATCAAAAATTGGATCTAAAGTTCACCCAAGTCAAAGTTTCAGTTTTTCATCAAAAGTCAAAAAGTTGAAAATCATGTTTTGGACCAACTGAAAGGGATTTTTCTTGGATTCATTTTTAAGCCTAAATCAGTGAAATTTGTTGTTTTGAAAACTTCAGCTGGTCTACTTTCTGTTTGTCATTTTTATAGATTTTTGGAAATTTTTTATAAGCTTCTAACAAGCTCATCAATTTGGTGTATAACCCCCTGCTCACTGAACTCAGATCATACTGAGACTTTCTCAGCTTTTGCAGCTAGTGCACAGGGCTCAAAAGAGCTGTTCTTGGTTTGCTTTTTGGCACAATCAATCTCAGCCAGGTCTATTTTAGGTTGCAAGTGGTAGTTTTCATTTTGAGCTTAATCTGAAGCTTGTGCTTGTATCAACAGTTGGTCCCCTAAATCTGTTTTTAGCTTAAAAGCTCACAACATCAAATCTTAGCATCTTGTGATTTAGTAGCTGTAGCTTGTTGAAACTTGTTCCATTTTAGTTAATTTAGCTTATGATAGCTTGTGTTTCAGTTTGGTAGCTTTTGGTGAGCTTTTGGCTTATCAAGTGCTTATTTCCATTAGCATTTCCATATCAGTTGCATATTTCTCCACATAAGCACCTATTTTTCCATTTTTATTATATTCCTAATATTATTTTAGACTTTTCCTGAAATTTTCAGATTTTTCTAAGCTTGCTTGCTATTTTTCTTAATTTAAATCACTTTTTAGCATTTTTAAATAGCTTTTAATATAAAAAATTAAGAAAAGGTTCAAAAAAATAATTTTTCAATTTTATTAAGTTAAGATAAATATAAAAAGTAAAAAAAGTAATTTTCCATATTTTTCATAGTTTATTTTATAATTTTTAGCAATTTAATTAGTTTTTAATAGTTTAAAATTCCAAAAAAATAGAAAAATATTCAGAAAAATACAAAAATAGTTTTGAAAATTCTAGTTTGTTATTTTAGACTTTTCTAAGTCTTAATTTTATTTTTCTAGTTTTATTTCCTAATTTCTTGTATTTGAGGTAATTATTTAATAGTTAAAAATAGTTTTTAATTAATAATAATTAGGTAATTAGTTATAAAAATAGTTTTCTTTTTCCAAATAGTTTCTTATATCATTAGGTTTGTAAAAATGTATTTTTCATATTTTTAGGACTTTTATTTCATAGATTTCACTTTTTATTTTGTACGTTACGTAGTTTTTAATTTTAACGTACGTTTTAGGTTTTAAACGTTCATCACTTTAAAAATAGTGATAGCGTTTATTTAATAGATTTTATCTTTTTAACTTTCTTTAATTTTCATTTAAGCCGTTTTAATTTGTTTGCTTTTTCCGTAGTTATAATATTATCACAAATCATTTTCCCGTTCAGATTCCTCGATCACTTTTCGTTTGATAATTCATTGCACAACTCGCTGGGACATAACGACCCGGGGAAACACTATACTCCTCAGATCTTCATTGCATCTGTGTCTGAACTGTTTTAAGTCTGTTACGGCTGGCCATTCACAAGTGACCAGTTTGTGTGATTAGACTTGACGGTTTTGCGCAGATCAAATTTTTGGCGCCGCTGCCGGGGAGCTGTGCTAATTGTCTTACGTCTAGCAGATTAGTTGTTTGAATCCTCACTCATTTGTTTATATCATCATCTATCATATATATATATATATCCATATTTTCTTCTAAAAAATCCAAAAACCAAAAAACAAGCAAAAACGTATAAAATACAAAAATATTTTCCTTTTGTTTCTATATATGTATCAAATAATAAAAATAAAAAAAGATTCGTCGTTTTCTTAATAATAAACAACTTAAAAGATTACCACCGAAAACCAAGGCAGTGCACTACCTAACTGGGGGTGCGACCATAATAAGTTCCCGAACTAAAGATTTAAAACTTGCCTTTGTGTCCTTGTGATTGGTGTACCTTTTTCAAAGAAGCCATTCATCTTGGATTATTGGTTAAGTTCACTGTTGTTTTGCCTCGATTTTGTGTTAATTGATTTTGTTGTGATATCGACGTTTCAGAACCAGAAAACCCATAAAGATTCTTCTCACCACTATTTTTATAAACGTCTTCATAATTCTCATTCTCATCTGAAAGATTTTCATAATTCCTCTTCTTAACTCTGAGATTCCTTAGAGTTAACTCTAGTGCATGCGCACTCGTTCTTCTAGATCATTGAGTCCTTTGCGTGATCTAGCAGAAATTCCTAGAAGACGTTCTCGTAGGCGTGCTGCCCAAATAGTCGAACCCGAGATTCGTACTATTTCTAACAACACCATGGCAGACGAACGTACTATGGCGGAAATGCTCCAGGCACCCACCGAGGGTTATGGAGATGCCATCGTTTTACCCGTTATCAATTCTGATCACTTCGAATTGAAGACACATTTGATCCAACTTGTGTCTACAAATCAATTCCGCGGGTCTGATCGAGACGACCCGTATGCACACATCCGTTGGTTTAACAAGTTGACTTCAACTATCAATTTCAAGGATGTGCCACAAAAAGTGATCAAGTTGATGCTATTTCCATTCTCACTTGAGGGGGCAGCCCGGATTTGGCTGGAAAAAGAACCCCCTCGATCCATCGAAACTTGGGAGGATCTTGTTTAAAAGTTTGTCAACTATTTCTTTCCTCCATCAAAGACGACTAATCTGAAAAATGAAATTTCTGGATTTCGTCAAAATTTCAATGAAAATTTTGGAGAGGCATGGGAGAGATTCAAAGATCTCCTCAGGAAATGCCCCCATCATGATTCACGGAGCTTCAACAAGTCAATATCTTCTACAATGGGTTGAACGGAAACGATCAAGATTCCTTGAATGCAGCCGCGGGCGGCAATATCTTGAATCGTAAACCTAAAGATGTGATTGAGATTTGCGAGCAAAAATCAAAAGTTCCTATTTCTCGCAACAAAGTCAATGTTCCGAACACTCCTGCTTCTTCATCCGGTAACTCTTCTGAGTTAGCAGCTCCGATAGCTGCTCTAACGGACATCATCCATTGTATGATAAAAGAGGTAAAGGAAATCAAAAGCGAAATTCATAAGCCGGAACCAATCAAAGCCGTAAACAAGGTGTGTGAAACTTGTAGTGGTCCACATGCGTATTATGATTGTCAAGCAACCGATGCTTCCTTTTACCAAGCTCCCGTAGCTTCGGTAAACCACAATCAATACCGACCACAGGCTGATCCTCACTACCGTGCACCTAGCGGTATGACACCACCTGGTTTTCCTCCTGTGCAAAACCATGGCAATCAAAACCATGGCAATTAGAATCGCTTTGTTCCGAATCAAGGACAAAATTTCAATAACTCTCCAAATTTCAATCAAAACCGGAACAATTTCAACCAACCTTATCAAGCTCCTAATCATCAAAGTTATCAACCACCTCCTCAAGCTCCCATGCCAAATGACTTCATGAAAATGACTGAGTCAAACATGCATTCTATGCAAACTCAGATCAATAACATGAGAGGTGAGCTAAAAAGGGAAATTGATACCACATTGTCTCGGCAGACAAATGAGTTAAAGAATATGATGAGCAGTTTCATGAACATGAATATGAACAAAGCTTCGCCATCTTCTGGAGGACTCCCAGGCAATACTATTCCCAATCCCAATGCCGAGTTGAAAGCCGTCACCACTCGTAGTGGTAAGACGCACAATGGACCTAAGACTCCAATGCCCCCTCCTCCTGTGGCATTTAGTCAAGTTACCAAGGAGACAACGGACAAGGTGCATTATTCAAGCCCACGAAGTACCGCACACGTCCCACCTTCAGTAGTCCAAGCTTCAAGTCCGGAACCCGATGTTCCGAGGAAAAATCTTGAGCCAGAAAACACTTCCATCCCGGCTCAAAAGTCTAATCAGCTTCCTTACCCATCAAGAATGAATGATGAGAAGCTCAAAGACAGAAACAAAGAGCAAATGGAAAAATTTTTCCAAATCTTCAATGAGCTTCACTTTGATATAAGCTTCGTTGATGCTCTCGTTCTAATGCCTAAATTTGCATCCACGCTTAAAGGCTTACTCACCAACAAAGATAAGCTATCAGAGATGGCGAAAACCCCTCTAAATGAGCAATGCTCAGCGGCCATTCTTAATAAGCTTCCCGAAAAGCTTGAAGACCCTGGCCGGTTCTTAATCCCGTGTGATTTCTTGGGGATGTTTCAATGCTCCGCCTTGGCCGATCTTGGCGCTAGCATTAACCTCATGCCTCTCTCAGTATGGAAGAAACTGTCTCTTCCTGAACTTTCATCCACTCGTATGACACTCGAGCTAGCGGACCGTACCGTAACTCGTCCACTTGGGATAGCCGAGGATGTCGTGATGAAAGTGGGAAAATTTCACTTTCATGCTGACTTTGTTGTAGTAGACTTCGATGCGGATCCTAGAGTTCCCCTCATCTTAGGGAGAGCTTTCTTGAAAACGAGTCGTGCTCTGATTGATGTGTTTGCTGAAGAGTTGACCATTCGGGTTGACAACGAAGAGCTCACGTTAAATATTAACCAAAACTCCAAACCTCTATACAAAAAGAGTGTTGCCACAATTGATCAAAAATCTGAAAGAATCAATGCAACACTCTCAAATTTCACGGTTAAGAGTGTTCACCAAAAACGTGCTGAGCTCAAAGCTTTGAAAATTACCCCTGGTTCAAGCAAATGGTTTGAAAGCTGTACCAGGGATGTCAAGAGTGTTCTTGATGATGATGACGATGATCTAGAATCGGAGACTTCATCGGAAGTGGTGGAAACTGCTAGCTCTAAGAGCACACCACTTGTCCCACCTCCGGCATCAGTTTGTCGCATCGAGATTGTTACGTCTGTGGATGAAACCAAACTCTCTTCAGTTTCATCTGAGTTGGATGATGATGTTTTTGATCCAGGGGAAGACATTCTTCCCATGGATGAATTGCTCAAAAAGAATCCATCATCTTCTAGTCTTATTCCTGACTCTTCCATCCCTTCTCGCACTCCTGATGAGGAAGATGACAACTTTTGGAATGAAGTCGAGGCCTTTCTTAGTGATGAGTCAATTCCAATGGGAATTGATAACACTTACCTTGATCCGGAGGGAGACATCCTTTTTCTGGAAAGTCTGTTGATTGAAGAACCATTTCCCACCCTCCCTCCCGGACATCTTCTTGACAATCACCATCTAAGCTTCAAGTTTAAGCTTAAAAATGTCAAAACTGGTGATTTGCTTCTCTCTGCTGAGGAATGGACATGCATTCTCATGTACGTCTTTATTCCATTCTTCACAGATGGTGTGGTTGCTCTTTCCCTTTTCTCTTTCGGGAATGAGGACACCATCTTTGACCCCGGTATCATCCCTTCTAGTTTCTACCATTAACAGATACCGCGGTTATATCTCGTCGGTGTGGAACTTTCTGATGTTCATATGTTCATTAACATTGTGAACGAAAGTCCGATCGAGATTGGTTTTCCACGTTACTTTCCCCATGAACAAATGAATTCGGGGTCGAGTCAAGCTAGCGACTCGGTAATCAAAAACAGTAGCATGTCATATGGGTTTTCACCCATATTTCTGTCTTCTCACCTCTTTCTACCACCCTAGTGTGGGGGGGGGGGTTGCCCACATATGTCAAAAAAAAAAAAAAAAAAAAAAAAAAAAAAAAAATCTTCTTTTTACATAATGGCCGTAGTATTTCCCTTTCACGTTCTTTGTTTCGGCATAACAGCCGGTACTTTGAATATTGAGGGCAATATTCATTTCTAAGTGTGGGGGGGAATTCTCACGAATTTTATCATATTATCTACCAATTCCCCCGTTTTGGCCAAAATTTTTTTTTGGAGCAAGTGTTTTACACTTTCTCATCTGGTTATCAGTCCGCCATGTCTGAAAGACAAAAGGATTGGCTAATCCAGGAGCAAACGGCTCTTGGTAAAGATATCTCAAATCCGTTTATACGGCTTGCAATTTGCCCAAAATTGTATGGTATTCAACTCACCATATCCTAAAAAGTGAAGAGTTGGCTAGCCCGCAAGATTATGGCTTGTGGTAAAGGCAGTGGAAAATCCATAATTGGTAATCAGCTCACCAAAGATAATATTGATAATTTATCTAAGAGTTGGCTAGTCCAGAAGGGTACGGCTTCTGGTAAAGACAAAATCAAATCCGTTAGAAGCCGGTGGTTTGCTCAAAATCACATGGTTATCGGTGTACCATGGTTCTTACTTGAACTGAAACATTTGGCTACTCCAGAAGTAATGGCTTTTGGTAAAGAGATTAAAATCCATTATGTTTTCTCAAGTCATTGCTAGGGACTAGCAATATCTCAGTGTGGGGGATTGATGAGTGTCTAAATACTCATCATTTTTGTACAATATAAACTGCAAAATCATCTGAAAACACTCAGAAACACATCAAAATGATCAAAATATCACAAATCAGTGTTTTATGTGTTTTAAATGCAAAAATATCAAAATCAGATGAAAAACATATCAAATTTGCAAAAATTGCAGTTTCAGTCCCCCAAGTTTCAAAAATTGTCAAAAACAGTCCCTGAGCACATAATTTCAAAAGTAAAGTCACCAAAGGTCCTTTTAAAATCAAAAGTTGTCAAATTTAGTCCTTTGGTGAAAAATATGAAAAGTTTGAGAAAATTACAAAAATGGTCCTTCAAGTTTCAAAATTGGCAGAAATGGCCCCTGGAAAATTGCAAAATGGCAATTTTGGTCCTTATACTTTTGAAGTTTGTCATTTTCAGCCCTTGGAACAAGTTTGATGAATTGGCAGTTCTGGTCCCTGGAATTTCAGAAAGTACACATTAGTCCTTGTAATATTTAATCCTTTATACCTAATTTTGGACCTTTCACATACCTTGGACCCCTGTCATTAAACCTTTTTGAACCCCCCTATTATTAGCTTTTCCTGGTCAAACCTGGTCAATCTTCTCAACCCGCCAAAGTCCACCAATCTCAACTGCTTTGCCTGCAACTAGCTTACACCCCATCCCCCCTCCTCAATCCCACTCTCCCCTGTTCCCTCACCTCCAACTAACTTCCAAACATCATTAAATGCACCCCTAACCCCTCACTCAACCTCCAATGGGCAGACAAGGAATTTGGCGCCAAAAACCATTTGAATGGTTGAGATCATTTCAAGGCCATCCAATGGCTAGAATTGTTGGGAAATGTTCAGAAGTGAGAGAATATGACATTGGATTATAAAAAGAAGGCAAAAGGAAGCAAACAAGGAGTCTAGTAGTTTTTCATTTTTCACTTATGTCGTTTTTATGTTTAATCTTTCAACTTAGTGTAAAACTTGTAATGTTTTGTTAAAATGTATTCACTTTAAGTATTTGAATGTATTGAAACTGATTCCAAGTACCAATTTTCAGTTTAATGTTATAATCCTCAGTTTATGTCACTGTTGAAATTTTCCATTTCCAAATCATACTCAAAAGCTTCATAACACTTGTTTATCAGTTCCATTGAGCTTAAATAAGCTTAACATAGCTTTTTACAAGCTCCAATTCAAGTTTACACTCATTTTGTATCTTGGTCAATAAAAGTCAAACAGGTGCAAAAATGGGTGCAGATTTGGTAAAAGGGTGAAGCAGACATGGAATGGGGTTGATATTGAGCTAGGATAGGGGTGTGGTTAGGTTAGTGGTTCATGGTTCACAGTTTGCTAGCAATAGTTGCTTTGGACACTAGTAAGTGAAATTTCAAGTTTCTTTGCATTTTCTGATTTTGTAGTTAAAATTGGTTCATTTCTGTTTTAAAAGTTGTAATTAGGATAAGTGCATGTATTTTGATCATTGATTCAAGTTTGAGAAGTGTTTAGATCATTTTTGATTCACATACAGTTTACAAAGGGGTGTTTGGTTTATAGCCTAAGACTGCCCTAAAGGCTTGTGCAGTGGCTCATTACTCTTGTTTCATGTTTATTAAGTATAGTTAAGCTCAATTGAGTCAAAACCTTGGGTCTGCTAGCTTCATAAGTCAAACTTGTGCCTTATTCCATCTTACTGTCCACTGTGGTGGATTTAGGATTGCATAACTTGTGATTTGTGTTTAAAGTCTCAAACAAAGCTTGTATTACACTTGTTTTATCATATAACACCAGTATCAAATCAAAAATTGGATCTAAAGTTCACCCAAGTCAAAGTTTCAGTTTTTCATCAAAAGTCAAAAAGTTGAAAATCATGTTTTGGACCAACTGAAAGGGATTTTTCTTGGATTCATTTTTAAGCCTAAATCAGTGAAATTTGTTGTTTTGAAAACTTCAGCTGGTCTACTTTCTGTTTGTCATTTTTATAGATTTTTGGAAATTTTTTATAAGCTTCTAACAAGCTCATCAATTTGGTGTATAACCCCCTGCTCACTGAACTCAGATCATACTGAGACTTTCTCAGCTTTTGCAGCTAGTGCACAGGGCTCAAAAGAGCTGTTCTTGGTTTGCTTTTTGGCACAATCAATCTCAGCCAGGTCTATTTTAGGTTGCAAGTGGTAGTTTTCATTTTGAGCTTAATCTGAAGCTTGTGCTTGTATCAACAGTTGGTCCCCTAAATCTGTTTTTAGCTTAAAAGCTCACAACATCAAATCTTAGCATCTTGTGATTTAGTAGCTGTAGCTTGTTGATACTTGTTCCATTTTAGTTAATTTAGCTTATGATAGCTTGTGTTTCAGTTTGGTAGCTTTTGGTGAGCTTTTGGCTTATCAAGTGCTTATTTCCATTAGCATTTCCATATCAGTTGCATATTTCTCCACATAAGCACCTATTTTTCCATTTTTATTATATTCCTAATATTATTTTAGACTTTTCCTGAAATTTTCAAATTTTTCTAAGCTTGCTTGCTATTTTTCTTAATTTAAATCACTTTTTAGCATTTTTAAATAGCTTTTAATATAAAAAATTAAGAAAAGGTTCAAAAAAATAATTTTTCAATTTTATTAAGTTAAGATAAATATAAAAAGTAAAAAAAGTAATTTTCCATATTTTTCATAGTTTATTTTATAATTTTTAGCAATTTAATTAGTTTTTAATAGTTTAAAATTCCAAAAAAATAGAAAAATATTCAGAAAAATACAAAAATAGTTTTGAAAATTCTAGTTTGTTATTTTAGACTTTTCTAAGTCTTAATTTTATTTTTCTAGTTTTATTTCCTAATTTCTTGTATTTTAGGTAATTATTTAATAGTTAAAAATAGTTTTTAATTAATAATAATTAGGTAATTAGTTATAAAAATAGTTTTCTTTTTCCAAATAGTTTCTTATATCATTAGGTTTGTAAAAATGTATTTTTCATATTTTTAGGACTTTTATTTCTTAGATTTCACTTTTTATTTTGTACGTTACGTAGTTTTTAATTTTAACGTACGTTTTAGGTTTTAAACGTTCATCACTTTAAAAATAGTGATAGCGTTTATTTAATAGATTTTATCTTTTTAACTTTCTTTAATTTGCATTTAAGCCGTTTTAATTTGTTGGCTTTTTCCGTAGTTATAATATTATCACAAATCATTTTCCCGTTCAGATTCCTCGATCACTTTTCGTTTGATAATTCATTGCACAACTCGCTGGGACATAACGACCCGGGGAAACACTATACTCCTCAGATCTTCATTGCATCTGTGTCTGAACTGTTTTAAGTCTGTTACGGCTGGCCATTCACAAGTGACCAGTTTGTGTGATTAGACTTGACGGTTTTGCGCAGATCAGGGACCTCAAAGGAGAATGGGAATATATGTTGGGTATGATTCACCATCTATAATTAGATATTTAGAGCCATCAACGGGGGATTTGTTTACGGCTCGATTTGTTGATTGTCATTTTGATGAGTCAGTATTCCCAACATTAGGGGGAGAAAAGAAACAGTTGGGAAGTGAAATAAGTTGGAAAGAATTATCATTATCTCATCTTGATCCTCAAACAAAAGAATGTGAACTTGAAGTTCAAAAGATAATTCATTTACAAGGGTTAGCAAATCAATTACGAGATAAAAATTGCTAATGAGTCTAAGGCCCGCCTAAAGCGTGGTAGACCAATCGGTTCCAAAGATAAAAATCCTCGAAAGAAAAAGGGAGCCTATAATCAAGATGGTCAAGTCGAGGTTAAAGAAACACCAGAAGGGTCCTCTATAAGGACATTAGACATGACAGTTCAAGATGAACCTCGGGTACCCAAAAATGAAGAGATCTCAATAAATTATATCATGTCTAGAAAGGTTTGGAACTGAAATGAAATCGACGTCGATGATGCTTTTGCATATAATGTAGCGCTAGAAGTTATGGAAAATGATGAGGATCAAGAACCAAAGTCAGTTCCGGAATGCAAAAATAGAAATGATTGGCCAAAATGGAAAGACCCAATTGAGGCAGAATTAAAATCACTTGAAAAACGAGAAGTTTTCGGACCAATAGTCCGTACCTGAAGGTATAAAACCTGTTGGGTATAAATGGGTCTTTGTGCGAAAACAAAATGAAAAAAACGAAATTACTCGTTACAAAGCACGCTTGGTAGCACAAGGATATTCACAAAGACCATGTATAGATTATGAGGAGACATATTCTCCAGTGGTGGATGTAACTACTTTTCGGTATCTAATTAGTCTGGTAATACAAGAAGGACTCGATCTGCGTCTGTGACAGCTTATTTATACGGTTCACTTGATACAGAAATCTTCATGAAGCTCCCAGATGGGTTTAAGCTGCCTGAATCATGTAAAGCAAGTTCTCGAGAACAATAAGCAATCAAACTGAATAAATCTTTGTATGAGTTGTGGTACAATCGCCTTAGTGAATATTTATTAAAGGAAGGATATAGAAATGATTCAATTTGCCCATGCATTTTTATAAAAAGGTCTGGATCTGAATATGTCATAATTGCTGTGTATGTTGATGATCTGAATATCATTGGAACTCCAGGTGAGCTACCAAAAGCAGTTGAATATCTCAAGAAAGAATTTGAGATGAAAGATCTGGGAAAAACAAAGTTTTGTCTTGGATTACAAATTAAACATCTTAAGAATGGAATCCTTGTCCACCAAAAGTCATACGCAGAGAAGTTGCTAAAAAGATTTTATATGGAAAAATCTCATCCCATTAGCACCCCAATGGTTGTAAGGACCTTAGATATAGAAAAGGACCCTTTTCGACCTCCAGATGATGACGAGGAAATTCTTTGTCCCGAAGTACCCTATTTAAGTGCCATTTGAGCATTGTTATTTCTTGCGAGTCATACACGACCCGATATATCATTTTCACTAAACTTGTTGGCAAGATATAGCTCGTGTCCAACAAGGAGACATTGGAATGGGGTGAAACAAATATTTCGCTATCTTCAAGGTACAAAAGACATGGGTTTATATTACACTAATTCATCCGAAAGAGACCTAGTTGGTTTTGCAGATGCAGGATATATGTTTGATCCCCATACCGGTCGGTCCCAAACTGGATATGTTTTCACAAGTTCCAGTACTGCCATTTCATGGCGTTCTGTGAAGCAAACAATGAGTCCCACTTCATAAAATCATGCCATTCATGAAGCGAGTCGGGAATGCGTATGGTTAAGAAATGTGGTACAACATATTCGTAAATCATGTGGTATCTCTTCAGGCCAAGGAGCTCCAACAATCGTGTATGAAGATAATGCAACATGCATTGCTCAAATTAAGGACGGATACATCAAAGGTGATAGAACCAAGCATATTCTACCGAAGTTCTTTTTCACTCATGAATTACAGAAAAGCGGCAATATTATTGTTCAAAAGGTTCGTTCAAGCGAGAACTTAGCAGACTTGTTTACCAAGGCACTTCCCACTACAACATTTAAGAATTTGGTTCACGGCATTGGAATGCGAAGACTCAATGAACTTCAGTGATCTAATCATCAGAGGGAGAACATACGGGCTGCACTCTTTTTCCCTTAGCTATGGTTTTTTCCCACCGGGTTTTTCCTAGCAAGGTTTTTAACGAGGCAACGGATCTAATCGTATGACAACTAGTGATGGATAGCCAAGAGGGAGTATTATGAATATTATTGTGGCTATCCATATACCTTAACTTACATAACCCTTCATCTTTTGTATTCCCTCATTTATTGTTTGTACTAAATACTTGATGAAGAGAGCGCTATAAATTGAGGCTAGTTTTGTAGTTTGTGATATCAATAAAATGCATTCCACAATCTCTCAATCTTTCTAGCTTATACTTCTTGTTGATCATCATTATTTCATAACAGGAGTCCATTTTTGTAACGATGTTGTTTTATATTATACAATTTTTGTACCTGTTAAAAAACTTAATATTTGAAAAAACTATGCATGAAGTTTTCTTATGCAAACTAAAAACAATATACAAAAGAACAATTCATATTGGTTTTGCTTTTATAACCAGTGTTTAAAAAAGAAAAAAATATAGCGTTGGTTTTATAGACATAAATTAGTAGTCGTGAGTTAGGATCGAACTCGAGACCACGGGATTGCACACTTTACGTATGAGAATTAAAGTTATAATAATTAAATATAAAATGTTTTATTTAGTTATTATTTACACGAGACGTATAACGAACTTTAAGTAATTAATGATAATTGACTAACGACCGTTAAATGTTAAAGGAAGGACTAAATATAAAATTAGATGTCAAGTAGGTTCTAGAAACCCTATCGGTTTCCATAACCGATTGGATGGGGGTTTCCATAAACCAATTCAACCCTAACTTGGACTCTAAGTTTCTTTGGGTATATATACAAGGCCTAGGGTCTTTGTAAATTAACTCTTGTACTCCTAAACCTAAAATCTAAATTGTTTGTGTGTGTTTTTGGTTCAAACGATCGGTCACACCTTCCTAAGGTGTCGATCACTTTGTTTTTCTTTAACAAAATGTTTTGTGTTAATTAAACTAGCATTTACTTTAATTCGTTAATAGTACGTGTGTACAAGAACGTGGTACTAACACACTATTGTTAGTATCTTGGATTGAATTACAAACAGTTAGGGGTAATTCTTATAATCCTATAAACCCTAATTAGGGATCCTCTCAATTGCTACTTTGGGAATTGATTCTTGTTGGGCCAGAATCAAAATGTACGCCTACTTTATGTTTATGTTAATTAATTATTCATTATATGTTTCTTACGCTTCCGCATGATTACTTTGATGTTTATTGTTTATATTTATGAGTTGTCATGTTATATAATTCCAACATATAGTACTACATATATTTGGTTCATCTTTCTTCTATCAACAAAGGGCTCCACTCGTGTAACCAATATAGCATGTATACCAAATTGGCTTTTTTTTTTATTTGGTGCTACTTGTTATATGTCAACAAAGATCAACAAATCTTGTTGATACAAAAGTTGGGTGTTCCTTGTTTGGGGCTCTGGTTCTCGTACCAATTGCTGATTGTTGCTTGAGACCTGGGCACTAAGAGACAGAAAACACCCTTAGGCTTATCGTGGGATTGTCTCCCACGATTATCCTCCGGCGTGAGAAGGTTTTAGGGTTAAAGGAGAGTTAGGGTTTGTAGATCGTACCTTTAACGAGGGATGTGATTCCCTTTATATACACATGGAATCCTTGTTGGTTCCGTGTTCCTCAACCTTCGGCGTATCCCGCCTAAGTCGGTTGGGAATGATAATCTCCATAATTAGGAGATATCCGATATCTATTCTATGAATAGCTTTGGGTTTGGGCCTTCGTGAGCCCAAACATCTAATCGGCTTAGCCCAATTCGTACCGGGCTAAGTTAGTGTTGGACTTTAGTCGGGTTCGTGACCCGGATATAGACTATACGTCATCAAATCTAGTTCCAAGAATCCTAGATCTTAATCATGGGTTTAAGCCTCACAAAGAGTCCTTGTGGTTTAAATGGATTCATGCGTACAAATTAAAACGCCGTAGCTTTTGGGGCTTTTGGGACGTTCCTTTGTCAGCTAACGTGAATTGGGGATGGTGCAAGCTTCTGCTTATTAGGCCATATGTTTGGTATAAACTTGGTAATGGATGCAAAGTGTCGGTTTGGTATGACACATGGGATGACTTATGCCCTTTAATGAATCATATGACTAATCTAGCTGTGTGTAATGCGGGCAAATGATAGGTCCGAAAAAGTGGCTGATGTTGTGTGTGAGGGTTCGTGGAATTGGCCTGTTGAGTGGTACTCTTCATTTCCTGTTTTGAGCCAAGTTAATGTGCCAAACCTTGTGCAAGATCAACCAGATTCAATGTTGTGGAAATATGATGGATCCTTATATGAGTTTTCTGTGAGAAACGCATGGCATGCTATACGTAACAGGGGGATTGAAGTTGACTTGTCGCATCTTGTTTGGTTCAGTATGCCATTCCAAAACATGCGACTCATTTGTGGCTTGTGATGAGAAGACGGCTTCTTACTCAAGATAGGTTGCGACAATGGCATGTTGGTGATAACGTAGATGTGTCATTACTTCATTGCCCGTTATGTAAAGATGTTCCAGATTCGCATGAACACCTTTTATTTGAGTGTTCGTTCATAAACCAAGTGTGGAATAAAGTTCTGAACGTGGCTGGGTTGAGTATTGTTTCATCGAAATTGAGTGACATCATGGCATGGTTACTTCCCATTTCCAAACAAAACAAGGTAAATACAAATGTTGGACGTCTTGTTGTAGCTGCTTCCTTATAGTTTGTGTGGCATGAACGAAATAATATACTCCATGGAAAAGGAGGAAGACAACCTGATGAAGTTGCAAATAACATCGTGGATATGGTTCCCCTAAAATTGTCAAGTATTCGGTTCAAGAAAAGTATTGAGGAGTTTTGTTCGACCCCAGAGGCTGTGTTCTGTGTGCCTATATTTTATTTAGCCTAGTGGTTCGTTTGGTTTTTGGCTGCTATGTTTTGATTTTGTTCAAAGCATAGTGGTTTAGTTTAGGGTGGGTCATAACCACCCTCTTTTGTACCGAAACATTTATTTATTTTTTAATATATTCACTAGATATAATCTCTTTACAAAAAAAAAAAGCCCGAAATAAGTACAAACACAACAAGCAAGTTTTTATTACGTTGAATCTATCAGGTTAAATATATGAATAACAGTTATAAAAATGGTAAAGATCTTATGAAAAAAGTGGATGTCACATATATTGAACTATCTCTTCTCCCAAAGTTGTGGCAACGTGAGAGTCCAACAAGAAACACTTTCACGGTCGACCTAGCATCTTCGATAAGGTACATGCATCATCCTTGCACGAATGCGTACTAGAAACATATTTCGATGGACTGGGTGCATTTAAGACGACTTTAAGAAAAATCGATGTTTTTATTAAAAATTAATACTACATTGAAAAAATTCATGGGGTGGCCGTGCACCCGCGGGAACCCTTGGCTCCGTCCTTGCTTATTAAGTGACTTTTTTGTGTTATTGTGTATGGCATCTAGCATAGGTACGGTGTCGCGTTCCTAGCTAATTCAAATTTGCAAATCTACCATAAGTTCAAAAAGATATGTACCTTTGAATGGTGATGTAGATAGAATAAAAGGTATCAAATCACCTACCATGTAAGACAAATCTTGTACAAAGTTAAAAAACTATTTTTGTGGATTGTCAAATTTGGCACCAATCATCCCAACTGATGGCAAGTATTATCCATGAGAGGTAAAATATCTAACACTTTACAATTGAAAGGATGATTTTTTCAAAACTTTGTGTTAAATTTTTTTTGCATAAATCATATTTAATGAGGACAACTTTTACTAGACATTTGGCTCTTTCGAGATGATTCTCGCTAATAATTTCTTGCAAGTATTATTTGTGTCACATTTAACAAACCATAAGGATGATTTTTACAGTTTACTCAAGAAACAAATTACATAAGCGCAAGGTTTTACATGATACTAAAAAAGAGTTAACTGAATAGAAATAGCCCCCCCTCCCGTTTTCAAACGGCTATTTAAAAAAAAATCAAAAACATTTTTTTTATCACTATAAATACCCAACTAAAACACCATTTTTTTCCACACTTCCACGACTCAATCCTCTCAATGGAGGTATAAAGAACTCTTGCCTCCATGTGCTAAACTGCAATTGTATGCATAGACGGAACTTGAACATTTTTTTTAGGGGGGCCGAATTTATTTTGGGAGGGCCGAATCGGAGATTTGTTTGTAACCTCAACTAAATTACCCCTAAAACCTATAATATTTACACTAGTTGCCGCAAATTTTGGGGGGAGGGTGGGGGGCAAATAGACGAAAAGAGTTAACCGGAAAAATAAATACAAAAATGGAAACGAGAATTGTCACAACAAACAAGTTTTGTTGTAATTTCAGGTTCCCATTAAACCTCTAGAACCTATAATATTTACACTAGTTGCCGCAAATTTTGGGAGGGAGGGGGGGGGGGGCAAATAGACGAAAAGAGTTAACCGGAAAAATAAATACAAAAATGGAAACGAGAATTGTCACAACAAACAAGTTTTGTTGTAATTTCAGGTTCCCATTAAACCCATTATTGCAACTCGAGGTTATAAAGTGTTCATTACTTTTACTTTCTAAGAGTGCTAGGTGAGGTGAAATCCTTTAACACGTTATTGGTATGCCACTTCAGCGCCATATCATCCCCTCCTAATAACACACCAATAACTAAAACACCCCTCCTTCATAACACACCAATAACTAAAACACCCCTCCTTCATAACACACCAATAACATGTTATTGGGTCATTTTAGGTCCCACAAAATATACCCACTCACTCACAACACACACAAAAAAAAAAAAAAAAAGGGAGCAAATGGCGTAAGCCATTGCAATGGCTGAAAACCATTTGACTGACCAATAGCGCGAAAGTCGGTAAGGGGATGGCGGCGTTATTCGGCAATTTGGGTACCAATGGCGTGTTAAAAGAGCACCTCACCGTGCCCTCTAACAATGTGGGACAAAAGCTCTTGTAATAAATTAGCAAATCATGTTAGACACTAAAGAGAAACATGAGATCATATATAACATTAATTGAAAAGCTTGAAACGCCCGACCTTCGTCATACATATCGGTAAGCATAAAACCAGAAAAATGGGAGTGTATTCCCATATTAATCAAATATACAACAGCAACCTTATTGTATTTTTAATGATAGAACAAGTACATGCTATCAAATTAAAAGCTCAGATTGAACCCAACTAACAATAGACTCAGATCGATGTTCAGATCCAACGTACAAGTGATCAATCAGTAAATATAAAATGGTAGTCGTCATGGGTAATAAAAGAACATAATCGCGTGCAGGATCAAATATGCACCTATGACGTAAGAGCCTCGTACAAATTTAAACTGGCAAATAATGAATATTTGCCTTTAATCGTCGCAGACTCGAACTATCCTATTCCCAACATTGTATCCTCGAAAGAGCCCTACAAAATCTGCAGAAACTAGTATTCTTTCCAAACCGACTAAGACATCTTGAAGTACATGCATTTTTCCTGTATGAATGAGATGAATGGTCGTGGTGACAAATTCAGGGTGGTGACAAATTCAGGATACAAACTCATATAATCGAGATATAAAAAGCCCTTAATGGTCAATCTCTTGAAGATAACATTTAGCATGTATGTGGTTGTGCTCGTCTCCCAGCATGACTCCACATATCGCAACTCTACCATGCAAGTTTATGTTTGATATTGCTGCTTCCATTTGCTATACTCTCTTTATTTTAGAAGGCCAATAACATAGTCATCCATTTTGTATTCAGGATTCCCAGAGGCTATTACTATCCCGACACCATATGCATCGATCATCTACACAAATTTATCTAGCAATAAGCAGTATCCGATCTACACAAATTTATCTATCCCGACACCATATCCATTTTTTTTCTTTTTGTTGACATCTTGAACATATTCAAATTACTTAGTAATGTTGTATGCTTAAACACTTAATAGTCAATCCATTTATTAATGGTGAATGAAAAATGTACATTATGAAAATGTGTTCAGTAGTCACTGAAGTTCTTTGAGAACTACTTAGGGGTTTTCATTTGATATCATACGGGTCGATTGACACATACAAGTTTCTGATGATGACATCTTTGGATTCAAGCTTAATTAATAGGGAAAATGGTTCATTTTTAGCTAGAAATCACGCTCTTGTGGTGTGCCGTCTATTTGAGCCTTTATGGTGATGTACCTGTTGGTAACCTCTATTAACAAGTGGTGAATGATAGAAAATGGATATAATTTGTGGTTGCAAAAACGTATGGTAAAGGTATGTAGAAGAAACAACAATCAAAATAGCTATGTTGTTTAAAAAAATAGTACTAGCAACTTGTATCTTAGTTAACTGAAACGGAAACTACACAAGTTGTGTTAAATCATAACCCAATGTTAAGTCATAAAAAAAGTCAAAGAAATACAACAAACAAGTTTTTGTTGTCTCTTTAGTTAACTTTAATAAACAAATGACACTTAAATTTATAAATAATTCTTTACATTTGCTTTTCATCGATGTGGGACAAGGCAGATACAAAACTAAAACTAAATTAATTTTGGTCAATTCTATATTTACCCAACTGAAATATGATAATATACCCAAAAAAATGCATTGTAAATCATGCATTCAAAAGTTGTATTTTGGGTATATATATATATATATGATAGTTTCATGTTTAAATTGGGTAAATATGAAATTATCCTTTAATTTTAATCCTTTTTTTGCATATTGCATCTTTAAAACGTTTGGTTTGGTTTCTAAATGGCTTTGTGCTTCACGTGTATCTTGTTTTTGGGCATTAATTTAAAACATTTGGTTTTGGTTTAGTAACGTCTAGGCTTAGAACAAAGTACATAAGCCCCAATTTTTCCTAATAACCTTTTTTAAGGTTTGTTTTTTATGCTTAATGTTTTTGGGCTTGTAATCCACGGTCAATATTTACTATGTCTTATACAATGACACTGTATCAATCAATTTTTTTTTTAATTTGTGTAATTTATGACCCATATCATGAAAAGGAGTTAAATAAAAAGAAATAATATTATAAAAAGAAAAAGAAATCAAACAAGTTAGACACAACACGCAAGTTTTTGTCGAGTCCAATATCTGATCATACGAGGCTACAAAGAAAAATTATATGAGTTGTGGGCGTCACATATATGCCTTACGAAGTAATGTATGGTGAATGTCAGTTTTAGTAAATACATACAGTATAATAGTCACAAACTAGAACTATCCTTTTCCCAAAATTGTGGCTATGAAAGAGTCCAACAAAAGTAGAAGGAACACTTTCGAGACCGACTGATGCATGTTCTTCTCCTTGCACGAGGTGTGAGTAATGACTCTTCCGTTGAGACAAACTTTGATAATAAACTCATGTGATTTACAACTAAAATCCATAGAGAATGATAATGCAAAAGGAGAGAGATCCTCTCAAGTTAAGAGGATAACTTGAGTCAATGCAGGTGAACCTCGTTTGGTTCATCTTTCTTATGTATTCACGTATCTATTTCAGTTCATGTTCTTGAAGTAAATTAACAAATCATCTAAGACGATTAAAATACATAAAATCACAAGCAGATTCAAAACCATGTAACCTTGGTAATTTTATATCAGAATATATGGTTACTGCAAAAATGTAAATATAAATTTAGTTATTTTGTAGCTCAAAATCAAAACATATAACGTCTCTAACATGTACTAGTTCCACATATTATCATTATCTAATATTTAGTTTATAAGCTATTTTTATTTTTTTATTCCTTTCTATCTTATACTTTAGGAAAATTGCACCAAATCGCCAGCTTTTAACTAAAATACCAAGAAAAGAGTTATGTGCTAAGGAAGCAAAAAAAGAACCGAAACGAAGACGGTGCAACAAATTTTATTGCACAACCATCATAAGCTCTTTAATATAAGAATGATACTTGAAATTATAAAATGTTCATTGCTTTTGTTTTCGATCGATGTGGGATAAACGCTTGAAATAAAATAATAAATCATGCTAGACACTAAAGAAATATAAAATCACAAAGTAGCTAGATTGAAAACCATGTACGAAACTATAAAAAGTTAATCTTTTACATTAAGTACCATATTTGATTTGAATATCTTTTTTTTTTTTTTTTTTTTATTTTTTTTTTCCTTAAAATATATGTGTTTGTCATCTTTCTTATGTCTTCACAGGTTAACAATAAGCTTCTAATATTTTCATGATGTTTTTATTTCCTCTAAGTCTCTAATATCAGGTTAGTTATTTTGTAGCTCAAAATCAAGACATATATTGTCTCTAGCATAACTTTCAGTATGTACTAGTTCCACATATTATCATTATCTAATTTTTAGATCATAAAATTATTTTTTCCCCCCTTAAACTTGAGTCAACAACTAATTTTGATCAAGATAACAACATACTTTATTAGAAACGGTTTACATGCATCAGCCTCCTGATTTTGTTGACTCTCGATATCCTCATCATGTTTGCCTTTTGCAGAGATCTTTATATGGGCTTAAACAAGCATCTCGTGCTTGGTTTCAGAGATTTGCTGGCTATGCCACACGGGCGGATTTTACCATAGTCAATGTGATTCGTCATTGTTTATCTTTCAACAAGGTTCAGAGATTGCATATCTTCTTATTTATGTGGATGACATTATGCTTTCAACATCTTCGACCACGTTACTACAACAGATTATCTCCTCTTTACATATGGAATTTGAAATGACTGACCTCAAGGAACTTAATTATTTTTTAGGAATCTCTGATGTTCGACACTCTACAGGGTTGTTGTTATCTCAGAAGAAGTATGCTCTTCAGCTACATGAGCGTGCTCACATGACTAACTGTAATCCTTCCCGAACCCCAGTTGATACTGAGTCTAAAGTGGGTCCGGAAGGCGTTCCAGTTCAGGATACTACCTTGTATCGCAGTCTTACAGGTGCCCGATTAGGCTGATCTAGCTGATTTTTTTCGATTTGGACGATTTATGGCTGATTTGGCCGATTTCGATTCGTAATCGAGTTGGCCAATTTATCCGATTTTTGTCTAATTTGCCAATTTATGCCCGATTTGGCCGATTTTTATCCGAGTAATCGATATGCTGACCGATTTTTGACCAAAACAGATGAATAAGTCCGATTAGTGAAAATCGAGACGGTTAATCCCCGCCTAGCGATTAATCGGCCGCCTATGCCGATTTTTGCAACACTGGTTATAGAAAAACAAAATCGCGTGTAGTCGTGTACGATCAACTATGTCCCCAAGAAGTAAGAACCTCATTGAAATCTAAATCGGCAATTCACGAGAGTTTGTTCCTTTAATCGTTGCAAACTTTAACTATCCTTTTCCCAACATTGTAGCCACGAAAGAGTCCTACAAAAGCTGAAGAAACACTTTCAAGACCGATTGAGACATCTTCAAATACGTGCATTTTCATGTACGAATAATATCAATTGTCGTGGAAACACACGGGAAACAAACTCATATAATCTATCTATATTAAAATAGTGATTGTATCATGCAGATCATGAAAAAAGAATTAAGTGGAAAAAAAAAGGAAAAAAGAAAAGAAAATGCAAGGACGTTGCAATATGTTTGTTGCAACACCGTGTATTCACTTTAAGATATAATTGAATAGTTCGGGTTAGAAAGAGTTCATTACTTTTTTTCTCTACCATGTGGGATAAACTTTTGAAGTAAAAACTACAAAAAGTTAACGTTTTTTTTTTTTTTTTTTTTTTTTTTCTTCTTCTTTAATATATGGGGTTGGGTCATCTTTCTTATGTCTTCACTTATCAATCAGATATATTACAAGTACACAAAAAGCTTCTTATATTTTCATGAATGCACCACGTATAGCGGTATGCCGATCGAATTGGCCTTTAAAAGAATCTATGTTGTAATGGAGGTAGTTTCTGGATTTCGATTGGATTATTATTGTTTAAAAAAGATCAACACTCAAAGCAATATAGAAACTGTAACACCCCGACCCGACAAGGGTAAAGATATCACAATACGGTTTCATATCAGAACTTTAAATACTATACGAAAACGGAAGCCTTTACAAAACTTACAAAAGATAATATAAATGACTTAATATTCAAAATAAATCTAAGATCCCTATTTTCAAATCCTGCTCTCGTCTCTACGCTCAACCCAGATCAGCTATCCCATAAGCTCATCTTGAATGCTAAATACCTGCCGCAGGAAAAGAAAGTGCGGCTGAGCTTACAAAGCCCAGTGAACAGATATAACGAAACAAAAGCTAAACAAAACAAATGTACAAATAACGAAATCAAAATGAAATGATGATGAGGGATCTTTTAGGATTCTGCGGAAGCACAAATATACAGAAATCCAAACAACCACATAACAGTTTAAACACCTCATAGCACATTAATGACACAAACACAAACACATCAGAACAACCAAACACTTAACATATCAAGAATAACAGATTACATATAAGCCAAACGAAGAGTCCCAAATCTAACGGAAACACTTCCTAGAAAATAAACATGGCATTCATACAAATCAATAGATCTACATATAACGCACTTAACTCAATATTGTAGCAGCGGAAATGGCAGACATAATAGCTAAACCAGTTCTCAGATCAAATCATAATCTTAGCAGAGTTTTAATGTGGCATGTCACGTATACAGTCAGATAATTAACCAATAGACCAGGTTTACAAAATTAAATGAACCATCATACATATTAACCTTCAAAACACTCAATTATACACTAGCACATTCATCTCGCAGATCAACGCATTCACGTAACGATAACAAATCATAATATCAGATATACAAATCATGTTTAAACATATTAATTCTATTTCAGCATAGCAACTAATAATTACTTGAACAAATACGTCATAGCACATTCACTAACATATCATATCAGAAATATCTTTCTTCTTCAAAAGGTAACCTCAGAAAATAATTGGAGTAGCTAGCTCCCAGAATTTTGTGAAGACGCGTATTGCACACGACATCATTCACCAGAAAACATATCGGATAACAGATCAGATCTAGGATGCATCCATACGCCCCTTCCTACATATACAAAATATGCTTCACCATCCAGAGACGTGGCAGAACATCACTCTACTGCCCTAGAGTCATATCAGAGGTGCATCACTGATACGGACATGGAACCCCCATGACTAGTGAAATATTTGGCTTAGGTAACGACTAACTTAAGTCAAACAGATTTTCAGATATGGCACAGATCATAGTCAAACACAAGGTCACAGATGACACATCAGATAGCTCATATCATAAGGTTCATATTCAGATATTCAGAAAACAGAAGTTCATATCACACTCACAAATCATACATTCATAATCAGAAGTTCATAATTAAACATAATAAGATTCAACAAATGTGCATATCAGAGTCTTCGTAACACAAGTTCAAATCAGATATTGCATGGTTCAACAAAACATAAGTTCAGATAAGCAACAGATCAAACATTCAGAAGAGGGTTCATAGCAATGGCATTGGGAACCCTAATAAGTAAAATAGAAAAGCAAACGAAAAGAACATCATAAGGGACCTTTACTAAAAAGGTCAGAATATCTGTACCTTAAAGCAAATGAGAGAAATGCAACAAATGAATGAATCACGAAGATGTAACGTCGCGTCTCCTTCAACGAATCTACACGGATTATGATTTATTTAATACTTATTAGCATCATTAATGTCATAACGGATTAATCTCATTAATACTTTTAGAGTTGTCAGAATATTCTCATTTTTAGTGACGGACGGAATTCCAACATTTTAAAGTATTAGTCATGAATTAACCAAACTTATGGGTTGCAAATGACAAACGGTAAACTTAAGGGTTTAATATGATAATTATCTTATTTGAGGACTTATATGATCATCTTTCAAAGTATAGGGTTTACAAATGTCAAGAACGGATTTTAGGACTCTCTTTCAAAATATTTTACATAATCTTTTATAACTTACATGATTAACCAAGACTCACACGTAACATTGTTCGAATGCAAACCTAATGAGACTATTCATGCAATACTTCCAGTTCCCGACTTAGTTCCTTACACACAATCATAACTCACGCATGTTTACATCACGCTTAGTACTAGCTCATTTACTCTTAATCAATAGTTACTAACGACTCAAAGACTTACCATTCTCACATGAAATAACGAATTTGCACACTTAGCTTTTAACCCTAATCGACTTCCTATTTACGTCCTAGGGTTTCCCATACTTTTAATATCATTTATTACGCGTTTAATTTACATATTACTTCTTTTAATGATTTCCACTTTGACCTAGAACGTATATGAAAACAACCGAAGTTACCTCAAAACTCATGCATGCCTCTACACAACTAACTCATACTTGTCGACTCATAATTACTCAGAATTACATATTACACCCTTAACATCTTTAATTATACGATCTAACCTTATATTATCAGATTTACAATTTTAGCCCAAAGGTTTTAGAATTTACAAAACATACCCTTTTAAGTTAATAACAATTCGAATGGTCCTCTAAATATCCAAAGTTACACGTTTAATCCTCATACTTATTTTTATACGTTTAGTACCTTTATTTTACTGTTTACAAAAATAACCTTTAAGTTTCATAATTTACAAAACCAACCCAAAACTTTTATTTAAAATCGATTAGTGCATAATTCAAGAACAAACCCTAAACATAGGTTTAACCCATCATTAATTCATCATTACTACTGCATTAATTACCCATAATTATAACAAGCAAACCCTAATCCTTATAAACCCTAATCGTCCCTTTTATTTTCTTTTTCTTATTCATACGCGATCGAATAATTAAACCAAAACAAATCACACAAGCTTCGAATTCATGAACATGTATTTTATTCAGGTCGTATAACCTATAAGAGTCTCCAGAGAATTCAGATCATGGTCCCAACAATTATTATATGCTCGTTCTCTATATTATACGCTTTTAGGGTTTTAATTCAAAACAATTCCATACGACTTGTTAAACATGCATGAATAATTTTTACAGGTTCTATATGATTTTTAGGACTGAAAATAATATTGGAAACATACCCTTGATGAGATTGGGACGTTAGAACAAAAGAACACACAAACTCCACTCGATAAAACCCTAACCGACCCAGAAAATAACCACGATCAAACCAGCACCTTAGAACCTCGAACCAGATTTTTAACACCTTCTTTACCTTCAAACTCGTCCAAGAAAATAGCTCTAAGCCTTGAAAAACGAATGTCGAATTGTCTAGGGTTTTCTTAGGTCGGCAAAGGTATAGTCGGTTTTTAGGGATTAGACTAAACCGTATAATGTGTTTATATATGGCTTTTATAATTTTTATATGGGCTATATAATGTATTGGACTCATAAAAATTACCATGCATTTTTCTTAAATTACTTTGGGCCTTGTTTCTTAATTTATACACTTTATTAATTACTTTAAATACTTTTAGGGCCTAAATAATTATATGGCTGATTTTTATACTTTTCAAAATACAAAGATTAAACTTATAAGGTTCTTAAAAATTATTATGATCATATTTGATAATTTTCTGAATTTACATAGCTTATTTGGTACTCTTTAAATTAATTATTCATACTTTGTGATCATAGGGGTATTTTGGTCCTTTTTGTGAATTTTAGAAATTCAGGTTTTACAATTTCTTCCCCTCTAAAATAAAATTTCGTCCTCGAAATTGAACAAGACGGAATAGAACAGAAAACGAATCGGATTTCAGAATTTCTGGGAATGTAACGAACGTTAATCTTATCTCGGAACAAATGGATTTCTTATCAGAATCTACAAACTCATAAATTTCAGAAGTCGAATCAATAATCAAATACTTACAACTGACTATCATATACTCATCAGAATAATGGCAGGCAACGGATGAGATGTAGAAAATCAAACGACAAATTCTAACTTATATAGATATCTAATGATGAGAACAACATATGCATAGACGGAATAAATCCTATCGGCCTCACTAGTCGCAGAAGTACGTGGAGACGTACAAGCTTAAGGCAGACATAGCAATTCATAGGTTCACGCAGACCATAACTATTTCGGATCCCAATCGTACAAAACTTATACGTAACAGATATCGACGAAATCTCACAATTAGGTACGGAATTTCAAACGAACATGAAAAGTGCTAAATAACAGATACAAGTCAAAGTCCATTCACGCATCAACCACAGGCATTTCCCAGACGTCGTATACCTTCAATAAGTTCAGATTATATGATCTCGGTATTATTACGTTGATCAGGCGTCATAATACTTGCATCACATAACAAATTCTTATTGTCACTATATTCGGTCTCGGGTCATGACAAAACACATAACTAATATCATAACAAAACATACCACATACAGATAACATACAGATAGCAAGTAACATACTATAACAAGCCAGATCCACCTGAGTATACTATCATGATGGTCATACTTCATTTCAAGCTGTAATTAAACAACATCACTAAGAAAATAAATAGCAGACGAAACTTACGAGGACTAACGGAAATTTAACGAATCTAGCGGAAAGCAACAACAGACAGGAACTATACTTTCAAAATTTTGTTTTATTTCCATTTATCAAACAAAATTTGCAAAATCGTCTTAAGATGAACTTCCAAAACAAAACTTAATAATCCAAGATTCAATCATCTAAATGAAACAAAAGGACCTAAACTCAAAATCCAATGTCAGAAATTTCTCATAAAGAGGACAACTAATCAGAAGCGCAATTTCCTATTCTTGTATCGGATTAAACCTACTAGTAGCCGTAGACTCCAAATCCGAGTCCACCTCGTATTCTTCCTCGTGTTCCTCTTCTTCCTCTTCTTCCTCACTTATCCATCCGTTCTTGTTTCCTTTACGCTGCGGTAGTAAGCGACTAGCAAAGTCACTTTTCCGATTCCTCTCTTCTTCCTCCGGCACACGATCCACAAAAGCATACAAATCACGACTCTCAGCCCAACCTACTCCTCCATCTTCAAAGAACTTGGGACATCTATCATGATACCTAGTAGTGAAACCTTGGTTGTCAACAACTTTAGTTTTGTACTCCTTCACTACTTTTCCGTCTACATTCTTCAAGGTCAGCTTCTCCTCGATTGTGCATGGCCACATATAGGCCGGAACTCGTATCCTCCTGTTGGTCCGCTTCACTCTACCAAACCTCTTGCAGCCTTTAGCAATGACAACGGCCCACCTCATCCTCTCCTTAGGTTGCCTAGCTGGTCCTTGTTTACTCCTATCAGATGAACTAGAGCGACGAGGGATAACCATCTAAAAGAATAACCAACTATTAGCAAAGCTTAAGCACGATAGTGTACGCAAAGAAGTACGCAGAAGGGAAAATCCTAAATCTACCCACTTCTCACAGGTCATAGCCTAAGCTCTAAGGGTCCTAAAACCTAGAGCTCTGATACCATAAATTGTAACACCCCGACCCGACAAGGGTAAAGATATCACAATACGGTTTCATATCAGAACTTTAAATACTATACGAAAACGGAAGCCTTTACAAAACTTACAAAAGATAATATAAATGACTTAATATTCAAAATAAATCTAAGATCCCTATTTTCAAATCCTGCTCTCGTCTCTACGCTCAACCCAGATCAACTATCCCATAAGCTCATCTTGAATGCTAAATACCTGCCGCAGGAAAAGAAAGTGCAGCTGAGCTTACAAAGCCCAGTGAACAGATATAACGAAACAAAATCTAAACAAAACAAATGTACAAACAACGAAATCAAAATGAAATGATGATGAGGGATCTTTTAGGATTCTGCGGAAGCACAAATATACAGAAATCCAAACAACCACATAACAGTTTAAACACCTCATAGCACATTAATGACACAAACACAAACACATCAGAACAACCAAACACTTAACATATCAAGAATAACAGATTACATATAAGCCAAACGAAGAGTCCCAAATCTAACGGAAACACTTCCTAGAAAATAAACATGGCATTCATACAAATCAATAGATCTACATATAACGCACTTAACTCAATATTGTAGCAGCGGAAATGGCAGACATAATAGCTAAACCAGTTCTCAGATCAAATCCTAACCTTAGCAGAGTTTTAATGTGGCATGTCACGTATACAGTCAGATAATTAACCAATAGACCAGGTTTACAAAATTAACTGAACCATCATACATATTAACCTTCAAAACACTCAATTATACACTAGCACATTCATCTCGCAGATCAACGCATTCACGTAACGATAACAAATCATAATATCAGATATACAAATCATGTTTAAACATATTAATTCTATTTCAGCATAGCAACTAATAATTACTTGAACAAATACGTCATAGCACATTCACTAACATATCATATCAGAAATATCTTTCTTCTTCAAAAGGTAACCTCAGAAAATAATTGGAGTAGCTAGCTCCCAGAATTTTGTGAAGACGCGTATTGCACACGACATCATTCACCAGAAAACATATCGGATAACAGATCAGATCTAGGATGCATCCATACGCCCCTTCCTACATATACAAAATATGCTTCACCATCCAGAGACGTGGCAGAACATCACTCTACTGCCCTAGAGTCATATCAGAGGTGCATCACTGATACGGACATGGAACCCCCATGACTAGTGAAATATTTGGCTTAGGTAACGACTAACTTAAGTCAAACAGATTTTCAGATATGGCGCAGATCATAGTCAAACACAAGGTCATAGATGACACATCAGATAGTTCATATCATAAGGTTCATATTCAGATATTCAGAAATCAGAAGTTCATATCACACTCACAAATCATACATTCATAATCAGAAGTTCATAGTTAAACATAATAAGATTCAACAAATGTGCATATCAGAGTCTTCGTAACACAAGTTCAAATCAGATATTTCATGGTTCAACAAAACATAAGTTCAGATAAGCAACAGATCAAACATTCAGAAGAGGGTTCATAGCAATGGCATTGGGAACCCTAATAAGTAAAATAGAAAAGCAAACGAAAAGAACATCATAAGGGACCTTTACTAAAAAGGTCAGGATATCTGTACCTTAAAGCAAATGAGAGAAAAGCAACAAATGAATGAATCATGAAGATGTAACGTCGCGTCTCCTTCAACGAATCTACACGGATTATGATTTATTTAATACTTATTAGCATCATTAATGTCATAACGGATTAATCTCATTAATACTTTTAGAGTTGTCAGAATATTCTCATTTTTAGTGACAGACGGAATTCCAACATTTTAAAGTATTAGTCATTAATTAACCAAACTTATGGGTTGCAAATGACAAACGGTAAACTTAAGGGTTTAATATGATAATTATCTTATTTGAGGACTTATATGATCATCTTTCAAAGTATAGGGTTTACAAATGTCAAGAACGGATTTTAGGACTCTCTTTCAAAATATTTTACATAATCTTTTATAACTTACATGATTAACCAAGACTCACACGTAACATTGTTCGAATGCAAACCTAATGAGACTATTCATGCAATACTTCCAGTTCCCGACTTAGTTCCTTACACACAATCATAACTCACGCATGTTTACATCACGCTTAGTACTAGCTCATTTACTCTTAATCAATAGTTACTAACGACTCCAAGACCTACCATTCTCACATGAAATAACGAATTTGCACACTTAGCTTTTAACCCTAATCGACTTCCTATTTACGTCCTAGGGTTTCCCATACTTTTAATATCATTTATTACGCATTTAATTTACATATTACTTCTTTTAATGATTTCCACTTTGACCTAGAACGTATATGAAAACAACCGAAGTTACCTCAAAACTCATGCATGCCTCTACACAACTAACTCATACTTGTCGACTCATAATTACTCAGAATTACATATTACACCCTTAACATCTTTAATTATACGATCTAACCTTATATTATCAGATTTACAATTTTAGCCCAAAGGTTTTAGAATTTACAAAACATACCCTTTTAAGTTAATAACAATTTGAATGGTCCTCTAAATATCCAAAATTACACGTTTAATCCTCATACTTATTTTTATACGTTTAGTACCTTTATTTTACTGTTTACAGAAATAACCTTTAAGTTTCATAATTTACAAAACCAACCCAAAACTTTTATTTAAAATCGATTAGTGCAGAATTCAAGAACAAACCCTAAACCTAGGTTTAACCCATCATTAATTCATCATTACTACTGCATTAATTACCCTTAATTATAACAAGCAAACCCTAATCCTTATAAACCCTAATCGTCCCTTTTATTTTCTTTTTCTTATTCATACGCGATCGAATAATTAAACCAAAAAAAATCACACAAGCTTCGAATTCATGAACATGTATTTTATTCAGGTCGTATAACCTATAAGAGTCTCCAGAGAATTCAGATCATGGTCCCAACAATTATTATATGCTCGTTCTCTATATTATACGCTTTTAGAGTTTTAATTCAAAACAATTCCATACGACTTGTTAAATATGCATGAATAATTTTTACAGGTTCTATATGATTTTTAGGACTGAAAATAATATTGGAAACATACCCTTGATGAGATTGGGACGTTAGAACAAAAGAACACACAAACTCCACTCGATAAAACCCTAACCGACCCAGAAAATAACCACGATCAAACCAGCACCTTAGAACCTCGAACCAGATTTTTAACACCTTCTTTACCTTCAAACTCGTCCAAGAAAATAGCTCTAAGCCTTGAAAAATGAATGTCGAATTGTCTAGGGTTTTCTTAGGTCGGCAAAGGTATAATCGGTTTTTAGGGATTAGACTAAACTGTATAATGTGTTTATATATGGCTTTTATAATTTTTATATGGGCTATATAATGTATTGGACTCATAAAAGTTACCATGCATTTTTCTTAAATTACTTTGGGCCTTGTTTCTTAATTTATACACTTTATTAATTAGTTTAAATACTTTTAGGGCCTAAATAATTATATGGCCGATTTTTATACTTTTCAAAATACAAAGATTAAACTTATAAGGTTCTTAAAATTTATTATGATCATATCTGATAATTTTCTGAATTTACATAGCTTATTTGGTACTCTTTAAATTAATTATTCATACTTTGTGATCGTAGGGGTATTTTGGTCCTTTTTGTGAATTTTAGAAATTCAGGAAACCTCTACAAAGGCCTCCAACCAATATAGCAGGTTTGCCAAAATGGCAATTTTATATTTAGTGCTATTTGTTGTTTGTAAATGAAGATCTACATATCTCGTTCCAAGAATCCAAGACCGTATGTTAAATTTATTGCTCATTATGATGTTATATTTCCTCTAAGTCTCCAACGGTTGTTACTTGGTAACTTTATATCAGAATATCATATGGTTATTTGGGATAATATCAAGTTGGTTATTGTTTAGCTCAAAATCAAAACATATACTGTCTCTAACATAACTTTCAGTATGTACTAGTTCCACATATTATCATTATCTAATATAAACAGCCATGAAACTGTTTATTATCAAACTTTCGGTATATATAATGATATAACCGAATACAAGCAATTGACCATAATGGGCCTTAAACAATAAACATAAGTAATGGGCTACGCTAACATAAGTTCGGTTAATAGTAAGAAGGCGCAGCTATGAAACTGTTGCTAACATTTAATCTTCTGCCATGATTGACACCCTTGCAATACCTTCTCGTCAATGTATTCTGAAACTTTAGCCGCCTCCAAATGCCAACCTCCATCAATACTACATCTCTCGAAGCACTTCTTCAAGAGCGACAAAAAGCTCAGTCTGTACACATCATGCTTTGTCTGCAGTTTATAAACTAATCAGACTTTGTAGCTTTTTCAGGAGTAAGAAATGTTACTCGACCCTAATTTTCATTATCTTGACCAGTCATGTTGAGCCTATGACTGTACAAATGTTGCCAGATGCGTGTTTCTCGAAAACAAACAAAAGCTCTTTTCATCAACTACATTTTCTTTTAAAGAATACTATATGTATTTGGGTCATCTTTTTTTTTTTTTAAGGTAAAATAGGATTATACCGGTGAATATATTAAATCAATAAAATGAGTTTAGGGACAGTGGTAATGAGCAGTGGCGGACCTAGCCATAAATTCAAGGTGGTTCCTTGATTTAGTCAAGGCGGAAAAATGAACGAGTACGGTCAATATGTTAGGCCGGGTTAAGTTAAATCGGGTCAGATAATGTCTTGTTTAACACAACTGCAAATCAAAGTTATATATTATGTAAGAAGTACTCGAAGTGTTCACAGCCCTTCAATTCATAGCTAATTAGCATTTACAGTTAAATCGTTAATTGCTACTCATAATACTTTATGATACATTCTTTTTGAAAAGTATACGACAATGAACTATTATTTATAAAGTCATTACTCATTACCTAGCTTAAAAACTTCTATATCGTCCTTGGATGTATAGAGATAGTCATACCGAAAGTCAAATTTAATTAATATATGAAACTTCAATACATATTTCTTCAAACACATTATGGTTTCATTCGCCAAACACAGCCAATATAAAGTTGTAATATAATGTTTCATGTATTGAGATTTGATTTTGATGATAAAATGAATACTTGACCTTATGGCTAACTTCTTTTTTTTAGTTAACAGTTATAAATTAATCTAACTTTTTATTAATGAACTATTGAGCTTTTTGACGATTGATAGCTTCAACATTTATCTATTTTATTGAGATAAGTAACATTTCAAAAAGTTAAAATACAATTATATAAATATCTATTCAGTTTTAACATTTTATAAAAGTATAAGGGTTGAATTATAACTTTAAACAAAAATATGGCTTTTAAGAATAAAAATATAGAATTCACCTCCAGGGCGGAGCCAGGATTTCAAGTTGAGGGGGGCCGATATAAAATTTTAGAGTGATAACGATATAATTCTAGCATATCAAAGCATGAAAATCTAAAACGAAGAGCCAAATGTCTAATAAATTAAAGAAACACGCGTTTTGCACTAATGCAATGCCTTAATAAATCTTGGTAAGAATTTCAATGACCGTTAGCAACTTAGCGATAAGCATTTGGCCTCCTTACTACTAATAAAAAAGGGAAAAATACAGTACCTCTTTCATAGTTAATATATAATTCTTGATTGCCAAACAATTGTAATATGTGAAGGCTATTGATGTAACAATACCTAGAACATCTAAGTTGCTAAAAAAGGAAAAATACAGTACCTCTTTCGTAGTTAATTTATGATTCTTGATTGCCAAACAAGTGTCATATGTGAAGATTATGGATGTAACAATACCTAGAACATCTAGGGGCATTTGACCAAATAAAGTCTGTAGCCGAACAAGTTTTCCTCAACGTCGTATCACCATCTTCAAATCCTTTGTCTCATGAACTAACATTGCAAAAAAATTATATATATTCAAGATCTTAAAACACAAACTTTATGTTAATGATAAATAAGAGTGAATAAGTAATAGTTATCACTAATGAAAGACTAAACCAATAAAAGCATTCAATCCTTATCAGAAAAAATAATTTTTTTGATCTGTTTATTCACTTGTTACACTCCTCTTCCTCTTGACTCTTGAGCTTCAGCAGTTACAATGTTTTTATAAAAGAAACGCAATATTAAATCGGTAATATTGGTAGGGGCCGATTATTCCTATTCTTAAAATATTAGGTTTTTGGGCTATATTATAGTGGACTTATTGGGCTAGTTGGGGGAGGCCTAGCACCCACTAGTCCCCCCATTGCCTCCGCCCCTGCAGTCACCTCACTACCTCGGCTTCTGGGTCATCTTCTCTGTCCACATAAAACCTTAGAATCTCCATTAGAACAAGATTTGAAGATCTGTTTTCTCATGTTTCATTAATCCATTTACTGTCTTTCTTTCTTCTTTTTTAAGTGTAAGGTGGTTCCCATTCAACTTGTAAGGTAGGTCCTAAATTTATTTGTGCATCGCTTCTCAAAAGTTTTAATTTCTAAGGTGGTTCCCGACTTCCCGAGAACCAACCTGGTATACTGTAGGTCCGCCACTGGTAATGAGCCACCCTTTTGACCTAAAAATAAAACTATATACTTTGAACATGCTCAAAGTATAACAACCAAATTATAGCCATAATCTAGAGGACACATAACAATATACACTACTAATCGATGCCCTCCATAATACATGATAACTAGCCATATTCGTTGGCTATACTAGAAATCTTCCAAGTACTCTGCATTTTGTCGACCCGAGCCTTCTTTTTTAAGCGAATAGAGGCTAGCTTAAGTCTAACCATGTCAACCACTATCTTTGCTACCTGCTCAGGGGTTCTATCGCCTTTCCCATGTACTGTATTATTACGCTCTTGCCAAACAAAGTATGAAGATGCCGAGTCGACCTACAATACTCGTAACAGTGTTTTGTTTAGTAATAATAGGTTGAAGCCATGCCGCTTCGACAAGGAGAAATTTATATCAGCCGTATGAACCACGTCTTTCCACACCTGCGATGCGAAGACACACTCGAAGAAGATATGATCATGAGACTCGGGTTGTGTTTTACGTAGTGGACAACGAAGCAGTTTTAAATCGGTATCTCATTACCGACATCCCATTGCCTCGTTCTATCTTGTGTAAGAAGACGTTTTCTCATCACTAGCCACATGTGAATAGCATGCCTCGGAATACTATATGTGTACCAAACTAGATGAAACCAATTGACTTCGTTGCCACGGTCTCGAACACTATGCCACGTGTTCCGAACACTATGCCACGCGTTCCGAACAGAAAAAGTAGATAAAGTGCCATCAAACAATTTCTAATGTAAAGTATCCACATGGTCATTATTTAACGTGGGCACCAGTACCTGATTAAGAATGGGAAACAAGTTGAACCACGGTGTAGGCCGTGCCCACGATCCAGTTACCACCACATTTGCCACCGTATCTTGAAGATCAAAACCCGCATTACTTATGACTTTATAAGAAAAGTGATTCATCAAGGGGATGTGGTCATTCCAATTATCAAACCAAACTGAGGCGTTTTCACCATTGCCTATTACGTACCAGAGATGTGGACTTATTTGATTTCGATTCTGCAAAATCTTTCGCCACCCCCAACTCACATTTGCCATAAGATGAACATCCCAAAAGTTACGTTTTTTCAGCTTGTATGCGGGCATCCACCTTACCCACTCCAAGCCCGCCTTCAGCTTTAGGAAGACAAACATCCTCCCATGACACTTTCGCTTTCCCTCGCTTCATTTCCCCTTGGCACCAAAGAAAACCAACATATCAATTGCTCTATAGCGGGAAGAATAAAAACGGTCATCTTTCTTATGTCTTCACATAGTAATCAAATATATAACAAGCCAACAACAAGCTTCTTATATTTTCAATTTTTCATGAATGGAACACGTACAGTCTTACATGTTATAAAACGAAAATACTCTTTTGTAATGGCATTATTATTGTTTAAAAAAAGATAATCATTTTAAACAATATAGAAACCTCTACAAGGCATGTTGATGTTTATGTTATGTAGTGGTTAATTCGTTGATGTTATGAATATGAAACAACAAGTTCATAAACCGATAAAAACCTATTTGTTTCGGGTTACCGAGTTGGAACCGAACCTGATAAGGTGATAAAAATCTAACCCTAACGTGATCTTTTTAAGCTATCAAGTTTATCGGGGTGACGCGTTGGACCCAATAAGCATATGTAGCCGTGTTAACTCACCCTATAGGTCGGTTATCAGGTTCGGTCGGATCAACATTTTTTTAGCAATATAGAAACCTCTAGAAAGGCCTCTAACCAATATATAGCAGGTTTGCAAAATTGGCTTTTTTGTGCTATTTGTTATCTGTAAATGAAGATCAACAAATCTAGTTCCAAGAATAATCCAAGACAGTATGTTTATTATGTTGCATCGGTATAATATAATGTTTGGTGTTTTGTATTTATATTTCATTCCTCGTTATGATGTTATATTTCCTCTAAGTCTCTAACTATTCGGAGTTTTCATTTGATATCACACGGGTTGATTGACAAATACAAGTTTCTGATGATGACATATTTGGATCCGGGCTTAACCAATAGAGAAAACGGTTTACTTTTGAGCTTGAAATCACGATCTTGTGGCGCACTGTCTATTTGAGCCTTTAAGGTGATGTACTTGTTTGTAATATCTATTGCAAAAACATAACTTGAAATCACGGTTTACTTGTTTGTAACTTCTAGTTGCAAAAACATACGAGCCTTTAAATGGTAAATGTATGTTGAAAAAAAATAATAATTAAAATAACTTTGATGTTAAAAAAATAGTACTAGCAACTTGCATCCTGGCTAATTGAAACCGAAACTACCTGAGTTATGTTAAGTTATAAAAAAAAGAGTTAAGATAAAAAAGCAGAAGAAACACACAACGAGCCTTTAAATGGTAAATGTATGTTGAAAAAAAATAACAATTAAAATAACTTTGATGTTAAAAAAATAGTACTAGCAACTTGTATCCTGGCTAATTGAAACCGAAACTACGTGAGTTATGTTAAGTTATAAAAATAAGAGTTAAGATAAAAAAAGCATAAGAAACACACAACAAACAAGTTTTTGTTGTGTATTTAGTGTTACTTTAGTATTCTAATGAGACTTGAACTTATAAATAATTCATGACATTTGCTTTCCGTCGATGTGGGCTATTCAATCATACAAAAGCTGGTTTTTGTGCTTAATCTTTTTGGGTTTGTAATCCAGAGTCAATATTTACTTGGTCTTACATGTTACAAACTTACAACTAGGGATCATTTCGACCCGAATCTCGAAACCGAACCGGAACCGTACCGGAACCGTACCGATTTTCTACATACGGTACAGTACCGGGACTACAAAATAAGATGAAAAAAAATTGGGAATGTTGGGGGAATCTGAAAAACTCAATTGAAGCTATGTACACACTACACGAAAAACAGTCATATGATCATAAGCCCAATTATTCATGGAAAGGCAACCATACGAGTAACGACTATTTTAAACAGTTAGGTGAGAGGGTATCAATTTAATCTACGTACAAAATTGAAGCTACGTACAAATCCAAAGAACCAACTCGAATATGATTATACAGGGCTAGCTTAATTTTCACAAATTTGATCTATCCTTTTTTCTCAAAATGGTGGGCACAAAAGAGTAAAACAAAAACAGAAGGAACACTTTGACATATGAGCATCTTCGATCAAGTACATGCATCATCCTTGTATGAATTGAATGTGAGTAATGACTCTTTCGTCAAGACAAACATTGGTAATAAACTCATGTAATCCACAACTAGAAAACATTATTTACGAGTCTTTAGTGACATCTAGCATAAATGTATGTATTAGGTGTTGCACGTTCCTAATACATATTTAGTATTATGAAGTGATCCTACAACTTACAACTCTGCCATAAGTTCAAAAATCCTTATAATGTCTATAAAAAAAATCTATGCAACTTGAGGTTGCAAAAAGATACGAACCTTTGAATGGTGATGTAAGTACAAGAAACGGTACCAAATCACAACCTTTTAACTATAATGCAATATAAAATTGGGTACAAAAGTAATAATTAAATTATTTCTGTTATTTTTAAAAGAGTATTAGCAACTTGTAATGTAGTATATTGAAACCGAAGCTAAGCAAATTTTGATCATTTTTAGCATATTGGATCGTGATAGCCACATCCGGTTTTAGTTTCTAATGGTTTTTGTGCTTCGTTTGTATCATGTTTTTTGCCATAACTTTCAAACGTTAGGTCTTGATTTCTACATGGTTTTGTGCTACATTTTTTGGGCATAATAGAGGTCCGGTTTTGGTTTGGTTTGGTTGGTTTTAGCATTTTCAATTATTAAGACGTCCGTTTTCTCTTATTTGTGTCTCGGTTTTTTAGGCTTAGACAATTTTAGCCCTTGAAGAAAGAACGTGCATATGCACTGTTGTTCGTATACACTTGCTTATTAGAATAATACATTCACTTTTTTGTGCTTAATGTTTTTGAGCTTGTTATCCACACTTCATATCTATGACTTGTGTTCTTGTTATATGACAGTTTGATAAACTTAAATTGATACCATGTAAAATAAGGATGTCACATGTAGATCATGATAAAAAAGAGTTAAGTGAAAAGGAACATGAAAAAACCAAGAAAATGACGATGCAAGAAGTTAGTTTTTATTACATCATTGTTTCTCAGTTTAGCTCATGAATGACAATTGAATTTATAAAGAGTTCATTACTTTTACTTTTGATCTATGAATGGATTAGCTATTGAAATAAATAAACAAAAGTACAATTAGGTTTCACTGGATAATCATTTACCTTAATATTGGGTTTAAGCCTAAAACGGCATTTTGTAGTGTTAGGTTGTGAGAACGAGCTAAATGAAAAACAGTCATATGGCCGAAAAACATTGAGGAATCTGTAAAACTTAATCGAAGTTATGTACAAAACTAAAGAACCAACTCGAATATGATTATGCGGCTAGACTGATTCAAAGATGTTTATTATTTGGAAGTTATAGAGTACTATATACTAATTTTGCTCAAGAGATAAATAACTCATACGAGGCTACAAAGAAAAAGTATGTGAGCCGTGGGCGTCACATATATGCCCTATGAAGTAATGTATGGTGAATGTCACGTCCACAAACTAAAACTATTTTTTCCCGTCAATTGTGGCTAGGAAAGAGTCCAATAAAAGTAGAAGGAATACCTTCGATATCCTATGAGCATGTTCGATCAATTACATGCATCATCCCTGCTCCAGTGTAAGTAATGACTCTTTCGTTGAGACAAAGTTTGATAAAAAAAAAAAAAAAAAAAAAAAAAAAAAAAAAAAAAAACTCATGTGATCTACAACTAAAATCCATATGGCGTCCATAAAAAGTCGGTATAAGTTGTGGTTGCAAAAGGTATGGTCCCTTAAACGGTGATGTAGGTTAAAGAAAATATACAAAATCACAACCTTTCAACTACAATGCAAAATAAATTTTGGTAGAAAAGTAACAATTAAATTAGCTTTATTATTTTGAAAAGAATATTAGCAACTTGTATTCTACTTCATTTGTATCATGTTTTTTGGCATAACTTTCAAACGTTGGGTTTTACTTTCTTTATGGTTTTGTGCTTCATCTTTTTGGCCATAGTAAACGTCCGGTTAAGGTTTGGTTTTAGACTAGTATTGTGAATTATGAGGATGTTCGCTTTGTCTTCTTTGTGTCTTTGGCCTTGCCCATGAAGAAAGAAAGTTCGCAAGCACAATTGTTCATATACACTCGCTTATTAGGTAGTAGGTTCGTTTTTTGTGCTTAATGTTTTTTGGCTTGTAATCCACACTTCATATCTACGACTTGTATTCTTGTTATATAAGAGTTTGATATCACAAATTGTAAGATAGCTGTTAAGAATGCTCGTAACATGTAAATAATGAAAAAAGAGTTGAGCGAAAAAAAGTTAAATCAAGGATAATGCAACAAGTTTTTGTTGCACCACCAAGGAAAACTTAAACATATAAGTATTACTTGAACTTATAAAGAGTTCATTACTTTTACTCTTATCTATGTGGGACAAGTTCTTGAAAAAAATTAACAACTCATCTTGACACTAAAGAAACATAAGATCACAAGTTAGATTGAAAACCATGTAGGAAACTATCAAAAGTTAATGCTCGATAAATATATGTTCTTGGGTTATCTTTCTTATTTCTTCACATATTATTCAAATTATATAAGATAACAACAAGCTTCTTATATTTTCATGAATGAAACATGTACTGACGTACATGTCTTTAATAAAATGAAAATATCTTTGCTGTAATGTAGGTATTTTCTAAATCGTTGTGAAAAAAACTCAATTAAATTGATAAAAAAAAGCATCCACCTTACTAATATTATTCATTACAGCTCTATGCAGCTGCTATTTTTATTTCTGGTTCAATTTAGGATTATATGTACATATTAAACGTGTTTTGGTAGAAGAAAGATGAACTTGTTTTGGTTACACGAGTGGAGACCTTTGTTGATAGAAGAAAGATGACCCAAATATTTATAATGTTTCTTTTTAAAACACGGATTATAAAATTAAAACAATCTCTAAATTATTGTTTTGTATCTTGTTTTCAGTTTTTTAACAGGTACGAAAATTGTAAAATATAAAACAACATCGTTACTTTAATTAAGGTTACATATAATGTCTAAGGGGGGAGGGAGTGGTCACCTCATACCCAATACTACCCAAATTGCCACATCATCTATATTCAATAAAAACTCTCAAACTCAAAATTAACCAATTCTACCCTAACACTACCCAAAGTGGAGGGAGTGGTCATCTATTCCTACCCAATTTCTTTTCTTCTTTTTTTTCATATATTTTTAATACATAAAATCACATACAATATTAAAATAAAAACATATCATTTCATTAAAAATAAAAACATTACATAACACTTAAAAAAACTACAACTTAAAAATTGAAACTACAACTTAAAAAAAACATTACATAAGGTGAAATAAAAAACAAATGAAACTACAACTTAAAAATTGCAAGTCCATCCGTGTTTCGCCGCAAGTTCACGTTTTTGGGCAAGAACGAATTCTAACATAGCGGGATCGCGAATGTGATCATGCGGCACCATAAAAAACTTCATCTCCCGTTGTGGATTCTTGAACTTCGCCCCCTCGAGTTGTGTTGCCAACAATTGTTTCGCCAACGCATCCTTCTCGCGTTTTTCTTCCAAATATTGTGTCTTCTTTTGTGTGTAGGAGTTGATTTCATCCTTAATACTTGAGATCGACGAGGAGGATGCGCCTTGCTTCTTTTTCATCTTTCTTGATTCAAGTGGAGGGGTGGGGTCTTCATTCATGTCGGGAATGGTGTTGCTTGCCGATTCATACTCCCCCGACTTCCTTTTTGAAGAATTGCTAGTCGCACCGCCAACATCTTGAAAACATTCTTGCTCCGTCCATTTGTCATGACCTCTGACAACCTCCCACGCCAAGCTATGAGCAAATTGTCTTTTTGTTATTGTATTATAATAATCCGCCTGATCTATTTTCACCATGTCCAAGTCGTTGCACCCACTAGCCTTAGCACGTTTCTACATAATATACAAAATAATAAAAAGTATAACTTATACAAAATAATGTAATTGTAAATAATAAAGTATAGATAATGTAATTGTAGGAGTGATGTTGTAGTGTTGTGGATTCATTTGAGCAGGAGCCATATTATATTGGTAATATTGATGTGGAGATGCGGGTTGTGGAACGTAAAATTGATTCGGAGATGGTTGAGAATAAAATTGGTTTGGAAACGGAGTTTGTTGTGGTTGCGGATGAACGGGTTGAGACCGACCTTGACGCGAGGTGGAGTTTTTTTTACATCTTCTTGGATCCATGATTTTGTGTTTTTGAGAGATTAGTTTTTTTTTTTTTTTTTTTTTTTTTTTTTTTTTTTTTTTTATGTTTGCAACTAGCCGTTGCTATGTCCCCAACGTTCAAAATTTCAAAAAAATCCTCCCCACCACGATCGGCTTCCCAACCCGCTCCACTACCCGATTTTGCCTACCCGACTAGGGCGGGGCGGTGTTACCGATCAAACCGATCGGCACCAAACCCCTACCCGAGTCCACTCCCTCCCCTCTAACAATTACTTATTGTTTTGTATCCTGAAACCGTGTTAGACGTTATGTGTTAGACATTAAAGTAACATAAGATCAGTTTTGTCAAACAATAAGTTTTTTAAAGAATTACTAGCAGGGTACCCGCGCGATTCGGCGGGTACCATGTAACTATATTTTCTGACAATGTAATGTTATGCGACCATACTTTTATTAAACAATTAAATTACAAATAACAATAACTTTAGTTATAACCGTGGAAATAATTTATCTCCTGTTAACCGAAGCTACCACAAACAAAATCTTGATTCTTTCCTTCAGCACAATCACCCTTCGTCAATTTTGGAGCCGACCGACCCAGTTGGACCCTCATGTTGCAATGGTGGCGACTTGGTCGGCGCAGCGGCGACCGAACCATTCAACCGACCACTACGGGCAGCCTAATGGCTTTATTTTTAAATGTTTGGCTTAGTAGTTTGATTAGATTGTACATTGTGGTTAAATTGTTCTATATTTTAGTGAATGTGTAAATTAAATAGTGTATTAATTGTATATGTTGAATAGTGTTTTTTAGTTGTATTTGTGCTTCAAATAGTTTGTACATTGTGTTTTATAAATTATACTTTTTATCAAATGGGTGTTTTAAATATGACATTAATTAACAATGTTGACCAGTCAATATGTATAGGTGTTTATGCATAAAGTAATTGTACATATAGCTTAAGTAGTTGTATTTGCTTAAAATCTATATATGAAAATCTTAAAAAATTAGAAAAGAGAGGGTAATCCCTCCATTATAAGTAGTATAGATAGGCATCATATTTTAGCCAGCAAAAAATGTCTCATGCTTTGAGTTGTTCACCTTTTCCCACCATTTTTGAATAGCACACACAAGTTTTTGATGATGACATCTTTGGTTCAAGGCTTAACCAATAAGCAAAACGGTTCACTTCTGAGCTCAAACTCACTCTCTTTTGGTGCACTGTCTATTTGAGCATTTTGGTTATGTACTTGTTTATAGTCTCAATTAACAAGTGTTGAATGACTAAGAATCGACATAACATGAAGTTGCATAAAAATGTGAACCTTTGAACGGCGACTTAAGAAGAAGAAGAAGAAGAAATTAAAGGTGCCAAATCACCACCTTTTAAATATGGTACAAGACAAATTTGGTTGATACTAACAATCAAAATAGCTCTATTATTTCGAAATTATCAATAGTAACTTCTATCGTTGTTAATTGAAACCGAAACTAAACAAATTATGATCGTTTCAAGAATATTGGACAGTTAACACGTTCGGTTTTGGTTTCTATAAATGGTTTTGTGCGTTGGGCATAAAGTTTTTCGAGAAGTGAAAAGATTATACCAAGTACCTTTATAACATTCTGGAATACCATAACGACATCATATAACCAAACTGAATAACAGCAAAACCTGACTCGAATGCGGCAATAGACCCTGGCTCGGGCACGCTAGATACGAAACCAACTAAACAAATTTTGATCCTTTTTTGCATATTACATCTTTAAAACGTTCGGTTTAATTTCTAAATGGTTTTGAGCTCCATATGTATCTTCTTTTTGCGCATAACAGTTAAATCGTTTGGTACTAGTTCCATATATTATCACTATCTAATATGTATAGTTCATAAAACTAAATGTTTTTTTTTCTTTTTTAAACATAGAGGAAACAATCAATTTTGATCAAGATAACAACTTATTTAATACTTAAAAGTCAAAGAATTTATTCAAGTTGTAGTAAACATGTGTTATAAGTGATCAAATACGTCACCAAGAAGTAATGCCTTCCAACAAAAGTAGAAGGGACACTTTCATGACCGACTGAGATTTTTCGATCAAGTACATGCATCGTCCTTGCAGTAATGTGACTAATGACTCTTTTATCGAGACAAACATCGGTAATAAATGTTGGTTTTATGGATATAAATTAGTAGACGTGAGTTAGGATCGAACTCGAGACTATGGGATTGCACACTTTACGTATGAGAATTTAAAGTTAATAATTAAATATAAATGTTGTATTTATTTATTTATTAAACGAAATAACTAACGGACGTTAAGTAATTAATGTAATGGACTAACGGTCGTTAAAGGTATTTGGAAAAGGACTTAATTGCAAAGTTTGGAAGATTCCGGAACCCCTTGGTGAGGTTTAGAACCGATCGGCCTAAGGGATTAGGAAACAATCCACAACTTGTTCACCAAGTTTGCTTGGCTATATAAACAAGGCTTAGGGTCTTGTTTTTGCATCTCTTGTATTCACAAGCTAAACCTAAAATTGTTTTGTGTGTGTTTTGTCCAAACCGATCGGCCACACCTTTTGTGGGTGTCGATCCTTAAACTTTTCCACATCAAGTTATTCGTTTACTAAAAACTAGCATTACCTTAATTCGGTTTAGTACGTGTGTACAAGAACATAGTAATAACATACTTTTGTTATTGTCTTGGATTGAATTACAAAACGGTAAGGGGTAATTCATATAATCCTAACTAAATCAAATTAGGGTTCATCCGTTGCTAGTTTGTGGATTTGATTCTTGTTCGGCTAGAATCAATAAAAGGTACGCATATTCTTTTATGTTAATTAATTATTCGTTAATACATCCTATACGCTTCCGCACTATTACTTTGATGTTTTTGTGATTATTTATTTGAATGTCTTGATATATAATTCCAACAGTGGCATCACGAGTCATTGGTTTTAATGAGTAATTAATTACATAAACGCGTAATAAAACAAATACTTGTATGTTGTTTGCTATGTTTTCTAGGGTTTATGCTTTATTTATGTTTTGGTCGAATTTTTTTGTAAATTGGGGCGTACCCTATTTTTTTAAAGTCGACATATACATATTTTTTTTTTAGAGTTTTGAAAATTGTTTGCTAACCTTATTAAAACCTAGAATTAATATTGATTACGTGATTAATTCATGAATAATTTGTTATGTGTCATGGAATTTTTATATGTGAATCTTGTGACTTCTTTGTATAAATTGTTATGATATCCATGATTATACATGCATGTTAGTCATGGATAAGTTGCTTTGATATATTGTTTAATTGTTGAGACATATTTATTTATGATAAATCTTGAATTGGGGAAGACTCCAATTATATATATATTAATGAATCAATTATGTGCAATTTGGTATAATTAATTAAGGGTTTACGCAATCGATTCATCGATGTATGTGGCTCACTTTCTATTGTTGGAGTGAAAACCCTAAATTAATATATACATTAATTTAACCTAGATATTGATTATTAATAGGGTTTTATCGAATAAGTTGCATGTGGCTACTTGTTTACACGTATAAAATTGTTTATTATGTGCGCATTGTTTTTTAGTAGTTTATTTTTTATTTGTTACTTGTTTGTTTAATATGTTAGACAGTTTTAAGCAAAGGGTAATTTTGAATAGAAAAATAATACGGACTAAACAATGGCAAAATTTGATTTGTTTTGGAAGAGTTAAGTTTTCAATAGTTTTATTGATTGGTGACTTTGGTACAATGACTGAACGGCTCACCCATTCGAATGAACTATAAAGGGGTTATTTAAGAAGTGCGCACAGTAACACTGAATGGATGTCTAAGGTTATGCGTTTGCGCTTACCTGGTCCTCTGCCCTCTGTAAGTTCGAATGGAGCTACTTAGTAAGCCATAAAATGTACAAGCTCATCTTAAGGGCGAATTAGTTTTAATTCCATGCGCCACTTCGGTGGTAATTATCCGAAACACTAAGTGTTTACACTTATGCAAAAGTACGGTATAATGGATGATAATTAATACTAAATTCCTTGATTGGTGAACCCAATACCTCAATCAAAACTTTGATAATTTGATCTTTATGAATTGGTAATAAAAAGTTTTTTTATTAAATTTATGCTACAAGATGAATGCATGACATCTTTGTACATATTTGATTTGACCACATAAAATCAAAACTAGTACCCTTTTAAATTAAGAATATGCCATCTAATTAAAAGAAACACTTGAAGTTGCAATTTACGTCATGACAGTACTTGGCGAGATTGTAATGGAGAGGTAAATCTCTATGTAAAGTCAGACCTTACATGGACATATTTGCAGTTCTTTAAGTTAGACACTTAAGTTGAGTAGGAAGTGAGACCTGGACTCAATGGCATAAGATGGGATGAAACATGTTTATATTTGCAATAGCGTTGGAAAATATAAATCCCATAATGATCTAGGAGTTGGAAATTGTTTGCCAATTAATGTTCGACAGATTACCTTATTATATGCGTTTGTTGCTAGCAGATCAACTGATGTAATGAACCTATGATAATTTGGATCCTAGTTTTTGAGAAAATTTTATGGTTATATATTACCGTTGGGTATATTTATTTTCTTGAAAAGTGTATTATCGAAAATACTAATACTTGAACTTTTTTCTGTAGAAATGGCTCAAAACACCGATAACACTAACACTGCTCTAAATTCTGCTTTCAAAAGTTTTTTTGATCGAGAAAAGTTGACTGGCTCTAAGAATTTCAATGATTGGCACCGCTCTTTGAGAATTGTTTGTAGAGTTGCTGACCGTATGAAATATCTTTATGAACCTTGCCCTGCTAAACCAACTGGTCCTGAAGCTACTCAAGCTCAAAAGGACGAGTGGAAACTGGAGTATAAGCGTCATAATGATGTGGCTTGTCTTATGTTGGGAACAATGGAATCTGCTCTTCAAAAGCAGTTCGAACATTATTTCCCATATAATATGCTCAATGAACTTCGAACTATGTTTAAGAAACCAGCTGCCGTCGAGATTTATGACTTGACCGACGCGTTACACAGTTGTAGGCAGGGAGAGGGTAAACCCGTAAGTGCTCATGTACTTGAAATGAAATGGTACATGGACCAACTAAAAGCACTTGGCAAAACTTATGAGGATGACATGGCTGTGAATCTGATTAATAGATCCCTTAACAAGGATTTTAATGGTTTTGTCAGAAATTTCAATATGTACTGCGTGGGGAAGACAGTTACTGACCTACACGCATTGCTCATTGATTATGAGAAAGGGTTGCCTCAAAAGGTTCCTACCGCCCAGGTACTTGCTATTCAGGGTGGAAGAATTAATAAGCAAAAACCGCAGCGTGCGAACAACAAGAAGGGGAAGGGTAAGGGAAAGGTTGACAAAGGCAAACAGGTGATGGCCTATCAACCTCAACCCAAGAAGAACCCTACTCCTAGGAAGGATAATCCTAAAAAGGATCAAGCATGCCACCACTGTAAGAGCGTTGGGCATTGGAAGAGAAACTGTGCTCTCTATCTTGATGAATTGCGGGCAAATAAGATGAAGTATGAAGGGTCTGCGGGCGCCGGTACTTCAGGTAATTTATTTGTCATTGAATTATTTACTCTAAATCATAATAATTCCTGGGTATATGATACGGGCTGTGGTATTCACATTTGTAATACACTGCAGGGGTTTAGAGTGAAGAGGAAGCTTGCCTATGGGGAGCAATATCTGCACGTGGGAAATGGCGCACATGCAGCTGTTGAAGCCATAGGAACGTTTAGTTTAGTATTGCCTTCGGGCTTAGTACTGTTATTGAAAAATTGTCGTTACGAACCTTCTATAATTAGATGTGTTGTTTCCTTTTCAGTATTGTTGGATGATGGTTTTACTCATACTATTTCACATAATGGAATTGATATTTCTTTAAATGGTGTATTTTATTTTAAAGCAATTACTGTGAATGGTGTGTTTGAAATTGATATGATTGGAAATGAATCTAACAATAATAATAATTCAATGTTTAGCATTAACAAGAAGATAAAGTTAGACTTGAATTCTTCTTATCTTTGGCATTGTAGACTTGCTCATATAGGCAAGGCTCGCATGCATAAGCTGCAACAAGAAGGGCTTTTGCAAAATATCAATGATGAATCATTTGATAAATGTGAGTCATGCATATCTGAGAAGATGACTAAGAAACCTTTTCGTAGCAATATGGAGAGGGCTTTTGATCTACTTGGTCTTATTCATACTGATGTGTGTGGACCACTTAGACATGTGTCAAAGAGAGGTGCTAGCTACTTCTTAACCTTTACTGATGATTTCAGCCGTTATGGTTATGTTTATTTACTTAAGCATAAACATGAGGTGTTTGAAACATTTAAGGTTTTCAAAGCTGAAGTAGAACTGCAATTGGGAAAGAAGATTAAAGCTCTTCGATCCTATAGAGGAGGCAAGTATCTAAGCCAAGAGTTTAAAGATTACTTAGCTGAGAATGAAATTGTCCAGAATCTCACTTCTCCATATACTCCACAACAAAATGGTGTATCTGAGAGAAGAAATCGTACATTGTTGGACATGATATTATCTATGTTTAATCTTACCACTATACCTTTATCCTCTTGGGATTATGCTTTAGAATCTGCTGTTCGTATTCTAAATATGGTTCCCACAAAGAAGGTTGATAAGACACCATATGAAATATGGCATGGTAAAGCTCCTAACCTGTCTTATTTAAAGGTCTGGGGTTGCGAGGCGTATGTTAGACGTGACTCAGCAGATAAACTCCAACAAAGATCTGTAAAGTGTATCTTTGTAGGATACCCTAAGGAAACTATGGGTTACTACTTTTACTATCCAACTGAGAATAAAGTAATTGTTGCTAGGTATGGAGATTTTCTTGAAAAAGATCTTGTATCTCAAGAATTCAGTGGGAGAGTTTATGATCTGGAAGATGATCATGAAGATGCATTACCTTCTGAAAACACTAACGTACTTCCGGTAGAACCTGATAGTCTGGGTCCTCCACCAGAAGTTGAAGTGATTCCCATTCGTAGATCCGTAAGGAATATACGTGCACCTGAACGTCTATGTCTTAACGTAGAGGTTGAGGAAACTATGTTAGGAGATCTTGGAGAGCCTACTAGTTATAAAGCTGCCATGGCAAGTCCTGACAAGGCTAAATGGCAGGTTGCAATGAATGGGGAAATGCAATCCATGAGAGAAAATGAAGTCTGGGTAGAGGTTGAATTACCTCCAAACGCCTCGGTGGTTGGGAGTAAGTGGCTCTATAAGATTAAGACTGACATGGATGGCAATGTACACGTCTATAAAGCTCGTCTAGTTGCGCAAGGTTTTACTCAAACTTATGGCATTGATTACGAGGAGACCTTTTCTCCTTTAGCGAACATTAGAGCTATTAGAATTCTCATAGCTATAGCAGCATACTATGACTATGAGATATGGCAAATGGATGTCAAAACCGCCTTCTTAAATGGTCGCTTAGATGAAGACATCTATATGAAGCAACATGAGGGGTTCGTGAATCCACAATTTCCAAACCGTGTATGCAAACTTCAAAGGTCCATTTATGGATTGAAGCAAGCATCAAGGCAATGGAATAAAAGATTTGATGAAGAAATCAATAGGTATGGATTTATTCAAAATCTTGATGAGCCATGTGTATATCACAAAGTTAGTGGGAGTGATGTAATTTTCCTAATTCTTTATGTCGATGACATATTAATTATGGGAAAAGACATTCCAAGTATGCAAAATGTTAAGGCATATCTTGGGAAGTGTTTTTCCATGAAGGATTCAGGAGAAGCTGCATATATTTTGGGAATCAAGATCTACCGAGATAGGTCAAAGCGGTTAATTGGTTTAAGTCAAAGCGCTTACATTGATAAAATATTGAAGAGATTCAGTATGCAAAATTCCAAGAAAGGATATTTGCCGATGGAAGTAAAGCATGGCTTATGTAGCGATATGTGTGCTTCAACACCTGCTGAGGTGGCACGCATGCAGAAAGTTCCTTATGCTTCGGCTGTAGGATCTATTATGTATGCTGTGAGATGCACAAGGCCAGATGTGGCGTTCGCTCAAAACATGACCAGTCGATATCAACAGAATCCGGGTGAACTTCACTGGATTGCTGTTAAGCATATTCTGAAGTATCTCAGAAATACTAAAGATATGTTTTTAGTGTATGGTGGAAATCCAGACACAGAGCTTGGTGTTACAGGTTACTGTGATGCGTCCTGGCAGTGTGATAAAGATGATACGAAGTCTCAGACGGGTTATGTCTTTGTCATCAATGGAGGAGCAGTTGACTGGAAGAGCAAGAAGCAGAGTACGATTGCGATGTCTGCGACAGAAGCCGAATACATAGATGCTTCGGAAGCTGCAATGGAGGCTGTTTGGATTAGTAAATTCATTTCAGGGCTTGGTGTTATGCCTTCAATTGAATCGCCTATTGATATGTATTGTGACAATTCTGCTGCAATCATATTTGCCAATGAACCTGGAGTCATGAAGGGCACCAGACATTTTCTACGGAAGTGTCACTATGTTCGGAAACAAGTCCAGGAAGGTGAAATAAATCTACTGAAAGTTCACACAGATGATAACTTAGCTGATCCGTTCACTAAGGATTTAGCTAAAGACAAGCTTGTAGGACTTGCCAATGGAATTGGACTTTGTTTAGCTAAAAGTTTCATGCATAACTGTGATTAGTATTTGGATAAAGGATATTGTAAAACATTTATTATTTTCAATGAAATAAAGTTTGGATTATGTTTATTTTCATTTATAATATTGTTGTCCTATATTTGCATGTTTAATCCGTAAATAACTAAGTTATTTTAAATGTCCGTTGTCGATTAATGATATGGGAGTATCATTAAACTAAGACAAATCTGAGAGATGTGGTAGAATATACTTGAAAGTATATTGATGAGAATGCATACCAATTTCAGATGATATTCAATGAATTGAATATAGGACTTATCCCAACTACATAATTTACTTTGTGGATATTGTTATAAGTAAATTATGAATAGTTATCCTCAGACTTGAGATACCAGATAAGTGTCATGAATGTAGTGCATTTCTGTTGAACAACTTAACGCTATACGTAACTGGTAGTCATAAGGGTTGTTTTCAGAAATGTTACAAAGTTTGTGGGTTATTCTTGTAGTCAAAATAGAATTTGTTCCTTCAAATTTATTTGGAGTTTAATACTGCTGGGCCCCTCGTAGGGTTGACAAGATGTTTGTGCGGCCGCACCCAAATCTCCCCTAAATATGTTTAGATGATTCGGTAATCTTGGTCAATCACTTACAAACGAGAAACAGAATAGTTATATAAAGAATGACTTAATTCCATATCTTTATTTAACGTGGTATTAGAAACAAAAGGATAATAATAATGAGAAATCATTAAAAGGTTTTCCAGGAGCCTTGCTCGAGTTGTACTAGATGCATCGAAGTGTTGCTAGACGCTAACCGAATGTGATCACTCTATTAAGATATATCCAAGTGGGAGCTGTTGGTTTTATGGATATAAATTAGTAGACGTGAGTTAGGATCGAACTCGAGACTATGGGATTGCACACTTTACGTATGAGAATTTAAAGTTAATAATTAAATATAAATGTTGTATTTATTTATTTATTAAACGAAATAACTAACGGACGTTAAGTAATTAATGTAATGGACTAACGGTCGTTAAAGGTATTTGGAAAAGGACTTAATTGCAAAGTTTGGAAGATTCCGGAACCCCTTGGTGAGGTTTAGAACCGATCGGCCTAAGGGATTAGGAAACAATCTACAACTTGTTCACCAAGTTTGCTTGGGTATATAAACAAGGCTTAGGGTCTTGTTTTTGCATCTCTTGTATTCACAAGCTAAACCTAAAATTGTTTTGTGTGTGTTTTGTCCAAACCGATCGGCCACACCTTTTGTGGGTGTCGATCCTTAAACTTTTCCACATCAAGTTATTCGTTTACTAAAAACTAGCATTACTTTAATTCGGTTTAGTACGTGTGTACAAGAACATAGTAATAACATACTTTTGTTATTGTCTTTGATTGAATTACAAAACGGTAAGGGGTAATTCATATAATCCTAACTAAATCAAATTAGAGTTCATCCGTTGCTAGTTTGTGGATTTGATTCTTGTTCGGCTAGAATCAAGAAAAGGTACGCATATTCTTTTATGTTAATTAATTATTCGTTGATACATCCTATACGCTTCCGCACTATTACTTTGATGTTTTTGTGATTATTTATTTGAATGTCTTGATATATAATTCCAACAATAAACTCATGTAATCAATAACTAAGAAACCTTAAAAAGTGGTTCTTTTTTTATGACATCTAGCAATGATATATATCCAGTCACACGTTCCTAATACATAAGGGTGAGCATATGACCCAAACGGACCGGACCGAGACCGGACCGACCACATTCGGTTCGGTCCGCGGTCCCGGCTTTTGGGCTAATTGGTCCTCGGTCCGGTCCAGAACAAAACCGACGAATTTGGCCTTGTTGGACCGGACTGACCGAAGGACCGACCAGACCGGTCTGGACCGAGACCGGACCGACCACATTCGGTCCGGTCTCGGTCTAGGGTTTATGCCAAAATCGGTTTTCGGTCCGGTCCGGTCTTGGCCGGTCCGGTCCGGTTTTTGGACCATGCACACCCTTACTAATACATATGCTTTGATAAAGTGCGGCTCGAGCTCAAGTTACCAGACAAAAGCTCGACTCGTTTACTCCTCTATCCACTCTTCATATTTGCTCGTATTCATGTTGCATGCTCGTTTTACATGTTACGACCATTCTAAATTGTTATTTTACAGGGTATCAAATTAAGTCTGTTTTGCGGTAATTTATTATGATCCCATGTCACAAAAAAAGAGTTTGAAGTAAAAAGAAATGATATTAAAAAATCTAAACTTTTTGTCAAATCAGTCTGCATTTTGTTTAACAGTTGAACGACGCTCGAAGTTATAAATAGCTCATCACTTTTACTTTCTATCAATGTGGGACAAAAATTGAAATATATTACAAATCATGTAAGCCATCAAAGAGCATAAGATAACAAGAAAATTGAAAACCATGTAACCTTACCGAAAAGCTCGAAACCCATGCCCTCGTTATATATCGGTAAACATAAATCAAGAAAAACCAGGAGTCAATTTTGGTATGGATGTCGGCGTATGTTAAACATTTACATACCTGTTTAAAACCTTAAATGTTTGACAAAATAGTGTAAGAAACTCTCTTATGGCATTTTGTAGTGCTAGATTGTGAAACGAGTTAAATGAAAAACAAGCATATGGTCAACAAGGCGACGAACGTTGGGAAATATGAAAAAACCAAATCGAAGCTACGTACAAAACCAAAGAACCAACTCGAATATGATTATCCGACTCTCATGAACACCTATTTTTCGATTGTGTTTATTCTTCGCTGGTGTGGTCATTTATCAGGAATTTTCCGTTTATGGATATGATTTGTCCTCGTATGGAGAGCATTGTTGCTGCTTTAACTCATGTTTCTCACAAGAGATCAGCTAAGAGTGTTATTGCTAGACTTGTTGCGTCGTCGACTTATTTTATTTGGCAAGAGCGAAACAATCACATTTTCAAGAAAAGGTCGCGCAAGGTAGAGCAGTTAAGAGATGATATAATATATATGGTTAGGCTTAAGTTAATGTCCCTTCGTTTCAAAAATTCTGCAAGTGTTGTGCGTTTCTTGGACTAGTGGCAAATTCCAAAGTATATTATGACTAATGGCGTGTAAACTTCATCACTGGTCATTGTATGTTTGGTTCTCAATAGGGTTGTTTGGGACGTGCATGTATAGGGATACATGCATTAGGTTTTCTTTTGTTCTATATTATGTTGAAGGAATTACATAAAACTTTTAAACGTTTGGCATGTCAAACCTAGTTGGTGTAGTTTTCACGCTTGTTTAGAGCGTTTAGGTTAATATGGTGCACAACCATATTCCTTTTTACGTTTATGTTATTTTTTGGAGTTAATATATTTACCAGGGTAAAACCCTTTACAAAAAAAATGATTATCCGACTAGACTGATTCAAAGTTGTTAATTATTTGGAAGTAAAAGAATAATTGATACTAATTTTGTTCAGGAAAATAACTCATACGATGCTACATATAAAAAATAAATGAGTTGTCGACGTGACATATATGCCGTATAAAGTTGTTAACCGGTATTCGATCTCCAGGTTGTTTGCAAACTTTTTTCTAACTATCTCATGATGTTTACCCAACGATGTTTGAACACGAATCTCTTTTGAAACATTTGGTTGTCTCATGACTCTCACCACTCAGCCATCTTGAAGATAATTTGAACCAAGTACGAAAATTCTCAATAATAATAGCAAATATTCGTATTTGTAAAACATATAATTTCATGCATACACTGTTAACTTCAAAATTGAAAACTTTTTATTCTGAAAAAAAGAGTTTTATAGTGCTTATTGAAATTTGAAAATGTACTCTCGCTTGAAATTAACCATAATAGTAAGGTTAACATTTATTTAACGACAAAAATATAAACCTTTAACATAATAACAAAATTAAGTGGGAAAAAAATAGAAAATGACACACGCAACAAACTAGTTTTGCGTTCGGCCTTCTCTTTTTTTTCATAGCATGTGAGCTATAGTAATAAAGAGATCATCACTTTTACTTTCTATCAATGTGGGATAAAAATTGAAATAAATTAACAAATCATGTAAGGCATCAAAGAAACATAAGATCACAAATAGATTGAAAACCATGTAACCTTACCGAAAAGATTGAAACCCCTACGTTATCGGTAAATATAAAACAAGAAAAACTAGGAGTCGATTTTGGTAAGGATGTTGATTGTTGGCTTATGTATTACATTAACATACCTGTTTTAATATTACAACGTTTGTACAAACTGTGTGGTAAACTATCTCTTGTGCATACTGAAACCATATACAAAAGAACAATTAGGTTTGATTAAATTGTCCTTAATTGAAAAGCTTCACATCTATGCCCCTCCTAATCAAAACTATCTCTGTTTTGATTTTATAACCAATGTTTAAAAAAGAAAAAATATACCACATATATTTGGTTCGTCTTTCTCCTATCAACAAAGGGCTCCACTCGTGTAACCAATAAAACCCGAAACAAGTAGAAACGCAAATTGACCTTTTTTTATATTTGGTGCTTCTTGTTATCTGTCAACAAAGCTCAACAAATCTAGTTCCATAGACCTTATCAATGGTTTATTCCTAGATAAAACCCGAAACAATTACAAACGCAACAAGCAAGTTTTTGTTATGTTAAATTTATCAGGTGAAATATATGAGTAACAGTTTAAAATGTTAAAGATCTTATGAAAAAAGAGTTAAGTGAAAAAAAAAAAAAAAAAAAAAAAAACACATCTAAGGACACGCGACTTGCTTTGCTTTCATATGTAAATGACACTTGAACTTATAAAGAGCTCATTACTTTTACTTTCTATCCATGTGGGAAAACTGTTGAAACAAATTAGATTGAAAACCATATAGGAAACTATAAAAAGTTAACGTTTTATCATTAGAGTCTTTTTAAATAATATATGTGTTTCGGTCATCTTTCTTATGTTTTCACATGTTAATGAAATAATATGAGTTCTAAAGATTTAAAAATGATGAAACGTTATACTCATATGTCATGACTCATGGATAATGAGCAAACATTAATTTTGTGTTATGTAGAAGACAACGGTAGTTACTACCATTCCTCATGGTTCGATCACACAATAGCTTTTGTAACCGTAGTTACTACCATACTCATTTTGTCCCTGTGGTAAAAACGTGGTTGAACCCAAAAAAGTCATTCTTTGCAACTAGGGATGGCAATGGGCGTGAAAAAACCCGCAACTCGCGGGTACTCGCACATAAATAGGTGGGTATAATCGTTAATTTTCACCCACTGGTGGGTTTGAGGGTGAAAATCTGTACCCATCAGTGGGTGGCGGGTGGGTAACGGATGAGGCATACCCATTGCGGGTAAACCCATAACACCCATTTAAAATACCCACGGGTATACCCTTCAAAATACCCGTGGGTGCACCCATAAACCCATGCTAAAATTATTCATAATAAATAAAATATTTATGATATTGCATGGTATATATTTAATAGACCATGTCTAAAAAAAACACATCAACCTAATCGTTTGTTTGTGTTTCAAGACTAAAAAGAGAATATGAAAGATCAGATAATCAGAGTTGTATACATGTGATTTAGTGTAATGATGTTCAATTGCTACTTTCATACATGTGTTTAAGTATTTTGTGAACTTGAAATTTGACAAATTGATTGGTGTCTTGTTATGCAATTTCTTAGCTAGTATTCATCTCATGGTTTTGTAATTTTATTGTGTTACACTAACCCATGGGCAATAAGTACCCGCGGGCATGGGAATGGGTAGAAAATTGTACCAATTGACGGGTGACGGGTGGGTGACGGATGAGGAAAAAACTACGTGAGCGGGTGACGGGTTAGAGGTACCCGTGCCCATTACTCACTACCCACGGGTGCCATCCCTATTTGCAACTTGGTAATAACTTGTACCTTTCATATTACGTATATGCATTTCATCATGAAGCCTTAGCAGCAAAACTTATTGATTGAGCTGATTGTTGTAACTGAGCTTGCCTAAAACCTCAAGTTGGTATGACAATCTTTATCCCGTAGAGTCAAACTTTCTAATGAAAACCCCATTAGATATGCTGTGTTCTCGCAATGTTAGTAAGCCAACAACATAGTCATCCTTTACAGATTTAGCATTCCCATAGGCAACTACTTTCTAGACACCATATGCATCGATCACCTACACTATAATGTTCATTGAAAACTTCGTATGGTTTAGCACTTTTAGTCAATCCATGTATAAATGTTGACGAAATATATACATTATACTGAGTTAAGAACTAACCCCTAATGTGTGTAGTAATCTCCGAAGATCTTTGAGAACTACCAGGGGTTCTCATTCGATTGATATCATAGGCGTCAACTGACACATACAAGTTTTTGATGATGACATCTTTAGATCAGGGCTTAACAAATAGGGAAAACCGTTCACCTTTGAGCTTGAAATCACTCTCTTGTGGTGCACCGTCTATTTGAGCCTTTATGGTTATGTACTCGTTTATAAAACTCCATTAACAAGTGTTGAATGACTAAAAATCGATATAATTTAGAAGATGAAAAAAATAATATATGAACCTTTGAATAATGATTTAGGCAGAAGAAAATGCACCAAATCACCAGATTCACCACCTTTTAACTAAAATACCAGAAAAATATCGAAGAAAATAAGAATCAGAATAGTTGTATTATTTTAAATATAGTATTAGCAACTTGTATTGTAGTGAACTAAAACCGAAACTTAACAAATTTTGATCGTTTTAAGCACATTGCATAGTTACCACATTCGGTTTTGGTTTCTAAATGGATTTGTGCCCCATGTGTATCATGTTATTGGGCTTAATGTAAAAACGTATGGTTGTGGCTTCATGTTTTTGGGATATCGAATTATTAAGGTGTTCGTTGTGTTTTCTTTGAGTCTCGGGTTTTTAGTCTTAAACCATTTGAGCCCATTCATAAACGAACTACATAAGCGCACGGTTTGTTTTTTTTATGCATAATGGTTTTGGCTTGTAATCTACACTTCATATTTAGGACATGCGTTCTTGTTATATACTCGGTTTTAATCACATGTTACTAAGAAAGATTAATGGAAAAGTGAAAAAAATAAAATAAATACGAGAATTATCACATTGTTTTTTATCTCATTAACATAGAATTCTTTGTTGACATTTGAGCTTATAAAATGTTCATTACTTTTATTTGCTAACAATGTGGAAACCTCCACTAAGGCCTCCGACCAATATTTACATATGCTTGTGGTACATGAACTTGCCAATTCATATACTACGATATCATTATAGAACTTGTAGCTTGAGATTGTTGTTAATAAGCTTACCTAAACGCCAAACTTGGAATGAAAATGGTAATCATATCGGGTTGAACTTTCTTCAAGAAATGCCATTTGATATGCTATATTTTCTTCATGTTAGAATGCCAATATAGTCATCCGTTTCAAATTCGGGTTTTCCAGAGGTTACTACTATTCCGACATGATATGCATCGATCACCAACTCAAATCTATCTAGCGATAAGCAGTGTCTTTGATCTAGGATTTCTTTTTTGTTAAATCGAATAATGTAATACAAAGATACCAATAACGCAACAACTGTTAAGTTCACTGAAAACTTTGTAAGTATTTAAATCACTTGGTAGCCATTCTAAAAAATAAAATAAATTAAATCACTTGGTAATGTTGACTAGACTTTCCTTCTAGTAAATCCATGTAGGATTGAGATCCTCTAATGTTCAATTCAACATGATTGGTAATGTTGTGCTTGTTGTAATTGTACATTTGAATTAAATTAAAGTAAATGCTTTGCAATAATGGCATGTACAATTACAACAAGCATAACATTACCAATCATGTTAAATTGAACATTAGAGGATCTCAATTTAATGTTGAATAAAATATAAGGTAAATGGTCTAAAAATGCATAAAACTTGTCACTTTTCTTTTTTGTATGCTACAAACTTTTAATTTTCTATTGTAGCATCAAACTTTTTCAATTTTCCTATTTTAGCATCCAACTTCCTTAATCATTCTATTGTAAGCATCCAACTTCCTTAATCTTCTATTACCACCTCACTTTTTTTTCGCTACAGGGCTACAATAAGAAAATTAAGAAAGTTAAATGCTACAACAGAAAAATTAAAAGTTTAGAGCATACAAAAGTAAAACATGTGACAAGTTTTATGCATTTTTATACCATTTGCTCTAAAATATATACACTATACTCTCCTGGTACAATTGTTCATGTACACTTGCTTATTAGAATAACAAGTTCGTTTTTGTGCTTAATTTTTGGGCTTGAAATCCACATGTCATATGTACGACTTGTGTTCTTGTTATATTATAGTTCGATACCACAAATTATAACAAAACTTAAGTTGTGACTATATAAAATAATGATCACGAAAAAAGACTTAAGTGTAAAGAAAAAAAAAAAGTTTAAGTGAGAAGGAAAAAAAAAGGAAAAAATGAGTTAAGTGAGAAGAAATAAAAAAAAAAAAAAAAAAAGTCAACACAAGGACTGATGCAACAAGTTTTTGTTGCTTTTGCTCATATATACTTTTAAGTAAATTACAAAAATGGTTTCTATGGTTTGGGTTGACTTTCACTTTTAGTTCTTTGACTTTTTTTTCACGTACAATCACCAACTCAGAAACGATTAACACTCATAGTCATTTGACCAAACGACGTTAGGTTTGACTGTTAAGCACCCATCATGTGACTTGCACATGAGGGTATTATGGTCATTTTATTCATATACCCATTTCTTCTCTTCTTAGCCCCACCAGTATAACTTCACACACACATCACTCATCCTCCCCATATAACAAAACCCCAAAACACACACATTAGATCAAAATCAAAACACACACAAAAACTTGATGACATAACAAAAATCCATTCACCACGACTTATCCCTATTTCACCATCATAACCTGAACCCTAGAACCACCACTTCCTAAAATCTATCCTAATACCAAATAAACCTAACATTCATGAAAGAAATTGTTGATAGCTGGTACAAGACTGGAAGTGATGGTGAGCTTTAGGTAAGAAAAAGGGATTTATGTTTTGGGATTACTGCTATTTAGAGGATTAGAGCAAGGAAAGCCACTAATGGAAATAAGAATGGGCTAAATGAATCCCTGAACCTAAGGTAAGTAAATTGGGCTAAACATAATCTGAGGGAGTCCTTGAAAACTCAAGACCCTCTGATGATTCACGACCATGAAACAAAACCACATTGAGGTCCTGGAAAATTAAAAACAAAGTGACTCTCAACATGAGTCTCGATCCTCCTCCAAATCAGTATAAGTATCTAAGTTGTGACCACCCCATCTTTCTTTTAAAATAAAAATATAAAAGCATGTTCTTCCATTGGATCATCTTACTCATCTATGTTGTTGTTTTAGTTACTATGATAATTTTTCCTCCCCTTCCTCCTTGGGTGGCTATAATACCAATAATCACCCAGTTTCAGGAGATGTTGATTGTTATTGTTACAATCATGTACGTGATGATTTTCCTACCCATAAGATTTCTATAAATATGAAATTTAGAGATCTTGGGTTTTTTACGACTGCAAGTTGGGTTTGGTATAAATGGATATGAGAGTGACAAAGGACAAAAGGACAATAATACCCTCAAGGGCAAGTCACGTGAGGGGTGTTTAACAGTCAAACTTAACGTAGTTTGGTCCAAGGACTATGAGCGTTAAGGGTTTCAGAGTTGGTGATTGTAAGTGAAAAAAAAAGTCAAAAGACCAAGAGTGAAAGCAACACAAACTTAACGTAGTTTGGTCCAAGGACTATGAGCGTTAAGGGTTTCAGAGTTGGTGATTGTAAGTGAAAAAAAAAGTCAAAAGACCAAGAGTGAAAGCAACACAAACTTAACGTAGTTTGGTCCAAGGACTATGAGCGTTAAGGGTTTCAGAGTTGGTGATTGTAAGTGAAAAAAAAGTCAAAAGACCAAGAGTGAAAGCAACACAAACAACAAGAACCATCTTTGTAATTTACTCTTTACTTTAATATATAAATAACAGTTGAAATTATAAAGAGTTCATTAGTTTACTCTCTATCCATGTGGGATAAGCTCTTGAAATAAATAAACAAATCATGTTGACACTAAAAAAACATAAGATCACAAACTAGATTGAAAACCATGTAGTAAACTATAACAAGTTCACGTTTCACATTTAAATACCAGACTTGGTTTGCATATCTTTTGTCAACAACACGTACATGTCAAAAAGAAGGTGTAGTAAATGTTATAAGTAGTTGTGTCAGCTAACAAAGAATGAGAAAATATATTATAATAACAGGTTATAAAGTTTGCGAAATAAGAAAGTGTTGGAAAATATGGTCAACTAATTGGTTTGAATGACAATTGATGGTCATCAAATATACTAATGGGTGTTTATTGCAAGATTAATTTGTGGTCATATGTAACGACCAATTTAATTATATGTTGATGAGCCATTAGTAGGATTATGTGTGTAATTAATCCGACCGTTTTTCCCTTGACCTCCTCACCTATAAATGAGAGATTTTCTCATTTGCTTTCTCACACCGAAAAATACACAACTCATCACACCTCTCCTTTTGTGTTACCATTCATATTTCTTGTGTATCCGGTTCGTAATAGAGGGAAGGTACGGTTTTGGTTCGCCTTGATAACTCGTTTGTGCTAACGGGGTTATCCGTTGTTGTTGTATCCTGGGAGATAGACGTTCATGATTCTCAAGCACCGTGGAGAGGACGAATCTGTCTTAAGGAAACTGAAGGCCTAAACATTTTCCTTACTTGTGTTTTTTGGGTCTCAACAATTGAAAGGTTTACGGTATCATTTCTCTACACATTTATATTTTATATTATGATTTGTTTGTCTCTAATAGCAATACACCTAATATTTACAACAATCTTAAGACAGATTATGTTTTGCTATTAGAGAGGATGTTGATGTAAGACATAATCAGAACATAGCTGATTTAGAACCTGTTTTGAATAAATTTGGGAGAGTAACTATTCGAAGGAATATGGGAAAATGTTTTAGTGAGCTACATGCATGCTAATAATAAACTACAAAATGGTCTTCATGACAGAAGCATTGAACAAGTCATAGATTTCGTTTCGTAATACGGTTGAATCGTATCAGTGGGCTTTAATTCCTGCTTCGTCATAGAATTGTAAATGGAAAGTGATACAAGTCAAATTTAATGGGTCTTGAGAGCTCATATAACATGACCCGGAGGTGGTTTTCTGTCCTAAAATATAAAAGAGTTCTATAATTAGCTGTATTCTAAGGAGATATCATATGCATGCATTTGCCAACCACAATCTTATTTTTTTTATATACCAACGGAAAATATATATATATATATATATATATATATATATATATATATATATATATATATATATATATATATATACCGTTAAAAGTATGATATGTTATAATAACTGATATGAACTTTTTGGGGCCATGTTATCTGATGAATATCTTGGTTTTTAAATGATAATATTGATTACCAAATTACATGTTAGTAACTGGCTGTGAAATATTTTGGACGGTTATATATATTAGGATATATTTAATTTGTAAATTGATATAAAATATACAAATTGAAACAACCATTTAATTTGGTCCATATAGTAACGGTGTGTTGCATGTTGTTGGGTAGTTTTTGGAACTGATCTACGAATATGAGTTTCACAAATTAAAAAAATAAATATGTATACTGAACAAGTGCAGGAATCAAAACGAGAGCCCACTCTAATGGCATTGTGCTCAAATTATATCCATAAGGTTCATGGGTCATGTGATTACTTTGCATTATATGTTTCTATGGGAATAAAAAATGAAACTTCTTTTGCCATTTTTTGAGTTATAGACAACCGTGAGAAAATGCTCAAGACGTTCTAATTTCTTGTTATACACAGAGTAAGTTGTATCTTTCTTAAATCCGGTTTAAAGATAATCTTTCAATGGCTGGAATTTCATTCGAATGTTGGTTGTCATAGAACAATTGAAGCATGTTGTTTAACATTGTGTAATGATATTGGTTTGTGTAACTAGTATTCATTTCATGATATGGATATTGGGATTACACTCGTTCTTGTAGAGTGTGATTTCTGGTATTATTTTGACTCCAAATGATTTGTTGTGTCAGCTACGCAGTCGTAGTAAAATGCAATATTTGCAAGTAAACGAATGTGTTATGAGCCCAATTTTTACAGTGCGTAGCTACGACCTTAAAATTGACTTTTGGAAAGTTTGAGTTAAAATGGGCGAGCCGTTCAATTGGAATTTATAATTTAGTACAAAAATTATCGAGATACGTAGTCGCGAGAACATGTGTTGTTCTCAACTTCTCATAGTAAACGAAAGATTTTTTAACCAAATTTTTTACAATATGTTGCTAAGAAATTTAACTTGATTTTGAGAAAATAATAATAATAATAATAATAATAATAATAATAATAATAAAAAAAAAATTGTTAAGCTTAAACGGAAAACTCAAATGATCGTAGTTTGTATTTTAGCATAACATTTTTCCAAGCAACTTATATATTTTTTGTGATGATATTTATGTTGATTGGATGCATACATTTGAGTTGTTTGGCACAACATTTTTTGGTTGTTATAATACAAAATTATGTGATATTTTGTACAATGTTCAACGCAAAATTGTTTGTTTCATTTGGTGCAAAAGATTGTGGCAAAGTAGTGCCTATTTAAAGTTGTTTGGTGCGATTTTGTGCAACTAATTTTTGTAACATGAGAATAAACAAGTCGTCCGATTTTGTATCGAGTATTGAAAGTTTGGATGTTGCAAATATTCTATTGTGAATATTGTTGCGAATAATCAAACTACTTGTTATTCTAGAAAGATGAATAATCGTCAAGACTTGTTATAACTCATATTGCTATAATCGAATGGTTTGTCATATGTAAGTAATGATTATGCGTTGAATATAACTGTGTAGGACATTGTGAAATGTCAAGAAAGAACACACATATAGATGATAACGAATAACGTTGGTTTATGTAACTAACTTGAACGGTGCCGATGTGAGCTATTGTCCATTCGCTAAGTTGGACATATTTTGATTGTGTAAAATGATTACACATTGATTTTATGTGATTATTATCACATAATAAATTGTGATAATCATATAATGATAAGAGATTAAATGTGATTATATATAATTACAAGTGAATTGGAATGACATATTATAAGTGTAGGACTTACACATATAACTTATGAGATCCTCCTAAAACGTGTATGGTTTAAGGTGGTGATTTGTCTAAAAGAAGAATGTTAGTAGATGAGGCTATGAGTAATCAGAATGATGCATCTTCTGTCATACGCTTGATTCCTAGGTCTATAGCATGCTAGATTTGGAATCTGTTAATTATGATACGGAAAATAATTAACATAAGACATTCAAAAATTTTGCATACACTAGTATGAAACTTGTGAAATGACAAATTACTACGGATCATGATGTCATATCCATGTGAGAAACAATCTTATAAACAAGATTAATACATTGAAAGAGATAACCTTTTTACAAAATTCTTGAGATAAATTCCATGTGGGGGATTCCGGCCTAGCTAGAGTTCAAAAAGAACATCAACAAACATGAAGTTCTTGCCTAGTTGGAATACTCAAGAATTACCTAGAGCATGATATATTTAGAGTTGCATGAAACTCAAATTTGTACAAACATATTATGTCGATACGACAACTACTCTCAGCATGAGTTATCTCTATTGACAATGTGAAGTCAAAGAATAACATTGCAGATCCGCTTGCGAAATGCTAATTAAGAGAGTTAGTTAGAAAGTCGTAAAGAGGAATGGGACTAAAGCTCTTGAAAAGTTTATATGAAGGAAAACCTAACCCAGCTGACTGGAGATCCCAAGATCTGGGTTCAATAGGACAACCTAATTGTATAAACCGAGGTCACTGTGGGGGAGTAATAAACTCCAAATTTATTTAAGGGAGTTGAGTTAGTAAACTTCCTAGTCCATTCCTATGATAGTGACAATATGAGGTTAAGCATATGGCTTTTAATGATTAACGGAGAATCACCTATGTGAGAGAGAAGTGGGGTCGCTTCGAAGGGAATTGTGGGGGCGCAATTCCTAAAAGCTCTTACAGAACCAGGCTAATGTTCATGACCATAACGAACATAACTATGAGAACCAAAATGTGTCAAGGAGATATTTGTGTGAATATATATTGTCGTCTACACAAAAAGCAGACAGTTCAAAGACATCAAGTTCTACTGGCTGCTAGGAGGCTAATTATATTTCACGAGGGAAGGTTCAAAGGGTAGCACCTACCTATCCTATGCAAATATCAACTACAAAACTCTATTACAGCATCGAGTCGTTAAAATTTGTTTCCCATTATCAATTTCATTCATGTGGGGGATTGTTGGAAAATATGGTCAACTAATTGGTTTGAATGACAATTGATGGTCGTCAAATATACTAATGGGTGTTTATTGCAAGATTAATTTGTGGTCATATGTAACGACCAATTTAATTATATGTTGATGAGCCATTAGTAGGATTATGTGTGTAATTAATCCGACCGTTTTTCCCTTGACCTCCTCACCTATAAATGAGAGATTTTCTCATTTGCTTTCTCACACCGAAAAATACACAACTCATCACACCTCTCCTTTTGTGTTACCATTCATATTTCTTGTGTATCCGGTTCGTAATAGAGGGAAGGTACGGTTTTGGTTCGCCTTGATAACTCGTTTGTGCTAACGGGGTTATCCGTTGTTGTTGTATCCTGGGAGATAGACGTTCATGATTCTCAAGCACCGTGGAGAGGACGAATCTGTCTTAAGGAAACTGTGAGCATCACAGGCCTCAACATTTTCCTTACTTGTGTTTTTTGGGTCTCAACAATTGAAAAGTTTACGGTATCATTTCTCTACACATTTATATTTTATATTATGATTTGTTTGTCTCTAATAGCAATACACCTAATATTTACAACAATCTTAAGACAGATTATGTTTTGCTATTAGAGAGGATGTTGATGTAAGACATAATCAGAACATAGCTGATTTAGAACCTGTTTTGAATAAATTTGGGAGAGTAACTATTCGAAGGAATATGGGAAAATGTTTTAGTGAGCTACATGCATGCTAATAATAAACTACAAAATGGTCTTCATGACAGAAGCATTGAACAAGTCATAGATTTCGTTTCGTAATACGGTTGAATCGTATCAGTGGGCTTTAATTCCAGCTTCGTCATAGAATTGTAAATGGAAAGTGATACAAGTCAAATTTAATGGGTCTTGAGAGCTCATATAACATGTGACCCGGAGGTGGTTTTCTGTCCTAAAATATAAAAGAGTTCTATAATTAGCTGTATTCTAAGGAGATATCATATGCATGCATTTGCCAACCACAATCTTATTTTTTTTATATACCAACGGAATATATATATATATATATATATATATATATATATATATATATATATATATATATATATATATATATATATATATATATATATATAGGGTGGGGTTAAAATGAAAAGATGTTTAAAATGAAAAGAATGGGAAGCCATCTCAACCATTGATTTAGAGTGGCAAGATTAAAAAGGCGGAGTGTCATTTTTGTAAATAATAGAAACTTGATGGGCAAAGCTGTAGATTGTGAAAATTGAACCGCTCTTATTTTTTTCCCAAAACAAAACGTTTCATTATCGGTTCACACTCTCTCTCTCTTTTCCAATTCCCCAAATAAAACCCAGGACATTTCATTTTCTTCAAACACTCTCTAAATCAATTAAAAAAAACCTAATAATCTCTAAACCAAATCTATTGATAATTGAGGAAACCTACTGCATCTCCGATGGTGAGGACGAATCTTCCAGATCATACACCTACAGCCATTTGCCGCGTATGAGTATGAGTTAGGTTAGATTTATGTCTTTAAAAGTTTTTTTTATGTTTGTTTAAATGATTAATGCAGTTGTTGTATTAATTTGATGCAGTAGATAGATGTTATTTGCTTAAAAAATTAGATTAAGTTAAGCTAAATGAAATATATGTGTCGAAATATGTGTGTTTGTGCGTTTGAATGCTATTGATGTAGTTTATGTAAACAAGTTACGCAGTAGCTAGAGTTAAGTTGAAATATGAGGTTTGATTAGGTTGGGAGAACTATGTTTTATATGCCGAAACATGTCTGTGTGTGCGTTTGAACGCTACTGATGCAGTTTATGTAAATGTGTAATGCAGTGGGTAGATATTAGTTGAAATATGAGATTCGATTAGGTTAGGCGAAGTGTGTTTTATGTGTCGAAAAGTGTTTGTATGTGCGTTTGTGTTCTATTGATGCACTCAGTGTAATGAAGTGATAGTAACTTGTATTTGCAGTATGTCTTCATTCATGGCACATAAAGGTTCTATTAGGTAACGTGTAGAGTTTTTTGCTTGTCGAAAAGTGCTTACATTTGTATTTGTGTACATGATGCAATTGGTGGAAATAGTTATGCAGTAGGTGGTTATTTTTGTTATATGAGGTTCGATTAGGTCACGCGTATGGTATTTTACATGTTCAGTTAGGTTGTATTATGTTAAAAAATGTGCTTGTTTTCTTAGTTGTCGCTTATAAAGCTGAGTTAGGTTACACATAGGCTGCATTATGGGTCAAAATGTGTTTGTTTGCTTATTTGTATGAGCGATGCACTTAATTTTCAATTGTGATGCAGTAGGTATTTACTTCTCGCGTATAAATCTGAATTACGTTACATGTAGGTTGAATTATAGGTCAAAATGTGTTTGTTTGCTTATTTGTATGTACGATGCACTTGATTTTCAATTGTGATGCAGTAAGTGTTTAGTTGTCATGTATATGGCTAACTTAGGTTATCCGTAGGTTGCATTATGGGTCAAAATGTGTTTGTTTGCTTATTAGTATGAATGATGCACTTGGTTTTTAAATGTGATGCATTAGGTGTTTAGTTGTCACGTATATGACTAAATTAGGTTACCCGTAGGTTGCATTATAGGTCAAAATGTGTTTGTTTGCTTATTTGTATAAAACGATGCACTTGATTTTCAATTGTGATGCAATAGGTGTTTATTTGTCACGTATATGTCTAACTTAGGTTACTCGTAGGTTGCATTATGGGTCAAAATTTGTTTGTTTGCTTATTTGTATGAACGATGCACTTGATTTTCAATTGTGATGCAGTAGGTGTTTAGTTATCACGTATAAATCTGAATTAGGTTACATGTAGGTTGCATTATGTGTTAAAATGTGTTTGGGAAAGTTGCATACAAGGTGTTTGACAAAATGTCTCAACTAGAATTTACAACTGCGATGCACTAATTTTATATTGTGATGCAGTTATTTTGATGCTAATGCATTTATATTTCATATTATGATACAATAGGTTTTTGTTTTAACTATGATGCAGTAGGTTATTTGTGCGATGCACTTGATTTTGAACTATGATGCAATAGGTGTTCAGTTTTCGTGTATAAGGATGTATTAGGTTAAGCGTAGGTTGTTTTATGTGCGTAAATGTGTTTGTATGTTTGGTTGTTTGTGAGATGCACTCGAATATGAACTGTGATGCAGTAGGTTTTGAGTTTCCGCGCATGAGATACTTATTCTACTGCATCACTGTGTTATTCTACTACATCACTCTGTTGTTGTACAGTTGCATCAAAATGTTTATAATATTATTGCATCACAATGTTGTTCAACCGCATCACAATGTGTGAAAATGTGTTTGTATATTCTATTTTATGCGCGATGCACCTGGTTTTGGATTGTGATGCAGTAGCTGCTTAATTGTAGCGTATGTGATGTAGGCTACATGTAGATTTTTTTAGTTTTGGTTTACTAAAATAATGTTTTTTTGATCAATTTAAGTTCATCATTCTAAATATGATGTAATAGGCTATCAAATATGAAAAGATGTTTAAAATGAAAAGACCGCTGCACCTGCATTGAGATATATCAATCTTGGGTGCTGCTCTTTGCTCATTGTTGATGCTATCGGCAATTCAAGCTTGGGCCAGTCCTTAAGGAGTTGTACATTGATGAATGTTTTGATTTAGATGTTGAGCGTATTCTCCCTCCACTGTTGAAGCTGGAACAATTAGAAGTGTTGTCCGTCTCTCACAATGAATCTGTTGATAATTCTTTCATCATTAAATTTGTGGCTGCTCGAGCTCAGAAGATGAAGGAGCTTGTCTTGGCAAATTACACGTGAGTTTAAGCTGGTTCTATTTTTTAGGATTCATGTTATCTATTAGCACATGTGTAACTCTAACTAATTCTGCTTCTTTCAAAATTTGGCCAGGAAATTGACAGATAAAGCATTGAGAGCCATCTTAAAAAGTTTTCATGGATTATGTGCAATAGACCTGATCTATGTGTCTAAATTGATGGATAAATAGCACATCTTGCAAATGGCTGTCAAAAAATTAAAATATTGAAATTTTGCAGAAATATGTCCAGGTTTACTATTTTTTTTTCCTGTTTTTTGTTGTTAAACAGAATGAGTTGCAATAGTTTCTACAAATTATCTGTCCAACAATTTGTATATACATTCCACTACCTGACTTGAAGGCGAGGAAACACATGTTTAAAGTAATGTCATCTCTATACAAATATGTGATTTCTGCAGCTCTTTCAATTAAAGTATTTGTCTGATACAAAATATGCTTTTCCTTTAAATTTGGAGTTTTATATCTCAATTTTAGATGTGGAAGATGGGCGGGTCGGGCTTTTTAATGGATCAAATTTGTTTGTTTGAAATAAGTTATTTTTAGTTTTGCTCCGGCTGGGTTGAACTGCAGACATTTTCTTAGTAGTATTGTGCATCTGAGGCTCTCAGCATTAAGATACACTTAGGGCAACTTTCAGTCAGTTTGACCCGTTTCCTGTTTAACTATGAATTTTTTATCTGACTTATTTCATCGTTAAGGATGAACCACACTCAAGATATACCAATCATATATTAGTGGGTCAGAGTTATTATATCAACTCGATTGTTTGCAAGACCATCAATTTTTCTAACATGAGTTTGTTGTGGCCTGCTATGCAGGTGCATCTTGGAGATACTCCTAATAATATGACTAAAGGTGACTTTGAAGCCTTGGCTCGTAAGACCAAAGGATTTTCTGGATCTGATATTGCTGTTTGTGTAACTGAAAGTCCAAGTCTCAGGTTTACTACTAAGATTAATAGTATCTTGGAACTGTCGAGTCTCTATTTGTGGCTTTTGTCGGTCAAGGATGTTCTATTTGAACCTGTACGTAAAACTCAATATGCCATGTTAAATGTGCAGTGATATCTGTTACTGCATCAATGCTTACTTATTACTGCATCTCAAATGTGCGATGATATCTGTTACTGCATCAATGCCTATTTGTTACTGCATTAATTCCTATTTCTTACTGCATCAATCTTGGAAGACAATGTACAACGGTGTAGACTATGGCGTCTTTGTCATGAGGCATATGAAAACATATGTTGGTCGCAGTGTATTTTTGCATGAATTCAAGAAGGAAAATGCAGGTCAAAAATCACAACTGAATATGCTTCGCGCCAAGTACTTGGTAAAGATATTATTCACCCGTTTTAATGTTAAACAAAATGTAGTAAATGATTTAAAATGAGAAGAAAGATACAAAGTATATTTCATAAACATTGAGATATTATTGTATTATAGTTCAGTAATAAATGCTACAGAAAGTAAGTATACTATTTAAAATACTGTTGAAGTAGGTTATTATTTATAACGATGATGCAGTAAATGTTAAGAAATGATACAGTAGGTTATATGTTGAAATAGGTTATTATTTATAACGATGATGCAGTAAATGTTAAGAAATGATACAGTAGGTTATGATGTGTGGAAAATATATGTTGGATTAGGAAATTTGTAGATGTTGAAAATTGTCTATGTGTGTATTTTTGTGGAAGATGAAGTAGTTGTAATGAAGTGATGTAGTAGGTCATATATTGTGGCAAATATTGTTTGATTAGGTAATGCGTAGTGTGTTTTAGATGCCGAGAATTTTCTGTGAGTGTACTTGAATGCTTGATACATTAGTTGTAAAGAAGTAATGCAGTAGGTTATGTTTTATGGCAAATATTTTTCAATTAGGTAGTAATCATTGTGTTTTAGATGTCGCTAAGTTTATTTGACTGCATTTGATTGATAGATCCAGTAGTTGTAATGAAGTGATGCACTAAGTTCTTGTATGTGGGATATAAATCTAGATTAAGTTAGGTGCGTAGTGTTTGATTGTGGAAAAGTATTTGTGTGTGTTTGATTGATAGATGCAGTAGTTGTAATGAAGTGATGCACTAAGTTCTTGTATGTGGGATATAATTGTAGATAAGGTAAGGCGCATAGTGTTTTATGTATGGAAAAGTGTTTGTGTGTTTGAAGATATGATGCAGTATTTGTAATGAAGTGATGCACTAAATTCTTGTATGTGGGATATAAGTCTAGATTAGGTCAGGCGTGTAGTGTTTTAATTGTGGAAAAGTGTGCGTGTGTGCGTGTGTGTTTAAAGATATGATGCAGTAGTTGTAATGAAGTAATGCACTAAGTTCTTGTATGTGATATAAGTCTAGATAAGGTCAGCCGCATAGTGTTTTAAGTGTGGAAAAGTGTTTTTGTGTGTGTGTTTGAGGGTATGATGCAGTCGTTGTAATGAACTGATGCACTAAGTTCTTGTATGTGTCATGTAATTATTGTAATGAAGTGATGCAGTAATAGAAATGTTTTTATTACTGCATCAGAGTGTTATAATTAGTGAATCAATGAGTTTTTACAGCATCAGTATGTCAAATATAGTGCATCACAGTATTAATTCACAATATTACTGCATCAGAGTGTTATAATTAGTGAATCAAATGAGTTTTTACAGCATCAATGTGTCAAATAGAGTGCATCACAATATTAATTCACGATATATTTTTTTAATTTTCACAGGTAAACTCATTCGTTGACTACATGCGTAGAGTAAACCACCCGAAATATGTTGAGTTTTTAATTGCAATGAAGATGCATTGGAGAACTACATACAACGATATGGACTGTGCCGTATTTGTTATGAGACATATGGAAACATACATGGGTCGTGGAGCTTTTTTGCATGAGTTGATGAAAGAAGGTGAAGGTCAAAAAGTACAAATAAAGATGTTGCACACAAAATACTTAGCAAGGATGATTCTAGTCAGCGTTAACGAGAAAAAGGAAAAAAAGATCGAAACAAGCAGAAGCATATGCGAAGAATTTGCCAAAAAATTATAAAATTATAACAGATGACAATATCACAGTGACTCAAGATTTTTTTAAGGAGATTATTGAACATGTATTTATATTGTATTTACTTTAAATTCTATTGAATGTTTCAAACTTTTACTTGTAATAATTTGGATTAATGAATGTTTAATTCTAAGTTTTGTATGACAGTATTTGTTTAATATTAATTAAATTTTTGCATCACATTGTTTAAATCTACTCTATTATCATGCTAAAAATTTAATGCATCACATTGTATAAATCTACTGCATCATATACTGCATCCCTGCATCACAGTGCATAAATATACTGCATCACAGTGCATAAATATATTGTATCACAGTGTATAAATATACTACATCCCTGCATCATAGTGCATAAATATACTGCATCCCTGTTAATTTTCTACTGCATCACTATTGATTTTCTACTGCATCATAGTGTATAAATCTAATGGATCACAAGGATGTTAATTACTGCATCACATTGTATAAACTTAATGTATCACAAAGATGTAAATTACTGCATCACAATGTATAAATCTACTGAATCACAATGTTATAAATTTGTTGAATCAATAAATATAAATCTACTGCATCATAATGTATTTAACTGGTGCACCACAGTTTATAATTCTACTGCATCATGTTGCAAAAAATAAAATGATTTTCACTTTTTAATCTAGAAGTAGTGCGCATGAGGCCTGCCATAAGCTCATCGCGAAGGTATGTCGATATCCATCTTTCCCTCATGCCAAACATGTCTTTTAACCACTCATTATCATCAAGTTCAAAGTCGTTGAGCATACATTCCCACCCTCTTTCCAAATCTTCTCTGATCAGTCCAAACTATATCACATATACGTCTTTTGAAATCTGTCTTATTACAGATTACAGTCCCAGCCTGCAAAAAAAAAGCATTATAAATACTAGTGCATTACATATATAAATCAACCGCATCAGCTTGTAAAAAACAAACGCATTATGAAGAATAGTGCATCATAAGTATAAATCAACCGCATCAGCTTTAACAAACATATGCTTTATGGGTATAAAACGACTGCATCAGATTTAATAATCTACTTGAAATTTTTTCCAATGAATGGAAGGTGGCAAGTGTCAGTTGCTTTTGAAACTCATCAGCTTTAATTATCTACTTGAAATAAAAGGTACCTTTGTAATCCATATATTGGTTTCATTAACTACATCAAAACATACCTTTGTAAACTGGTGTAAACTAGCCGTGTCTCCATAAGCAATAAGATGAGAAAGAACTTAAACTTCAACTGTTAAAACAAGTTGTTTTGGTTTCACACTAACTTGAACTCCTTTTGGTGCTTCTGCTGTAACACCGTAAACAGACCCAGCAGGGCTAACATTCATTAGCTATCGGGTGTATCTCACTACTCTTGACTTCCCAAAAAGAACTGAGAATGACGGGTAGTCCAATCGCCCTGGGTCACCTGATCATTTGGAGCAAGTCACGTTTGCACGGTTGATGACCGCTTGTATTTGCTTGATATCATAGCTTAAGGAGCAGACGAAGGTAATGTAATCTTCTGCTGTGATATCATACACAAGTCCTGGAGAGATGACTTTGTGTGGTTTGACATGACCAGCTCCATGAGCCCAAGGGGTTGAAAGTTGACCTCCAGCTGCATCACGTAGTGGTGATTTGGTGTTGTCAAGTGTGTAAGCAGTGGTCATGAGAGCAGACATAATAACGTTGGGGCTCCATGTTGGGTGTGCGACCTTTGGCAGTGCAGCTAATCCACTGATATGTGGGCACGACATAGATGTACCTAAACAACATAAACCCATAACAAATTAAACCAGATAAACACCTTCATAGGGTCTAAGCATAGATTATTTGGTCAAAGTCATCAGGAAAAAAAGGTTGTTTAGATCCACTTTTTTTCATGGCAACAGGTTATGTCACTTAAAAAAACATTGCTAGTGAAATGCTCAGATTTGGTCTGCAAACAAGCTGAGATTATTCTAGACACGACACTAACTAGACAAAACCATCTTAGCCTAAGCTCGTACTTGATTCAATACCTCAATGCGCCTTTCATACCACTAACTCAAGCTCACTTAAAAGTCAAATAAAAAACTTGAATAGCTCAAAAGTATTAAAGAGAAACAATGCTCTAGTTAGCAGACTTCATAATAGTTAATTCGAGTCTAAATAACTAGCCTAGTTGGCACGCTAACTGTAGTCCTCAATAACTTGTTTATGAATATTGGTCAAGACATTAAATGCTTAATGTAACATGCTTTTACCAGATTTTTTTGACAAAATTAAGCTAAAGCTCAATTCATACTAGCTCATATCTAGAATTTTTTATGACGTTATTAAAGTATGCCAACTAAATAGGCATGAGTGACCCACTCAAAGTGTGACAATTGAATATAATGTATGAGGCATTTTTGTCTCTTTTACACTCTACTCCATCATATCATGTGCAAACATTCACCGCTTAAGATCCAATGCCTTGACACGAATACATTATTTTGTCACTTTGCATCAAGTTTTATGCCTAAATGCTCATGACTAATCATAAACTACATTATCATAAGCACTATATTATACATTTGTGTTATGAATCTAGTCTTTGCAATTGTAATTTTTAGCAAGAAGTTCATCACAAGGTGTATGAACAACTGGTGCATCACAGTACGACACTACTGCATCACGGTATGAAACTAGTGCATCACAGTTGTAAAGTATCATATAGACATTTTATCAAACACTTGGTGTGCAGGTTTCACATACACACTTTTCATCTAGTTTTTTGCTCAAATACATACGGAATGAATGTTTTAAATCAACTAAATTCAATAGCAATCAACAAAAACATATTAACTAATTAAAATTAAATATTCGAATTAAAATAAAGTAAATTAACAAAAAAAAAAAGAAAAAAAGATTATGATCTTACAATCATTATTCTTTACCCATTATTAGTTCATGATAAAACTCGTTATTCGTTGAATATGAACATTTGATCGACATCTCAACATCACAGTGGAGAAGATGGTGGATATCATGGTGGAGACACGTGGTGGAGAAGACGGTGGAGGAGGTGGTTAGCCGGTGGAGAACAATACACTGGAGTGTGTATGTGTGAAACACCATATGAAATTGACAAATGAGAAGGATTAGAAAAAATAAAAACATTATATATCCTAGTGGTAAAATGACGAGAATACCCCTGACAGTTATAAAATAAAGGAAGGAGTGGGAGGGGACACGTGGCGCATTGTGGTGGCTTCTCATTCTTTTCATTTTAAACATCTTTTCATAATAACCCAAACCTATATATATATATATATATATATATATATATATATATATATATATATATATATATATATATATACCGTTAAAAGTATGATATGTTATAATAACTGATATGAACTTTTTGGGGCCATGTTATCTGATGAATATCTTGGTTTTTAAATGATAATATTGATTACCAAATTACATGTTAGTAACTGGCTGTGAAATATTTTGGACGGTTATATATATTAGGATATATTTAATTTGTAAATTGATATAAAATATACAAATTGAAACAACCATTTAATTTGGTCCATATAGTAACGGTGTGTTGCATGTTGTTGGGTAGTTTTTGGAACTGATCTACGAATATGAGTTTCACAAATTAAAAAAATAAATATGTATACTGAACAAGCGCAGGAATCAAAACGAGAGCCCACTCTAATGGCATTGTGCTCAAATTATATCCATAAGGTTCATGGGTCATGTGATTACTTTGCATTATATGTTTCTATGGGAATAAAAAATGAAACTTCTTTTGCCATTTTTTGAGTTATAGACAACCGTGAGAAAATGCTCAAGACGTTCTAATTTCTTGTTATACACAGAGTAAGTTGTATCTTTCTTAAATCCGGTTTAAAGATAATCTTTCAATGGCTGGAATTTCATTCGAATGTTGGTTGTCATAGAACAATTGAAGCATGTTGTTTAACATTGTGTAATGATATTGGTTTGTGTAACTAGTATTCATTTCATGATATGGATATTGGGATTACACTCGTTCTTGTAGAGTGTGATTTCTGGTATTATTTTGACTCCAAATGATTTGTTGTGTCAGCTACGCAGTCGTAGTAAAATGCAATATTTGCATAGTAAACGAATGTGTTTTGAGCCCAATTTTTACAGTGCGTAGCTACGACCTTAAAATTGACTTTTGGAAAGTTTGAGTTAAAATGGGCGAGCCGTTCAATTGGAATTTATAATTTAGTACAAAAATTATCGAGATACGTAGTCGCGAGAACATGTGTTGTTCTCAACTTCTCATAGTAAACGAAAGATTTTTTAACCAAATTTTTTACAATATGTTGCTAAGAAATTTAACTTGATTTTGAGAAAATAATAATAATAATAATAATAATAATAAAAAAAAAAAAAAAAAAAAAATTGTTGAGCTTAAACGGAAAACTCAAATGATCGTAGTTTGTATTTTAGCATAACATTTTTCCAAGCAACTTATATATTTTTTGTGATGATATTTATGTTGATTGGATGCATACATTTGAGTTGTTTGGCACAACATTTTTTGGTTGTTATAATACAAAATTATGTGATATTTTGTACAATGTTCAACGCAAAATTGTTTGTTTCATTTGGTGCAAAAGATTGTGGCAAAGTAGTGCCTATTTAAAGTTGTTTGGTGCGATTTTGTGCAACTAATTTTTGTAACATGAGAATAAACAAGTCGTCCGATTTTGTATCGAGTATTGAAATTTTGGATGTTGCAAATATTCTATTGTGAATATTGTTGCGAATAATCAAACTACTTGTTATTCTAGAAAGATGAATAATCGTCAAGACTTGTTATAACTCATATTGCTATAATCGAATGGTTTGTCATATGTAAGTAATGATTATGCGTTGAATATAACTGTGTAGGACATTGTGAAATGTCAAGAAAGAACACACAGATAGATGATAACGAATAACGTTGGTTTATGTAACTAACTTGAACGGTGCCGATGTGAGCTATTGTCCATTCGCTAAGTTGGACATATTTTGATTGTGTAAAATGATTACACATTGATTTTATGTGATTATTATCACATAATAAATTGTGATAATCATATAATGATAAGAGATTAAATGTGATTATATATAATCACAAGTGAATTGGAATGACATATTATAAGTGTAGGACTTACACATATAACTTATGAGATCCTCCTAAAACGTGTATGGTTTAAGGTGGTGATTTGTCTAAAAGAAGAATGTTAGTAGATGAGGCTATGAGTAATCAGAATGATGCATCTTCTGTCATACGCTTGATTCCTAGGTCTATAGCATGCTAGATTTGGAATCTGTTAATTATGATACGGAAAATAATTAACATAAGACATTCAAAAATTTTGCATACACTAGTATGAAACTTGTGAAATGACAAATTACTACGGATCATGATGTCATATCCATGTGAGAAACAATCTTATAAACAAGATTAATACATTGAAAGAGATAACCTTTTTACAAAATTCTTGAGATAAATTCCATGTGGGGGATTCCGGCCTAGCTAGAGTTCAAAAAGAACATCAACAAACATGAAGTTCTTGCCTAGTTGGAATACTCAAGAATTACCTAGAGCATGATATATTTAGAGTTGCATGAAACTCAAATTTGTACAAACATATTATGTCGATACGACAACTACTCTCAGCATGAGTTATCTCTATTGACAATGTGAAGTCAAAGAATAACATTGCAGATCCGCTTGCGAAATGCTAATTAAGAGAGTTAGTTAGAAAGTCGTAAAGAGGAATGGGACTAAAGCTCTTGAAAAGTTTATATGAAGGAAAACCTAACCCAGCTGACTGGAGATCCCAAGATCTGGGTTCAATAGGACAACCTAATTGTATAAACCGAGGTCACTGTGGGGGAGTAATAAACTCCATATTTATTTAAGGGAGTTGAGTTAGTAAACTTCCTAGTCCATTCCTATGATAGTGACAATATGAGATTAAGCATATGGCTTTTAATGATTAACGGAGAATCACCTATGTGAGAGAGAAGTGGGGTCGCTTCGAAGGGAATTGTGGGGGCGCAATTCCTAAAAGCTCTTACAGAACCAGGCTAATGTTCATGACCATAACAAACATAACTATGAGAACCAAAATGTGTCAAGGAGATATTTGTGTGAATATATATTGTCGTCTACACAAAAAGCAGACAGTTCAAAGACATCAAGTTCTACTGGCTGCTAGGAGGCTAATTATATTTCACGAGGGAAGGTTCAAAGGGTAGCACCTACCTATCCTATGCAAATATCAACTACAAAACTCTATTACAGCATCGAGTCGTTAAAATTTGTTTCCCGTTATCAATTTCATTCATGTGGGGGATTGTTGAAAAATATGGTCAACTAATTGGTTTGAATGACAATTGATGGTCATCAAATATACTAATGGGTGTTTATTGCAAGATTAATTTGTGGTCATATGTAACGACCAATTTAATTATATGTTGATGAGCCATTAGTAGGATTATGTGTGTAATTAATCCGACCGTTTTTCCCTTGACCTCCTCACCTATAAATGAGAGATTTTCTCATTTGCTTTCTCACACCGAAAAATACACAACTCATCACACCTCTCCTTTTGTGTTACCATTCATATTTCTTGTGTATCCGGTTCGTAATAGAGGGAAGGTACGGTTTTGGTTCGCCTTGATAACTCGTTTGTGCTAACGGGGTTATCCGTTGTTGTTGTATCCTGGGAGATAGACGTTCATGATTCTCAAGCACCGTGGAGAGGACGAATCTGTCTTAAGGAAACTGTGAGCATCACAGGCCTCAACATTTTCCTTACTTGTGTTTTTTGGGTCTCAACAATTGAAAGGTTTACGGTATCATTTCTCTACACTTTTATGTTTTATATTATGATTTGTTTGTCTCTAATAGCAATACACCTAATATTTACAACAGAAAGAACTTATCGAGACTCAAGTTGTGCCGTGGAAAAACCACTGCCTTGACAGCGAAATTTCGACACGACCGTGGTGCAATCCTAGAATGCCGATCGCTCCCCAAGATTAACACAACTAGTCAACCAACATGTGCACTCATGGTAGATGACTTGGAACTTGCATAAAATAATTGCCCCAAATGGATTGTAGATACACGAATTTGAAAAGAACATACATTGGTTTTGAAACAACTAGATAAGAATGTGTGATATTTTGTGTGTTTAACAATTGAGTCTACAAAATGGTTTTATAGTCGAGTGTAGGCTAGATTCTTTAATGGTGCAATAAGCCAATTTTAAGAGATTTTAAAAAATAATTAATATTCAAATGAAAATTCCCATTTGGTCAATCAAAACTCACGAATGGTTTTAACATCATTGGATACTGACATAAACATTTTAAAAATTAAGTAACATGCCATTAACTCCATATTGTTCCAACGTGTGATATTTTGTGTGTTTAACAATTGAGTCTACAAAATGGTTTTATAGTCGAGTGTAGGCTAGATTCTTTAATGGTGCAATAAGCCAATTTTAAGAGATTTTAAAAAATAATTAATATTCAAATGAAAATTCCCATTTGGTCAATCAAAACTCACGAATGGTTTTAACATCATTGGATACTGACATAAACGTTTTAAAAATTAAGTAACATGCCATTAACTCCATATTGTTCCAACCAATGTTTTAAAACCCGGGTTGACCCGGCCGGTTCAACCGGTTGAACCGGGAACCGGTTCGGAGACCGGGCCGGATAGGACCGGGTTTTTGTATGGTTGAGAACCGGATTGAACCGCCGGTTTTTCGTTGACCCGGGTTGACCCGGTTTGATAAACCCGGCCGGGTCATGACTTTTTATCAATTTTTTTTTTTTTTTTTTTTTTTTTCAAAAAATTTAACAAAATGATTTTTTTTCCCTTAAACTTTTCTAAGTTTAATTGAAAAGTTAAAATGATGATAACTAATGTTTGTTAAAATTTTGTAAAATAGTAAATTATAGTTATATATAATCTTAGAATCATCAATTAATATAGTTTTACTATAAACCATTTTATAATTTAGAATCACCTTGAAAATTTCAGCTATATTTTTATAGATGTAGACTTAAAAAGCAAAACTTTTTGATATAGTCTCAATCTTCTTCATGGGTTTAATCGAATGTATGAATAAAAACGGACAAATAATTAGATTATGCAATACTACTTATTAAATATAGGAAAAAGTATATATATGTATAGAACCGGTTCGACCCGGCGGTTCAACCGGTTGAACCGGTGACCCGGTGAACCGGCGACTTAACCGGGTCGATAAAAAAACCGGTTTTTAAAACATTGGTTCCAACAATAAACATGAGTTATAAGTGATCAACTTAAATTAAAATAATGCAGATCATGAAAAAAAGAGTTGACTGAAAAAAAAAAATAATAATAAAAATAAGAAAAAAAGACGATGCAAGATGTTTGTTTTGGTTGCAAACACCTAGTTTTTATTTGACGTGTTAATGAGCAAAAGAAGTTATAAAGAGTTTTGTTACTTTTGTTCTCTCCATGTGGGATAAACTTTTGAAATAAATTAACAAAATCATGTTGACACTAAAGAAACAAAAGATCACAAAGAAGGAACTATAAAAAGTTAACGTTTTATCAATAGTGTTTTTCTTAAATAATTTATTGGTTTGGGTCATCTTTCTTACGAGGCATTCTGACCCGTGCGTTGCACACGGACTGTATCTAAGTGTTTATAGCGTAATGTTCGACACTAATTTTCGTCATGTTTGAAACTCTAACTTTTTGGTCATGGATGAATTTCGTTGGTCGATCAGACTTTTGTTAGCATGGCATGAAAATTATTGAGGTCGAATCAAAAAGTCAATATCATGGCATACACACGATTTATTCGTGACATAAAGGGTATCCGGTTTTTAGATGCACGTGAGGTTAATTTGTATTTTAAAATATTTATTTACTTATTATGGGTTATATCTAATTGTTCATTGTATAATGTTTGTGCAAATTGTTAAAGTGTAAATAAGACGGTGCATCTAAGGAGACATGATTTGGCTAATCTTCATTATTAGCTCAAAAATACAGTTAATTGCAACATCTCTTTAATCACATCAAACTTTGTATGTCAAACTTTAAAAGCAATAAGTTGTAGTACATAGTGTAAGATGGACAAAAATTACCATCTTGCAATATACTCAAGATTGATAAACACAAAAGGATAATATAGATAACATTATTGAAATCAAATACTCCGTATTCAATATTGTATTAATTACGGTAGTACTTTTGTCGTTTTGGTCGACTACAAAATGTAGTGATAAGAAAAGACAAAGAAATAGGTGGTGGATTGGTGGACAATTCCCGACAAACACCCGCTCATTCCAGCCCATGAAACACAACCTATTTCTTTGTCTTTTCTTATCACTACACTCCCATTCACATTTTATTAATCACGTGCTTTTTCTTTTTGTGTTACTTCTAAAGCACAAAACTCAAATCTATTTACTTCCCAATCCAATGAAATAACCCAATCCAAATCAATTCGTTTCAGCCCAACAAGGAATTAGATAACTCGATCCATTCTGGATTAAATTGGATCTGTGATGATATAATATATTCTTAAACCCTACATTGTCTCATTTCTACTTTGACCTAAACACACACTTAGGGCCCGTTTGGTTTGTAGGTGGATTTAGGATTTGGATTTGGATTTAAATTTGGATAAAGATTAGGATTTGGGTTTGATGTAAGAGAGAAAAATTGTAAAAGTTGTTTGTTATATGTATAGGGATATAAATTAAAATTTATAATTATTTATAAACTAAATATAACTAAGTGGCCCACAACTCAAACGATTTTATAGAAAAAGAAAAAAATGACAAAAAATTATGAGAGAGAGAGAGAGAGAGAGAGAATTAAAAAAAGAAAAAGAAATAGTGAAAGTACATATCATCAGAGAAAATCCACCCTCTTGGTATGGTTTAGAGTATGACAAAGGTTTGAACCCAAATATCGAGCATACCTTTTTCAACCAAACATATAAATTTTACTTTCATCTTAAACCTTTTCAACAAAACCTTCACACCAAATAGGCCGTTAAGCTTTTCTTCCGCCTACCACTCTCACATCACGTCTCACCAAACTTTTTCATCTAATCTCATTTATCGCCTCAGCTGAATAACAAACACATCTCATCCACCTACAAATCGAACATCAAATAGATTGTTTATGGATTCAAGATCCTTTGGAGGGTCTCGGGTAGGTTCTACATATTGTTTTTTGTTTTGTTTGTCTTTAAACGAACCAAAGAACGATTATAACAAATTTGTTATAAATCTTTCTTGATTTTTGGGGTATAAAAAAGTTGTGCATCAAAAAGGATTGGAAATGATGGTGTTATCTTGGATGTTTTGTTTTGCTTTAGATAGGTGATGATATGAGTACAACTTAAAAAATCTTTAAAAGATTAGAAACAAAGTTGAACCGATTCTGAGATCTCGTATATGTTTCGTTTCCTTTTTTGTTTGGAGTTGGAATGATGTTGAAGAGGATGAGAAATAGGATAGAGATGGCTTGTGTTGTTACGGAAACACATAAAATGATAGTGGTGAATATGGTGATTGTTTGGTTATTTATAATCTTCGAAATTCCTACCGAAAAGTCACATTTTAAACCATTAAGACTTGACATTTATTTCAAGCATAGCAAACAATTCATATTCATCTTCACGTTTCATCTTCTGGGCATTCATTCTTGCATTCAAGTTGGCATTGAATCCCCTATTTGCTTCGTGAAAAAAATGCTTCCAACACTACCCACATTTATCATCATGCCTTTACATTTATTATTGACACTGAATCTTTTAGTAGATAAAATGTCATCACATATTAATCAGATATATAACAAGTCAGCAACAAGCTTTTTATATTTTCATGAAAGTACCACGTATGGCAGGTATGCCAAATTGGTCTTTTAAGATATCTCTGTCGCAATGTAGATAGTTTATGGATTTCGATTGGATTATTATTGTTTAAAAAAGATCAAGATTTTAAGCAATATAGAAACCTCTACAAAGGCCTCCAACCAATATAGCAGGTATGTCAAATTGGCGTTTTGGTCCTATTTGTTTTATGTAAATGAAGATCAACAAATCTAGTTCCAAGAATCCTAGACCGTATGTTAAATTTGTTGCTCGTTATGATGTTATATTTCCTCTAAGTTTCCAACGGTTGTTACTTGATAATTTTATATCAGAATATCATATGGTTATTTGAGATAATGTAAATATCAAGTTAGTTATTTCGTAGCTCAAAATCATATGTACGAGACTACTAGTTCCACATATTATCATTGTCTAATATGTAGTTAATAAAACTAATTTTCTTTTTTTTTTCTTTTTTTTTTTTTTCTTTCTTAAACTTGAGGAAACAGCTAATTTTGATTAAGATAATAACTTACTTGATACTTAAAAGTCAAAGAATTCATTCAAGTTGTAGTAAACAGAAATAGTTAAAAATTCATTACTTTCGATTTCTATCAATGTTAAACAAATCATTGAATATTTTGTACGTTTTCTTTGACATTTTAAATATATACAGTAACGTTGTTTGCGTAAACATGTCAAGTTATTATGTTACTTCTCGAGGTGCAATGTGCGCAAGAATTTCTAAAGTTGCTTATAAAAACACTTGCGGTTTCATTCGATTGATAAGACACGGGTCGAGTGACACTGACACATACAATGATACAAGTTCTTGATGATAACATATTTGCTTCCAGGCTCAACCATTAAGGAAAATGGTTCAATTTTAAGCTCAAAATCAGTCTCTTGTGGTGCACGTTTATTTGAGCCTTTATAGTTATGTGCTTGTTTGTAACCTCCAATATTAACAAGTGTTGAATGATTAAAAATCAATCTAACGTCTATCACAAAAAGTATCAGTACAACTTGAAATTGCCTGTGAATGGTGATGTAGGTAGAAGAAAAGGTATCAAATCACAACCTTTTAACTACAATGCAAGGCAAATTTGGTTTAAAAATAGAAAGTAAAATAGCTCTATAATAGTTAGTTGAAACCGAAACTAAACAAGCCTTGATCGTTTTTGCATATTCGAACATTAGCGCGTTCGGTTTTGGTTCTTGAATGGTTATACAATTGTACTTCATGCGTATCATGTTTGTTCTTTGTGTCTCGGGTTTTTAAGATTAAACCATTTGATCCCATTAAGAAAGAAAATGCATAAACCCAATAATTCTGGTAAGCTTGTCTATTAAGGTTCGTTCTTTGTTAGATTTTGGGCTTATAAATTGTATTCCACACATCGTATTTATGACTTATGCTCTAGTATATGTAGTTACGACCATTTTAATCTGTATGAATATATAAGTTTTATAACAATTTGCGTTAATTTATGACCCCATGTTATGAAAAAGAACTAAATGAAAAAAAAAAATAACAAAAAAATCAAACAAGGAAAGACCACACAATCAAATTTTTGTAAAGACCAACCTTGCTTAATTTTAACATTTGAATTACACTTCAAGTTATAAAGAGTTCACTACTTTTACTTTCTATCTATGTGGGACAAGTAACTGAAATTGAAAACAATTTAATTGATAAGCCCTTTTGTCATACATTGGTAAATATAAAACAAGAAAATGAGTGTCAATTTTGTTGCACCATCTGAAATGATCCCACAAATTGCAACGCTACCATAAGTTCATGGTTTGATATTAAAAAAAAAAAAAAAAAAAAAAAAAAAAAAAAAAAAAAAAAAAAACCAATTTCTAGTTTATAAAACAATATTCATTTTCCTTGAAATTAAAGAAGCCAAAGCTTACTGTGTGATCTTAATCAATTAAGATCCTTTCATTCATGAGCTGCTCTAATGGTTTTCTCGTCAATCTGTTCCAAAGCTTTAGCAGCCTCCAAATGCATACCTCCATCAAAAGTACATATCTCAAAGCGCTTCTTCAAAAGCAACAAAAAGCTCAATCTATACACGTCATGCTTGGTCTGCAGTTTATAAAGTTCCCCTCGTTTGTCACATTTGAAAGAAACCCCGAAACTAATAAGACTTTGTAGTTTTTTCTGGGTTAAGAAATGTTACCGTCCCCATTTTTCATTATCTTGACCAAGTGTAAAAAAACCGATACTTATTATTAACCTCTATTAACATATGCTGAAGAAAAGGCACGAAATCTCGTAGAAAAAAATATGACCCAATGTTAAGTTATAAAAAAATAGTCAAGGGAAAAAAAAACCCAAATGAAGTACACAACAAACAAGTTTTTGCAATGTAGTTCTTTCAGGTTTAACAGTTTATAAAGTTCCCCTCGTTTGTCACATTTGAAAGAAACCCCGAAACTAATAAGACTTTGTAGTTTTTTCTGGGTTAAGAAATGTTACCGTCCCCATTTTTTATTATCTTGACCAAGTGTAAAAAAACCGATACTTATTATTAACCTCTATTAACATATGCTGAAGAAAAGGCCGAAATCTCGTAGAAAAAAATATGACCCAATGTTAAGTTATAAAAAATTAGTTAAGTGAAAAAAAAAACCCAAATGAAGTACACAACAAACAAGTTTTTGCAATGTAGTTCTTTCAGGTTTAACATGTGAATGACAATTGAACTTATAAAGAATTCATTATATTTAGTTTCCATCGATGTGGGACATCATGTTAAAGTAGTAAAAGAACCACTCATGAAAGACACCAAGGAAACACAAGATCACTAAGTAAATTAAAAACCATCTAACCTTAATTGAATAAAAGCTTGAAACTTAACCCCTTCCTTTCGTAGAATACGGGTAAACAAAAACATCAAAAATTGAGAGTCGATTTTGGTAAGGATGTTGTTTTATATTTTACATTTTCGTATTTGGTCAACAAACTTAATACTCGACAAAACTGTGTAGGAAAGTTTCTTACGCATACTCAATATCAGATACAAAAGAAACCAATTTAGGTTTAATTTCATTATCTGTTATCGTTAGTGTTTTTAACATAAGATTATACTGAGTATATGATTGAGTCGTCATTCTTTTGTCTACAAATTAAGGGCTCATTCGTGTAACCAATATAGCAATATGACAAATTGGTCTTTTTTATATTTGGTGCTACTTGTTATTTGTCAACAAAGATCAACAAATCTAGTTCCAAGAATCCTAAACCATAAGCACAACTTGTACATTTGCTTAATAGAATAATGTGTTTGTTTTTTGTGCTTAATAATGTTTTTTGGCTTCAAATCCACACTTCATATCTCAACTTGTGTGCTTGTTTTATACTTGGTTTTGCATTTTTTTTTTTGGTTAAATTGGTTACCCAGTAAAATGGTTACAAGGAATCAAATGAAGTTTTGTTAATGGAACATATTAAAAAAAAAAAAAAAAAAAAAAAAAAAAAAAAAAAAAAAAAAAAAAAAACTGTTTGTTGCATTTGATCAAACAATAATATAATGACACTTAAACTATATAAAGAGTTCATTGCTTTTACTTTCTTCTATGTGGGATAAGCATAAGTTATTGAAATAAATAAACAAATCATCTTGACATTAAAAAGTTAACGTCTTATCATCAGTTTTTTTTTTTTTTTTTTTTTTTTTTTTTTTTATGTGTTTGGGTCGTCATTCTTATGTCTTCACATATTATAAAATGAAAATTTATGCTGTAATGCAGGTGTTTTTTGCATTTCGATTGCATTATTATTGTTTATTTCTTTGGAGATTAAGCCATAAATAGTTATGTATAATCACAAACAGACTTTTTATACCCACTCACAGTCAAAGCCATTAATTTGCCAATGTGGTTTCCATGCCGCAATATGAGTTATCGTTGGTAGGTGTGATTTTAATACCTTACTCGATTATAAATCTATATTTCATCATGATATTAAATTGACACTTAAAACTTGTAATAATATACTATTGTTCTAACTTGCAAGGTATGTTGATTTGTTGATTTTATGAATATGAAACAAGGCCATAAACCGATGAAAACCTATATATTTCGGATTAGCGTGTTGGAACTGAACCGATAAGGTGACAAAAATCTAACTCTAACCCTATCTTATTCAGCTACCGAGTTTATCGGGTTGACCCATTGGACCCAATAAGCATTTGTAATTGTGTTAACCGATCCCTATAAGCCGGTAGTCAGGTTTGAGTCGGGTTTAGTCTGGTCTACCCGACCCTTTTGATAGAAAAGTAACATTTCATATCGTTGACACGTTCGCCTTTGGTTTGTATGCGGATTTATCATTTGTGCAATATTGTATCATGTTTTTGGGCATAAATTAAAAACGTTGATTTTTTGTTTGGTTTTAGTATGTTGAATTAATTAAGTCGTTCGTTTTGTTCTATTTGTGTGTCTCGGGCTTTTAGGCTTAGACCATATTAGCCCATTAAGAAGTAAAGTACATAAGCCCAGTTATTCTTGTAAACTTGCTTATTAAGGTTTGTTATTTTGCGCTTTATGTTTTTGAGCTTCTAATCCACACTTCATATTTACGAATTACAACTTGCATTCTTGCTTTACACTCAGTTTGATTGGATTATCGTTTATCATAAGTGTTTCTAAAAACATATTATATATGTTTGGGACATCTTTCTTGTGTCTAGAAAGGCGACTATCGTGTAAATGAAGGTAGACAAATCTAGTTCCAAGAATCCTAGAACTTAATAATGGGTTTACGCCTAAAATGGCATTTTGTAGTGTTAGGATGTGAGAACGAGCTAAATGAAATACAGTCGTCTGGCCGAAGAACGTTGGGGAATCTGAAAAACCATATCGAAGCTACGTACAAAACCAAAGAACCAACTCGAATATGATTATTTTGCTAGACTGATCCAAAATTGTTGACTATGTGGAAGTGAAAGAATACTACATACTATTTTTTTTTAGAGAATAACTCATACGACACTACAAAGAAAAAGTATGTGAGTTGTGGGCGTCACATATGTGCCCTATAAAGTAATGTATGATGAACGTCCTAGTAGAAACTTGAAGTTAAGTTATACATATTAATGTTTTATATACTAGCAAGCTTAATCCTCACAAGCTTAAAAAATCTTTTCCTGAAATTGTGGCAACGAAAGAGTCCAACAAGGGTAGAAGGAACACTTTCAAGACCGACGGAACATGTTCGATCAAGTACATGTGTCATCCTTGCACGAATGTGAGTAATGACTAGAATGCAAAATAATATTCCATAACTTGAGGTTGCACAAAAGATATGAACCTTTATTTGGCGATGTTGGTAGAAGAAATGGAACCAAATCACAACCTTTTAACAACAATGTAAATTTAGCTCTCTCATTTGAAAAGAGTATTAGCAACTTGTATTCTAGTTTATTGAAACCAAAGCTAAGCAAATTTTGATCATTTTTAGCATATCGGATTGTGATAGTCATGTCTGGTTTTGGTTTCTAAATGGTTTTTGTGTTTCATTTGTATCATGTTTTTGGGCATAACTTTCAAACGTTGGGTTTTGTGCTTCATTTGAGCCCATGAAGAAAGAAAGCGTGTAAGCACTAATGTTCATATACACTTGCTTATTAGAATAGTAGGTTCTTTTTTATGCTTAATGTTTTTAAGCTGTAATTCACACTTCATATCTACGACTTGTGTTTTTGTTATATGACAATTTGATACCACAAATTTTAACAAAACTTAAATTGATACCATGTAATAGAATGATCGTAACATTATACAAAAAAAATTAAAAAATAAAAATAAAATAAAATAAGTTAAATGAAAAGGAACATAATATAAAAAACAAAGAAAATGAGGACACAACAAGTTAGTTTTTTAAACCTTATTCACTTTGTTATAAATAGAAAAATGACTCCTGAAATTATAAAGAGTTCATTATTTTTACTTTATATCAATGTGGGATAAGCTATTGAAATAAATAAACAATTCATGTTGACCCTAAAGAAACATAAGGTCACAGAGTGGATAAAAAAACATTTAATTGAAAAGCTTGGATCATTGCACCATCTCAAATGATCCCACAAATTGCAATGCTGCCATAATTTCATGTTTGATATTAAAAATTAATAACAATTTCTGGTTTATAAAAAAAGTATTCCTTTTCCTTGAAACTATAGAAGCCAAGCTTATTGCGATCTTAATCAAGACAAGTCACGAAACGAAAGGAATGAACCGAGCGTCAATTAAGATTCTTCCATTCATGAGCTGCTCTAATGGTCTACTCGGGTCTGCCATTATTTTAGCAGCCTTGGCAGATATCTTGATATGAACCGTTCCCTTTTCTGTTCCTAACATTTAATCTTCTGCCATGACTGACATGTACCCTTGCAATACTTTCTCGTAAATCTGTTCCAGAGCTTTAGCCGCCTCCAAATGCAAACCTCCATCAAAACTACATCTGTCAAAGCATTTCTTCAAGAGCGACAGAAAAGCTCAGTCTATACACGTCATGCTTGGTCTGCAGTTTATAAACTTCCCCTCGATTGTCACATTTGAAAGATCTTCAACCATGGCTGACACATCATCTGGATTACATTTGCTTTGACAGCTGGAAACAGAAATATTTTATTCCCTCCATATGAGCTTTTTTATGGAACAATTTTCATTGATGAACCTCTCAAACCGATCAGACTCAACTTTGTAGCTTTTTCATGGCTAGGAAATGTTACCCGGCCCCGTTTTTCATTATCTTCACCAGTCCCGTTGAGCCTATGGACTTCACAAATGTTGCAAGATGCATGTTTCTCCAAAACAGACAAACGCTCTTTTTCATCAAGATCATTTGGACCATTAAGAAATATATCAACTGTTACACATTTCCTTTCGAGTTACAAATGCTAACAGACATGTCTGCCATGAAACAAACATTTCTCCTAACATTCATTTTGTAGCCACTTTCCATCACGGTCCAATACTCATTTTACAAACTCGGAAACCCGTTCCATGTGTTCAGAACTTCAGATGACGCAATCATGCAAATAAGTTGACTTCATTTTGGTCAACAAAAACTTCCTGCCTGACTCGTTCATCATTGATGGTATCCTCGATGTGTGACAGAAAACACCTTGAACCCAAGTTTGACTTCCCACAAAACCATTTCAACAATGTTCCAAACCCTTTAACGCCTTCAGTTGCAGTTTTCGACTGTCGATCTGTGAGATATCAAATGGAGGCAGAGAAAGATTTTTCCAAAGAATCTAAGTCAATAAAAGCGATACACACCAGGTGCGTACTGACTTGGCATAGCAATAATGTCTCCAAAATCCAAATACTACCCAATTTGGTATATAAATGGTAATGTGTGTAGAACCAAAGGCATGAAATCGCCACCTTTTAACTACAATACAGCACAAACCTGGTAGAAAATAACAATAAAAATAGCTCTATTTTTTTAAAAATTGTATTAGCGACTTGTATCCTATTTAACTGAAACCAAAACTTAACAAATTTTGGTCATTTTTAGTGTATCGTATCATTAACACATTCTGCTTTTGTTTGTAATTGGATTTGTCATTTGTGTATCATGTTTTTTGGATATAAAGTTAAAACGTTCGGTTTTGGTTTGGTTTTAGTATGTTGAGTTATTATGTCGTTCTATTGTTTTTTGTGTCTTCGGTTACTAGGCTTAATTCATCTAAGCCCATATAGAAAGAAAGTAAACACAATTGTGCTTGTACATTGGCTTATTTGAATAATAGGTTTGTTTTATGTGCATGTAATGATGTAATCCACACTTCATATTTATGACTTGTGTTCTTGTTATACAGCAGTTCAGTCCCACAAATTATAACGACAATTAAATTGATATCACGTAAAATAACAGCTTAAGATGTCGTAACATGCAGATCATGAAAAAAAGAGTTAACTAAAAAGGAAGGAAAAAAAAGTTGAAACAAGACGATGCAACAAGCTTTGGTGCAACTTTTGGTATCCAACTTAAATATTTGAATGACACTTGAAATTATAGATAGTTCGTTGCTTTTACTTTCTATCCATGTAGGGAACTTTAAAATTTTAACCTTTTACATTGAAGTACCAGATATGATTTGAATATCTCTAATCACTAGTGTTTTTTATTTTAATATATGTGTTTGGGTCATCTTTCTTATTTCTTTACATATTAATCAAATATATAACAAGTTAACAAGAAACTTCATATATTTTCATGAATGGAACACATACATGTTATTTAATTAACTAGCTTCATAACCCACCCGATGGGCGGGTTCGCTTAAGAATCCGCCCGATGGGCGGGTTCGCTTAAGAATCCGCCCGATGGGCGGGTTCGCTTAAGAATCCGCCTGATGGGCGGGTTCGCTTCATAATAATATTAATAATGATAGTTGGACGTAAAGGAATAATAAAAATCACATTAAATTAGAAAAAAACATGCAATTAGACAAATAATTATAATAACAAAACCGTCGGTTTTATTAAAAATAAAATGTTGCATATAGAAAACAATACGATTCTACATCATCCTTTTTTCGTCTTTCGTCCTACCAAGTACATTAGTGATAGTTAACTTGGGCCGACACCAGGGTGGTATAGGATTTAATTATTAACGACTCAAACCATTAATCCTAACATAGGATGCTGCCATCTTAGAAAAGAAATTAACAAACATGTTAGGATGAGGGATGGTATCTATCAAGAAACTGTAAAACATGGTAGCACTGATGAGGACTCAATGAGTCCATGCCACTTGCAAGAGGAACCATCCATATCAGATAATAAGGTCAGTGTTACCATCTTTTACATTTAGTCAAAATCCATCAAAATTTATTTATGAGTTATAAGAAGTCCAGAAACTGGTTCAGCATTTCACCCGATGTTTCTTCTGTTATTAATCACCAAGGATTAGTTTGTATATACTCGAGTAAATTTTAATTTATCATGATACTTATCATTGTGTTAAATGAACCAGCTAGATAACCTTAAAATTAGTTAAATGAAGTGATAAGCTAATGTCCATTCCTTGAGCACCTAATAAGTTTAAATGAAGTGATAGCGGTAAACGTTTTTCCCAATATCAGTAATTCTCTTTGTTTTGTATGATAACCTTATTTCCAAAATGTGTTATGTTAATTATTTGTGTTTGAACATAAGTTTTGTGTTGTATATGTTTAGGATGGAACAACGAAATAGACGGTGTAACTTTTAAACTCAACAACCAATAAGATTACAAACACGTCATTGTATATTAGAATAGAATTTTCTCGTACAATATCTACCTGTGTATGTGGTTGAATTGGTATTAAAAATAATTATTGATATAGTATGACAACAAAAAGATAGTTTAACTCACACCTAACATGTAACATGATTAAGAACTTAATGTTTATAAGTAAATTGTTCTTATGATATAAAACACATATGTACTAAAGTTAACAAAAATGGGTTAAGTCTGGTCTCGACCATATGTATTTATTGAGTATCAAAGACATGTCCTTGTCGCACAAAACCTCATTTGATGTGATCAAATATCGCCAAATCAAAATAAACTGCCGTGATATTCTTGTAGGCACATATGAGAAGCTTGCGCTGTTCCTCGTTAGTGACTTGTTCTTTGTTGAGAAAGGATACCATGAACTAAGCGTTGCCTCGTAATCATTGGACTCTTTGTTAAGTTTCTCCACGTATACTTTACATTTCTCTTCATCATCTTTCAGTTGTTTCCTCTCGAGTTTGGTAAGCAGCGGTGCTTTTTCTTTTTTTCCCCTTGTACCTCTTTTACTTGCATTTTAATTTAACAAAACAAAGAGACCATTATAACTTTAATTTTCTTATTGTGAAGTATAGTTAAAAGAGAACCGAAACCTTGTTTGATGAGTAAGGGCATCTCCAATATATGACCAGAAGTAATCCCGGCTATATTGTCTTGTAAGTTAAGGTTTGAAAATTGGTATAAAAAGGGATCGGCAGTTGCAGGTATCTTGATTTATACATTGCATGTTATTTTACTACTACAGCATAACGCGTAACTAACAACACCTAATCCCGCCGTAGTGGGTAGGTGGCGTAACATAATGAATTGTTGACCCACATAACATGACAGGTTCAGGCCTATTTGCGACAATGTTTAACTTTAACTTTTATTAATTGTCATAGCAAAAAACAAACTGGAACATAGCTTAAGTTTCATATGGTGCTTATACCTATAAAATATGGGTCTCATGTGATGCCATGCAAAGAAACCATCGCATAAACTAATAAGCACTACAATAGATGGTTGCAGTATAGCTAACCCTTGAATATTTCTGATGCATCTATCCAGAATAAACAAAAAAAGTTTGTGTCAATGTTTTCCAGTATGAAACTTACAAAGCACTTTGAAGTACGCTGGTTGACAGTATAAGAATGAAACAATGAAAGTCGAACATGTTAGTTTAATGATTTCGTTAGCAGGGGCCACATTGAAAACATTGACACAAATCTTTGTTGTAATCTTGGTATTTTTCTTCATTTCGATTGTGTTATTAATTGATCTTTTGGTGCTATTTGTTATCTGTAGATGAAGATCAACAAATCTAGTTCCAATAATCCAACACCGTATGTTAAATTTGTTGCATTGGTATACTCTAATGTTTTGTGTTTGGTAGTTATATTTCATTACTCGTTATGATGTTATATTTCCTCTAAGTATCTAACTACAAAGGGTTTTCTATTGATATCACACACGTCGATTGACACGTACATACAAGTTTTGTGACGATGACATCTTTGGATCCGGGCATAGCCAATGGGAAAACGGTTCACTTTTGAGCTTGAAATCACACTCTTGTGGTGCATCGTCTATTTGAGCCTTTATGGTGATGTACTTGTAGTTGCAAAAACATATGAGCCTTTAAATGGTAATGTATGTAGAAGAAAAGGCATAAAATCACCACCTGGTAGAAAATAGCAATTAAGATAGCTATGTTTTAAAAAAAGCACTAGCAACTTGTATCCTAGTTAATTGAAACCCAAACTACAAAATTTTGTCAAATTATGACCCAATGTTAAGTTATAAAAAAGAGTTAACTGAAAAAAAATAGAATTAAATGTGGAACAAACAAATTTTGGTATCACAACAAATTATGTTACACATGTTAATGACAGTTGAACTTATAAAGAATTCAAGTTATTTAGTTTCCATCGATGTGGGACAAGGTGTTGAAGTAGTAAAGTAAAGACTCTTGAAAGACACTAAGGAAACCTAAGATCACTAAGTAAATTATAAACCATGTAACCTTAATTGAAAATATTGAAACTTAACCCCTGCCTTTCGTAGTATATTGGTAAACAAAAACAACAAAGTATGGGAGTCGATTTTTGTAAGGATGTTGTTTTATATTTTACATTTTCAAACTTGTTTAAGAAATTTAATGTTCGACATAACTGTGTAGGAAAGTTTTGTATGCATACTCAAAATCAAATACAAAAGAAACCAATTTAAGTTTAATTTGATTATCCTTTACCTCCGTCCCAAATTATAAGTTCAGTTTGACTTTTTGACTCAAACTTTGACCTTAAATATTTTTGTTTGTATTATATAATACTTGATGCAAAATATATAAATGGATTGTGTTTTAAATGTATTTTCATTTGGTATAATTTTCATTAAGTGTTATATAATACAAACGAAAATATTTAAGGTCAAAGTTCGAGTCAAAAAGTCAAATTGGACTTAAATTTTGGGACTGAGGGAGTATATGATTGGGTCATCTTTCTTTTGTCTTCAAAGGCCTCATTGTAACCTATATAGAAGGCATGCCTAATCGGTCTTTTTTATATTTGGTCCTACTAATACCTTAATCACAGGTTTAAGAATCCTAGACCTTAATCATAGGTTTAAGCCTAAAATAGAATTTGTAGTGTCGGGTTGTGAAAACGAGCTAAATGAAAAACGGTCATAAGACTGACGAACGGTTGAGGAATCTGAAAAACCAACTCAAAGGTACGTACAAAACCAAAGAACCAACTCGGATATGATTATCCGGCTAGATTGATTCAAAGTTTTTAATTACTTGGAAGTTAAAGAAGACTAGCTATATACTAACTTTGTTCAAGAGGATAACAAATACGACGCTACAAAAGAGGTATTTGAGTTGTGGATGTCATGTCCTAGTACATAGTTGAAGTTAAGTGCAGAGTAATGTTTTGTATACTAGCTTAATCGTCACAAACTTGAACTATCTTTTTTCCAGAATTGTGGCTACGAAAGAGTCCAACAACAGTAGGAACACTTTCGAGACCGACTGAGCATCTTCGATCAGGTAAATGCATCATGATAGCACGAATGTGAGTAATGACTCTTTCGACGAGACTAACTTTGGTAATAAACTCAAGTAATCCATAGCTAAGAAACCTTAATAGTGACTCTTTTGTATATATATGACATCTAGCATACATTATAAATATATATATCTGATGTCGCACTTCCATTATACATATAGTTGAAAATAACCATTAAAATAGCTCTATTATTTTGATAGTGTTAGTAACTGTGGTTGAAATCGAAACTAGATTTTGATCCCTTGGCTTTTAGCATATTCAATCTTTATAATATTCGGTTTTAGTTTCTAATTGGTTGCGTGCATTTGTATCATGTTATGGTTTTAGTATGTTGAAAATACTTGAGTTATTAATGTTAGCCCATGTATTGTAATATGTTTATGTAACGGGCCTAGCCCGATTCTAGAATGTGCTTAAGGGTTGTATATATCTGTAATCTGTATTAGAGGAAATCAATCAATTCAAAAGACAATGTTCGGTTGTATCCATTTGTCTAATTTGTTCTTTTCCGTAATTATGTTCTCACTCAATTTCAGTGTCAAATTCTGTCATTTCAGTGTGATCATGGCGGTGAGTTTGACAACCGTATCCTACATAAACCTTTTTGCTAACAATGGCATTCTGTTTCGTTTCTCATGTCCCAAAACATTCCAACAAAATGGCAAATCCGAATGAATGGTTCGCACCATCAATAATCTCATTTGGACCTTGCTATTTCAAGCCAACCTCAGTATGGTTGTTCACCTAATAAATATCTTACCCTCCACTGCTATTTCCAAAGACACACCCTATACCCGATTGTTTGGGCAAAATCATGTTACAGCCTTGATAACGTCTAAAATGAACATGTTTTTAGTAGCGTTATTGTCAGTTTTGTGCATGATATTCGGCTATATTTACTCATAACTGTTGCAAAAGTGCAAAGATGCGTATTGTGTATGTATATGTAGCCAGGTATCGCGAATAATGAAGAAATGAAGTTTTTATGCACATTTGGAAGATTCTCAAGGAAGGAAGTTGAGATTGGAAGCTTGTGGACTCAATGATATGGAAGCGTAGTGATCTCGAAGCATCTACAGCAAGGAAAGATCAAGTTTGGCTTTGGAAATCATCAACGTAAGCAAAGAATGAAGCGCAAAGGAAAAAGTCAGCAAAAAGTCAAAATAAGCAAAACCCAGCCGATCGGTCGCAACCCGCAACCGGATCCGGCTGGGCAATTGATCAAAGCTATTACCGATTCGGTCGGCCTAGAAACCGATCCGGTTTCTGGCACTGCAGTTACACAAATTCGCATTTATTGTTGCCTTAACTCCCCATAATCATTGGAGTCCGATCATTTCTTGATATTAACTTGGAGAGAACGTTTTTTGGGCAGTTAAGCAAGAGCTTTGGCTATATAATGGACCTAGTACTTGTATACTAAGTGTGACAAAAACCAAAAGAGTGTTAGTTTACACCAAAACTAATACTTACCTTATTATTTCAACCCAAAAGCTTAGTATTTACTGGAAAACGTCCAGAAGCAAGGAAGGAACCATTCTTGTCCCTTGTTTCGGTAGTTTGAAGTTGTGCGGTGATCCTAGGTGATTGGAGGCGCGTGGTTGCTACAATCCACGATTTCTAATTCTTGCAATCACAAAAGATTAGGTATTCTATGAACTTTGTTATGGAAATCTATTCTCTTGAGTTGTTTGAATTACCTTGTTATGACTTGTGTTTAGATATGATTGTTTTCATGGAGTAGTTTGTGATATACTTGTGTGTTGGAATGTGATTAATCATAATAGTGTTCTCAAAATGTGATGCATGTATATATGATCTTGTTTAAATGAGTTTGTTGGAAAAATACTAGTCTTGGATTGATTTGTCAATAAAACATGTTTTAAGGATTTCTCTTGTGTTTTATTCCAAAAAGTGAAGTGACAAACTAGTATGGGGATATGGTGATTGACAACCACCATGTTTTGCTTATTAAAACAAGACTAGGAACATTTTCATCACGAAGGGTCGAAAGATTCGTAAGAACAAATTTAATGAGAACATGTTGCAAACAAATGGAACTTTTATAGGATAATTATTGGGATAAGGACCGAAAGGATTACCTAAATGTTTTTGTTCTTAGAATGATTTTTACAAACAAATACCATGGTTGGGGAATCATTTGCTTATGATTTGTGCATCATACTAAGAGTATACACTAAACCTTTATGAACATTATCTATGGTTGATCATGAGACTACACACAAGTATATATTTATTCTTGATTCGTATTTTCACTAGAACACTTATTTGAGGAAGCCTTGACAAGCTTTCTTGTTAGAAACTTTTTAATCAAATATATTTCAAACAAAAAATCCCTTGGGAAGATCTCGACTTACCAAACTTTGCTATTGCGGACGAGTATACTTGCTCGTATGTGTTAATAGGTTATACGGTTAATTCGTGATTATAAATTTTTAAAACTTGCACCAACCGGAGCACATCAAGTTTTTGGCGCCGCTGCCGGGGATTTTTCTTTAATTTTCTTTGAAATTAGTAGTTTTGAAATATCTAGAAAAAAAAAAAAAAAAAAAAAAAAATTTTGTTACAAACTAACCGATTCGGTTGGTTAGCCAACCGAATCCGGTTAGACATTCTGTGAAAATATTTTCTGGTTCGAATTTAGTTTTCTATCTTCTTAGTTTATTGTGTTTTGATTTCTAGAATAATTTTGTGGTTTAATCATTTCTTAGATTTATTGTTTTTATTTATTTTATTTTCTTTACATTTGTCATATATTAGTTAATCTAGTTTTAATTAATTTTAATATTAATAGTTGATGGTAATGGTTAGGTAGTAATTTTATTTTATTTTCAGTTATAGTTTATTTAATGGTAGAATTTATTGGTAGTTTATTTAGTTTTAGTTTTAGTTTTAATTTTGGTTTTAATTAGATTTAATATGTTATTTAATTATTAGTTTATGAAGAGTTTTATTTAATTAAATGGAGTTAGTACACCTTAATGACACTTAAATTGCATTAATAATTTTTCTAAAAAAAAATAAAAAAAAAAAATAATTTTCGATCAAACCGATCGGTCGCAACCCGCAACCTGATCCGGTTCGTATTTCTGTCTTAAAATTTTTTAACCAACCGATTCGGTTGATGATCCAACCGAATCCGGTTGGAGTTTCTGAGTTGATTTTTATCATTTTTAGGTTTTGAGTTTTTATTTGAGTTTTTTATTTTGTTAGATGTCTTAGTTGTTTTATTATATGTTTTTATAGTTTGTTCTTGTTTTACTAACCTTAACGCTAATCATTCGAGATTTGTTTTGTTTTGCTTTGTTAAGTTGTCTAGTAACATGGATAGTTTGAGCGGAATCTCGGAATACCTTCGTACTTTGGATGAAATGTTCAATGATACCGGAAGTTCATTAGAAAAGATTGGAGGAATTTTGGAGGAAAGCAAGAAAGAATTGGGAATTGACACGGGTGATATGGAAGAAGTATGTGAAAACAAGGTTCAACTACCCAAAAACAAAAGAGTCATAGTGTTTACACAAGCACCGTCAACGGTGTATGATTCACCGCTGATGAGATTTGGAACGCCTTGTAGCGTGGAAGGAGTACGTGCTTGGGATGCACAGCTTAATATGGCTTATGGAGAGAATTATATCTTGGAAGAGGTTCTTGACGAAATCGGTCATGTGCGTATGGACTATGAAGCATATGGAAGGAAGATGGTCAAAAATCTGAAGGTCAATATTCATGGACATATCTTTGAAACTGATTTTGTTGTTTTAGAAGAAGGAAATGCGGATGAACCTAATGTGTGTTTTGGTCGAGATTTTCTTGTCACGACCAAGTGTCAAGTAGATTTTGGTATGGGAGAAATGCGGATTAATATAACCGAGTTGGAAGAAGGAAAAGGAGTCAACGAGATGCTAGTGGAAGTTTGTGCAAACATGGAAGAGAAAAATGTGGAAGTGGTTAAAATGGGAAAAGCAAACCGAAAGAAACCATCATCAAATAAATTAACCCCAACAACAACCTCCACCACCAAAAATGATTACACACCATCGTCACCTACTACTACTATCAAACCCTTAACCGACAACCAAAAAGAAGCTATCTTAGAAAATTTAGAACAAAAATTTCTAGAGCTCAATGAAAAGAAGCCGGTTATAGAAGTTCTCCAAGATTATGTGCTTTACCGAAAGAAGTTGGATGCATTGATGCTAGCGAGGGCTAGGTTGGAAGATAAGAATCTCACGGATGAGGATCGAGATCAAATTTTGTTTAAAGGCATGCCAAGGAAAGAAAAGGATCCGGGTAATTTTGTGTTGCCGATCAAAGTAAATGGAACTACACCAGTTTATGCTTTAGCTGATACGGGGTCGAGTGTTAACGTGATGTCGTATCCATTGTTCAAAACTTTGGGACTAAGTAATCCGCAACCTAATCATTCTAAGCTCACTATGGCGGATAACACTCAAGCAAAGGCAATGGGAGAAGTTAAGAATGTAAGAGTGCAAATTGGTTATCAACCGTATTTGGCAGATTTTCTTGTCCTGGATATTCCGGTGGACAAGAGTTTACCGCTATTGTTGGAGAGACCATTTTTACGAACTTGTGGAGCAATTATAGACATGGGAAGAGGCACCATGACTATTGACGATGGGATTTCGAGGCAAACATACTACCCAAAACCAAGAGGACCAATTTTAGAATGTATGGAAGATTTGGAATGGATGGATGCAAATGATGATTTAACTTGTTTTGAAGTGGGACGTGATGTCCACGGTAATCCAATGTACGGACCTTTAACTCCACCTTATTTCGATATAGAGGACGAAATGGAACGTGCATTCGCGATAGAAGCTTTCTATAACCCATTCAAAAACATATTAGTTTACAAGAAGTTGACCGACTTTTTAGGATCTCTATCGGTGCAACTTAAGAATTTGGAGTGGAAACCCGAAGGGTCGGGGACTTACAAGAGACAAACCGGAGATGGAGCATGGCATGTTAAGTTTGATATATTATGCCTGGACGGACGAAGATTTATGAGAAAATTCAAAACTTTTGAAACGTTCCGTGAGTTGACCGGAAAATTTCAAAGTGAGGATATTCTTAGACAAGAATATTTTGAGGAATTTTGAGGAAAAAGCAAAGACCGTAATAACAAGCAATCATTTGCTTGAATTTCATGAACTATTTTCTTTTGATTTGATGCATTAGGATGTTTGTTTCTTATTTATTTTTCATATTTTATGATTGAGGTGATTTGGTTTAATGCATTATGACTATGAGTTTTGAGTTGAGTTTGGATTAGTTCACTTATATGATGAGTTGAGTTTTTTTTTTAGATTGGATGATTGTTCAAAATTTCATTTGGTGAATGAATGTTGTGTGAATCTTTAGCAGGAATTTTTGAGTAAAAAATGTTGCTTGGAGGGTAAATGCCTAAGTAACATGTTAAACAAATAAAAAAAAAGCAAAATTTGGCAAAAAGCATACCGAAACGGTTGTGTGCTTGACTGAACCGGTTGCACCAAAGTATAAAAATTTCATTTTTTCCAAAAAACACACACACACACACTAATTTTCCAGGTGGATTTGCAAAAATTCATCCAAGAGAAGCAGATTGAAAGTTGTTTAAGTTGTAGGATAACATCATGGCACCCAAGCAAGTAAGCATCTACATTCAATTAACTCAATTAAGGTTTTATTAGAACATTTGATTCGAATTGAATATTAGGTCACCAATTTGGGGGTTTTTGTTATAATTCGAATTAAGTGGTAATATTTTAGGATTGAGTGGGTAATTGATATAGGAGTGCATTACAACAAGATTTTGATTGATTGATTCACCATGGAATGGATGTTAGATGATAAGATTTTTCGGAATTAGTTGGGTTGTGCTTATGAAATGAGATAAGTTGCAATTAGTGATTCATTATGATGGATGATATGTTTTTAAGAGTGATGGATGCCACATTATTAGAACTAATGATTTTAAAATATAAAATGAGTTTTAAGATGTTAGATGTTTGATGATTCGGAAGCAAGAGTAGAGTAATTCTAGGATGTGGGAATCATTGAGGATGATAGAATGCGATCTAAGAGTGGTTTGGGCGTTAGGAATTCGAGATTATGAGGATTTGAAGGCGAATGCCTTATGCAGTCTGCACAACCGATTCGGTTGCGCATTGCAACCGAACGGTTGGTGTCTGACATTATGGAAACCGATTCGGTTGGTGATCCAACCGAATCCGGTTGTGGTTTCTGTGTGGATTTTTTGTGAAATTTTGAAATGTATCTTAGAGGGTTCTCTAACCTTCTTGTTCGTTCTAACACTCTTATATGGTCTTATTTTTGTGATTTCTACAGAGAATTATTGTAGGGAGCTCGAGTGGGGAGGAAATTCCAATTAACCCGCTAGTTACGAAGTTTTGTGAAAGGAACGAGAAGAAGAAGGTTAAGTATAGTGTGAAGAAGGAAGCAAATGCTAATTTAAAATTCAAAAATCTCACCGATGGAGAGAAACATGCTTTTCGGGAAAGATTGTCGAAGTTACAACATAGGACATGTTTGGTTCCGAGGGTGATTGATTGGGATTTATTTAACGAATGTGAGTGTGAAGATGAGTTAAGAAGGATGATGCGAACGTCTTATGTATATCCAGGAGATGGAGATTCGTTCAATGATTTGTCATGGGAAAGAGCATTCAGTGTTAATGAAGAAGTCTATCGAGAATGGTGTATGGAATTCTTTTCAACCATGAATTTTGAAAGAAAGGTGGATGTTCGGAGTTTGATGTCGGAGATTTGTATTTGGTTTAGACTTTGTGGAAGGGATCATGCTTACACGTTGCCAGCTTTTGGTGTAGCTCTTGGTTTGTATGAGCCACATGAGGTTAATAATCGATTATTTGAAACTCACTTTTCTAGACTTCGGAGGTTTGAAAAAGATTACCCTAGTATTCCCGCTTATTGGAATCAAGTGGGAGATCCTACTTGTGCTAGGAGGAATGCTTCAACCATTAGGAATCCATTGATGAGGATACTTCACAAGTTGATTGTGACCGGGCCATTTAATAGATTTGGAAGCAGGGACAAATGTCAGAAACCGGACTTATGGATTATGAAGTTGCTGGAAGAAACTAAGGACGGTAATGCCATTTGGCAGATAGCCGAATATTTGTCTAGGAGAGCCCCGGGAATCAAGAGCAACAGTAACATTTGTGGAGGACATTTTGTGACAAGATTGGCGAAGAATCTTGGGTATTATGTTGATGAGGAATTGGCTAAGTGTGGAGAGCCAAAGTATAGTGAAACGTGGACTGCAAAAGGTTTTGGTAATGCTTTGAACAGGAGATTGGGAACCGTAGGGTTATGGATTGAACCAAGACCACAACAGCAACCACCACAACAGCAAGGTAACATACCAATGGAGAATGTGCAAATGGGTACGTCCAGTAATTTTGATTCAGGATGGGGAGAGTGGAACCAACATCTAGATGAGATTCAATGTAGGGATGTGTGGAGAGACTCGATGATGTTAAGAAACAACTACATCAATGATTATTCGATGCCTATCTTTCAACACATGGCTCGAGAAGCCAATTATGAGTTGCCACCCTACAATCCACCAAATGTTCCACCATATCCTTTTCTTTACACTTCTTATCCTGGACCCTATCCGTATCCATATCCTGGGTACGCACCATTTCCTGATCCAATACCCCCATATGGTCGATTACCTGAAGTTGGAGGAACAAGTTATGAAGTTGGAGGATCATCAGGAGTTGGAGGCAAGAAGAAAAAGAGGAGAGTTCGTTCAGAAATCATAGACGAAAACTACGTAACCGAAAGTGATGATGATGAGTATGATGATGAAGAAGGAGAAGACATGAGCGAGGATGACGAGTGATTATGGATCATTCGTGAATTATGGTTTCAAATACAATGGTCATGATGTGTTTTAAACTATTTCTATCTTTTGATCGATTTCTTTAGGATGTTTGGCGTACTTTGCTTGGTTATATCTAGTTTTTAGTAGTTTTGTTTTGTTTTTTTCATTTCGTGTTGCAGTTTTTGTTTGCAGGATGGATGTGTTGGAAGCTTATTGATGGTCAAATGTTTCGAGTTGGATAACTCACAGGCTTGCTAATGACCCAATGTGCATATTGCATATTTTATCCGGTGGTATCTTTTAACTATCTTTTTCCCATTTTCTTTACTTTGAAGTTCATTTTTTTATTACATTGAGGACAATGCAAAACTTAAGTATGGGGGAGGGAAGAAAATAGGAAAAATGATACGCATTTTTATTTTTTTTAGAGATAACTTTTGGATGCAAGTGATTAGAAGAAATTCGCCCTTGATGGTCTAATGGTTTTCTCGCGTTATTGATAATTAAAATACATAACTTGGGATTTCAATGGTAAAATGAGGTTTTTGAAAATTTTTTAGATTTGTACCAAATTACTGAAGTAATTCATTTTGGATTCGATAGCATTTTCTAGCATGCATAATAGCCTTTTTCCCACAATTTTTGTGAGGTTTCTTTTTGTATAAAACACATCTTTTGTTTTATATTTGCTATGAGTGTGCCGGTAATTATGTCGATTCTAGAACTTGTACTAGTTATGCATTACGGTTAAAATCACTTTCGAGTGATCTAAATATTTTCAAGTGATAAGAGGCACCTTAGGAATAACCCAAATGGCCTTCCATTTTTACATCTAATGAGTAATGATATATTAGCTGACCACATCGGTTAGTTAACCACCCACATGGACCCATTTTTTTAGTGCTCATTTTTAGCACTAGATACCCCTAGTTATACCTTCTGAGCCATTCCTTTTCAATTTTGTTACATCCAGAAAAATACAAAAATATTTTACTCATTTAAGCTTTAGCCAACCCTTATCAAGTCTAATGGTTTGTTGATAGTTGTTTGGAATGATTGGATTGTTTTTTTATGATTATGAGTTAGCCGCACTTTGCCATTCGTGTGTGCCATTCCGACAAAGACGAAGGATGCATACTTCTTATTTGTATTTTTGTGGTAATGCTTATACGAAGTGTGGAGGAGTTGTGAAAAAAAAATAAAAAAAATAATAAATAAATAAAATTTTATAGCCAAGGAGCTATAGGAGGGATATTGATTGGCCAATGAGCTAAATCGAGTTATACATATTTGCGGAGAATCGATATGAGAAGAGGAGTAATAATCATTTTTCGGGATCGTGGTTTGTATGATGACTAGCACCATGGAGGTTTGGACTTGATTTATTTTTATTTTAAACCAATTTCATAAACTATCCCATGCCTTAACCATACCTATTATGAACCCTTAGCCTTAACGTTATAACCCGAATAAAAGACCTCTTTGATGAATTTATTTTCTTTGTTTTGATACTTATACAAGCTTATGGTAAGAAGCATTGATCATGACTAGGCATTGAGTGATTTACATATACCCACCAATATATGAGTGTTGAGTGAAATATTAAAGCCATTTGTGAGGTATCCTAGTTATGTTATCTAAAGTGTTTGGTTCATTTTTAGAGATTTTCACATATTATAAGCATAATAATAATTATCTTTATTGGTAATTATTACATTTTTCTGGAACCATGGTGTTATGGACCATTGAAATCAATCTTTGCAAATGTTAGACCTACTCGAGGGCGAGTAGAGCTTAAGTGTGGGGGAATTTGATAACGTCTAAAATGAACATGTTTTTAGTAGCGTTATTGTCAGTTTTGTGCATGATATTCGGCTATATTTACTCATAACTGTTGCAAAAGTGCAAAGATGCGTATTGTGTATGTATATGTAGCCAGGTATCGCGAATAATGAAGAAATGAAGTTTTTATGCACATTTGGAAGATTCTCAAGGAAGGAAGTTGAGATTGGAAGCTTGTGGACTCAATGATATGGAAGCGTAGTGATTTCGAAGCATCTACAGCAAGGAAAGATCAAGTTTGGCTTTGGAAATCATCAACGTAAGCAAAGAATGAAGCGCAAAGGAAAAAGTCAGCAAAAAGTCAAAATAAGCAAAACCCAGCCGATCGGTCGCAACCCGCAACCGGATCCGGCTGGGCAATTGGTCAAAGCTATTACCGATTCGGTCGGCCTAGAAACCGATCCGGTTTCTGGCACTGCAGTTACACAAATTCGCATTTATTGTTGCCTTAACTCCCCATAATCATTGGAGTCCGATCATTTCTTGATATTAACTTGGAGAGAACGTTTTTTGGGCAGTTAAGCAAGAGCTTTGGCTATATAATGGACCTAGTACTTGTATACTAAGTGTGACAAAAACCAAAAGAGTGTTAGTTTACACCAAAACTAATACTTACCTTATTATTTCAACCCAAAAGCTTAGTATTTACTGGAAAACGTCCAGAAGCAAGGAAGGAACCATTCTTGTCCATTGTTTCGGTAGTTTGAAGTTGTGCGGTGATCCTAGGTGATTGGAGGCGCGTGGTTGCTACAATCCACGATTTCTAATTCTTGTAATCACAAAAGATTAGGTATTCTATGAACTTTGTTATGGAAATATATTCTCTTGAATTGTTTGAATTACCTTGTTATGACTTGTGTTTAGATATGATTGTTTTCATGGAGTAGTTTGTGATATACTTGTGTGTTGGAATGTGATTAATCATAATAGTGTTCTCAAAATGTGATGCATGTATATATGATCTTGTTTAAATGAGTTTGTTGGAAAAATACTAGTCTTGGATTGATTTGTCAATAAAACATGTTTTAAGAAAAAGGACCGAAAGGATTTCTCTTGTGTTTTATTCCAAAAAGTGAAGTGACAAACTAGTATGGGGATATGGTGATTGACAACCACCATGTTTTGCTTATTAAAACAAGACTAGGAACATTTTCATCACGAAGGGTCGAAAGATTCGTAAGAACAAATTTAATGAGAACATGTTGCAAACAAATGGAACTTTTATAGGATAATCATTGGGAAAAGGACCGAAAGGATTACCTAAATGTTTTTGTTCTTAGAATGATTTTTACAAACAAATACCATGGTTGGGGAATCATTTGCTTATGATTTGTGCATCATACTAAGAGTATACACCAAACCTTTATGAACATTATCTATGGTTGATCATGAGACTACACACAAGTATATATTTATTCTTGATTCGTATTTTCACTAGAACACTTATTTGAGGAAGCCTTGACAAGCTTTCTTGTTAGAAACTTTTTAATCAAATATATTTCAAACAAAAAATCCCTTGGGACGATCTCGACTTACCAAACTTTGCTATTGCGGACGAGTATACTTGCTCGTATGTGTTAATAGGTTATACGGTTAATTCGTGATTATAAATTTTTAAAACTTGCACCAACCGGAGCACATCAAGCCTCTTACGCACATTTGGTTGCTTATGTTACCCCCACCTAGAACCTCACCACAAACTTGAACCACGCGCCACCCCCTCCATCTACCTGGGACAAGCCTCAAATCACCGTGGCTATCGTTGCCTCGACTTAAACGCCAAAAAAAAATTTCCTGACATGTCACATTTGATGAATCTGTTTTCCCTATGGCACCTTTAAACCCGCATATGCACCACACTATAACTTCTTAGATGATTCCCCCATTATAAATCCGAATTTCATTCCCTCGCCTCTAATTGTCCAAACTACTGTGCCTCAAAACACGCCTAAACCAACAAAAACAACTCAAACTCCTATTCCACATGACACACTCCCCGCCACCCCGAATGAGACACCAAATCCTACACCACCCCTGACCACATCTCCAACAATCATTCCTGACCCCCCACACAACCCAAACCCTGTGTCAACTCACTCCATGGTCACACGCTTTCGTGTTAGGACTAATCGTCCCACTGTAGGTCCCAACATGCTTGTGTCTTCCATTTCTCCTTTACCAAAATCATATCTTGAAGCTTTCACTGACCCAAATTGGAAAAATGCTATGTTTGATGAATACACTGCGCTTATTAAAAACGACACTTGGACTCTGTTGCCTCGCCCTACCGACACCAACATTATTCGATTTATGTGGATTTTTTGACACAAGTTTTTAGCATATGGCACTCTTAGTCGATACAAGGCTCGTCTTGTGGTGAATGGTAGTAATCAGTTGGATAGGGTTGACGTGGATGAGATCTTTAATCCGGTAGTTAGACCGGGGACGATTCGGACTGTTCTGAGCCTTGATGCTTCACGACATTAGCCGATTCATCAGCTTGATGTCAAGAATTTTTTCTTGCATGGTGACTTATCTGAGACTGTCTATATGCATCAGCCTTTGGGATTCAGAGATTCGGTACACCCTGATTATGTATGTTTGTTGCAACAGTCTATGTTTGTTGCAGCGGTCTCTGTATGGGCTCAAACAAGCCCCTAGAGCTTGGTTTCATAGATTTTCCTCACATCACTCGCATTGGATTCTCTCATAGTTGTCGTGACTCATCTCTTTTTATATACAGATAGGGGACAAATACTACTTACCTATTATTATATGTTGATGACATTGTTCTCATTGCGTCTTCTGGGAACCTGTTACAGCATATTATTCATTCCCTGCATCAGGAGTTCTCCATGACAGATCTTGGTCATCTTAATTATTTTCTAGGCATTTCAGTTACTCGAGATTCTTCAGGGTTGTTTCTATCACAGAAGAAATATGTTATGGAGGTCTTGGAGCGGGCTCACATGCTTTCTTGTAACCCTTTTCGGACTCCTGTCGATATTGTGTCCAAACTAGGGGATGATGGTGATCCAGTTTCTGATTCGACTTCATATCAGAGTCTGGCGGGTTCGTTACAGTATCTCACTTTTACCAGACCAGATATTTCTTATGCAGTTCAACAGGTTTGTCTTCACATGCATGATCCTCGGGGAGCCTCTTTTCTCTGCTCTTAAAAGGATCTTGCGATATGTTCGGGGTACTCTGGATCATGGCCTACATTAATTTTCCTCATCTACTACAGACTTGGTTACCTATTCTGACGCTGATTGGGCTGGTTGCCCCACCCCTCGGAGATCTACCTCTGGTTATTTTGTTTTTCTTGGCAACAACTTACTCTCTTGGTCCTCTAAGCGCAAGCCTTCGATGTCCTGTTCCAGTGCAGAGGCCGAGTACCGTGGTGTTGCTAATGCGGTTGCCGAAACTTGTTGGCTACGAAACTTACTTCGTGAACTGCATACTCCATTATCTTCTGCTACACTTGTATACTGTGATAATATCAGTGAAGTCTATTTATCTTGTAATCTAGTTCAGCATCAATGCACGAAGCACATTGGGATTGACATTCGCTTTGTTTGTGACCTAGTTGCCACTGGTCAGGTTCGATTTCTCCATGTTCTATCTCGCTATCAGTATGCAGATGTCTTCACCAAAGGCTTGCCTTCTGCTCTATTTGAAGAATTTCGCTCCAGTCTCAGTGGCCGGTGTCCTCCCACTTCAACTATGGGGGAGTGTTAGCCCATGTGTTGTATTATGTTTATGTACCGGGCCTAGCCCGATTTTAGAATATGATTTATGGTTGTATATATCTGTAATGTGTATTAGAGAAAATCAATCAATCAATTCAAAAGACAATATTCGGTTGCATCCATTTATCAATTAACAATTAAGACGTTCAATTAGTTTTCCATGTGTCCCGTGTTTCCAGGCTGACCATTTTAGCCTATTAAGAAGCAAAGTACATTAGCCCATTTATTCCTGTAAACTTGTTTATTAAGGTTTTGTTTTTGCGCTTAATGTTTTTGGGCTTGCAATCCACACTTAGTAGTTACAACTTGTGTTCTTATTAGAGTAGCGAGGACTATATCACATACCTAGGCTGGGCGTAATGGTGAGCGCGGTCATCACTACTGCCAACTCAGCTTTCTCTCACTACAACATTTTTAATGACCCTGCTAAAAAATATTCCCCACTTAAACACAAGTGTAATAAAAAGACCGCGGTTAAAAAAAATAATAATAATAATAATAATAATAATAATAATAATAATAATAATAAATAACAACACTCACATACAAAAAAGAATCGAGTATACAACCGAGTTATACTATTTTTCGAACATGATCAGGTCCTTGTAATGGAAGGGATGTGTTCTTTGGAGTGACTGACTATGCAAACGACATCCATTACGAATGGTCTAAAAACATGGCTAATCAACAAATTCTCTTGACACATGTTCATTTTGTTTCTTTACTCATTATTTTTATCAATGATTTTACTATGTACCTTAATCTTATCGTCATTACTCATTAGATATACTTTTATATATAAGAATCATTTTCCTTCTTGTTATATACTCGGTTTTACATGTTACGCCCATTTTAAAGTGTTGTTCTCTAGGTATCAAATTAATCTCGTTATAATTGATGGTTATGACCAGTGACGGACCCAGAAAAATAGGATGTGGGGGGCAAATTTTTTTTTGTTACGATAGTAACAAAATGCGAAAGAAAAAACTAGAAACATGATGTTAAATCGAGTATTTTTAATTAGACACGAAGGATTTATAAGGCTTTAAAGAGTTAAATGTTGGATTATAGTATGTGAGTGGGGGGCAATTTGAGATTTTGGTGGGGGTCACATTCGAAAAAAAGTCAAAATTAAATTAAAATTACACTGAAATATCAACTTTTTCGGCTAGCCATAGGGGGCGGCTGCCCCCCACATGTACTATCTACATCCGTCCCTGGTTATGACCCCGTATTATGAAGAAACAAATAAGTGAAAAGAAATACAATGGAATTTATGACCCCATACTATGAAAGAAAAAATAGTAAAAAAAGAGTAGATAAAAGAACAAGAAACAAGTTTTTATTATTCTTATTCTTATAAACTACTGTTAGCTTTATGAATGACACTTGAAGTTTTATAGAGTTCATTGCTTTTATTTTCTATCAATGTGGGATAAGCAGTTGAAATAAATTAACAAATCATGTTTATCAATTTTTATTATTATTTTTTTTTTAAATATATGTCATCACATGTTAATCAAATATATAACAAGTTAACAACAAGTTTCTCATATTTTCATTATTTATGATAATTTATGACCCCGGGTCATGAAGAAAAATAGTTGAGTAAAAAAAAATAGAAACGAAGCAAAACAAAAAGAAAACAAGGAGATACACAATAAACAAGCTTTTGTAGAACCTTTCATGGTTTAATGACTTGTATTCTTATTACATATTCCGTTTTGCATGTTACGACCATTTTAAATTGTCGTTTCTTTTGGCGTCATATAAAAGTTTGTTATAATTTGTGGTAATTTACGATCCCATCTTATAAAGAAGAAATAATTGAGTGAAAAATAGAAAAAGAAAACTCGAAGCACGGGTCGACTGACACATACAATTTCTTTATTATGACACTTTTGGATATCTTAAACAATAAAAGAGAAAATGATTCATTTTTGAGCTTGAAATCACACTCTTGTGATGCACCGTCTAACTAAGCCTTTATGGTTATGTACTTGTTTCTAACCTCTACTCAAAAGTGTTGAATGAATCAAAATTGGTATAACTAAAAAGTTGCAAATACTATTTTTAGAACAGTAGAGCTATTTTAATTGTTATATAACAGTTTGATATTACAAATTATGAAAAAACTTAAATTGATACCATGTAAAATAATAGTTTTAATTGGTCGTAACATGCGGATCATGAGGAAAGAGTTAAGTGAAAAAAAAATAGGAAGAAAAAATCCATAAACAAGGAATATGCAACCAGTTTTTGTTGCAATGTCCTTGTTGCGGGACTAAATACAAGAATGACACTTGAAGTTATAAAGAGTTCATTACATTCACGTTATATCCATGTGGGATACTCTTGAAATAAATTAATAAATCATCTTGACACTATAAAAACGTACAGTAAGATGACAAAGTAGATTGAAAACTACTTAGGAAACTACTAAAAGTTAATGTTTTAGATTTAAGTACCAGAATTTGTCAATTCATGTAAGGCATCAAAGAAGTATAAGACCAAAAATTTACAAAATATGAAACCCATGTAACTTACTGAAAAGCTTGAAACCCCTGCCCTCTTTGTATATTGGTAAACATAAAACAAGAAAAACTAGAAGTCTATTGGTAAGGATATTGAGTTATGTATTACATTTACGTACTTGTTTTGACAAAAGTGTGTAATAAACTCTCATAGCATACTGAAAACCCAAACCACATACAAAAATACAATTAGGTTTGATTTGATTATTCTTTACCATAAGTGTTTTTTTGAAAACATATTAATATGTTTGGGTCATCTTTCTTATGCCTAGAAAGGCCACCATTCGTGTAAATGAAGGTCAACAAATCTAGTTCCAAGAATCCTAGACCTTATTCATGGGTTTAAGCCTAAATGGCATTTTGTAGTGTCAGGTTGTGAAAATGAGCTAAATGAAAAATGGTCGTATGTCCGACCAACGGTTGGGTAATCTAAAAAACCAAATCAAAGCTACGTACAAATCAAAAGAACCAACTCGAATATGAATATCTGACTAGAATGACTCAAAGTTGTTTATTATTTGGAAGTTAAAGAATACTATATATACTAATTGTCCAAGAGAATATAGCTCATAGGACGCTAAAAAGAAAAAGTATGTGAGTTGCGGGCATCACATATATGCCCTATAAAGTAATATATGGCGAATGTCACGTTCTAGCGAAGTTAAATAAATAAATAGAGTACTAATGTTTTGCACACTAGCATAATCGTCACAAATTAACTATAACTATCTTTTCCAAAAATTGTGGCTACAAAAGTAGGAGAAACACTTGAAGAACATGTAAAGTTTTATTCAAGGAACATATAAAAAAAGTTAAAGAAGAACAAACGCAACAAGAAAGATTTTGTTACGTGTGCTCTCCAGCTTAAGAACATAGATAACACTTGTTGACAGTAATGAGTAGAGAGAAACACACAGTTCACACAGTGAAAATGATTCTCCTTATTACTTCAAAATGAAAGATACAAAGGTTTTATACACCAGAAAAACAGATGGGAGGAAGGAGAAAAAGAATAACAGAAAAGTTACAAAACAAACCCTACACTATTTCAATGTTCTAATATGAGTCCTTCAACTATTAACCAACCACTCTTTTACACTCCCCCTCAAGTTGAGAGGTGGAAGGACTGCAAGCTCGCAACTTGGACATTAATTTAGAATGCTGATCTGCTGGAAGAACTTTAGTAAACACATCAGCGAGCTGGTCTTTAGTGGAAACATGAGAAGGTAGGACTTCCCCATTCTTGACTTGATCTCTTACATAATGGCAATCCACTTCTATATGCTTTGTTCTGGCATGGAAGACCGGATTGGCAGCTATATAAATGGCAGCTTGATTATCACATTTCAAATCTACAGGACCAAGATCTTTGAGCCCCAAATCTTTCAACAATGTCACCAGCCAAGTAACTTCACAACATGTTAGGGCCATAGCTCTGTATTCAGCTTCAGCTGATGATCTAGACACCACTTGTTGCTTCTTAGATTTCCATGAAATAGGTGATTGACCCAGCAAAATACAGTAGCCAGTGGTGGACCTTCTTGCCATAGGACAACTAGCCCAATCACTGTCACAATAGGCAGTCAAATGAACAGCTGAATCATTAGCTAATAATATACCTTGACCTGGTGAATTCAACAAATATCTCATCAAATGTTTCACTGCTTGCATATGCACTGATGTAGGATTTTGCATAAACTGGCTCAACAACTGCATAGTATAGCAAATATCAGGTCTTGATATTGTGAGATATATGAGTTTGCCTATGTATCTTCTGTATACTTCTGGATCAGGTAAAGAAGTTCCCATGTCTGCTTGCAACTTGATACGAGAATCCATAGGCAACTTGTATGGTCTTGCATTAGTCAAACCAGCTTCTTGAAGTAAATCAGTAGTGTACTTCTTTTGAGAGATGAAAATTCCTTGGTCACTTTTGCACACCTCCAGTCCTAAGAAATAATTCATCTGACCCAAATCCTTCATGTGAAAATGAGTACTTAATTGTGTTTTAAGAGCTTGAATCTGAGTGTTGCTAGAACCAGTGATTAGAAGATCATCAACATAAACAAGGACTGCTGTAAAGGATTCAGCATCTGTCTTGATGAACAATGAGTAATCAGCCTTAGATTGAGTATAGCCAAAGGACAACAATGCTGAAGAGAGTTTGGCAAACCACTGTCTAGGTGCTTGTTTGAGGCCATACAAGGACTTCTTGAGTTTGCATACTAAACTTGAATCAGCAGGAACATTTTGCATACTCTCCCCCTTTCCAATATACCCTTGAGGCATTTGCATATACACTTCTTCAAAGAGATCACCATGGAGAAAGGCATTAGACACATCCATTTGACAAATTTCCCAACCTTTCATGGCTGCCACTGCAAGTAAAGCTCTAACAGTCACCATTTTTGCCACTGGAGCAAAAGTTTCTTCATAGTCAACACCTTTTCTTTGCCTATTCCCATTCACTACAAGTCTAGCTTTCTTCTTGTCAAGTGTACCATCAGCTTTGAGTTTGATTTTGTAGATCCAATGACAAGCAATAGCTTTCTTCCCTTTAGGTAGAACAATCACTTCCCATGTATCATTCTCCTCTAATGCTCTTAGCTCCAAATTCATTGCATTACACCAATCTTCTTCTTTAACTGCTTCTTTGAAGTAAGTAGGTGCTGACTGAGCCACCAAAGCACATAGAAAAGCATGAAATTGAGACTGAAGAGGAGTAACTGACACTTGATTAGCCTTTGGTTGATGAATTGGTGTTACATAATCTTTTAGCCAGCTTGGAGCACTTGACACTCTAGTGGATCTTCTGATTCCTGCATCTTGAACACTAGTGGTTGGAATGAAATATGGTACAGTGTGAACAACATCAGCAGATTCATGAACAACATCAGCAGAATCATGAACAACATCAGCAGATTCATGAACAACTTCAGCAGAATCATGAACAACTTCAGCAGTAACAAAGGGCTCATGAACAGGTTGTGTTGTGGATACAAAATCTTCATACCACAATGGTGAAGAAATGGGTGCAGGCACAGGTTGAAGAACTTGCAACATACTTGTTTTAGAGTAGGGAAATATATGTTCATAGAAGACAACATCTCTTGACACAAACCTTGTATGATTCAGCAAATTCAGAAGTTTGTACCCCTTTTGATGTTGTGGATAACCCAGAAATAAACAAGGTACACCTCTGGAATCAAATTTGTCAGCAACTCTGGAAGGATTACTAGCCATTGCTAAACAACCAAACACCCTTAGATGACTATACTCAGGTTTAGATTGCAACAAAACTTCATAAGGTGTCTTAAATTTCAACACAGCAGTGGGAAATCTGTTAATGAGATATGTTGCAGTGATAACACAGTCACCCCAATAATGTACAGGCAAATGAGCATGCAATCTTAGGGCTCTAGCTATCTCCAATATGTTTCTATGTTTCCTTTCTACCCTCCCATTTTGCTGAGGTCTATCAACACATGAAGTTTGATGCTCTATTCCCAGTGAGTCCATAAAAGGGCCTATAGATCCTTTGAGAAATTCTAAGGCATTGTCTGATCTCACCACTTTTATATCTTTTTCAAACTGCTTCTTCACAAAAATAACAAATGACTTGAAAGTGGCAAAGGCATCTGACTTTCTGACTAGTAAATATGTCCAAACAGCTCTACTACAATCATCAACTATAGTGAGAAAATACTTGTGATTCCCTATGGTTGGAACTTTATAGGGTCCCCAAATGTCTATATGAATGAGCTGAAATGGAACTTTGGAATGAGATTTACTAGCAGAATATGGAAGTTTTGTGAATTTTGCCATTGGACAGGTCAAACAAGAATTCTCATTAGAATGAGATACACTTTCAGGAACAGAAGTAATATGCTTGAAAGTAGAATCAGAAATGTGACCAAGTCTATGATGCCACAAACTGTAAGAATTATTGAAAACACTAAAAGCATAGTTTGTTGGAACAGAACAGTTTGAGAAAAATGAAAATAGACTACAATCTTCAAGGGCAGACACAACCATTGAAGAAAGTTGAGAATGAATTTGATCCAGAGGAAGATTGAGTAGATGATAGAGGCCAGCTTGCTTTTTACCCAAGCCCAACACCTTCCTGGTTTTCAAGTCCTGGATAACACAGAATTTCTCATAAAATGTAACAAAGCAATGAGAATCTTTTGTTAGTTTAGAGACTGACAAAAGCTTGAATTTGAAGGAAGGAACTATGAGAACATTGTTCAGCTTAAGTCCATTTTGTAAAGCAACATTGCCTACTTTAGAAATTACTGAAGTATGTCTATTTGGCAAATTAATAACCTGTTTACACTTAAGAGCCTCAACATCATTCAAATCAGTGCTATCTGGTGACATATGATCACTTGCCCCTGTATCAATTATCCATCCTTCTATAACCCCATTAACACAAGAAAAACAGTAGAGTGTACCTTCTCCAAAAGGATGTTCCAATGTATTAGTCTCATCAGTAGTCTGATTGAAATGAGGAATACTCTTCATGAGTTGTTCAAACTGCTTTGAAGTAAAGACTACATGACCTCCAGTTTCAACCAATGCAGCTGTCTTTTTCACATTCCCTGAACCAGCCTTCTGAGGAGCTTTACCTTTCTGTGACTGCTTATACTTGTAATACCATGTGGGGTAACCAACTTTCTCCCAACACTTGTCTGGTGGATGCCACTTGTAGCCACATATGTTACACTTCTCTTTGACCTCACCTTTGCTATAGAGAGCTGTAGATTCAACAAATGATTGTCCTGATCCAAATACCCCCCTTTGAGACTCTTCTTGTTGAAGCAAAGCACAAGCAGTCTCAACACTTGGCAAAGGAGAATTTAACAACAACTGACTCCTTTGATGAGAAAATTTGTCATCCAAACCATTTAAGAACTGAAACAATCTTTGCTCTTCTTTCTGAGTACTCAAAACAGTTAGAAAAACAACAATTTCTGGGGTGATATTGACTATTCTTGGCAATTCATTCATTGAATCCAATTCTTCCCAAACACACTTCATACTTGTATAGTACTCACTCATAGATCTTCCTGATTGCATGGTCTCATAAGTCTCTCTGTTCAACTTGTACTTATGTGACCCATTGCTGAGAGCAAATCTTTTCTCAAGTTGAATCCAAATTGCATAAGCAGTGCCAAAGAACATAATGGATTTTGCAATGGATTCAGATACTGAGTTCATTAACCAACTAATCACCAGATTATTACATGTATCCCACTGTTCTTGTAAATTCACATCATCTTGTGATCTTGGAACTGTTCCTCTGATGAAACCTAACTTTCTTTTGGTAGAAAGAGCAATTTCAACTGATCGTCTCCAAGAACGATAGTTTTGTGCTCCTAACAATTTCTCATTCACCACAAGAGTACCAGGGCCATCAGAAGGATGCAAATACAGTGGATTTTGAAACAAAAGAGATTGACTGTTTTGGCTAGTAGCATCATTTGAAGAAGATGATGCTGCCATTGTTAACACGTTGCGGAAGCTTCAACAATCTTGAAAGAACCGTTACAACAACCAAATGACTCAACAAACTCAGCCTTGAACAATACACCAGAACTCAATCTTTAAAGAACGTAGATGAAAGAATGATAGAAATGATGAAAGAATTGTGAATAGAATGATAGGAATGATGGAGAAATGATGATCGGAAAAAGTTAGTTACGATGGTTTATGGTGATCGGAAAAGTTAGTTATGGTGGTTACGGTTGAGTCGGTTGTAACTGATCAAGAACTCATTACTGAGCTCTGATACCATGTTGACAGTAATGAGTAGAGAGAAACACACAGTTCACACAGTGAAAATGATTCTCCTTATTACTTCAAAATGAAAGATACAAAGGTTTTATACACCAGAAAAACAGATGGGAGGAAGGAGAAAAAGAATAACAGAAAAGTTACAAAACAAACCCTACACTATTTCAATGTTCCAATATGAGTCCTTCAACTATTAACCAACCCCTCTTTTACAAACTTATATAGAGTTCATTACTTTTATTTTCTATCTATGTGGGATAACCTATTTAATAAACAAACAACTCATGTTGACACAAAAGACATATATGATCACATATAAGAACCAGATTTGATTTGAATATCTGTTGTCTTTAGTGTTTTTTGGAAAAATATATGTGTGGGTCATCTTTCTTATGTCTTCGTGAATGGAACACTTACATGCTATAACCTTAAGATTTCTCTGTTGTAATGTAGGTAGTTTCTGCATTTCGATTGCATTATCATTGTTTCAAAAATATCAATATTTTTAAGCTATATAGCAGTTATGCCAAATTGGTTTATAAGCTTATGTTTGATTTTAAAAAGCCGATTTCTGGTTTATAAAGCAGGATTCCTTTTCCATGAAATTAAAGAAGCCAAGCTTATTGTGTTAATCAAGACAAGTCTCGAAACTGAAGTAGCGAGCCGAGCATTATTTTAGCTCTACCATTCATGAGACTGCTCTAATCGTCTTCTTGGCTCTACCATTATGTTAGCAGAGCTTGGAAGATATCTCGCTATGAACTGTTCCCGTTTCTGTCAATAAAGAACTTGTCACCTTTTTCAAAGCTGCAACATTTTAAAAAAAGAATGCACCCTATTTTATCTAAACTTGCTAATGACACTCAAGGTTATAAAGTGTTCATTACTTTTAGTTTCTAACAATGTGGGACAAAAGCTTTTGTGACAAATTAACAAATCATGTTAGACATTAAAGAGAAACATAAGATCAAATGTAGATTGAAAACCATATAACCTTAATTGGAAAGCTTGAAACGCCTTCACTTCGTCATATATATTGGTAAACATAAAACAAGAAAAGATGAGAGGCGATTTTGGTAAGGATTCTGTTTTATGTTTTATATATGTACGTGTCAGGATCATCATCTTCTATTCCCATATTAATCAAACAAATAACAGCATGCTTCTTATATTATTATTAATGGAGCACGCAAATTTTTATGGTTTGAGAATTTACAAAGCCTAACTTAGTATGACAATGGTAGTCCTATTGGGTCTAACTTTCTTCGAAAAATCCCATTTGATATGCTATATTTTCTTCATATTAGAAAGCCAGCATATGCATCCATCTTAAATTCAGGTATCCCAAAGGCTGCTACTATCACGACACCATACGCATCAAGCACCTACTCAAATCTATCTAGCAATAAGGAGTGTCTAGTCTAATTTTTTTTGTTAAATCCAATAAGGAACGGACCTAGAATTTTCGAGAGGGTGTTGCACTATTTTTTTCATTTCGTAATTAATAAAATTCGAACAATAAATAACTTATGAGCTAAGGTAAAGTAAACAATAATAGAACAAATTTGTTAAATCCAATAAGGGAGGGACCCGAAAAAGAGTTATGTGAAAAGAGATAGATAAAAAGAAGGACCCGAAAACACAACAAACTTGTTATGTTTCACGACACCATAGGCATCCATCTCAAATTCAGGTATCCCAAAGGCTGCTACTATCACGACACCATACGCATCAAGCACCTACTCAAATCTATCTAGCAATAGGGAGTGTCTGGTCTAATTTTTTTTGTTAAATCCAATAAGGGACGGACCTAGAATTTTCAAGAGGTTGTTGCACTATTTTTTTCATTTCGTAATTACTAAAATTCGAACAATAAATAACTTATAAGCTAAGGTAAAGTAAACAATAATAGAACAAATTTGTTAAATCCAATAAGGGAGGGACCCCGAAAGAGAGTTATGTGAAAAGAGATAGATAAAAAGAAGGACCCGAAAACACAACAAACTTGTTATGTTTCACGACACCATAGGCATCCATCTCAAATTCAGGTATTCCAAAGGCTGCTACTATCACGACACCATACGCATCAAGCACCTACTCAAATCTATCTAGCAATAGGGAGTGTCTCGTCTAATTTTTTTTTTGTTAAATCCAATAAGGGACGGACCTAGAATTTTCAAGAGGGTGTTGCACTATTTTTTTCATTTCGTAATTACTAAAATTCGAACAATAAATAACTTATGAGCTAAGGTAAAGTAAACAATAATAGAACAAATTTGTCAAATCCAATAAGGGAGGGACCCGAAAAAGAGTTATGTGAAAAGAGATAGATAAAAAGAAGGACCCGAAAACACAACAAACTTGTTATGTTTCACGACACCATAGGCATCCATCTCAAATTCAGGTATCCCAAAGGCTGCTACTATCACGACACCATACGCATCAAGCACCTACTCAAATCTATCTAGCAATAGGGAGTGTCTGGTCTAATTTTTTTTGTTAAATCCAATAAGGGACGGACCTAGAATTTTCAAGAGGGTGTTGCACTATTTTTTTCATTTCGTAATTACTAAAATTCGAACAATAAATAACTTATGAGCTAAGGTAAAGTAAACAATAATAGAACAAATTTGTTAAATCCAATAAGGGAGGGACCCGAAAAAGAGTTATGTGAAAAGAGATAGATAAAAAGAATGACCCGAAAACACAACAAACTTGTTTTGTTATGTTTCGTTGTCACTTCTTTAACATATGAATTTTCGAGAGGGTGTTGCACTATTTTTTTTCATTTCGTAATTACTAAAATTCGAACAATAAATAACTTATGAGCTAAGGTAAAGTAAACAATAATAGAACAAATTTGTTAAATCCAATAAGGGAGGGACCCGAAAAAGAGTTATGTGAAAAGAGATAGATAAAAAGAAGGACCCGAAAACACAACAAACTTGTTATGTTTCACGACACCATAGGCATCCATCTCAAATTCAGGTATCCCAAAGGCTGCTACTATCACGACACCATACGCATCAAGCACCTACTCAAATCTATCTAGCAATAGGGAGTGTCTCGTCTAATTTTTTTTTGTTAAATCCATTAAGGGACGAACCTAGAATTTTCAAGAGGGTGTTGCACTATTTTTTTCATTTCGTAATTACTAAAATTCGAACAATAAATAACTTATGAGCTAAGGTAAAGTAAACAATAATAGAACAAATTTGTTAAATCCAATAAGGGAGGGACCCGAAAAAGAGTTATGTGAAAAGAGATAGATAAAAAGAAGGACCCGAAAACACAACAAACTTGTTATGTTTCACGACACCATAGGCATCCATCTCAAATTCAGGTATCCCAAAGGCTACTACTATCACGACACCATACGCATCAAGCACCTATTCAAATCTATCTAGCAATAGGGAGTGTCTGGTCTAATTTTTTTTGTTAAATCCAATAAGGGACGGACCTAGAATTTTCAAGAGGGTGTTGCGCTATTTTTTTCATTTCGTAATTACTAAAATTCGAACAATAAATAACTTATAAGCTAAGGTAAAGTAAACAATAATAGAACAAATTTGTTAAATCCAATAAGGGAGGGACCCGAAAGAGAGTTATGTGAAAAGAGATAGATAAAAAGAAGGATCCGAAAACACAACAAACTTGTTATGTTTCACGACACCATAGGCATCCATCTCAAATTCAGGTATCCCAAAGGCTGTTACTATCACGACACCATACGCATCAAGCACCTACTCAAATCTATCTAGCAATAGGGAGTGTCTGGTCTAATTTTTTTTGTTAAATCCAATAAGGGACGGACCTAAAATTTTCAAGAGGGTGTTGCACTATTTTTTTCATTTCGTAATTACAAAAATTCGAACAATAAATAACTTATGAGCTAAGGTAAAGTAAAAAATAATAGAACAAATTTGTTAATTCCAATAAGGGAGGGACCAGAAAGAGAGTCATGTGAAAAGAGATAGATAAAAAGAAGGACCCGAAAACACAACAAACTTGTTATGTTTCACGACACCATAGGCATCCATCTCAAATTCAGGTATCCCAAAGGCTGCTACTATCACGACACCATACGCATCAAGCACCTACTCAAATCTATCTAGCAATAGGGAGTGTCTCGTCTAATTTTTTTTTGTTAAATCCAATAAGGGACGGACCTAGAATTTTCAAGAGGTTGTTGCACTATTTTTTTCATTTCGTAATTACTAAAATTCGAACAATAAATAACTTATAAGCTAAGGTAAAGTAAACAATAATAGAACAAATTTGTTAAATCCAATAAGGGAGGGACCCGAAAGAGAGTTATGTGAAAAGAGATAGCTAAAAAGAAGGACCCGAAAACACAACAAACTTGTTATGTTTCACGACACCATAGGCATCCATCTCAAATTCAGGTATTCCAAAGGCTGCTACTATCACGACACCATACGCATCAAGCACCTACTCAAATCTATCTAGCAATAGGGAGTGTCTCGTCTAATTTTTTTTTGTTAAATCCAATAAGGGACGGACCTAGAATTTTCAAGAGGGTGTTGCACTATTTTTTTCATTTCGTAATTACTAAAATTCGAACAATAAATAACTTATGAGCTAAGGTAAAGTAAACAATAATAGAACAAATTTGTCAAATCCAATAAGGGAGGGACCCGAAAAAGAGTTATGTGAAAAGAGATAGATAAAAAGAAGGACCCGAAAACACAACAAACTTGTTATGTTTCACGACACCATAGGCATCCATCTCAAATTCAGGTATCCCAAAGGCTGTTACTATCACGACACCATACGCATCAAGCACCTACTCAAATCTATCTAGCAATAGGGAGTGTCTCGTCTAATTTTTTTTGTTAAATCCAATAAGGGACGGACCTAGAATTTTCAAGAGGGTGTTGCACTATTTTTTTCATTTCGTAATTACTAAAATTCGAACAATAAATAACTTATGAGCTAAGGTAAAGTAAACAATAATAGAACAAATTTGTTAAATCCAATAAGGGAGGGACCCGAAAAAGAGTTATGTGAAAAGAGATAGATAAAAAGAATGACCCGAAAACACAACAAACTTGTTTTGTTATGTTTCGTTGTCACTTCTTTAACATATGAATTTTCGAGAGGGTGTTGCACTATTTTTTTTTTCATTTCGTAATTACTAAAATTCGAACAATAAATAACTTATGAGCTAAGGTAAAGTAAACAATAATAGAACAAATTTGTTAAATCCAATAAGGGAGGGACCCGAAAAAGAGTTATGTGAAAAGAGATAGATAAAAAGAAGGACCCGAAAACACAACAAACTTGTTATGTTTCACGACACCATAGGCATCCATCTCAAATTCAGGTATCCCAAAGGCTGCTACTATCACGACACCATACGCATCAAGCACCTACTCAAATCTATCTATCAATAGGGAGTGTCTCGTCTAATTTTTTTTTTTAAATCCAATAAGGGACGAACCTAGAATTTTCAAGAGGGTGTTGCACTATTTTTTTAATTTCGTAATTACTAAAATTCGAACAATAAATAACTTATGAGCTAAGGTAAAGTAAACAATAATAGAACAAATTTGTTAAATCCAATAAGGGAGGGACCCGAAAAAGAGTTATGTGAAAAGAGATAGATAAAAAGAAGGACCCGAAAACACAACAAACTTGTTATGTTTCACGACACCATAGGCATCCATCTCAAATTCAGGTATCCCAAAGGCTGCTACTATCACGACACCATACGCATCAAGCACCTATTCAAATCTATCTAGCAATAGGGAGTGTCTCGTCTAATTTTTTTTGTTAAATCCAATAAGGGACGGACCTAGAATTTTCAAGAGGGTGTTGCGCTATTTTTTTCATTTCGTAATTACTAAAATTCGAACAATAAATAACTTATAAGCTAAGGTAAAGTAAACAATAATAGAACAAATTTGTTAAATCCAATAAGGGAGGGACCCGAAAGAGAGTTATGTGAAAAGAGATAGATAAAAAGAAGGATCCGAAAACACAATAAACTTGTTATGTTTCACGACACCATAGGCATCCATCTCAAATTCAGGTATCCCAAAGGCTGCTACTATCACGACACCATACGCATCAAGCACCTACTCAAATCTATCTAGCAATAGGGAGTGTCTGGTCTAATTTTTTTTGTTAAATCCAATAAGGGACGGACCTAGAATTTTCAAGAGAGTGTTGCACTATTTTTTTCATTTCGTAATTACTAAAATTCGAACAATAAATAACTTATGAGCTAAGGTAAAGTAAACAATAATAGAACAAATTTGTTAAATCCAATAAGGGAGGGACCCGGAAAGAGTTATGTGAAAAGAGATAGATAAAAAGAATCTCCCGAAAACACAACAAACTTGTTTTGTTATGTTTCGTTGTCACTTCTTTAACATATGAATTTTCGAGAGGGTGTTGCACTATTTTTTTCATTTCGTAATTACTAAAATTCGAACAATAAATAACTTATGAGCTAAGGTAAAGTAAACAATAATAGAACAAATTTGTTAAATCCAATAAGGGAGGGACCCGAAAAAGAGTTATGTGAAAAGAGATAGATAAAAAGAAGGACCCGAAAACACAACAAACTTGTTATGTTTCACGACACCATAGGAATCCATCTCAAATTCAGGTATCCCAAAGGCTGCTACTATCACGACACCATACGCATCAAGCACCTACTCAAATCTATCTAGCAATAGGGAGTGTCTCGTCTAATTTTTTTTGTTAAATCCAATAAGGGACGGACCTAGAATTTTCAAGAGGGTGTTGCACTATTTTTTTCATTTCGTAATTACTAAAATTCGAACAATAAATAACTTATGAGCTAAGGTAAAGTAAACAATAATAGAACAAATTTGTTAAATCCAATAAGGGAGGGACCCGAAAAAGAGTTATGTGAAAAGAGATAGATAAAAAGAATGACCTGAAAACACAACAAACTTGTTTTGTTATGTTTCGTTGTCACTTCTTTAACATATGAATTTTCGAGAGGGTGTTGCACTATTTTTTTCATTTCGTAATTACTAAAATTCGAACAATAAATAACTTATGAGCTAAGGTAAAGTAAACAATAATAGAACAAATTTGTTAAATCCAATAAGGGAGGGACCCGAAAAAGAGTTATGTGAAAAGAGATAGATAAAAAGAAGGACCCGAAAACACAACAAACTTGTTATGTTTCACGACACCATAGGCATCCATCTCAAATTCAGGTATCCCAAAGGCTGCTACTATCACGACACCATACGCATCAAGCACCTACTCAAATCTATCTAGCAATAGGGAGTGTCTCGTCTAATTTTTTTTGTTAAATCCAATAAGGGACGGACCTAGAATTTTCAAGAGGGTGTTGCACTATTTTTTTCATTTCGTAATTACTAAAATTCGAACAATAAATAACTTATGAGCTAAGGTAAAGTAAACAATAATAGAACAAATTTGTTAAATCCAATAAAGGGAGGGACCCGAAAAAGAGTTATGTGATAAGAGATAGATAAAAAGAAGGACCCGAAAACACAACAAACTTGTTTTGTTATGTTTGATTGTTGCTTCTTTAACATATGAATGACACCTGAAGCTATAAAGAGCTCATTACTTTCAATTTTGATCCATGTGGGACAAACTCTTGAAATAGATTAACAAATGAATGTGACACTAAAAAGTGTGGTTTTAGTACGTTGAATTATTGTAAGATGTTTCGTTATGTTTTCTTTGGTCTTGGGCGTTTGGAAAAAAATATGATTTCCGTTGAAGACCCCTGATCCAGCAAACTGTTGCACAATTAGATATAACGATTACTCATAACTCTACAATACATATGTGAACTACCCAATACCTAACACGCTCTTTTACAATGCATGTTTCTTTTCAAAATGGATTTTTAATCACAGTTTAGCTATTGGTGCAACCTGTTCTTAGATTCTTATCAGTTCCAATGGCGTGCTTTTATATATATGACCACAGTCATAGTGTTTCTCCAATATGTTTGACATCCTTAGAGATTTTCAGCGATTGTTGATATTTTTTGTCTAATTGAAGTAACGGGCGTAGCTATGTGGGGGCTAAGGTGGGCCATGGCCCACCCACAAGGCCCTAGTAATTAGCATATGTGTTGTAATCCAAAGCCGAATTCACTATCATATATTAACATTTGATCCACCTACAAACTAGATATCTCTCTATTAGTTCACGTACTTAGTCCCTCATCCATCCATCAATTCAGTCCTGTAGCCAAGAATTTTGGTTCAGATTCATTTTTAGATGATTTTGGTTATGTAAATGAATGTCAACCAAAACGTTGAATGAACAAATACGTTGCAAACTTTTTACATAGTTATATATCATGCTCCGTAATATTTTGTTTCCTTTCTAACATGCCTGTGTCTTTTAAATTTTTTTGGCCAACCTTGAAAAGAATTCCTGGCTACTCCCCCGGAAGTAACTACATTGTTTGTGAATGATCTCTGATTAAAATGGTATATGCGTAGCTCGATAACCAATCTGTGGCTATGTTTCAGCAATAATTACAAGTTAAAGAAGCCCACTGGTGTTAGCTACAGTAAGCATATGACACAACATAGTTTAAGAACAAACAAACTATAACCTGCAGTTAAATTGACTCTATTTTCTGACAGAAGCTGGCTGGGTATATCATGATTTCTTTTGAGCTTTTATAAGTCCAGCACCATGTACAACTTGAGATGTAATCTGTCTCACATAGATGAACTTATTAGCCTATGGCTTATCTAATGTCAGAACTGCATTCAAGCTAGCCTTTTTATAATCTTATAAAATGACCAGGTTGTTGCATAAGCTAACTATTAAACATCTTTTTCAGCCCATTTGCTTATGAGTTATGAATAGGTTGTTTCAGGCTATGTGTTATCTCTAACGTGTCGGAACTTTTAAAATAAAACAAAATATCATAAAGGAAACGGCTTTTGCGGGTCACACTTATCAAATGGATTGGGATTTGTTCAAAAAGTATATTCCAATGCAGAACACTTCATAAATTATTTTTTTCGAAAATTCGATGATTATTGAAATTTATACATTTTCCCAGACCTCATTGAAATTTATTCAATTATTCGTGTACACTTTACTTATTAGAATAGTTCGCTTTTTTGTGATTAATGTTTTTGGGCTTGTAATCCGCGCTTCATATATACGACTTGTGTTCTTGTTATATAACAGTTTGATAACACAAATTATAACAAAACATAAATTGATACCATGTAAAATAATGATCGTAACATGTAAATCATGATAAAAAGAGTTAAGTGAAAAGGAACATAAAAAAAAACAAGAAAGTGACAATGCAACAAGCTCGTTTTTGTTGAATCATCATCTATTAATTTAACATATAAATGACATCTGAACTTATAAAGAGTTCGTAACTTTTGCTTTCTATCTATGTGGGATAAGCTATTAAAACAAATAAACAATTCATGTTGACTCTAAAGAAACATAAGATCATAAAGTAGATTGAAAACCACGGTAGAAAAGTATAAAAAATTAACGTTTTATAAACACTTATCCAAGCATTCATTTTGTAGCCACTTTCAATCATGTCCAGCAGACCAAGACTGAATTTACAAACTTGGAAATTAAACCCGTTCCTTGTGTTCACATGATGCAAATAAGTTGACTTCATTATTATGGTCAACAGAAACTTCCAGCCTGACCCGATCATCGTTAATGGTATACTTGATGTGTGACAGAAAATACCTTGAACCCAAGTTTGACTTCCCATAAAACCGTGTCAATAATATAGTTCAGTGGCGGAGCTAGAAAAAATTTTGTAGGAGGGCCGAAACAAAAAAATTTCCGGAAACACATTAGATGGGAGGGCCAAGATGAAACGAAAATTTTTTTAACACATGAAATCGCGAAAAAATAAACTAACGGACTTAGGCCTAGGGGGGCCGGGACCCTTCCCGGTCCTCACTAAGCTCCGCCCTTGATATAGTTCCAAACCCATTAACACCTTTAACTGCAGTTTTTGACTCTGTGGATATGTGAGATGTCAAATGTAGGCGGAGAAAGATTTTCCAAAGAATGTACGTCAATAAGAGCGACAGACGCTATGTACTGATTGGGTATAACAATTAAAAATAGCTTAGAAACTTGTATCCTAGTTGATTGAAACCAAAACTAAACAAATTTTGGTCCTTTTCAGATAACGTATCGTTAACACATCACTTGAATAATAGGTTCGTTTTTTGTTCTTGTAGTCCACACTTCATATCTATGACTTGTGTTCTTGTTACATAAAGTTATATTGACCACGTGTTATGGAAATGGAAAATGCACGTTAAGTCACTCTGCTGTTGAAAGATGTTCATGTGGATCACCCTACTCTTTTTTTATTTAAGCAAGTCAATGGACTACGAAAATATTACACTGTGATCAATGTACTAATTTTTTCGCTGTTTATAATGTATAATGAAGCTAGGTGGCCTGCAATTATCTTTGGATGATGGTTTGTGGTAGTTTGATGATGATGACCAACTAAAAAGAAACTAAAGAGGCGACAAACATTTGACAGAAAATAAATTATGTGGAGTTGTGAACGTTAATGGATAATATTAATGAGATGGATGCATTCTCCGCTTTACAATATGTCAATTTTTAAGGTTCCCAAAGGCGTCCTTAAGGCTGTGGAAGCTATTCGTAGTAATTTTTTTAAAGGGGCTAGTCAATCGGAGAAAAAATATCTTGGATTGCTTGGGATAAGGTGCTTGCTTCGAAGAAAAAAGGCGGTTTAGGAGTTTCGAGTTATCTCGCTCTTAATCGAGCTCTTCTCCTTAAATGGGTATGGAGGTTCGTTTCTCAAGATGGGTCTCTTTAGTGTCGAGTAATTCAAGCGATTCACGGGAATAAGATTTGTACCCATTCGGTTCACAAAGTCTCTATATGGAGTTCGATTTTGAAGGAAGTTCATGTTCTTAATTCTACAGGTTTTGATTTCCTCTCTTATTGTTCAAAGCATATAGGTGATGGTCGTTCAACTAGTTTCTGGTCAGAAACTTGGAATGGGGACATTTCGTTTCGTCTCAGGTTCCCGAGGTTATTCGCTCTTGAAATAGATCATAATATAAATGTTGCTGATAAAATATCGAGTTCTGTGGAAACGTCTTTTCGGAGAGCTGTTAGAGGAGGTGTAGAACATCAACAACTCGTCGAATTACAGTCGATTTTGAATTCTGTGATCCTTTCTTCAGCAACAGATCGATGGTATTTTTCTCTTTCGAGTACCGGGGATTTCAGCGTGAAAGAGGTTAGATTAGTCATTGATAATATGGTTCTTCCGTCTCATGATGTGCCTACCAGGTGGGTTAAGTCTATTCCTGTTAAAATCAACGTTTTCATGTGGCGTGCTCGTCGAGATTGTTTGCCTACTAGACATAATTTGGCTCATAAAGGCGTTTCACTGGAGTCTTTATCCTGCCCGATTTTCTCTTCGGAAATAGAGGACATACATCATCTTTTGTTCAGTTGTTCGTTAGCTCAGGAAGTGTTGAATCGAGTGTGTCGTTGGTGGGATCTGGACTACCAACTTTGGTCTTCGTTTTCGGAATGGGAGACTTGGTTCTCTTCAATTAGACTTACGGTGCATATTAAAAGCATTTTGGAAGGAGTTTTCTATGTCTCTTGGTGGTTCATTTGGGGATTTCGGAATCGCTTTATTTTTGAAGATAGCAAGCCTGTTAGATCGAGACTTTTTGATGATATTGTCTCCTCTTCTTTCCTTTGGTGTAATAGTAGAAGTATTAGGAAATTTCATATAGATGTTTGGCTTAAAAACCCGCACTTGATTTCCTTGTAATATTTTTTCTAGCACCTTGCTAGTTTTATTAATTTGCAGTTAAAAAAAAATGCAAGTAAAATGACATGGATAAACAAAAAAAATTTAAAGAAGTCACTTATATGAGTTTTTTTTTTTTTTTTTTTTTTTGTCAATAGCATAAGATTTGAGGGTGCATAAAAGCGTTGTGAAAAAGTAGTCAGGTGAAAAGAAAATAAAAACAATAGAAATTAATTGGAAAAAAAAATCAAAGGAACTCACCTAACAAACAAGATTTAGATTTTGGTAGATGAATTTTTTGATTTTAACTAATGAATGACTCTTGAACTTATAAAGAATTCACTTTTTGACAATCTATCTATGTGGGACAAACTAATAAAGTAAATTAACAAATCATGTAAGACATTAAGGAAATATAGGATCAAAAGTTGATTAATTGTAGACCATGTAACCTTAATTGAAAAGCTTAAAATCCATGCTTATCCTAACATATGGATACATATAATACAAGTATTTGAGTTGTGGACGTCACTTATATTCCTCTTAGAAGTAATGTAAGGTGGATGTCACGTTCTAGTACAAACTAATGCTTTGTATACTAGCTTAATCGTCACAAACATGAACTATCTTTTCACAAAAGTCTGGCTACCAAAGAGTCCAACAAAATTAGAAGGAACACTTTGGAGACCGACTGAGCATCTTCGATGAACTACGCACATTGTCCTTGCATGAATGTGAATAATGACTCTTTCATCGAGACAAACTTTGGTAATAAACTCATGTAATCCGTAGCTAAAAACCATAATAGTGACTCTTTGTGCATGACATCTAGTACATATAGTATAATGAAATGATCCCACAATTTTCAACTCTACCGCAAGTTCAAAAATCCATATAAAGTTTATCGAAAACAAAGATTGGAATAACTTGAAGTTGCAAAAATATATGAACCTTTGAATGATGATGTAGGTACAAGAAACGGTGCCAAATCACAACCTTTTAACTACAATGCAAAATGAAATTGGGTATAAAAGTAAAATTAAATTAGCTCTAATATTTTATACAATATTAACAACTTGTATTGTAGTTGATTGAAATCAAAGGTTAGCAAATTTGATCATTTTTAGCATACTGGATCGTGATAATCACGTCCGGTTTTGGTTACTAATTTTTGTGCTTCATTTGAATTATGTTTTTGGACATAACTTTCAAACGTTACGTTTTGATTTCTACATTTTTTTTCTTTTGAACGACAAAATTTATAATCTACACCACCTATCTCACAAGTTATATCTCATATGTTTAAAACAAGACTTGAACCCAGAACATCTAGTTGATGGACTACTCATATACCCTTGGGCCAACAGGCCTTTGGTTTTGTGTTTCCATTTTTTGGGGCATAATAAACGTCCTGTTTGGTTTGGTTTTAGTAGTTTGAATTATTAAAACGTTCGTTTTGTCTTCTTTGTATCTCGGGTTTTTAGGCTTATACCATTTGAGCCCATGAAGAAAGAAAGTACATAAGCACAATTTTTATTTAGACTAAACCCTAATTGATTTTAATCGATTAGGGTTTAACATTTTCGTACATATTGGTTCTCGATTAATTGGTGTGATGAGTGATGGTAAGGGAGGGGTGGAACTACAATCATTACTGAACTCGCTCAATGATAAGATTGAGAATCTTGAAGGTAATATGGCTGGAAAAATAGGGAATGAAGATCATATGGTACATGAATCAACAAGAGAGACTAATGTTGGCCAACAAAAGTCTTTTGCTAAGGCCTCATCTCAGCCTGCAAAAGGGTGGCAGGATGACGAGATTCATGCAATGAACAATGGTGAGCGATTTCAAAAACCTTCATTTGCATTTGTGGTTAATGGGACAAATCAGGTTCGCTATAATCATAAAGTCAATTTTAGGGCTATGGTGAATCATGAAAAGTCGATAATTCTGATTTTGTGCTTCCCATTGTTGCGGTCCATGCAATGAAACATAAGTTTGATAATTCACTTGTTGGTTTTTTCGTTGGTAAAAGAGTGGCATTCCCATTAGTAAAGAACTATGTAACGAACACATGGACTAAATTTGGTTTTGAGAAGATTATGAGTGATGATGATGGGGTACTTTACTTCAAGTTTGCATCGCTCAAGGGTTTGGAACAGGTCCTCGAACAGGGCCCTTGGATAATAAGAAATGTTCCTTTGATTTTGACAAAATGGACACCCAATATGTCGTTAGCTAAAGATCAAGTCACTAAAGTTCTTGTTTGGGTTAAATTCCACAAAGTACCTGTTGTGGCTTACTCTGAAGATGGTTTGAGTCTTCTTGCGACTCAAGTTGGGAATCCCATAATGTTAGACGCTTTTACTAGTACTATGTGCGTGGAAGCATGGGGACGAATAGGGTTTGCTAGGGCGCTGATTGAAGTTAGTGCGGACAAAGACCTCAAACAGGAGGTTATTATGGCAACACCAAATGTTGATGATGAGGGAGCGACACATACGTTGGAGAACATCCGAGTTGAATATGAAATGAAGCCACCCACTTGTGTAGACTGCCATGTATTTGGTCATACGACTGAAAAATGCCCGGACGTACTCCTGAGGTAGTAACTCCGGCTGTTGAGGTGCGAGACGATGGTTTTACTGTGGTGACTAAAAAAAAAAAGGGAAGAATATTGGTAAGAATCAGAAAAACACTTTTACGGGGGTTAAAGTGAATCCTAAAAAGAAGAAATTTATGTACCAACATGTTAAGAACACGACCAGAAAGTGATAAGGCAATTATGATGAATTCCAGTGGTAAGAGTAGCAATGGTATTAAGTTGAAGAACCTCTTTGAGACGTTTGACGAAATTACTACTGCTGTGGATTCTATTGGGGTGAAAGGGCAACATAATAATGTTGGAGAATTTAAAACGCAAGATAACTGTTGGAATTATATAACATGACAATCAATAAATAATCACAAAACATCAAAGTATTCAAGCGGAAGCGTATAGGATTTATTAATGAACAATTAATTAACATAAAAGAATATGCGTACCTTTTCTTGATTCTAGCCGAACAAGAATCAAATCCACAAACTAGCAATTAGGATGAACCTTAATTAGGGTTTATAGGATTATGTGAATTACCCCTTACCGTTTTGTAATTCAATCCAAGATAATAACAAAAGTATGTTATTACTATGTTCTTGTACACACGTACTAAACCTTTGTGGAAAAGTAATGGATCGACACCCACAAGGGTTGTACGATCGGTTTGGACAAGAAAACACACAAAACAATTTTTAGGGTTTAGCTAATGAGCACAAGAGATGGAAAAATAAAACCCCTAGCCTTGTTTATATACTCAACTAAACTTGGTGAACAAGTTGGTTTTTGTTTCCATGTTTCTCCTTATGGCCGATCGGTTTGGTATCCCTAAAGGGATTCCGGAACCTTCCCAACTTTTGCAATTAAGTCCTTTTCCAAATACCTTTAACGCCCGTTAGTCCATTACATTAATTACTTAACGTCCGTTAGTTATTTCGTTTAATAAATAAATAAATACAACGTTTATATTTAATTATTTAACTTTAAATTCTCATACGTAAAATGTGCAATCCCATAGTCTCGAGTTCGATCCTAACTCACGTCTACTAATTTATATCCATAAAACCAACAGCTCCCACTTGGATATATCTTAATAGAGTGATCACATTCGGTTAGCGTCTAGCAACACTTCGATGCCTCTAGTACAACTCGAGCAAGGCTACTGGAAAACCTTTTAATGATTTCTCATTATTATTATCCTTTTGTTTCTAATACCATGTTAAATAAAGATATGGAATTAAGTCATTCTTTATCCAACTATTCTGTTTCTCGTTATAAGAGATTGAAAAGATTACCAAATCTTCTGAACATATTCAGGGGAGATCTTTGGGCGTGGCCACGCAAACATCTTGTCAACCCTACGAGGGGCCAGCAGTATTAAACTCCAAAATAAATTTGAAGGAACAAATTCTATCTTGACTACGAGAATAACCCATGAACTTTGCAACACTTCAGGAAACAACCCTTATGACTACCAGTTACGTATAGCGTTAAGTTGTTCCACAGAAGTGCACTACATTCATGACACTTATCTTGTATCTCAAGTCTGAGGATAACTATTCATAATTTACTTATAACAATATCCACAAAGTAAATTATGTAGTTGGGATAAGTCCTATATTCAATTCATTGAATATCATCAGAAATTGGTATGCATTCTCATCAATATACTTTCAAGTACATTCTACCATATCTCTCAGATTTGTCTTAGTTTAATGATACTCCCATATCATTAATTGACAACGGACGATTTAGAATAAATAAATTTATTCACGGATTAAACATGCAAATATAGGATACAATATATTATAAAATCAAACATACCAAGTATTTGATTTATTATAACAATTGTTTAACATCCCTTATCCAAATACCAAATAGATCAATGCATGATCATTCCAGTTGATGAATTATGCCTCAAGTAATGACAATCATACTTGTTGACAAGGCATAAATCAACCAACTTGATCTATCATAATTTTGAGAATACTTATTTCAAGAATTCAATTAATGAAGTCCTTGTATGTGTGCATTCAACAATCCACATAATAATTCATAAATTGTGTGACATCCTCTATCACCAATTTATGACAATTAAACTTCCAAACAATTTTAAGTTTAAAGTATTCTTATTCTTTTAATGTATAATGCAACTGTGCTTTTAGTAGCACAACTAGTTCACATGGCCATTAACAAGGATGAAATCCTACCATGACTAGTATTGAGTGTCATCTCAATTAAACCAACATCATTGTATACAAACAACAATATGCTCATTAAAACTCCATAAACTTTAATATCCTTGTGTAATGTTTGATGCTTTCCTAACTTTCAAGTTTAAAGCTGATGACAATTTTCACAACATTTGACATATTGTTCATCCATAGAATCTAGGAGCAATTCCAGGCTGAGGATGTAATTCTTTTAGAATATTCATTACACAAGCTATCTAATAACTTTTAGTTAGATATCAATGTTGTCAAATCACTTCTTATTCAAGAATGATACAACAATTTTAATACACAACATGATGTACATGATGAATCTACAGGTCAACCTTAGATCTCATTCATGTTCTATCTTGTCAAAAGATATTTATCAATTTCCCAAATGATATATCATGTTTTATTAGAATCATTTATTTTACTGCACATGTTTATTAATAATAAACATATATTTCAAGGTTGTATGTTTTAATTCTTAAATCTTACAAGTGAAGTTTCATTCCAATCTAAGACTTAACATTTAGCTTACAAGGAATGTTACTTACTATATGTTATACAACATATAAGATTTAAGAAACTTAACATAATACTCCCACTAGCTTTCAGGAATACTTAAAATTTATCTTATTTTAATTATAAATCGAAAATGGGATTTAATAATTAAACATAAGAATAATTTCATAGATGTATGCATTTATCCATTCATGAATTATTGCACTTCGTACACTTCCAAATATTATATGAATTCAAAAAAAAACTTTTCAATTACTTACCGTCCTCACTCAAGTAATTTTTCAAGAAAGAGTTTTGATATTCCATTGTCATATTTCATATTAATGAAATCCAGTATGACAATTATCATCTTTATATATTTAATGTGTCTTGAAAAGAATATTCAATCATAATTAATTGCTTAAGTATGATTAATAATCTTGTCAAAAAACATGCATTAAATATGTGTACAATATTGTCCATATGATTTCTATATAGAAATTCAAACCACTAGGGTTTTTCATCTCTTTGAAGAAACTCATTTCCATTCTCTAGTCTAACTATTAAGATAAACCAAATTTCCAAAATTGATTATCTTTATGGACAGCATCTTTAACATTCATAGTATGAGTAATTTTCCCAATTCAATATTGGGTAATCCATCATAATGATTATCAGGTTTACTATAATCCTGTAACTCATATTTCTCAGCATATAAGTCAAATATCTGAGATATCCTTGCAGATCTATGAATGAAAATTCCATCATCATGAGGTCTATCAATTACATGTCTAACCTCATCATGATATTTACTAGTGTGTTTTAGAAGATTATGTATCTTGTAATTTTATCTTTCAAGATAAAAAAAACTCCCACTTGCCTTTTGTAATATATAGACTATCTATATATACTTAGCAATTAGAGCAAAACTACATTGTTCTCTATTTGGGACATTACAAATACACATTGATAATTCTTGACATTAGTTTGTTAATAACCTATTCATAAGTAGTTTAACAAATTCAGAATCTTCAATTTTAAAACTTAATGTGATTCATCACATTCCATAATGAAATGGTGTTTTATTAATCTTCTAGGTTGGAGTCATATTGAGTATATTCAATTCATACTCAATTTTCTAACCTTGTTACTTTTTAAGAAAGAAGTTATGGTTATCATGAATCAAACAAATCAAATGGAGTTTGATTCTCCTAACTGAACATACCATCAACTTGTGGTATTCATTAGAATTATAATTGTAAGACAATCTAACAATATATAATATAAGCATATTCTTTTTGGCTTACCTATTTACCAACTAAGTCAACTTAATGGTATAATAGACTTTTCAAGCCAATTACATGCTTTATAACACAAGTACCTTTTAACCAAGTCACTTCATATCCATGTCTCAACAAGAAACATAAACTGTTATAATCCCATTATACGTTATAAATCATTGATCAACTCAATGACTTCTTGTATATGTCTTAATTAAAAAACATAACAAGTTAACGTCTTACTTTATTATAAGTCTTAAAAGACTTTATGTTTATGTCTTTACAATGAATCATAAACATGTTTAACTAAAGTAATTATGAACACAACTCTTGGTTTCATTAGTAATTTCAAGTTAATTTATTTTACTTCATAATAATGTAGGACTACATTATTTTTCATTTATGTCATTCCAAAATACATAAATAAACAAATTGAAGTAGGATTAGATTACTTCATTTAATTTTATGTCATTCTAATAATACATAAATATTTAATTTGAAGTAGTCTTATGTATCATTTTTGACACATGTTCTAAATACTTGTCTAATTTAGAAACTGTAAATATGTTCATGCAAGGTCTGACTTCACATAGAGATTTACTTTGTTGTTGCAATCTCGTCAAGTTCTCACATGACGTAAATTGCAACACCAAGTGTTTCTTGAATTAGATATGTACAAGTTATATTAGAATGTTGGTCTCTTACCTTGCAGTCAAGAGAATCCATTAAATCATATACCTATATGTTGTCCCTTGCACACAATATAGATTTCTCCCACTTGTGCATTGAACAACATCATGTATCAGATAAACAACACGACATATGTTTGTTTATGTGACTAATATGATTGTGTCATTGATATTAGCATAACTAGTACATGTAGAACCACTTCATTGTCTAATAAGGAAACGTACATGACTATCCTTGAAAACATAAGTGTCTACAAGTGGAAAGTAATTATCTTAAGACATTCTAGAGATAATATGGGTTACTACCAAGATGACAAAGCTTGTAACTCCCACTGAATAAGAGATCATTACATTAATTCCTTATTCAGTAATAAGATCACAATACTCCCACTGGATTTGACAACATTGTAAGTGTTGCATTAACCAGTGAAAGAAAATAGCTTTCTATTATACTTCCCTACACCTTTGAGAAAGTCCATACATAACAATTACTTATGTACTTAAAAGAATGTATTCTACTATGTAGATGATGAATTTTATCCATCAATGCTATTAACTCGAAAAATTGGGCATGCAATTTCTTTCTTAATAGTTCTACTATTCCAACAATTGTAAGTAGTACTTTTAAATGGTCAAAGCACAACAACTAGATAAAATATGCTAGTTTGTCTTTTACCAATTATACAGTAATTAGACCAGCTTCTAATTTAATAACTCATAAAATATGCAATTTTCTTAACTATTAAAATTTGCTTACGAGTTACGTATTTAGAATTTAGACAATTCTAATTGTCCTATCATACCTTTCTTCATTCATGAAAAAGAATAGGATTTAATCTCACTCTTTCGCGTGAAAAGAGGACTAGGTTTATTCTTTTAGCAAAGTTGACTCTACCAAAACCCTTACAGGTGTAGATCAATTTACCAATATAGGAATAACCTACGTTTACGGTTTAATGTTGCATTAATACATTTAAAGAATTAGCAAAATTCAATTTTAGTATTTTCGATAATTAAACTTTTCAAGAAAATAAAATACCCAAGGTAATATTCATATAACCATAGAATTTTCTCAAAAACTAGGATCCAAATTATCGTAGTTCCATTACATCAGTTGATCTGCTAGTAACGAAAGCACATAATAGGGTAATCTGTCGAACATTAATTGGCAAACAATTTCCAATTCCTAGATGATTATGGGATTTATATTTTCCAACGCTATTGCAAATATAAACATGTTTCATCCCATCTTATGCCATTGAGTCCAGGTCTCACTTCCTACTCAACTTAAGTGTCTAACTTAAAGAACTGCAAATATGTCCATGTAAGGTCTCACTTTACATAGAGATTTACCTCTCCATCACAATCTAGCCAAGTACTCTCATGACATAAATTGCAACTTCAAGTGTTCCTTTTAATTAGATGGCATATAACTTAATTTAAAAGGGTACTAGTTTTGATTTTATGTGGTCAAATCAAATATGTACAAAGATGTCATGCATTCATCTTGTAGCATAATTTTAATAAAAAAAACTTTTTATTACAGATTCATAAAGATCAAATTATCAAAGTTTTGATTGAGGTATTAGGTTCACCAATCAAGGAATTTAGCGTTAATTATCATCCATTATACCGTACTTTTGTATAAGTGTAAACACTTAGTGTTTCGGATAATTACCACCGAAGTGGCGCATGGAATTAAAACTAATTCGCCCTTAAGATGAGCTTGTACATTTTATGGCTTACTAAGTAGCTCCATTCGAACTTACAGAGGGCAGAGGACCAGGTAAGCGTAAAAGCATAACCTTAGACATCCATTCAGTGTGACTGTGCGCACTTCTTAAATAACCCCTTTATAGTTCATTCGAATGGGTGAGCCGTTCAGTCATTGTACCAAAGTCACCAATCAATTAAACTATTGAAAACTTAACTCTTCTAAACAAATCAAATTTCGCCATTGTTTAGTCCGTATTATTTTTCTATTCAAAATTACCCTTTGCTTAAAACTGTCTAACATAATAAACAAACAAGTAACAAATAAAAAATAAACTACTAAAAAACAATGCGCACATAATAAACAATTTATACGTGTAAACAAGTAGCCACATGCAACTTATTCGATAAAACCCTATTAATAATCAATATTTAGGTTAAATTAATGTATATATTAATTTAGGGTTTTGCACTCCAACATTAGAAAGTGAGCCACATACATCGATGAATCGATTGCGTAAACCCATAATTAATAATATACCAAATTGCACATAATTGATTCATTAATATATGTAATTGGAGTCTTCCCCAATTCAAGATTTATCGTAAATAAATATGTCATAACAATTAAACAATTTATCAAAGTAACTTATCCATGACTAACATGCATGTATAATCATGGATACATCATAACAAATTATACAAATAAGTCACAAGATCGCATAAAAAATTCCATGACACATAACAAATTTATTCATGAATTAATCACGTAATCAATATATTAATTCTAGGTTTTAATAAGGTTAGCAAACAATTTTCAAAACCCTAAAAATTTAATGTATGTGTCGACCAAAAAAAAAATAGGGGTACGCCCCAATTAACTAAAAAATCGACCAAACAATAAATTAAACATAAACCCTAGATTAACATATCAAACAACATACAAATATTTGTTTTATTACGCGTTTATGTAATTAATTACTCATTAAAAACCAATGACTCGTGATGCCACTGTTGGAATTATATAACATGACAATCAATAAATAATCACAAAACATCAAAGTATTCAAGCGGAAGCGTATAGGATTTATTAATGAACAATTAATTAACATAAAAGAATATGCGTACCTTTTCTTGATTCTAGCCGAACAAGAATCAAATCCACAAACTAGCAATTAGGATGAACCTTAATTAGGGTTTATAGGATTATGTGAATTACCCCTTACCGTTTTGTAATTCAATCCAAGATAATAACAAAAGTATGTTATTACTATGTTCTTGTACACACGTACTAAACCGAATTAAAGTAATGCTAGTTTTATCAAACAAAATAACTTGGTTTGTGGAAAAGTAATGGATCGACACCCACAAGGGTTGTACGATCGGTTTGGACAAGAAAACACACAAAACAATTTTTAGGGTTTAGCTAATGAGCACAAGAGATGGAAAAATAAAACCCCTAGCCTTGTTTATATACCCAACTAAACTTGGTGAACAAGTTGGTTTTTGTTTCCATGTTTCTCCTTATGGCCGATCGGTTTGGTATCCCTAAAGGGATTCCGGAACCTTCCCAACTTTTGCAATTAAGTCCTTTTCCAAATACCTTTAACGCCCGTTAGTCCATTACATTAATTACTTAACGTCCGTTAGTTATTTCGTTTAATAAATAAATAAATACAACGTTTATATTTAATTATTTAACTTTAAATTCTCATACGTAAAGTGTGCAATCCCATAGTCTCGAGTTCGATCCTAACTCACGTCTACTAATTTATATCCATAAAACCAACAATAACAAGTATAATGATGATTCGAAAAGTGAGGTTGAAGAGATTGTTGGTGAAGATAATCCATACAAGTCAAAACCAAAGGAGGCAAGCACTTCCTATGATGATGTTTCTAATGTTTAGTGTGGCTGCATAGAATGTTCGGGGTCTTAACCGAGCCCCTAAGCAATCAGAGGTTCGCCAAGTTGTAAACGAAAATCAACTTAGTGTTTGTGCCATTTTAGAATCCCATGTTGATCTTTCGTCTTTATCCAAGATCTGTTCTAAAGTGTTTCGGTGCTGGGATTGGACTTCGAATGAGGGCTTATGCCCTCGTGGATGTCGAATCATTGTGGGTTGGAATGTGGATATTGTTCATGACATGGTCATTGCTCAATCTACTCAGGCCCTCCATATCAAAATTGTTCACAAGGCATCAAATAAAACCATTTTTTGCTCATTCATATATGCAGGTAACAAGCAAGCTGAGAGGAGGATTCTATGGACGGAGCTTGGAGGTCATAAACATGTGGTTCGTGGGTTTCCTTGGATCTTAATGGGCGATTTTAATGTTGCTTTAAATATGGAGGATACTTATTCGGGTTCATCTGGTATGAGTTCAGCCATGTGTGAGTTCAAAGATTGCGTCTCTGAAATTAAAGTTATGGGCGTCACTAGCTCGGGACTTCATTACACGTGGACTCAAAAACCTAAAGGTGGTGGTGGGATACTTAGGAAGCTGGATCGCATTATGTCTAATGAGGAGTTTATAGACACGTTTCCTGGAGCTTATGGTTTGTTTCAGCCGTATAGAAATTCAGACCACTCACCAGCTATTTTGAAGATCCCAACTCTCAATGCATCCAAGCCTAAACCGTTCAAGTTCAAAAAATTTCTTGCTTATAAAAGAAACTTTTTGGAGCTGGTGGATAGCATTTGGACAAGGCATGTGGATGGTCATAACATGTTTAAAGTTGTGTCTAAACTTAAATCGTTGAAAAAAACTATGCGAAAGCTTTTGCATGACCAAGGTAATCTTCATGAAAAAGTGGATAAGCTGCAAATAGAACTTGACACAGTACAAAAGGCGTTGGATTCAAATCCTGAGGATCCGGTGCTTAGGGAAGAGGAAGGTGTTTATGTCCAAGATTTTAATGAGGCGAAACTCGATGAGGAGAGGTTCCTGAAACAAAAGGCTAAAGTGAAGTTGCTTGCTGCAGGTGACTCTAACTCGGCATATTTCCACAAATCTATTAAAGATAGGAATCAAAGAAGCAGAATTAACCTTATTATGACCTCGGACAACGATGAGATTTCGGGTAATCTGGTGCCGGATGTCTTTGTGTCCCATTATGAGCAATTCTTAGGTACTTCAATGGAGTGCAACCATTTGAACATGGAGGGCCTATTTTCCAAGACTGTTCCTATGAACATTGCTTCTAATATGGTTCGCCCTATTACAAATGAAGAAATCAAAGCGGCTATGTTTGATATTGGAGATGACAAGGCTTCGGGTCCAGACGGATATACATCGGTTTTCTTTAAGAAGGCTTGGAATATCATAGGTTCTGATATTTGTAATGCGGTGCGAGATTTTTTCAACAATGGTTCTCAGGGAGATTAATCATACATTCTTAGCGCTTCTTCCCAAAGTTGCTAGTCCTCTTAGAGTGAATGATTATCATCCTATTTCGTGTTGCAATGTTATATACAAATGCATTAGTAAAATTCTTACTAACCGTGTTATTGAAGGGATTAAAGAGGTGGTTAGTGATAACCAATCTGCATTTATTTCGGGTCGACGAATCTCGGATAATATCCTTATTACACAAGAACTCATGCATAGCTATCACAAGAAGAAAGGCCCTCATCGCTGTGCTTTTAAAATTGATATTCAAAAAGCATATGACACAGTGGATTGGCGGTTTTTGGAGCATATTCTGGTTCGATTTGGTTTTCATAGTACTATGGTGAGGTGGATCATGACTTGTGTCTCCTCTACTTCCTCCTCCCTTAGTATTAATGGAAATATACATGGCTAATTTAAAAGGAAGAGGGGTTTACGGCAGGGTGACCCTCTGTCCCCCTACTTGTTTACGGTGGTTATGGAGATCTTGACACTTATCCTTAAAAGAAGAGTCCGGTTATCGGACTCATTCAGATTTCATTGGTATTGTGAGGAGATCCAACTTATCAATGTTTGTTTTGCGGATGACCTGTTCATTTTTGCTAGGGGATGTTGAGTCAACTCGAGTTATCATGGATGCTCTTGAGGAATTTAAGATGACATCGGGGCTGGTGCTTAGCTTACCTAAAAGCACGGCCTACTTTTGCAATGTTGGTATTCATATTAAGAACGTTATTCTAAATATTATGTCATTCTCTGAAGGCGAGCTTCCAGTTAATTATCTAGGGGTTCCTCTCATCTCGTCAAGGCTGTTAATTAGAGATTGTAAGGTTCTTGTTGAAAAGGCGAAGAATAGAATTGGTGACTGGAAGAATAAGTCTCTTTCATTTGCTGGTCGTTTACAATTATGTAAATCGGTTGTCTCATCTATTTCGTTGCTTAGTATTCCTCAAGGTATTATTGATGATATACATCAACTTATTCGAGGCTTTTTATGGTGTAACGGTGAGTCTATTCGTGGAAAAGCAAAAGTTTCATGGGACGAGATTTGTCTCCCTAAATGGGGAGGGGGCTTGGACTTCGCAACCTTGATATTTTTAACTATGCTCTAATGACTACCCACATCTGGAAATATAGTCGCATCTAAAGAGTCTCTATGGGTGCGTTGGATTCACACGTACAAGCTGCGAGGTCGAGCCTTTTGGGACGTTCCTGCGAAGAATAATATGAGTTGGGGTTGGCGTAAATTACTCCAGCTCAGGGAGGTTGTAAAACCATTCTTTTGGGTGAAATTGGGAAATGGTTTATCTACATCACTTTGGTTTGATCATTGGTCCTTTTCTTGCCCACTTATAAACTTTCTTAGTCCTCGAGACATCACTAGGGAGGGTTTCCATCTTCAAAACAAAGTGGCTGATTTGATTGTAATTGGAGCTTGGGTGTGGCCTCAATCATGGCTACATAAGGCCCCGGATATTGGCAATATTGTGGTTCCTGCCCTTAACGGTTTACAAACTGATGTGAGACAATGGCGTTATCTTAATGGTAAGTTATCTTCCTTTTCAGTTGCAAATGCGTGGGAAGCCATTCGACCCCGTGGTAATCAGGTTGATTGGTTTTCTGATTGTTTGGTTTTCGCACAATATTCCTCGTCATGCTTTCCACTTATGGTTGGTTATGAGGAATGGTCTAAAAACTCATGATATAATGAAGCAATGGGATGTCGGGAAAACTACTGATCTAAACTTGCTTCGGTGTACTCTTTGTAATGCGCAACTGGACTCTCACACGCACCTATTCTTTGAGTGTGCGTTTGCAGCTAAGGTTTGGAAGTATGTGAGAGGTCTAACTTATATGGACATGGCGCCCCCGTCATGCATGATATTATTCTTTATTTGCAGCCTATGGGTAATAAGAGGACGGCTAGATGCATTTTTGGTAAGCTTATTGTTGCTGCTACAACGTACTTCATATGGATTGAGCGTAAGAATAGAACGTTAAAAAAGGTTAGAAAATCCGCGAAAGAGATTCGAGACATCATCATGGTGAATGTTCGCTTAAAACTTCTCTCTCTTCGTTTTAAGAATACGGATTCGGTGAATCAGTTGCTTAGCCGCTGGAAGATGCCGAAGAACTTTTGTATCTATGGTTGATTCTTCTATGTTCACTTTTCTTTCAGATGACCGTGAATTGGGAGCATGGAATATGCGCGTTTTCTGGAAGAGTTGGAGGATATCCAATAGTTTAGGCCTATTCTATTTGTACGCATATAGTTAGCCTTATTGCTAGAACTATTGTTTGTGGCATGTCACAAATGTCTTTAGAGAAGTTCAAACTATGCTTGAGGTAAATGTGGTACTTTAGCCACATTCTATTGTACTCAAACGTTTGTTGTGATTAATACAATTTAACGGGGTAACCCTTTACCCCAAAAAAAAATGTTCGTGTACACTTGCTTATTACAATAATATGTTCGTTTTGTACTTAATGTTTTTGGGCTTGTAGTCCACACTTCATCTACGACTTGTGTTCTTGTTATAAAATAGTTTGATACCACAAATTATAACAAAACTTAAATTGATATCATGTAAAATAATGATTGTAACATGCAGGTCATGAAAAAAATGAGTTAAGTGAAAAGGAAGGAAAAAAATCCGAAACAAGACAAGTTTTGTTGCATCGCCTATACCTGCAACTTAAACATATGAATAACACTTGAACTTATAAATAGTTCCCTGCTTTTACTTTCTATCTATGTGGGGCAAGTCCTTAAAAAAACTATCAAATCCTTTTGACACTAAAGAAACATAAGATAACAGAATAGATTGAAAACCATGTAGAAAACTATAAAAAGGTAATTAAAGTTTTATATTTGATTTGAATATCTTTTGTCATTAGTATTTTCTATTTATTTATTATTATTATTTTAATAATATACAGTAAAATCTCTATAAATTAATAGTGTTGGGACCGGGATACTTTATTAATTTAGCGAGATATTATTATATCGATAAATTAATAATTTATTAATTTAAAGAGGTTTTACATATGACTTTAAATTTTCAAGTCTAATATACCAGCTAGTTACAATTTACACTTATTAGAGACGAAAAATAAATTTGAAAAACAAGTTCCAATTAACATTTTTTAAATACACATTCATACTTTATGAAAATAAAATTAACATCTGTTGTTGCAATACGAGAAGATAACGCACCAACTCTTTAGTGCAATAAGGAGATTTTATGATAAACTCAATATAGATTTGAAGTTCAACAAAAAACAAGTGAGTATGGATTCATTTTCAATAAACAATCTTAGGATTTAGAAGTGTATCCCTCTCTCTCTCTCTCTCACACACACATATACATATATATGGAATTTTTAACGATTATTAATTTATAGTTTTGTTGGGACTAATATATATACACTGGGGTTTCAAAAAAAATATTATCTTATTATTTTATCGATTTGAGTCCAGGTTTGTACTAGTCCCAAGTTGGGACTGGACGAATTATTAATTTTATCGAGATTATTAATTTATCGAGTATTAATTTATAGAGGTTTTACTGTATATGTATTTGGGTCATCTTTCTTATGTCTTTCAAATAAGAACAAGCTTCTTATATTTTCATGGATGGAACATGTACATGCATGCTATAAAACAAAAATATCTCACCCAAATTTATTATTGTTTAAATTATGTTTAAAAAAGATCAACATTTTTAAGCAATAGTTAGTATACTTGAAATAAAGAAACATTTTGTCACAAACGATTAAAAATCGTCCTCATATGCACAAACAAACTTTTTTTTTTTACCTAAAGCAATTTCCTTTTTACCCACTTACTTTCCACGCAATTCTTTTGTTTATGTGGTAGGTACAGTTTTAATACTTAAATGGATTATAAAACCATTTTTGGTCATGAATCTATATTGACACTTAATACATGTAATAATATACTATTGTTCTAACTTGCAGGGCATGTTGATGCTGATATTATGTAGTGGCTAATTTTTTGATTTTATGCATTTGAACAACAAGTTCAAAAACTGATTAAAACCTTCATATTCGAGTTAGCGAGTTGGAACTGACCCGATAAGGTGACAAAAATCTAACTCTAACCCAATCTTATTAAGCTATCGAGTTTATGGGGTGACCCGTTGGACCCAATAAGCATTTGTAACCATGTTAACCCATCCATATAATCCGGTTCTCAAGTTTTGGTCGGGTTTAGTCCGGTCTACCCGACCATTTTGATAGAAAAGTAACAATTAAATTAGCTGTATTATTTTGGAAAGAGTATCAGCAACTTGTACTGTAGTTGATTGAAACTGAAGCTAGACAAATGCTGATTATTTTTAGCATATCATATCGTTGACACATTGTGACAACTGGCAATTTAGGGAGTCTATTTTAGGTAACAGCATTACGCTAAATTAAACAGAGATTTGCCTTAAACACTATTTTATAAACCGTGACTTGATTTTATATCGTCGATTGGTTTTTACGGTTTATTTCATTATTAAATGAGTTATCGTATGCGTTTTAACTCTATTTGGTAGGCACTATTCGATTCGGCACTAGAAAAGCCTAAAACAAGAGTTATTGTAACTTTTAGACCGTAACTCGAAAATTGACAAATAAATAGTCAAAACTCGTGGAAAAACGTAAGTAACGATATTGGAAAGTTAAATAAATGTAATGGGACACTCGGGGGACGATATGTGAGCTCGGGAATGGGTAAACGAGATAGATACGAAAAGTAACAACCCGAACCCCCACTTTTACTTTAAGGCCGGCGCCCCCCCCCCCCCCCCCCTCCTAATTAATTATTTTTGAAGTCCCTAGCTCCTAGTATATAAGCCCCACTCAAGTCTCATTTCCCTCATCCCTTTCTCTCACTAGAAAAACACACACACTACTTTATCTCTCTAGTTTCTCACTCTAAAAACCCTAAACCACCACCACCACCTTTGGCCGCCACTTTTTCCGGCCACCACCGTCGGATTCCGGCGAGTGTCATCTCACCTCCACCACTAAAAGCAAGATCTCTTTCTCCTCTTTCCAACCATATATCATACACTCAATTTGGACTTAATTAACACCTCCAAATTCAAGAATTAAGATTCGTACTTTTAGGGTTTCAAAAGATTTCAAGGGGCTTTTGTAATTGGTGATTAGAGTTTCGACCACGAATTGATTTCTAGAGTATCGACCCATGAACAATTTTTGGGGCTTTTGGGTGGAACATGAAATTAAAGCTAATTAGTGTTGAAATAAACAAGTAATTAGTGTTTGGTACGTGTGTGGTGCATTAATTTGATGGGTTTTGCATTTTAGGGTTTAGTTGCATGTTCTTGATTAAAAATAGTTGATGGGTTTTGTGTTTAGATAGCGTTTGGAGCTTGAATGATTGGATTTGAGTGTTGTAGATTGGATTTGGTGATGTTTGGTTGAGACCTATGGGGCGTACGAACCAAGAAGCCCACATTGGGGTCTTGGTTGGTGTCGTACATGGCCTATGATTGGTCATGGGTTGAGTCGGGTCGATTTGGTAGCTTATTGATTGGTTTAGTTGAGGTTTGGATGAGACGCGTGGAGCCGAAAAGCTTTTAGAAGCTTGTTTGGTTCACGTGGTCTTGACCACGATCGTGTCATGACCATTAGGGTCATAACATTGGTTTCGAGTATAATTGGTTGATTGATTGGTTGGCGAGATTGTTTTGAGTTGGTTTGGGATTGAATTGTGACGTTATGACTTTTAATTATGGACTTGATATATATATTGTGACTTTGAGCTACGTCGGCGTCACTTTGACTTTTTAGTCAATAGTTGACTCTGACAAAGCCGTAACATGGACTATAGTATAATTTGGACAAATTGATTTATTAAAAGCCGAGAAGTTATGACTCGTGCTTGTGGACTCGAAACGAAAAACGTTATGAAACCAATAATGGGATTTGACGAAATATATATTATATATGAAAATGATAATAAAATTATGAAATGTAAATAATAATGGGCTTTTGTACCAAAAATATCAATAACAAGATTTATCTTGTTATTTACTAGTTTTAAACGGAAACTAACGACTAAATTGGAAAGGTTTTGTAATAAATAAGTAATTATAGTTTCGAGTACACGTTTATCAATAAATGTCAAATGTGGACATTTAATATTGGATAAGTAGTTATTTATTTGCGTTATGTATGCATGGGTTACGGATAACTTAGCATTAATAGTGTTGATCCACGTGGGTAGCGGACTTATTAGGTTGACGAATCTAATAAGAGTCCGCTAGGTACGTTGGGTAACCTTATTAATGGGCGACTTATCCTTATGACTCTTTAGGATACGATTGATTTATGGGATAATAAGCGACACGAATAAATGAATGAGTTTATCGAGTTGACGAATTCGATAAGGTCTATTATTTATTCCGAAACTTATTGAACTATGGAGCTTATCGTTTAGAGGTTTCATTGTGTCGCATTGAGTTATATATTGGTTGTTTGAGTGCATTCATGGCATTATATTGAGTCGATACACCCACACATGAGGATACCAAACACTAGGATTAATGGTGAAACGAGACGTTTTTGGAAATAAAGGAATGGAATATATTGGGGTAGTTAACGTTGATTTTGAGAAATATGTATATTAAGTAGGTCTACATTAATAGGTTGTGCCGAGTCGATAGTTGTTGTGCTGTGATTTCTGTTATCTTCTGCTAATGATATTTGTGCGTTGATTGTGCGTTGATTGCTTGAGGTGAGTTTCATAGCCCCAATTTTATATACGTTTTAACTACGTTTTGAACTATTTTAGGGTGAGAATCATGCTACTGTTTTTGGACCGTTAAAACTATTTGGATTTGCTTAGATGCTTGACTGAGTAGATAGATGTGCGATAGTTGTTGCCTTAGTTTAGGTTTAACCGTGCCTAACTAAGAATAGACTTCTATCTCGACCTAGCCCGGGGTTGGCAACTGTTCTAGAGGTTGCCACGACAGTGCTGGACTAGAGTCGCAGGGGCCCCGAGTAAGTGATTATATGGTTGGTGATCCGGGTAGGATCTGTGCGTGTGCAAACGGTATTATTCTATCTAGGTCTTGCATAGCAAATCAACTCTTACAGGTCCACTATGATTTTGTTGAACTTAAACCTATGAACTCACCAGCGTAAGCTGACCTTTTAGCATGATTTCTCAGGAATTTGAGAGGTGTTTGGAATACGTGATCGGTGGAAGCTTGGCAAGGAGGCGAGGTGCAAGGATCATTTCTGACTCTGATAAACTTTGGGGACCTATCTTATTAAATTATGTTTTGGGCCTAATATTTACACTTTGAACTAAATGTTTTGAATAACAAATTTTGGGATTGGCTTTGAATGATGAATGACTATCTTTTTGCTATACTTGTGTGCGATACCAATCCAATTGTAACGCCCCGAATACTTTATTAAATCTTCCGCTGTACTGAGATTTGGGGGTTTTACACACATTCAACTTGATTTGTAAATGGATTTGTCATTTGTGCTTCATGCGTATCATGCTTTTGGGCATAAAGTAAAAACGTTAGGTTTTGGTTTGGTTTTAGCATGTTGAATTGTTAAGCCGTTCGTTTTGTTCTATTTTTGGGTCTCGGGTTTACAGGCTTGGACTATTTAATTTTAGCCATTAAGAAGGAAAGTACATAAGCTTGCGCTTAATGTTTTTGTGCTTCAGATTTACGAATTACGACTTGTATTCTTGTTTTATCCTCGGTTTCAGATGTTACGACCATTTTAAAGTGTTATTTTATATGGTATCAGTTTATCTTTTGTTATAATTTCTTGTAATATATGAACCCATGTTCTGGAAAAAGAGTTAAGTGAAAAAAAGGAGCCCGAAACACACATACAAACACTACAAACTTATTTTGTTGGTCTATTTGTTTTTGTGTTTCAGATGTTACGACCATTTTAAAGTGTTATTTTATATGGTATCAGTTTATCTTTTGTTATAATTTCTTGTAATATATAAACCCATGTTCTGGAAAAAGAGTTAAGTGAAAAAAAGGAGCCCGAAACACACATACAAACACAACAAACTTATTTTGTTGGTCTATTTGTTTTTGTGCTTCAGATTTACGAATTACGACTTGTATTCTTGTTTTATCCTCGGTTTCAGATGTTACGACCATTTTAAAGTGTTATTTTATATGGTATCAGTTTATCTTTTGTTATAATTTCTTGTAATATATAAACCCATGTTCTGGAAAAAGAGTTAAGTGAAAAAAAGGAGCCCGAAACACACATACAAACACTACAAACTTATTTTGTTGGTCTATTTGTTTTTGTGTTTCAGATGTTACGACCATTTTAAAGTGTTATTTTATATGGTATCAGTTTATCTTTTGTTATAATTTCTTGTAATATATAAACCCATGTTCTGGAAAAAGAGTTAAGTGAAAAAAAGGAGCCCGAAACACACATACAAACACTACAAACTTATTTTGTTGGTCTATTTGTTTTTGTGCTTCAGATTTACGAATTACGACTTGTATTCTTGTTTTATCCTCGGTTTCAGATGTTACGACCATTTTAAAGTGTTATTTTATATGGTATCAGTTTATCTTTTGTTATAATTTCTTGTAATATATAAACCCATGTTCTGGAAAAAGAGTTAAGTGAAAAAAAAGGAGCACGAAACACACATACAAACACTACAAACACTACAGACTTGTATTCTTGTTTTATCCTCGGTTTCAGATGTTACGACCATTTTAAAGTGTTATTTTATATGGTATCAGTTTATCTTTTGTTATAATTTCTTGTAATATATAAACCCATGTTCTGGAAAAAGAGTTAAGTGAAAAAAAAGGAGCACGAAACACACATACAAACACTACAAACACTACAGGCTTGTATTCTTGTTTTATCCTCGGTTTCAGATGTTACGACCATTTTAAAGTGTTATTTTATATGGTATCAGTTTATCTTTTGTTATAATTTCTTGTAATATATAAACCCATGTTCTGGAAAAAGAGTTAAGTGAAAAAAAAGGAGCACGAAACACACATACAAACACTACAAACTTATTTTGTTGGTCTATTTGTTTTTGTGCTTCAGATTTACGAATTACGACTTGTATTCTTGTTTTATCCTCGGTTTCAGATGTTACGACCATTTTAAAGTGTTATTTTATATGGTATCAGTTTATCTTTTGTTATAATTTCTTGTAATATATAAACCCATGTTCTGGAAAAAGAGTTAAGTGAAAAAAAAGGAGCACGAAACACACATACAAACACTACAAACACTACAGACTTGTATTCTTGTTTTATCCTCGGTTTCAGATGTTACGACCATTTTAAAGTGTTATTTTATATGGTATCAATTTATCTTTTGTTATAATTTCTTGTAATATATAAACCCATGTTCTGGAAAAAGAGTTAAGTGAAAAAAAGGAGCCCGAAACACACATACAAACACTACAAACTTATTTTGTTGGTCTATTTGTTTTTGTGTTTCAGATGTTACGACCATTTTAAAGTGTTATTTTATATGGTATCAGTTTATCTTTTGTTATAATTTCTTGTAATATATAAACCCATGTTCTGGAAAAAGAGTTAAGTGAAAAAAAGGAGCCCGAAACACACATACAAACACTACAAACTTATTTTGTTGGTCTATTTGTTTTTGTGCTTCAGATTTACGAATTACGACTTGTATTCTTGTTTTATCCTCGGTTTCAGATGTTACGACCATTTTAAAGTGTTATTTTATATGGTATCAGTTTATCTTTTGTTATAATTTCTTGTAATATATAAACCCATGTTCTGGAAAAAGAGTTAAGTGAAAAAAAGGAGCCCGAAACACACATACAAACACTACAAACTTATTTTGTTGGTCTATTTGTTTTTGTGTTTCAGATGTTACGACCATTTTAAAGTGTTATTTTATATGGTATCAGTTTATCTTTTGTTATAATTTCTTGTAATATATAAACCCATGTTCTGGAAAAAGAGTTAAGTGAAAAAAAGGAGCCCGAAACACACATACAAACACTACAAACTTATTTTGTTGGTCTATTTGTTTTTGTGCTTCAGATTTACGAATTACGACTTGTATTCTTGTTTTATCCTCGGTTTCAGATGTTACGACCATTTTAAAGTGTTATTTTATATGGTATCAGTTTATCTTTTGTTATAATTTCTTGTAATATATAAACCCATGTTCTGGAAAAAGAGTTAAGTGAAAAAAAAGGAGCACGAAACACACATACAAACACTACAAACACTACAGACTTGTATTCTTGTTTTATCCTCGGTTTCAGATGTTACGACCATTTTAAAGTGTTATTTTATATGGTATCAGTTTATCTTTTGTTATAATTTCTTGTAATATATAAACCCATGTTCTGGAAAAAGAGTTAAGTGAAAAAAAAGGAGCACGAAACACACATACAAACACTACAAACACTACAGACTTGTATTCTTGTTTTATCCTCGGTTTCAGATGTTACGACCATTTTAAAGTGTTATTTTATATGGTATCAGTTTATCTTTTGTTATAATTTCTTGTAATATATAAACCCATGTTCTGGAAAAAGAGTTAAGTGAAAAAAAAGGAGCACGAAACACACATACAAACACTACAAACTTATTTTGTTGGTCTATTTGTTTTTGTGCTTCAGATTTACGAATTACGACTTGTATTCTTGTTTTATCCTCGGTTTCAGATGTTACGACCATTTTAAAGTGTTATTTTATATGGTATCAGTTTATCTTTTGTTATAATTTCTTGTAATATATAAACCCATGTTCTGGAAAAAGAGTTAAGTGAAAAAAAAGGAGCACGAAACACACATACAAACACTACAAACTTATTTTGTTGGTCTATTTGTTTTTGGGCTCCTTATTAGCTTATAACCACCTGAATTTATAAAGACTTCATAATTTTCACTTTCTATCCATATGGGACAAACTCTTGAAATAGATTAACAAATCATTCTCACCATATAACTTTAATTGAAAATCTTGAAACCCCCGCCCTTCGTCATATATATTGGTAATCATAAAACAAGAAAAAATGGGAATCGATTTTGGTAAAGATGTTGTTTTATGTTTTACATTTCCGCACCTATTTAAAAACTTGATATTTGACTTTATCAGTGTTTTCAAAAAAGATATTATATATGTTTGGGTCATCTTTCTTTTGCCCCATATTAATCAAATATATAACAGCAAGCTTGTTATTTTTTCATGTTTGGATCACCTAATAAAACCCCAACTTGGTATGACAATGGTAATCATATCGGGTCATCCATCTCAAATTCAGGTTTTCCCTAAGGCTACTACTATCCTGACACTATATGCATCGATCACCAACTCCAATTTATCGAGCGATAAGTAGTGTCCGGTCTTGACTTTTTTTTTTTTTTTTTTTTTTTTTAATCCAATACTCTAATAAAGATACCAGTAAATCAACGACCGCTAAGCTCAATGAAAACTTTGTAAGTAGTTTAACCCTTTTTAAATCACTTGGTAGTGTTGTATGCTCGAACACTTCTATACACTATACTAAGTTTAAACATGTACCTTAATAACATTTTTTTGGGTAAAGGGTTTATACCCAGTAATATGTACCTTAATATAACATTCTAGAATACCATAACAACATCATATAACCAAATCAAATAATAGCAAAACGCGACTCGAACACATGACACTTGAAAGCATACGAAACAACAACAAACATCACCATCATCATTCGAGCAGCAATAGACCACAGTTCGGACACGCTAGATACGAAACCAAAACTAAACAAATTTTGATCCTTTAAGCATATTACATCTTTAAAACGTTTGGTTTGGTTTATAAATGGTTTTGTGCTTCATGTGTATCTTTTTTTGTGTCTTGTGTTTTTAGGCTTAGACCATAAGCCCAATTATTCATGTAAACTTGTTTATTAAGGTTTGTTATTCGTGCTTAATGTTTTTGGGCTTGTAATCCATACTCCATATTATTATTTTTTTTAAAAGACGGTTATGACTATTTTAAATGACAAAAATCAAATAAGCCAAATACAACACACAAATTTTTGAATGGCACTTGAACTTATATACAGTTAATTACTTTTACTTTCTATCAATAAGGGACAAAATTGAAATAAATTAACAAATCATGTAAGGCATCAAAGAAGCATAAGATCACAAGTAGATTGAAAACCATGTAACCTTACCGAAAAGCTTGAAACCATGCCCTTCGTTGTATGTCGTTAAACATAAAACAAGAAAATATGGAAGTCGATTTTGGTAAGAACGTTGGTTTATGTTTTGAATTTACATAATTGTTTAAAAACTAAAGTGTTTGACAAAACTGTGTAAGAAACTCTCTTGTGCTTACTGAAAACCAATACAAGATACAAAAGTATAATTAGGTTTGATTTGATTATCGTTTACCATAGGTGTTTCTAAAAACATATTATATATGTTTGGGTCATCTTTCTTGTGTCTAGAAAGGCCACCATCATGTAAATGAAGGTCGACAAATCTAGTTCCAAGAATCATAGACCTTAATAATGGGTTTACGCCTAAAATGGCATTTTGTGGTGTTAGGATGTGAGAACGAGCTAAATGAAAAACAATCATATGGCTAAAGAATGTTGGGGAATCTGAAAAATCAAATCGAAGCTACGTACAAAACAAAGAACCAACTCAAATATGATTATCCTGCTAGACTAATCCAACGTTGTTAACTATGTGGAAATTAAAGAATAATATATACTAATTTTTTTTCAAGAGAATAACTCATACGACGCGCCAAAGAAAAAGCATGTGAGTTGTGGGCGTCACATATATGCCCTACAAAGTAATGTATGAGGAATGTCACGCACTAGTACAAACTTGAAGTTAACTAGTTAAGTGATAAATATTAATGTTTTGTATACTAGCTAGCTTAATCCTCACAAGATTAAATTATATTTTCCCAAAATTGTGGCTACGAAAGAGTCCAACAAAGGTAGAAGGAACACTTTCGAGACCGACTAAACATGTTCGATCAAGTGCATGCATCATCCTTTCACGAATGTGAGTAATGACTCATTCGTTGAGACAAACTTTGATGATAAACTCGTAATCCACAACTAAAAACCCTTAATTGCGGCTCTTTTATGACATCTAGCTTAAAAATATATCTATCAAGTGTAGCACGTTCCTAATACATATGTAGTATTATGAAATGATCTTACAATTTGCATCTCTGCCATAAGTTACAAAAATCCATATGACTAGAATGCAAAATAAAGTTCCATAACTTGAGGTTGCAAAAAGATATGAACCTTTATTTGGTGATGTTGGTAGAAGAAATGGTACCAAATAACAACCTTTTAGCTACAATGCAAAACAAATCAGGTAGAAAAGTAACAATTAAATTTGGTCTATCATTTTGAAAAGAGTATTAGCAACTTGTATTCTAGTTGATTGAAACCGAAGCTAAGCAAATTTTGATCATTTTTAGCATATTGGATCGTGATAGTCACGTCTGTTTTTTTATTTCTAAATGGTTTTTGTGCTTCATTTGCATCAAATTTTTGGGCATAACTTTCAAATGTGCTTCATTTCTACATGGTTTTGTGCTCCATCTGAGCCCATGAAGAAAGAAAGCGTGTAAGCACTAATGTTCGTGTACACTTACTTATTAGAATAGTAGTTTCTTTTTTGTGCTTAATGTTTTTGAGCTTGTAATCCACACTTCATATCTACGACTTGTGTTCTTGTTATATAACAATTTGATACAACAAATTTTAACAAAACTTAAATTGATACCATGTAATATAATGATCGTAACATGCATATCATAAAAAAAAAAGAATTAATTGAAAAGGAACAAGAAAAAAAAACAAAGAAACGGAGGACGCAACTAGTTTATGTTGAACCCCAATTTTCTTTGGTTAACAAATGAATGATTGCTGAAATTATAAAGAGTTCATTACTTTTACTTTCTATCTATGTGGCATAGGCTATTGAAGAAATAAACACTTCATGTTGACACTAAAGACACATAAGATCACAAAGTATATTGAAAACCATTTAGTTGGAAAGCTTGGAACCCCTACCCTTTGTTATACATTGGTAAACGTAAAACAAGAAAAAAAGGGTGTCGATTTTGTTGCACCATATGAATGATCCCACAAATTGCAAGGCTACCGTAAGTTCATGTTTGATATTAAAAAAGCCAGTTTCTGGTTTATAAAACAGTATTCCTTTTCCTTTATATTAAAGAAGCCAAGCTTATCACTACTACACAAATTGGTTTTTCCCACAAACATTTTCCCACAGAAACGAAACTGTGTGAAATTTCACACGGAATACCAACAAATTACACACCAAAACGTTGACTAAATTTCGGTGGGAAATATGTCGTAAATTTCCCACGGATTTCCCTCTCTTTACACACTAAATTGTTGACCAAGTTTTTGTGGGAAATCCGTCGCAAATTTCCCACAGATTTGTGACCATATTCACACTATTTGTGTTTATTAGACGTCCGTGGGAAACTTGTGGCACATTTCACACATATTAGCCACGGCTAAAAGTATGTGGCAAATTTTAGCTGCATTACTCACGAATTTCACACGGTCTTTTTTTATAAAGTAACTATTTAACCGGACTGTGGGAAATCAGTTTGTACTTTCCCACAAATTACCTACCAATTTAATTAATCTGTGGGAAATACGTGTGTAAATACCCACAGATTTCTCACAGAAAATATCATTTTTGTGTTTTGCCTACTTATACATTCCCACATTACTTAGTATGTTTCCATAGTGTTTGTAGTTTCATATTATATGTGTTTTTCTATTAATGGAACTATTTATGCCAGTATCACAAGTGTATGTGTATGTTTAAGTATAACCCCGTTGTATATGCGTGGATATCTACACGTATATGTTACATATCTTTGTTTATGGTCTTCATTGTATCTATAGATGTTTTATATCTAGGTATATGGACGTGTATATGTGTGAACGTGCAACTATATCAAAAAAGTTAAAGAAAACAATTATATTTGTGGGAAATATGTGGGTACTTTCCCACAAATTACCTACCAATTTGATAAATCCGTGAGAAATACATGTGCAAATACCTACAGATTTCCCACAAAAATACCGTTTTTATGTTTATGCATACTTACACATTCCCACATTACTTATTATGTTTTTATACGTGTTTTTAGTTTCATATTATATGATTTCGTTTATTATTGTAACTATTTATGTGAGTATCATAAGTGTATGTGTAGGTTAGGTATAACTTTTTGTGTATCAAATCAATGCATATGAATGAATATCTACGCGAATATGTTTTGTTTGTCCATCATGACCTTCATTGTATCTTTAGATGTTTTATGTGTAGATATACAAGTATGGGTTTGTGCGTGAACATCTAACTATATCAAAAAAGTAAGAAATTGATTAGGTATGTGGGAAGTTCATCGGTAATTTCTCACAGATTACCCATCAATATTAGAAGTATGTTTATTTTGTTGATCTATTAATGGTTTTGTATATACATTTTCACACTTTTTGTATATACATGTTTACATACAAAGAATATATGCACGCTGGCGGGAGTATGTTGTTAACATCTATCATGTGATGTTTTTATACATTTACGACGATAATTAAATAACATTACCATTTGAAAAATAAGTATAGTTTTTTAAGAAGGCCAAACAATGTATTATCTATACTCCCTTCTAAAGCATCAATATCCCCGACCAAAACTCACCCATTCATTTTTAAGATTCAGACATCCAAACCTACATAAAATCTAAATTTATACACAACAAACCAACGTACAATCCTAAAAAATTACCAAACCAACAAAACTATATAAACTTACCATACAAACCAATACCCCACAAACACCCATATCCTCCCATCCCATTTACGTCCACTTTTTTCTTTATAAAAATGCACCCAAAACACGAGTTTTTGACTAACTAATTGTCTTCAAAAAACTTATTTACCTCTGTATATCTTATTTAAAAATATTGACTATTAGATAGTGTTACTTTCCAATTTTGATAATATAACTCATTTATTTATTTATTTATTTTTCAATAAAAAAAATTATAAGCTTGTTGTGTGGTCTTAATCAAGACAAGACGCGAAACGGAAGGAATAAATCGAGCATCAATTAAGATCTTTCGATTCGTGAGCTGCTCTAATGGTCTTCTCGGCTTTGCCATTATTCTAGCAGCCTTGGCAGATATGTAGACACTTTATGAACCGTTCCTAAATGACCATAAAGCATCATCTGGATTACATTTGACAAATGCAAAACCCCTATTCAGCCTGCGCGGCCATGATACTTTGTAGCCTTTTCACGAGTGAGAAATTTTACCCACCCCATTTTTCATTATCTTGACCAGTCACGTTGTGCCTATGACTGCACAAATGTTACCAAATGCGTGTTTCTCAAAAAAAGACAAAGGCTCTTTTCCGTCAACATCATTTGGACCATTAAGAAATATATCAAATGCTAGACATTTCTTTTCGAGTTCCAAATGCTTTATTTCAGCAACCAAATAGAGCTACAGGTGGGGAGACATGTGTGCCTGGAAACAAACACTTCTCCAAACATTCATTTTTATCCACTTTCCATCATGGTCGAATAATGAATTCAAAATCGTAAACTCATTCCATGTGTTCAGTCAACAGAAACTTCTAGGCTGACCCGATCATCAGTAATGGTATCATTGATGTGTGACAGAAAATACCTAGATCCGAAGTTTGACTACCCACAAAACAATTTCAATAACATAGTTCCAAACCCATTAACACCTTCAACTGCAGTTTTCGACTGTCGATCTGTGAGATATCAAATGGAGGCGGAGAAAGATTTTTCATATATTTTTATGAATGGAACACCTACATGTTATAAAACGAAATATCTATGTTGTAATGACATTATTATTGTTTTAAAAAGATCAACATTTTAAGCATGTTAATGGTTATGTTATGTAGTGGTTAATTTGTTTATTTTATGAATTTGGAAAAAGTTCCAAAACTGCCAAAAGCCTATTTATTTTGGATTAGCGAGTTGGAACTAAACCCGATAAGGTGATAAAAATATAACTCTAACCTGATCTTATTAAGCTATCGATTTATTGGGGTGACCCGTTGGACCCAATAAGCATTTGTAACCGTGTTAACCCATCCTTATAGGCCGATTATCAGGTTCGGACGGATCAACATTTTTTTAGCAATATAGAAACCTCTAGAAAGGCCTCCAACCAATATACAACACGTTTGCCAAATTGGCCTTTGGGTGCTATTTGTTATCTGTAAATGAAGATCAACAAATCTAGTTCCAAGAATAATCCAAGATCGTATGTTAAACTTGTTGCATATGTATAATCTAATGTTTTGTGTTTGGTTTTTATATTTCATAACTCGTTATGATGTTATATTTCCTCTAAGTATCTAACTACTAGGAGTTTTCATTTGACATCACACGAGTCGATTGACACATACAAGTTTCAAATAATGACATTTTTCGATCCGGGCTTGACCAATAGGGAAACGGTTCACTTTTGAGCTTGAAATCACTTTTTTGTGGTGCATCGTCTACTTGAGCCTTTATGGTGATGTACTTGTTTGTAACCTCTATTTACAAAGTGGTGAATGATAAAAAACGGATATAACTTGTAGCTGCAAAAACATATGAGCCTTTTAATGGTAAATACATTTAGAAGAAAAGGCATTAAATCTGGTAGAAAAATAACAATGAAAATAGCTCTGTTGTTTAGAAAATAGTACTAGCAACTTGTATCCTAGTTACTTGAAACCGAAACTACACAAAATCTGTTAAATTATGATCCAATGTTATGTTATAAAAAAGAGTAAAGTGGAAAAAAGCTAAACAAAGACACAACAAACAAGTTTCTGTTGTTTCTTTGTCAAGCTTAAATATATAAAGGACACTTGAAGTTATAAATAATTCAATACAATTACTTTCCATCGATGTGGCACAAGCTGTTGAACTAGTGAAGTAACCGGTCATGAAAGATGTTTATATTTTATATTTTCGTACTTGTTTAAGAAACTTGACGTTCGACAAAACTGTTTAGGAAAGATTCTTATGCATAAGCCAAAATTAGATACAAAAGAAACCAATTTAGGTTTAATTTGATTATCTTTCTTTTGTTTAGAAAGGCCTCTTTGGAACCTATATAGCAAGCATGCCAAATCGGCCCCTTTTTTATATTTGGTACTACTTGTTATCTGTAAATGAAGATCCACAAACCCTAAACCTTAATCATAGGTTTAAGCCTAAAATGGATTTTGTAGTATCGGGTTGTGAAAACTAGCTAAATGAAAAGCCGACGAACGATTGGGGAATCTGTAAAACCAACTCGAAGCTACGTATAAAACCAAAGAACCAACTCGAATACGATTATCCGGCTAGACTGATTCAAAGATTTTAATTACTTAGAAGTTAGAGAATACTGGCTAGATACTAATTTTGTTCAAGAGAATAACTCATACGACGCTACCAAAGAAGTATGTGAGTTGCGGATGTCACGTCCTAGTACAAAGTTGAAGTTAAGTGAGTACCAATGTTTTGTATACTAGCTTAATCGTCACAAACTCGAACTATCTTTTTCCCAAAATTGTCGCTACGGAAGAGTCCAACAAAATTAGAAGGAACACTTTCGAGACCGACTAAGCATCTTCGATCTGGTACATGCATCATGCTGGCACAAATGTGGGTATTGAATCTTTGGTCGAGACAACTTTGGTAACAAACTCAAATAATCCATAGCTAATCAACAAATCCTCTTGACACATGTTCAAGTTGTTTCCTCATAATTTTTATCATTGATCCTGCTATGTGCCTTAATCTTATCATTAGGGGCCTGTTTGGCAGGGGATTTTGGAGGAGCTATTAGCTTTTTGTTACAAAATAATCTCCTATAAACTCAGTAGCTTCGTTTGGATGCATTACCTACAAGCTTTTATTTCAAACAAATAGCTCCAAAATGAAAAGCTGATCCATGAAGCTTTTTAAATGTCTATGAGCTGTTAAAACTTTAAATTACTAATATAACCTCCAAACATTTATTTACAATTATAGATTTGTCCTTATATGTCATTTTACATCTTATAATTACATTTAACAGCTAATTTATCAAACAATGTTATTAAAAAAAAATACAGCTTGTAGCTCATGTTAACAGATTTGCAGTTTACAGCTTACAGCTAGCTTACAGCATACAACATACAACTTACAGGTAGTTTTGCCAAACTTATATCTCCCCACATATATAATAGAGGAACATGCCAAGTCACTAATGCCACTTGGCACCCTTAAATGCCATGCTGGCATAAATTAATTAGCTGGCAATGCCACCAATTTCTTCAGCACACGCATTCTCACCTCTTTCCACCAAAAACACACGCCCTTCTCATCCCCAACTTCTTCCCTGATCTTCACCTATCAATTAACCTAAACATTCATTATGTAACACACGCACATCTCACGCCTGCTATCACCCGCAATTCATATCCCTGATCTTCAGCACCATATCAATTAACCTAAAAATTATCCCCAAATCATTTTATTTTGATTCATGATTCAAAATCATACATCTAAAATGGTTTAAACACGCACAAAATGATCAGAGAATGATTTATCACAGCGCAATCAACTTCAATTTCTTGTCATTCTTCTAAGGTAATTTTTTATTTTTAGTTTTTGTTCTGATTAAATTGAATTAGGTTATCCAGTTAGTTTTTTATGAGGAATTAGGGATTAGATTTGTTAGTATAAGGTTTTGGATAGAAGGCTTTCAAAAGAAAGACTATAAAGTGGATGATCAATTTGCATACCAAATGTTTGATGAAAGTCCTGAATGCTTTTTTTTTTTTTTTGAAAATCTGTTATATTGGAATATAGCTTTTTACGTGAAGAAATTACATATTAAGTGTTTGAGCTATTCATAAAAAAACATATCAAGTGTTCGAAGAATTTCCTAAATGCAGTTAATAAATCACTTTAGCTACAAGTTACGACTTAAACTCAATTTATAGATCATCAATAGGTTCTGATATTATGACAATTAAAGATGTGTTGCAGAAGAGACCCACAAAATGGAAGTAAATAGTGTAAATATATGACATGTAATGTTTGGTCTACATGCAGAACCTACTGGAGCAGAGATCAATGTTATCCATGAACCTGATATTCTTGGATACGGCCATGAAACTGCAATGGAGAAAGCTTTGTCTGCGCAATTAAAAATACTAATGTTCCATTATCTTATGAGAAGCTAAATAAAAGAGGTTGTTACTACACGAAAGTTCCCCATCTGATCAAGCAAAAGGGAATTCCCGGGCAAAACCTTACTTCCTTGAATCTTGACAAGGTATACCTCCTTGAATATTTTCAGTTAAGTTTTAGTCTAGATTTACAGTTCTACCAATGCTGATAACATTGGATTCCATGCAGACAAGTCTTTTGGAACACATATTGATGAAAGAATATGGATGAGACGAAGATTTGCTTCTTGGAGAGGAGCAATTTGCTTTTGCTGCATTTCTGGTACGGTTTTATCAGTATATAGTGTTCAATAATATAATCTTATGTTGGAACTTAAACACCCTAAATGTGTTACAGATGGGACATTCACTTGAAGCATTTCTTAAATGGAAAGCTGTTGTTAGTCTTCTACTTGGTTGTACCGAAGCTGTAACGTTTCTTTTTGTTTATATAAGTTCTTGTGAAAGAGTTGTGAATTAATATAGGATTGACTCTTTTAGATTAACTTCAGCGGGTTTTTGGATTATCTTATAGTCCGGACTTGTGGACTTTAATTGTATTTTAGAAAATTTTATAAGGTATACTTTTCCTAGCATACGGGCTTATCAAGTTGAGCTTATGGATTCAAAAAAGCCATAAACTCAAAAGTTGATGAGCTCATAAGACAAAGAAAGTGACCTTTTGAATATTATAATTTTCAGCTAATCCCTTAAGCCCGGAGAATTAGCTAATCCAAACACCTACTCAGAAGGTATGTGCCACTTTGTTTATTGTGATGTAAATTATAAAACTATATAGTGATGGAGAGGATTCTATGGGACAACCCAATAAAGGTATTCATGCATCTCGGAATTCTATAACTATCAGTTCCAGTTACATGTCATAATTTATTAGTTGATTTCTTGAACACTCAAAACTGATTATTGCAACTCAAAATCCCTTTAATCACTTTAAACATCCATCTAAACACTTGGATTGAATGCCTACTCAACTTTATTTGCATTGATTTAGGAACTAGACACCACCCTTAATCGGTGCTAGGATGAATTCAAGGAATTTGCAAGGCATGATGTGAAACACCGAGAAGATCTAAAACACGTGAAACAAAAGATCAATAAAATGGATGAGCATGTTGAAGAGGTATACTACATTTTTATTGATCTTTTGTTTAATGGAAGTAGAAAAATATAGTATATTTTTATGGATGAGAAAGTTGAAGAGGTATACTATATTTTCAAAAGCTCGAATGCTTCCACAACCCATATTTTTTATGGGACAGGCATATCAAACTGAGTTTATGGACCTAAATAAGCTCAAGTTCATGAGCTCATCCTATAGAGGAAGGGGTGATTGTATCAGCCTTTTCAAATATTCATAAGCTGATAAGTCGTGAAAGAAGTTAATTCAACTCCCCGAAAAAAGAATTAGAAAATTAAAGTTTAGTGTATAAGATGGTGTTTAGATATAAATTTTCAAGCACATTAGTTTCTGAGCTGCAGCCAGAAGTGAATGGTGTTTAAACTAATGTATTTTCAGATGAATACTATGACTATTTCGAAAGATTATGTTGTTCGATCTAATCAACAATTTTAAAAAAAAAAATATTGATGCATTATATGTATGCAAAATTTGGAAATTTTAACGTTGATGAGGCACATGCATAACGGATTCCTACAAACACGCACGACATCAAATTTTAAAACGTTTCTCAATTTGTTGATAGACATGATGTACCCAAATTACAATTGAAGGATATGGACATGTGGTACAAAACAAAATTACAATACTCATTATATACTATTCAACAAAACAAATTTTCTATTATACAATTCAACAAAACAAATTTAATTTTAATAACAAATTGATGAGAAACAAAATTACATTTACATAATAATATTAAACCAATTTACATGAGACTCGCCCGGCCATCGGCCGGGTCATGAGACTAGTACTTTTATATATGAGAATCATTTTCCTTCTTGTTAACGCCATTTTCCTTCTTGTTATATAAGTGTCGTTACAATTGTTGGTAATTTATGACCACATATTATGAAGAAAAAAATAACTGAAAAGAAATAGAAGGTAATTTATGACCCTATATTATGAAGAAAAAAATTAAGCGAAATTAAATAGAAAAAAAAATGTTATCAAGAACAGAGATAAGAAACAAGTTTTTGTTATCCTGACCTCTTCAACATTGCTTTATGAATGACACTTGAAGTTATATAGAGTTCATTACTTTTACTTTATATCCATGTGGGACAAGCTTTTAAAGTAAATTAACAAATCATCTAATTAAGACAATTAAGAAACATAATATCACAAGCAGATTTTAAATCATGTAACCTTAACTGAAAGCTTGAAATCCAACCTTTCATCATATATTGGTAAACATAAAACTAGAAATAATGAGTCTATTTTCATAATGATTATTATGGTTTGAGAATTGCAAACCTAAAAAAAAAAAAAAAAAAAAAAAAAAAAAAAAAAAAAAAAAAAAAAAACATTTTAAACAATACATAAACCTCAACAAAGGCCCTCCAACCAATATCTACATATGCCCGTTGTCATGACTTGTCTAATCATATACTACGATATCATTATAGAACTTTTCGCTGCAAAACTTGTAGATTAAGATTGTTGTTAATGCGCTTACCTAAAATACCAAATTTGAACTATTTCTTTGAAAAATCTATTTGATATGCTATATTCTCCCCATGTTATGGAAAAGGTTAACACACTTTAAGTCACTCTACTATTGAAAGATGTTCATGTGGATCACGCTACTCTTTTTTTTTATTGAAAGATGTCAATGGACTACGAAAATCTTACATTATGATCAATCAAATAATTTTGCTACTTATAATATGTAATGAGGTTGCCCATAATAATCGATCTGATGATGTAGGGACACTTTACATTTCTTTGGATAATGATGACCAAAACACGTTAAATATTAACATAAAATTATAAATTGAACAGGAAATCAAATTGGCAATTGCATAGAGCTGTATGCATCTTTTTATCAAGTTAATCCTAGACCTTAATCATGGGTTTAAAGCTTAAAATGGCATTTTGTAGTGTTCGCTTGTGAAAAAGGGCTAAATGAGAAACAAAGTACATAGCCCAATTATTCCAACAAACTTGTTTATTAAGGTTTGTTTTTTGCGTTTGTAATCAACACTTCATATCTACGACTTGTGGTCTTGCTACATACCGAGTTCTACATATTACCATTTTACATGTTACCATGATCATTTTGAACTATTCTTTTGCAGGGTATCATTTCAAGTTTTGTTACAACTTTTTGGTAATTTATGACCCCAATTTATGAAAAAAGAGTTATATGAAAAGAAACTAAAAGCAAAAAACAGAGTCAACGAGAACTCACTTAAAACAAAAACAACGAAAGGAAGACGCAACAAACAAGTTTTTCGTATGCTTTCCTTGTTTATTGACACATAGAATGATAGTTAAACTTATAAGGAGTTCGTTACTTTTACTCTCTATCTATCTGGGACAAGCTAATAATTTAATTAAACAATTGATGTTAAACATTACTGTGGACGTATGGTCCGGACTGGGCCAGGAATGGGTCAGGCCCGGCATCAGCGGCTCACTCTACGCCTAAACCCTAATTCATGCCTATATATACATGGCTGGATCTCTTCATTAACGGTACACAATCTTCTAACCCTAAGATATATTGGCTACATCACGCCTATACTAACTTGACCGTCGGAGGTGGACCCCGGGGCTACGGCCTCGGGTCCACTCCTAACGGGTTCTCTTTGTTGACAGGTCTACTAGGGCTCGAGAAGACGACTAACGGCCAAGGAGAGTCGTTGAATCTAGTCCGCGCCAGATTATGCTTCAACAAGTTGGCGCCATCCGTGGGACCACGAATAAACGATGTTTCGTGTTCTCGTGTTACCGAGAAGCAGAGATAAATTCCAGCATGTCGGTAACATTTATCACGTTGAATTGCATATTGCGTGTCAGTAACATTTATCACGTTGAATTGCATATTGCGTGTCGGCCTATTTATGGTCAAATCTATGATCAAATAAAAGCATCTTCACGTTAGATAAAAAGATCATTATTTACGTTAAATTGCACGTTCAATTAAATTGCATATTGTTAAATTGCATATTTTATTCTTCTTTTACACATAAAAGAAAATATCCGCATGATCGGACCTATTTTATATATTAGTCCGCACGATTGGACCTAAGAAAATATCCGCACGATCGGACCTATTTTATCTTTTAGACGCGAATTAATTCGCGCGAATACTGTTTTTACGGTTGGTATGCCTGTTCGCGCTCGAACAACGCAGTTATGATAAATCTACCCGCATTAGGCCGTGCGTTCAGACATCTTCGCAGAGAACGCGTACGCGCGAAAACCACGATGCTAGTCAATCGCCATGATGCGCACTGGACAAAAGCCGTGGTATAAACATCTGCGATTATCCAGAAACGTTCGAGTCTATGCGGTTAAGATAAATCCATTTGTGTCTATTCGTTGCGGTCACGGTACGTCCATCTGTTAAAAAAAAACACACAATTAATTATTTCGTCGATACGCATCCCACGACGGGTGCGCACTGCTAATTTTCTTATATGCTATGTGCTATATATTTTTTTTATGCTATGTGCTATATATTGCTTAATTTTATTAGGTTTTATATGCTGCGATTCGCGGCATATACTTTTAATCTTTGCATTGAGTGTTTTTCGCAGATTAAATAAGTTTAATGCTCCTACACGAGTAGCACCATCAAACTTGGAGGGCTACCAGGGTATACGCTACCACTGTTTTCGTACGCAGGTGTATTTGGAAGCAGATCGAAGACGAATTTAAATATTCGCACCAACTTGCCGTAGGGGAGACGTCCTCTGTCGGTTGTGAAGACGCGCACAGCGCAGAAGCACGTCTTCTGTCGCACATCTTTAGCGCGCACCTATGCGCAGAAGCACGTCTTCTGTCGCACCTCTTTGTCGCGCACAACGCACACTTATGCACAGAAGCACGTCTTCTGTTGCACATCTTTGTCGCGCACAGCGCGCACTTCTGTTACAGAAGCACGTCTTCTGTCGCACTTCTTTGCCGCGCACAGCGCGCACTTCTGCTACAGAAGCACGTCTTCTGTCGCACTTCTTTGCCGTGCACAGCGCGCACTTCTGCTACAGAAGCACGTCTTCTGTCGCACTTCTTTGCCGCGCACAGCGCGCACTTATGCGCAGAAGCACGTCTTCTGTCGCACCTCTTTGTCGAGCACAGCGCGCACTTATGTGCAAAAAGCACGTCTTCTGTCGTACCTCTTTGTCGCGCACATCGCACACTTATGCGCAGAAGCACGTCTTCTGTTGCACATCTTTGTCACGCACAGCGCGCACTTCTGTTACAGAAGCACGTCTTCTGTAGCACCATGTTGTGTCGCTACTGGTACAAAAGGTACGCCCTTACCCAGGATGCAGCATGCGGGTTCCACTTTCACCTACGCGGCCATCAGAACTTAAGTCTAGCATAACATAAGCCATGCGCTATCTCATACTAGACTTGGGGGGCTTGTGGACGTATGGTCCGGACTGGGCCAGGAATGGGTCAGGCCCGGCATCAGCGGCTCACTCTACGCCTAAACCCTAATTCATGCCTATATATACATGGCTGGATCTCCTCATTAACGGTACACAATCTTCTAACCCTAAGATATATTGGCTACATCACGCCTATACTAACTTGACCGTCGGAGGTGGACCCCGGGGCTACGGCCTCGGGTATACTCCTAACGGGTTCTCTTTGTTGACAGGTCTACTAGGGCTCGAGAAGACGACTAACGGCCAAGGAGAGTCGTTGAATCTAGTCCGCGCCAGATTATGCTTCAACATTTACAGAATCATAAGATCAAGTAGATCAATGTTGGTTGTTAGCATGATGTTCGTTTTGTTTTCTTTGTATCTCGGTTTTGAGGCTTAGAACATTTACATCTTATATACTTACTATATACGGAGTTGTTCCTGTACAATTGTTAATTAGAGTGTTTTTGGGCTTGTAATCCACACTTCCTATTTGCAACTTGTATACTTGTTATATACATTTTACATGTTACGGCCATTTTAAAGTCTTGTTTTAAAGGATTACTGGTATCAAGTTAAGTTTTGCTTTGATTTGAGGTAACTTGAGGTATAGCCACAAGGTATGCATTTAAGATCTATCCAAATCTTGAAATAATCATATTTTAGCCGGCAAAAAATGTCTCATGCTTTGAGTTGTTCACCTCTTTCCTCCATTTAAGAATAGCACATACAAGTTTTTGATGATGACATCTTTGGTTCCAAGTTTAACCAATAGGTAAAACGGTTCACTGCTGAGCTCAAACTCACTCTCTTTTGGTTCACCGTCTATTTGAGCCTTTATGGTTATGTACTTGTTTGTATTCTCAATTAACAGGTGTTGAATGGCTAAGAATCGATATAACATGAAGTTGCATAAAGATGTGAACCTTTGAACGACGACTTTGGAAGAAGAGAAAGTTAAAGGTCTCAAATCACCACCTTTTAAATATAGTACAAGACAAATTTGGTAAATACTAACAATCAAAATAGCTCTATCATTTTGAAATTATCACCAGCAACGTCTATCGTTGTTAATTGAAACCAAAACTCAACAAGTTATGATCGTTTTCAGAATATTGGATAGTTAACACGTTCGCTTTTGGTTTCTATAAATGGTTTTGTGTGTCGAGCATAAAGTTTTACGATTGGTTTTGGTTTTGGTTTCTACATGTTTTTGTCATAAAGTTAAAATATTTGGTTATGACATGTTTAAAAACTGTTAAGGTGTATTTTCTTTGCGTCTCAGGTTTTTAGGCTTAACCCATTTGAGCCCACTAAGAAACAAGTATAAACTTCAAAAACTATTTTTTTTTTTTTATTTACAAATTTGGCACCAATCATCCCAACTAATTGCAAGTATTATCCCTGAGACGTAAAATGTACTTTACAACCTTGAAGGAAGAATTTTGCAAAACATTGTGCTAAACTTTGTTTGCATAACTCGTTTTTAATAAGGAAAATTTTTGCTAGACATTTGGCTTTTTAGTGATGATTCTTGCTAATAGTTTCTGGCAAGTATTATTAGTGCCACATTTAACAAACTACAAGGATGATTTTTGCAGTTTACTCAAGAAACAAAATGCATAAGCCCAAGGTTTTACATGATACTAAAAAAGAGTTAAGTGGTAAAATAAATACAAAATATGGAAATAAGAATTGAAACAACAAACAACTTTTGACCTCTTCTTCCTCCCATTAAACCATTTTTTGTCACTCGAGCTTATAAAGTGTTATTACTTTTACTTTCTATTAGTGTGGGACAAAAGCTCTTGTAGCAAATTAGCAAATCATGTTAGACATTAAAGAGAAACATAAGATCACACTAGATTGAAAACCGTATAACCTTAATTGAAAAGCTTGAAACGCCCGCCCTTCGTCACTTATATTTAGTGCTATTTGTTATTTGTAATGAATATCAACAAGTCTCGTTCCAAGAATCCAAGACCGTATGTTAAATTTGTTGCTCGTTGCGATGTTATATTACCTCTAAGTCTCGATCTAACGGTTTTGAGTGTATTATTTGCGAGTTAGGGGAGTTTGAGTTAGCTTATTTGATGGACTTATAAGATTATTATAAAAATGTTTGCTGATAAGGTCATTATTAATGGTTTATGAGTTTATCCACTTGAGGGTTATGTCTTATATAATCATGCGCGTGTAGTGAACTCATGTATGATGTTGTTAAAACATTCTTGTGACAAGTGAAACCTATCATAAATTCACAACCTTATGTTGTATCTGTTATATATAAGATCTATAACTTTACCGAAAACCATATCAGATAGTTAATTATATGAAAATAGAACTTGGACCTATGAAGGTCTCTAACTTGCGACACTAGCTTATTAGTACAACACTTTAACGAGTTAATGTAAGAGACTTATTTTGAACGAGCTAGATGCGTATATTAATTGGTAAGCTCGAGCTAGATCCTTAGTCCTTACTAACACAGAAAGCAACATGGGAAAACTTGGAAAACAGTAGAAAAAAGGTACTATTTGAAAAGTTTGGGGATGATATATGCAAAGAAAAAAAGGGTAATTTATTAACTTTTGCTTTAAATAAACATCTCAAAACTAAATAGCAACAAATCTGCTGTAGCACAATCATATTCTTCAATTGAAGAGTAGCTCCGACTCTCTCATTCTTAAATGAAGAATACCATTCTCAAGAGTCCCAGGTTCGAGTCCTGGCAGTAGAAATAACTTTTTTCTTTTTCACACATAAATTTTTTTGGTAAAGGTTAAAAAAGATATATGGCCCATGCAGGTGTCGAACCTGCGACCTTCGCGTTATTAGCACGACGCTCAAACGAGCTGAGCTAATAGGCCTATTTGTTTGGATTTTTAGTGTTTCTATACTTAAACTGTAAGTGGCCATATGTTGGTTACGAAACAGAATGGTTCATGTGAATGATCTGAAGGTGAACCATATTTCTAAAAATCTTTTTTGGTTAATTTATAAACAGAATTTAGTTGGTGCCTATTTCTTGAATTTAGTTGGTTATTTTGTAGCTCAAAACCAAAATATATACTGTCTCTAACATAGCTTTCAGTATGTACTAGTTCCACATATTATCATTATCTAATATAAACAGCTCATTTTAATCAAGATAATAACTTATTTGATACTTAAAAGTAAAATAATTCATTAAAGTTGTGGTAAAACGAAATAGTACAAACAAAAATCGAAACAAGGAGAGACACAACCAGCAATTTTTTTTTTTTTTAATGATTATCTCCTTGAGACTTTTAACCTACAATCACTTGAAATTACAAAAACGCTTTCTATCAATGTGGGACGCTATTAAAATAGTTAAACAAATCATTGAAGATTTTGTGTCACGTTTTTTTTTTTTTTTTTTTTTTTTTTTTTTTTTTTTTTTTTTTTTGGTAAAGGGTTTTGATACCCGGTGAATTAGAATAAATAAAATACAATGTTTAGTTACATGGGAGAGTGGTGATGAGTCACTCTAAACCAATTGCAAAAGCAAGCTACCTATATGAACGAACAAGCTCGAACATAACAACCAGTTAAAACAAATTAACAAGATATGAACTTAGAAAAATTAAACCATGGAGCACCTATGTATCCAAGAGCATATCTTTAAGAAAGAAAACATCGCGTTATATCAGTTGAGATATTCCACTTGCGTAACGTATCCACCACCTTTTGCGTTTTCTTGAATCGTATAGTGGTCATCTTCAGCCTCATGATCTCCATGATAATATCGCACACCTGTTCTTCTCGTCTAGAATCTTTGGAATAAAGGCAGTTATTCCTCTCTTGCCATATGTAGTACGAGGAAGCGGCAAAAACCAAACGACTAACAATGCTCCCTATCGAATTACACAACGAGATAGGTAATAACCAAGAAGTGATATCCGTTAACCTTGGTAACATAACCTGTAGACCAGCCTTATGGGTTACTTGCTTAAACACTTCAAGTTATGATGTTACCTCTCCAGGTGCAATGTGCGCAAGAATTTCTAAAGTTGCTTATAGAAACACTTGCGGTTTCATTCGATTGATAAGATACGAGTCGAGTGAGAGTGACACATACAATGATACAAGTTCTTGATGATAACATATTTCTCAACCAGTAAGGAAAATGGTTCACTTTTGAGCTCAAAATCAGTCTCTGACTATTTGAGCCTTTATAGTTATGTACTTGTTTGTAACCTCCAATATTAACAAGTGTTGAATGATTAAAAATCGATATAACGTCTATCACAAAAATTAACGGTAAAACTTGAAATTGCTTGTGCATGGTGATGTAGGTAGAAGAAAAGGTATCAAATCACAACCTTTTAACTACAATGCAAGACAAATTTGGTTGAAAAATAACAATTAAAATAGCTCTATTATTTTAAACATATGTATTGTAGTTAGCTGAAAACGAAACTAAACAAGCCTTGATCGTTTTAGCATAATCGCGTTCGGTTTTGGTTTCTAAATGGCTGTACTTCAAGAGTATCATGTTTTGGGGCATAAAGTTAAAACATTCGTTTTGTAATCTTGGGTGTTTAGGCTTAAACCATTTGAGCCCATTCGTTTTTAGCCTTGATCGTTTGGTTTCTAATATTCTATTACGCTCAGTTCTCGAGTTTTTAGGGAAGGAAAATGGAAAAGAATAGGAAAGGGAAAAGAAATGAAAAAGGAAAGTAAGTATTAGCTGTTATGTTCTTGAGATAGAGGAAAGGAAAAGAAAAGTAATCATAATCATGTTCTTGAGTGAGAGGAAAAGGAAAATAAGTTGATCAAATTACATATATGCCCTTTAATTATTAATGTCAAATGTTTTAAAAAGGGTATATTAGTCTTTACACAATATATAATTCCGTTTCCTTTCCCTTTCCTCCCAAAAGTGGGAAGAAGATTTACTTCTATTTCCTTTCCGTTTCCCTTTCCTCCTTTAAAAAAGACTCAAGAACACAAAAAACTTTCCGTTTCATTTACTTTCCTTTTCCTTTTCAACTCGAGAACTGAGCGTTAAGGTTCGTTCTTCGTTCGATTTTGGGCTTGTAAATTGTAATCCACACATCGCATTTATGACTTGTGTTATAGTTATATGTAGTTACGACCATTTCAAACTGTTATTTTACACTGTATGAATATAAGTTTTGTAACAATTTGCGGTAATTTATGACCCATGTTATGAAAAAGAGCTAAATGATAGGAAATTATAGAAAAAAATAAAACAAGATAGGACCACACAATCAAATATTTGTGAAGTCACTACCTGGTATTTATTTAACATATAAATTACACTTTAACTTATAAAAAGTTTACTACTTTTACTTCCTATTTATGTGGGATAAGCTATTGAAATTAAAAACAATCTAATTGAAAAAGCTTGGAACCCCCGCCCTTTGTTATACATTGGTAAACATAAAACAAAGAAAAAACGGGTGTCGATTTTGTTGCACCAAATGCTCCCACAAATTGCAATGCTACCATAAGTTCATATTTGATACTAAAAAAGCCTATTTCTGGTTTATAAACCAATTTATGCTCTAATGGTTTTCTCGGCTCTGCCATTATTTTAGCAGCCTTGGCAAATATCTTGAGTTGACTGATACCCTTGCAATACTTTCTCGTCAATCTGTTCCAAAGCTTTAGCCGCCTCCAAATGCATACCCCCATCAAAACTATATCTCTCAAAGCACTTCTTCAAGAGCGACAAAAAGCTCAGTCTATACACGTCATGCTCGGTCTGCAGTTTATAAATTTCTCCTCGTTTGTCACATTTGAAAGAAACCCTTAAACTAATCAGACTTTGTAGTTTTTTCCGGGGAAAGAAATGTTTTTCATTATCTTGACCAATCAATCCCGTTGACCCTATGGACTGCACAAATGTTGCTAGATGCATGTTTTTCCAAAACAGAAAAACGCTCTTTTTCGTCAACATCATTTGGACCATGAAGAAATATATCACCTTGTAGACACTTCTTTTCGAGTAAATGCTTTGTATCAGCACCAACACCAAAAAGAGCTACAGGTGGGGAGACATCTGCCAGGAAACAGACACTTCTCCGAACAATCATTTAGTTGCCACTTTCCATCACGGTCCAATACTCAATTTACATACTTGAAAACTCGTTCCATGTTTCACACTTTAGATGATGCAAATAAGTTGACTTCATTATGGTCAACATAAACTTCCAGGCTCACCCGATCATCATGAATGGTATCCTTGATGTGTGACATAAAATACCTTGAACCCAAGTTTGACTTCCCACAAAACATTTTAAGCAATATAGAAACATTTACAGAGGCCTCCAACCAATATAGCAGGTATGCCAAATTGGCCATTTTAAATTTGGTGCTATTTGTTTATCTGTAAATGAAGATCAACAAATCTAGTTCCAAGAATCCAATGCCGTATGTTAAATTAAATGTTTTGAATTGGAATAATCTACTATTTTGTATTTGGTAGTTATATTTCATTACTCGTAATGATGTTATATTTCCTTTAAGAATCTAACTACTAAGATTTTTCATTTGATATTACACGGGTCGATTTACACATACAAGTTTCGGATGATGACATCTTTGGATCCGGGCTTAACAATAGGAAAACGGTTCACTTTTGAGCTTGAAATCACGCTCTTGTGGCGCACCGTCTATTTGTGCCTTTATGGTGATGTACTTGTTTGTAACCTCTATTAGTAAGTGGTGAATGATAAAAAAATGGATATAACTTGTAGTTGCAAAAACATATGAGCCTTTAAATAGTAAATGTATGTAGAAGAAAAGGCATGAAATCTGGTAGAAAATAACAATTAAAATAGGTTGTTTAAAAAATAGGCATGTAAGTTAGGAGTTACATCATGTTAGGAGTTACATCATGTAAGTAGTTATCTTGAATATATACATGTCACTTGAACTTAAATACCATCGATGTGGGATAAGGTGTTGAAAGACAGTAAGAAAACACACGATCATTAAGTAAATTAAATACCATGTAACGTTAACTGAAAAGCTTGAAACTTAACCCCAGCCTTAGTAGTCTATTGGTAAATAAAAATAAATAAATAAATAAAATAGGAGTCGATTTTGGAAAGGATGTTGTTTATATTTTGTATTTTCTTACTTGTTTAAGAAACTTAGTTTTCGCCCTCGATCTCTTGTTCTCAATAATGTAAGTCGCATGAGTTAATATATATCTAGGCGACTTTAAGAGGAACCTGGAGAATCATACAAACACAAAACTACATAGAAAGATCCTTTGGATCTGAGGTTAGAGAGTTTACAATACTAAGAGAGAGTATGTGTAAAAAGGGGTGAGTAATAAGAGAGAAATGGTTCACTATTTATAGGCAAATTTCTCTACTGTTCCACGGTTCCCACGGATCCCTCCCCAGAGGGATCCGGCTAGTGCAATCCGAGGGATCCAGCAGCTAGGTCAGCTTAAGTCCGGATTTTGGGTTGCAAACCGGGTTATGGGTTATGGGTTATGAACCATGGGTTATGGGTAATGAATTATGGATACCCAACAAGATGCAATGTATCTAGACATTGGGTCATGGGTCTTGGGTCATGGATCATGGATAATACCCAATATGACTTCATGCATGATGTCATGCAATGGGTCATGGGTTATGGATCAAGCTCCATGGGTATGCGTAATGGACTTTGGGTTTTACCCAACAATATTCATTGTATCTAGTCAATGGGTTAAGGACATAGATTTTTACCCATTACATAACCCATTACAATATATATATATATATATATATATATATATATATATATATATATATATATATATATATATATATGTGCACATTTCCATATTATGTAAACACTAGTTGTTATACATATGCATTCTTATAAGATGTAAACAATATTACTTGTTTAGTGTTTTAAATGAAAATGTAAGTGTGTTAGTAAACTATTGGCTCAAACCATTTACGTATTTTATTTGTTTCATTAAAATGATTTTACGTTTGTTATCGACAAAACATTAGAAGATGGTAAAATATAAATAAACGTTTTTATGGCTTATTTGTATTAACAGATCCGATTTGGGTTTTTGTTTGGTTTGTTAATTCGCAAACACTTGCATCAATTGATCCAAGTAGTGTTTTTGGAATATGTGTTTTCCTGCTAGTTCCTTGTTCTTGAATCGTAGCAACATGGGGTTTTTGTTTTCTGCTCATTGGTGGATATCGGACAAAAGGGAAGTATATATCGGACATGTACTGTCCGATATCGGGTGAATCAAAAGCTTCTCGGACAGAAGATGAATCTCGGACAGAAGGTGTTAAGAAGGGTTCTTTGGGTTTTTCTTGTTCGTGGTATTCAAGTAATTCAAGGGGTTGATTGTTAAACGTTCTCGACTAGCGTTTATTCGAACGTACTTGGTTTAAGTGTTTGTGTGTGATACTCGTATATGTATCTATTTTAGATAATTAGTTTCTTGTTCGAGTTATAGCGTGCAGTTGACATCGAGGGTTAGTTTTCTATTTTTTATTATTGTTTATTAATTACGTGTTAATGTAATTGCATAAACTATATCCATATTCCACTGCGTACTCGTTGCGTTACTTGGTTAACTAGATTATAAAATCCCAACACCATGATCATTATGAACTGTTCTTTTACAGGGTATCATTTCAAGTTTTGTTACAACTTTGTGGTAATTTATGACCCCAATTTATGAAAAAAGAAGTAAATGAAAAGAAGCTAAAAGCAAAAACAGAGTTAAAGGGAAAAAAACTATAAACAAAAATAAGACAAGAGAAACATAACAAACAAGCTTTTATCATATTTTTCTTGTGTTTATTTACATAGAGAATGATAGTTGAAATTATAAAGAGTTCATTAATTTTACTTCTTATCTATGTGGGACAAGCTCATAATTTAATGAAACAAATGATGTTAGACATTAAAGAAACATATGAAGTAGATTGAAAACATTCGTTGTTGGTTGTTAGCATTAAGTTTGTATTGTTTTCTTTGTATCTCGGGTTTTGAGACTTAGCACATTTACAACTTGTATACTTGCCATATACGGAGTTATTCCTGTAAAGTTGTTAATTAGAATGTTTTTGGGATTTTTATCCACACTTCATATTTACAACTTTTATACTTCTTATATACATTTTACAAGTTACGGCCATTTTTAAGTCTTGTTTTAAAGAATTATAGGTATCAAGTTAAGTTTTGCTACTAGTATAATTTGAGGTAACTTGGGGTGGCCACTAGGTATACAATTAAAATCTATCCAAATTTTGAAATAATCATATTTTAGCCAGCAAAATCTCGTGCTTTGAGTTGTTCACCTCTTCCCTCCATTTATGAATAGCACATACTAGTTTTTGATGATGACATCTTTGGTTCCAGGTTTACCAAAAGGCAAAATGGTTCACTGAGCTCAAACTCACTCTTTTTTGTTGCACCGTCTATTTGAGCCTTTATGGTTATGTACTTGTTTGTAGTCTCCATTAACAAGTGTTGAATGACTAAAAATCAATATAACATGAAGTTGCATAAAGATATAAACCTTTGACCCGCAACTTTGGATGAAGAAGAAATTTAAGGTACCAAATCACCACCTTCTAAATACGGTGCAAGACAAATTTCCTAGATGCTAACAATCGAAATAGCTCTATTATTTTGAAATTATCACCAGTAACTTCTACGTTGTTAATTGAAACCGAAACTATACAAATTATGAGCGTTATCAGAATATTGGATAATTAACACGTTCGGTAGTGGTTTCTATAAATGGTTTGTGCGTCGGGCAAAAAGTTAAAACGTTTGGTTTTGGTTTCTACATGTTTTGTCATAAAGTTAAAATATTTGGTTCTGGACCTTCCGGCATGTTCAATTACTGTTAAGGTATTCGTTTTTATATTTGTGTCTCGGGTTTTCAGGCTTAACCCATTTGAGCCCACTAAGAAACAAGAGTAAACTTCAAAAACCATTTTGTGGATTATCCAGAGGTAAAATGTCTAATACTTTACAACCTTGAAGGATGATTTTTGCAAAACTTTGTGCTAAACCTTTTTTTGCATAAATCGTTAATAAGGACTATTTTTGCTAGACATTTGGCTTCTTAGCGATGATTCTTGCTAATAGTTTCTGGCAAGTATTATTAGTGCCACATTTAACAAACCATAAGGATGATTTTTGCAGTTTACTCAAGAAACAAAGTACATAAGCGCAAGGTTTTACATGCCACTAAAAAAGAGTTAACTGGTGAATTAAAAAAAAAAAAAAACAGAAACCAGAATTTCACAACAAACAAGTTTTGTTGTATTTTCTTGTTTCCATTAAATCTATAATTGACACTCGAGTTTATAAAGTGTTCATTACTTTTACTTTCTAATAATGTGGGACAAAAGCTCTTGTAATAAATTAACAAATCATGTTAGACATTAAAGAGAAATATAAGATCACCAGTAGATTGAAAACCGTATAACCTTAATTGAAAAGCTTGAAACGCCAACCCTTCGTCATATATATCGGTAAACATAAAACCAGAAAAAATGGGAGTCTATTTCCATATTAAATATATAACAGAAACCTTGTTGTACTTTTATTAATAGAACACATACCTCGGTACATGCTGTCAAATTAAAGACTCCGATCGAACCCAAGTAACAATAGACTCAGATGGATGTTCAGATCTAGACGGCGTATCAAAGTCTAAATATGTTGTTTATGGAGATGAGCCGTCATAGTCATGCTTAACTCAACATATGTTTTTGTCTTTATTGAACTTGAAAGATACACACTAATTTTGATAATGAGAAACATATACCAACTTATTTGATATTTGTAAGTGTATTCACTCATATTGTGGGTAACATAATATACAAGTGATCAATCAATAAATATAAAATGTTATTCATCACGGGTAATAAAAGAACATAATCGTGTGTAGGATAAAGTATGCACCCATGAAGTAAGAGCCTCGTACAAATTTAAAATGCCGTGTGTAGCCTCGTACAAGTAAGAGCCTCGTACAAATTTAAACTGCTGGCAAGTCATGAATATTTGCCTTTAATGGTCGCAGACTCGAACTATCCTATTCCCTACATTGTATCCACAAAAGAGCCCTACAAAAGCTGAAGAAACTAGTTCTCTTTCCAAACCGACAGAGACATCTTCAAGTACATGCATTTTTCCTGTACGAATGAGATGAATGTGGTTGTTCTCGTAGTGACAAATTCAAGATACAAACTCATATAATCTTGAGATAAAAAGCCTTTAATGGTCAATCTCTTGAAGATAACATTTAGCATATATGTGGTTGTGCTCGTCTCCCAACATGACTCCACAGATCGCAACTCTACCATGCAAGTTCATGTTATGATATTGCTGCATATATGCTATATATTCTCTTCATGTTAGAACGCCAATAACATAGTCATCTATTTTGTATTTAGGATTCCCAGAGGCTATTACTATTTTGACACCATATGCATTGATCACCTACACAAATTTATCTAGCAGTAAGCAGTATCCGATCTAGAAATCTCTTTTAAATTGAATAATGTAATACAAAGATAGCATTAAATCAAGGACTATCATGTTCATTGAAAATTTTGTAAGTCCTTTTTTTTTCTTTTTTCTTTTTGTTGACATTTTGAACATATTCATATCACTTAGTAATGTTGTATGCTTAAACACTTAATAGTCAATCCATTCATTAATGCTGAATGAAAAATGTACATAATGAAAATGTGTGCAGTAGTCTCTGAAGTTCTTTGAGAACTACTAGGGGTTTTCATTTGATATCATAGGGGTCAATTGACACATACAAGTTATCTTTGGATTCAAGCTTAATTAATAGGGAAAACGGTTCATTTTTGGGCTAGAAATCACGCTCTTGTGGTGTGCCGTATATTTGAGCCTTTATGGTGATGTACCTGTTGGTAACCTCTATTAACAAGTCGTGAATGATCAAAAATGGATATAATTTGTGGTTGCAAAAACGTATGGTAAAGGTATGTAGAAGAAATAACAATCAAAATAGCTATGTTGTTTAAAAAATAGTACTGGCAACTTGTATCCTAGTTAACTGAAACGGAAACTACACAAGTTCTGTTAAATTATAACCCAATGTTAAGTCACAAAAAAAGTTAAAGAAATAAACAACAAACAAGTTTTTGCTGTTTGCTCCATGCAACTTTATAATACAAATGACAATTGATCTTATAAATAATTCTTTACATTTGCTTTTCATCAATGTGGGACAAGGCACATACAAAACTAAAACTAAATTAATTTTAATCCTTTTTTCGCATGTTGCATCTTTAAAACGTTTGGTTTGGTTTCTAAATGGCTTTGTGCTTCACGCGTATCTTGTTTTTGGGCATTAATTTAAAACGTTTGGTTTTGGTTTTGTAACGTCTAGGCTTAGAACATTTGAGCCTATGAAAAACAAAGTACATAAGCCCAAATTTTTCCTAATAACCTTTTTTAAGGTCTGTTTTTTGTGCTTAATGTTTTTGGGCTTGTAATCCATGGTCAACATTTACTATGTCTTATACAGTGACACTGTATCAATCAAATTTTTTATGTATTTATGTTATGGGTAAAAAAAAAAAAAAAAAAAAAAAAAAAAAAAAAAAACATATTTTCTCAAATGTGCCAAAATGATAAACATGATCATTTATGTACCAATATGCTAAACCAAAGATCAAATTATATACAATAATGGGTAATTATTCACATCTTCATCTCTCACATCTGCATCGTTAGTCATTTATACTAATGGCCGTTAGTAAATAACTTAAAACTTGGGTTTCTTACGTTTTCGTCTGTTTTTTACATTTTTGTTCATTTTTTTACGTTTTCGACCCCTTTGTTATGTTTTCGTCCGTTTTTTTACGTTTTCATCTGATTTTTTGTGTTTTCGTCCGATTTTTTACGTTTTAGTCCGTTTTTTTATGTTTTCGTCTGCATTTTTACTTTTTCGTCCGATTTTTTACGTCGTCGACCGTTTTTTACGTTTTCGTCCGTTTATTTATGTTTTCGACCCCTTTGTTATGTTTTCGTCCGTTTGTTTACGTTTTAGTCCTTTTTTTACGTTTTCGTCCAACTTTTTACGTTTTTCGTCCGATTTTTTACGGTTTCGCCTGTTTTTTATGTAACAAAGGGGACGAAAACATAACAAAGGGGTGGATAATGTAAAAAACAGATGAAAACATAACAAAGGGGACGAAAACATAACCAAGGGGTCGTAAACGTAAAAAAAAAAGACAAAAACAGACGAAAACGTAAAAAGGGGTCGAAAACGTAAAAAAACAGACGAAACCGTAAAAATTCGGACGAAAAACGTAAAAAATAGGACGAAAACGTAAAAAAACGAACGAACACATAAAAAATCGGACGTGAACGTAACAAAGGGATCGAAAACGTAAAAAATAGGACGAAAACGTAAAATACAGACGAAAACGTAAAAAAAACAGAAGAAAACGTAAAAAATGGATGAAAACGTAACAAAGGCGTCAAAAATGTAAAAAAAAAGGTCGACGATGTAAAAAATCGGACGAAAACGTAAAAAAATAGACGAAAACGTAAAAAAAATGGATGAACACATAAAAAATTGGACGAAAACGTAAAAAAACAGATGAAACGTAAAAAAACGGACGAAAACATAAAAAATCGGTCGAAACGTAAAAAACAGATGAAAACATAAGAAAACCAATTTTTAAGTTATTTACTAATGGTTGTCAGTATAAAGGACTAACGATGTAGATGTGAGAGATGAAGATGTGAAGAATTACCCATTATTGTATATAATTTGATCTTTTGTTTAGTATATTGGTATATAAATGACCATGTTTATCATATTGGTGCGTTTGAGAAAGCATGTTTATCATTTTTGACTTTTACCCTTATGTTATTTATGACCCAATAAAAAGAAATAATATAAAGAAAAAGTTAGACACAACACGCAAGTTTTTGTCGAGTCCAATATCTGATCATACGAGGCCACAAAGAAAAAGTATATGAGTTGTGGGCATTACATATATGCCTTACGAACAAGGGCGGAGCTATTAAGGGACCGGGAAGGGTCCCGGGCCCCCTAGGCCTAAGCTCGATAGCGTATTTTTTCGCGATTTCATGTGTATTTCCGGAAAAAAATTAATTTCGGCCCTCCCATTTAATGTATTCTCGAAAAAAATTTGTTTCGTCCATCCCACGGAAATTTTTCTAGCTCCGCATTGCTTACGAAGTAATGTATGGTGAATGTCAGTTTTAGTAAATACATACAGTATTATAGTAGTCAACAAACTAGAACTATCTTTTTCCCAAAATTGTGGCTATGAAAGAGTGGAGACCGAGTGAGCATGTTCGATCAAGTACATGCATCATCCTTGCACGAGTGTGAGTAATGACTCTTCCGTTGAGACAAACTTTGATAATAAAATCATGTGATCGACAGCTAAAATCCATTAGACGTCCATAAAAAGTCAGTATAACTTGAGGCTGCAAAAAGATATGGTCCTTTGAATAGTGAATGGTAACATGCACATAATACAAAAAGAGTTGCACGAGTGTGAGTAATGACTCTTCTGTTGAGACAAACTTGAGGCTGCAAAAAGATAAGGTCATTTTAGTAAATACATACAATATAGGGATAAGTGTTTCTAAATGTATCCAAGTTACCCTCTTTTACTAAGTTTTGTATCAAAAAATTAATCCTCCTAAACAATGTAATCTTTTTACTAATCATACTAACATGTGTATCAATTAAGCCTCCCGTCTATCTTTGCTGACGTGGCAAAGTGGAACCGTTATCTTTGTTTTTTTCCTTGTTGACTCATGCCCAAGTGGCAGTCAAAACGGGCGGCATATTTACCCGCCAAAAACACACAATACACGCACAACAATCCCCAAATCACACACAACTTTTCCAGAATCATGAGTAAACCCTAATTCCTAACACATTACACACACAACTTTTCCAGAATCATAATTTGAATGCAATTAAAGTATTAAGGTATGTGTTTTTTTAGTTCCAATTTACAAATTGTTAATTTATTACAACTACAGTTTAGGGTGTAACCCCAATTTTGTATTTTGTTTCTTTTAGAATGACTATTCCTGGGCCTGATGGTGTAGAGTTGGATGTTTGGTTTGATGGGATTTTCCTGAACGAACCACTAAGGTATGACGGTGGAACAATGGGTAACATATATGTTGGTAGGCTTAAATATGAAGAATTTAAGAGCATGGTAGTTGAGAGAACAAATTGTGCCCACATATTTGGTGTATACTATAGAATCCCAGAACATGATCTAGAGAAGGGTTTAGTGAAAGTAGGTAATGACGATGACCTGATTCACATGTATGACCTCTCAAAGTTGCATGGTGGAATAGAGGTATACTTGGAACATTGTGCCATTGATTTGTCACAGTATTTAGCTAAACCTGACCCTAGTGCAACTAGTGATGGAACCTCTAAGAAAATAGGAACACCTGTTAAGAGGCAATGCAATGTGTTTACAGTTGATGAAATGGAGAGGTGGGCTGAGGAGGATGCTGAACAAGGGAGTGTGGTTCATAAGGGTAAAGGCATAATGGTGGTTGAAAGTGATAAAGATAAAGGTAGTGATGGAGATAGTGATAGAAATAGTGATAGTGACAGTGATGATAGTGATTACTCTCAGAAGTCCATTGATTATCTAAGTGCTGGTGAAGAAGAGCTCATAGAGCTTAGAACTAGGAAAGCAAACAAAAGTAAGAGAAAACCAACACCAATTGCAGATGGTTCTGGTTCTGCAAGGAGTAGTAGGGCTGCAGTTTCAAACAAAAATGAAGTATTGATTGAGCATGATGAGTTCATAGGAGATTTATTGAGAAAGTTGAAGGGTGATGGTGATGATTCTGATTTGCAAGACCCATTTGTTTGTGCTGAAGATGTGGTAGAGAAATATCCTACATATGATCCTAGCACACATTGGAGGTCACAGCTTCCAGAGGTAATGAATCTTATTTTTTATGTTCTTGTAATAGTTTGGTCAAAAGCTTGGCTAATATATTCATTGATTTGAATTGTTTTCATGTAACAGCTTGGGCAAAAGTTTGAGAGTGCAGCACAATTGAAGGAATGCTTAACATACTATGCTTTGGCCAATGGATATTCAATTTGGTATGAGAGGAGTGCATCAGATAAGGTAATTGCTGTTTGTGGCCAAAGACCACCAAACCTTAAGGATCCTGATTTAGGCAAACAAAGGAAGCAATTCAGGTATCCTTGTGAAATACCTGAAGATGTACCAAAATGTAGTTTCAGATTATATGCTAGGATCAACTCTGAAAAAACATTTCAGATTATATCTTTAAAGTCTGAACATAATTGTGTGAGAAATTTCAAGTTTGGGTCACTAGTGGACTATAAGTGGATAGGAAAACAGTTTGGTGATAAAATTAGAAAGAATCCAGATATAAAGCTAGTAGATATAGCTGATCTTGTAATGAAAAAGTATAAATGTAGTGTCAGTCCTAATCAGTGTAAAGCTGCAAAGAATTGGGCATTAAGTGAGTATGAGAAAACTATAGAACAACATTATGGGCTGCTTAGATCATATGGCAAAGAATTACTGGATAGTAACCCAGGGTCCACAGTCAAACTAGGTGTTTCTGTAACAGATGACAAGACTTATTTTGATAGGTTTTATGTCTGTTTAGCTGCATTAAAAGAAGGTTTCAAAATTGGGTGTAGAAGGGTGGTTGCATTGGATGGTTGTTTCTTAAAGAGACCTAATCAAGGGGTCCAAGTGAAAGAATCATTAAAAGCAAGTTGCCGAAAACTGTTCTGGGACAAGGAAGCTCACAAAACACTCCAATGAACATAGACTAGTCACTAATTATGTAATATGTATTAAGCTACTGAACTAGATGTATTAAGGTAGTAAGTAACTTAACATGCCCTCTTTTGTGTATTAAAGTAACTTGGGCATTGACAAACTTGCAATATGTATTAACCTACTGAACTAGATGCCCTCTTTTGTGGTTGTGTATGAAGTTATATGACTTGATAAAGTCAAATTTTCAAGCTATGGTTGTGTACTCTATATGTTCTATTATTTGAATGCACTATTTTGACTTGTTTGAATGCACTATTTTGACTACAAATGCACTTTTAGAATCTTTCCTGCAAATGCACTATTTTATTCAACATATCATCCTGCAAATCCACTTTTAGCATCTTTCCTGCAAATGCACTATTTTTTTCAACCTAGCAACCACTTTCACTGAACTATTGAGACAATTCCAACCATTATAAAGACCAAATATCAGGCACTCTTCATCCATAAGTAGAACATTTAAACAAATAATCCAAAACACATTACAAGTGAAACTGCAATGAGCTCCAACAAGGGGAAAGAAACCTGCAATGGTGAGCAGAATCCCTATTTTATTTAGTTAATTATAATTTTTTATTATTAACCCTTTTTTTGCAGACATCATTGTTATTTCTAGTGATAGTAGTGACACTTCAGAGGGACCATGGTTTAACTATTTTCCAAAGGGCTATCCAAATCATGAAGCTGCAAGCTCAATCCATATTGAACCTGAAGAGTTAACCCCAAAACAGCTTGCAAGGCAAGCTTATGATGCTAGGAAAAAGGTTCTAGGTCTGCCAAACAAAGAAACTTGTAAACTTTTTGGTATCAAGCCATTTGAACCCAAAATTCCAACAGATGAGTCTGCTAGTGCTTCAAAAGGCAAGGGCAAATGCAGTGGTTCAAAAGGCAAGGGCAAAAGCTACTGAACTAGTTGTACTAGGTGGTTTATGTATGGCTCTAATGCCCAATAATAACACTCTTGTAATTTAGGAACTGAATAATGTAGATTGACTTTCTAAAGTCAATTTTAAGTTACTAATTTTACTTTCTAAAGTGCATACACATGTGACATGCAAACTGAAAACATAACAAAACTGCAACATCAATATAAGAAATCTGCAAATTGTTTCATGGCTAATAACTTGAGTCAAATACCATTACAACAAAAACTACCACAATCCTACACTATACTACCACAATCCTACACTATCCTACCCAATCCTCATACCTAATACAAGACACAAAACCAACAAAACACCCACCAAAATGACAAAGATTCTGTCATACAATTGTAGTTTTGACTTTGTCACTGTCAACTCTTGCACAAGCCTTGCTTTCTCCATAGTTAGCACACCAATATGCTCTTGCATCTCTACTGTTTGACTACCTCTCCTTGCCCTAGCATGCAAATCCAATAGCAGCTGCCTATAGTAATCACTTGGTAAATCTTCATCAAAGAACTCATACATACCACACTTTCTTTTCTTGTCCTATAATTAAAACAAAAACAAAATCAGATGTAAAGAAAACAACAAATTCAAAAAATACCCAATTATAAAATTAGGGCTTACATAAATGGGGCAAGCAATAAACCTTTTCCCTGGATTTTCTGGTGTCCACGCCGTTTTCACTGTCAATCGATGGCCACATTCACAAAAAGGTCGAACGTATTACCCTATTATACGAGGAGTGTCTTTTGCATAAGACATGGTGGTGGTGGTTGTCGTCGTTGAAGTGGTGGTTTTTGATTTGGGGGTGAAAATCTCGTTTCTATATATTAAGGGGATAATTGACCGTTGGGTAATGTTTGACTGCCACTTGGGCATGAGTCAACAAGGAAAAAAACAAAGATAACGGTTCCACTTTGCCACGTCAGCAAAAATAGACGGAAGGCTTAATTGATACACATGTTAGTATGATTAGTAAAAAGATTACATTGTTTAGGAGGATTAATTTTTTGATACACAACTTAGTAAAAGAGGGTAACTTGGATACATTTAGAAACACTTATCCCTACAATATAATAGTCACAAACTAGAACTATCTTTTTCCCAAAATTTTGGCTATGGAAGAGTCCAACAAAGTAGAAGGAACACTTTCGAGACCGACTGAGCATGTTCGATCAAGTACATGCATCATCCTTGCACGAGTGTGAGTAATGACTCTTCCGTTGAGACAAACTTTGATAATAAACTCATGTGATCCACAGCTAAAATCCATATGAAGTCCATAAAAAATGGGTATAAAACTTGAGGCTGCAAAAAGATATGGTCCTTTGAATAGAGAATGATAATGCAAAAAAGAGATGAGAAAAAAAGCCCAAACATAAGGACAGTTGAAGTTATAAAAGTTCGCTACACTTACTTTTTATCTTTGTGGGATAAGCTTTCGAAATAAATTTACAAACCACGTAGGATACTTTAAAAAGTTAATATTTTACATTTAAGTACCAGATTTGATTTAAATATCTTTTATTATTAGTGTATATTTTTATTCTTTTATTTTGTAACCTGGGTTTTCGAGCCGACTAATCACAGGACAACTACCTTTTTGGATAGCCCGGAGTCGGTGCAGGTGAATCTCGTTTGCGTCATCTTTCTTATGTATTTACGTATCTAGTTATTATGTAGCTCAAAATCAAAACATATATCGTCTCTAACATAACTTTCAGTGTGTACCAGTTCAACATATTATCCTTATCGTCTCTAACATAATAATTTTTTTATTTTTATTTTTCCTTAAACTAGAGTCAACAACTAAATTTGATGAAGATAACAACGTATTTGATACTTAAAAGTCAAGGAATTCGTTCAAGTTGTAGTAAACATAAGTTATAAGTGATTAAAAGATAACAAGTTTTCACTGTTGTCGATTATAGAAGAACAAAATCGCGTGTAGTCGTGTAGGATCAACTACGTCCCCAAGAAGTAAGAACCTCATTCAAATCTAAATTGGCAATTCATGAGAGTTTGTTCCTTTAATCGTTGCAAACTTTAACTATCCTTTTCCCAACATTGTAGCCACAGAGGAGTCCTACAAAAGCTGAAGGAACACTTTCAAGACCGATTGAAACATCTTCAAGTACGTGCAATTTTCATGTACGAATAATATCAATGGTGGTGGAAACACACGGGATACAAACTCATATAATCTATCTATATTAAAATAGTGATTGTATCATGCACATCATGAAAAAAAAAATTAAGTGAAAAAAAAGCAAATGCAGTTTGGATTCTAAAAAGTTCATTACTTTTGCACTCTATTCATGTGAGATAAGCTTTTGAAATAAATTAACAAATCATGCTTGACTTTAAAGAAACATAAGATGACAAACTAGAAACTATAAAATCTTAACGTTTTTTTTGTTTTTGTTTTTTTTTTTTAAATATATGGGTTTGGGTCATCTTTCTTATGTCATCACATATTAATCAGATATAGAACAACTCAACAACAAGCTTTTTATATTTTCATGAATGTACCACGTATAGCAGGTATGCCGAATTGGCCTTTTAAGATATCTGTGTTGTAATGTAGATAGTTTCTGGATTTCGAATGGCATTATTATTGTTTAAAAATGATCAACATTTTAAGCAATATAGAAACCTCTACAAAGGCCTCCAACCAATATACACTACTACACAAACTGGTTTTTCCCATGAAAATTTTCCCACGAAAACGAAACTGTGTGAAATTTCACACGGGATACCAACAAGTTACACACTAAATTGTTGACCAAATTTTGGTGGGAAATATGTCGTAAATTTTCCACGGATTTCCCACTCTTTACACACTAAATTATTGACCAAGTTTTTTGTGAAATCCGTCGCAAATTTCCCACAGATTTGCGACCATATTCACACTATTTGTGTTATTAGACGTCCGTGGGAAACTTGTGGCACATTTCACACATATTAGCCACGGCCAAAAGTATGTGGCAAATTTTAGGTCCATTACTCACGAATTTCACACGGTATTTTTCTATAAAGTAACTCTTTAACCGGGATGTGTGAAATCACTGGGTCACTAGCCACATATTTCTCACAAAATGTTATTTTTATGTTTGTCGTGGGAAATATCTAACGACAAACCATTGTATATTTGTGGACATCTACACGTATATGTTCCGTATGTCTATTTATGACATTCATTGTATCTATAGATGTTTTGCATCTAGGTATATCGATGTGTATATGAGTGAATGTGTAACTATATCAAAAAAGTAAAAGAAAATGATTATGTCCGTGGGAAATATGTGTGTACTTTCCCACAAATTACCTACCTATTTAATAAATCCGTGAGAAATACGTGTGTAAATACCCACAAATTTCCCACAGAAAATATTTTTTTTGTGTTTGTCTACTTACACATTCCCATATTACTTAGTATGTTTTCATATGTGTTTCTAGTTTCATATTATGTCTTTTTCAATTAATAGAACTATTTATGTCAGTATCACAAGTGTATGTGTAGGTTTAAGTATAACCTTTTTCTGTAACAAACCGTTGTATATGTGTGAATATCTACACGTATATGTTTACACATTCTCAAATTACTTATTATGTCTTAATATGTATTTTTAGTTTCATATTATATGATTTCGTTTATTAATGTAATTATTTATTTGAGTATCATAAGTTTATGTGTATGCTAGGTATAACCTTTTTGTGTATCAAATCAATGCATATGGAACGTGTAACCTTTTTGTGTATCAAATCTTTGTGTGTAGATATACAAACATGGGTTTGTCCATGAACGTGTAACTGTATCAGAAAAGTAAGAAATTGACTAGGTCTGTGGGAGATTCGTCGGTAATTTTTCACAGATTACGACCCACCAATGTTATAACTATGTGGGAAAGCCATTGGTAATTACCTCCTGATTTCCCACATGATATGTACTTTCTTTTGTTTTCATACTTGCGGATTTTCATATTACTCTTTTATACATTAGCGGAAGCTAACAGCGTCGTTTAGCGTCTGATATGTTTCTTTAAAAGATCAAATTCGACTTAACGAATCATAAATTTTAGCAAAACATGGTACATTCACTATATGAATATAAATAAATTTGATAAAAGTTATGTTGGTTACCAATGTTCAACTAAATATTATAAAACGACCTTGTCATTTTTTTTATATATACAATGATTGACATTTTCTCATTAACGTTAATTTCAGACAAATTTAACTACATAAAATATCTTTAAATGTGTTTATGATGTTACTTACACAATACGTGAGTGATCTATCGATCAATAAATTAGTAGTTCAACTATTGTTTGACTTATGTCACCAAAGGCATTTGGCTCAACGATATATGAATTGTTCGTTAACCGAGAGTTTGTGAGTTAAAGTTTTATTGAAGATACATGTAAGATATTATTTGCGAGTTAGGCGGGGTATGTTGTAAAAAATCCGTTACAAAATGAATAGTTTATTTGAGATATGTCTAAAAACGAGTTGGCTTTAGATCGTATATAAATGCTTAAAGAGCATCTCGATACTAATACATGTAGATCGGGTGTTAAAGTTAATGATAAAAACATATATCTTTACGTTACGAAATAAATTCGTCACCAATCTTATAAAATAATTAACAACCAAAATAGTAAGATAAAAACATTTAGCTAAAAACTACATGTTTTGTTGTAACTTTGTAGCTTAACTTATTTTATTCACTTTTCTTTTTACAACATATCAATTACTTCACTTGTAATTTTATTGTTTGTAAAGGAAGTATGTTGGACCTTTGGATGACTTCACATGGATTGCCAACATGTCAGTTTTAATGGACAAGATGCAACTAAACATATACTCACAACAAAAACAAATACACCCCCATCATTTTTTCCTTTTTCTCATATCACCACACAGTGACTAAACAAAAACCAAACATATCTCTCTTTCTCCATCTCTCCGGTTCAGCCACCACCAAGATCTACCGACGCGACCACCCGTATTTCAACCGCCGGTAAATCATTTCACTAACACATACTCACACCACCACTACAAGTAACCGAAACGCAAGTTCAACTGCACAATATGTGCGACGACCGGATGCACCACACACCGAACAATTCATGGTATATATATTTTAGATCTTGTTGTTATATAGTTAGATCTAAGGACTCTTTCGATTTTTTTAGATCTAAAAGTCTGTACTGTAATGTTCTTTTGTTATATTTTATGTAGTGTACACAAATCACGAGGGTGTTAATTATGATTAGATGATGTTTTTAAACTTTTTTTTTTTGGATTGTTTTTGGTTTTCATTTTTTTGATTTCACGAGGAGGGTGTTAAAAATGTAACCCTCGTACTGACCCTAAGCTAGTCTTCGTTTGCTTGTTTTTGGTTTTCATTTTTTTGATTTCATGTGTCTTTGTTGTACAAGTATTTCCATTGTATTTTAAAACTAGTTCTACATAGTAAAAGTTTGCCACTGATAAAACATAATATTGAATCTAAGGATATTTCGTTCAAAAAAAAAAAATCTAAGGATATGGGTCCATGGGATGTGGCATGTGGGTTGTGTCATATTTGACTTTTATAGAATCTAAGGATATACAGTAATATTTTTTTAGATTGAATAGCTTTGTAGTGTATCTGTGTTTGTTGGTTTTTGTTTTTTGGTTACTAGAATTAATTTGTTTTTATGTTTTGTTGAACACAGGTAGATAAAGATTTACATAGCCAAGATGGATGTGATATTTGAAGAGATTATGGACCATGCAAGTTTGGCAACAAAAGTTGTTCATAAAATAAGAAATAGGTCCCACAAACTTTTTTTTCTTCTTCCAGTAGCTTAGGGTCGGAATTTTTGGATTGAATATATTTGTATGTCATATGTGTTTTGATGAAATATATGAGTTTTGACTTTTGAGATTACAACCTAATGTGTTTTTGTACAATTAACATTTGGGATTTATATACATATATGGGTTTGTTGTTGCAATATTTTCCATTTTCTTTTAATTATAGAAAATAATAAATAATGTTGAATTTATGTACTAAGGAATTTTGCCACATGCACTCACTTTTAGTGCATAAATTCCTTATGCACTCAAATCGCCTTAGTACATAAATTCCTTAGTACATAAATTCCTTATGCAACTTATATACATATATGGGAAATTAAATATGATAATTGAGAATACACTCGAGGAAGCCCTTAAGGAATCTGATCAACCTCCAGATAGTGATTCGACTACAAGTGATTCGGATGATGATCTAGAAGAAGGAGATTATAAGATGTTAGAAATTATGGAGGGTAGTAAGGAGAAAGGAGAACTTAGGGAGTACTTTGATTCATACCCTAAAAGGAAAGAAACCGCTTATCACCATAATGTGGTTAATTTTCCAAGACCACCTTTCGAGCCTCGTATAAGGAGGGGAAACCCTAAAAACATCAAAATACCGTGTATGATTGGATACTTATACAGGGATCACACCTACATTGATTATAAGGCACCCATGAATATAATGTCTAGGCTCTATTACAATTGGATCATGAGCAAAAAGCTAGAGCCTATGAGGGACCCCTTTCGCCCTAGGAAAGCAAGTAACTATGTGGGGAGGGTTAAGGGATTGCACGTGTTCATAGGTAACTTCACATATAGGTGTGATTTCATGATTCTGGAAAATGTCAAAGGAATCATTGATGGGTTTTTAGGAGACGTGATACTTGGGAAACCATTTATAGAAGAGTCTAAGATGGTTTATGATAAAGAGAAAGGGATAATCAAATTCTCAAATGAAACCGAGAATGTTAAATATATAATGCCCCACAAAAATAAGAATTTTGAGGGCATGGATAATTTAGATGTAGATAACATTCCGGCATTCGAAGTAGACTGGAAGAACAAAGTTTACTACACTGCTTGTCTTGAACTAGGGCCTGAATATATTCGTGATGAAAGAAGAGTTAAGGAGATCGAATGGGCCTCTAAGATTAGGGCAACGTAGGAGCACGACTATGAGTCTAGCTACAAGACTCTTAAATAAAGAAAAGCGCTTCGTGGGAGGCAACCCATGTTTAATTGTTTGCTTGTTAGTGTCATATATCTTTTATTAATTGTTTATCCTCATGTTTAAATTTGTAAAAATGCTTTATTTTGTTTTTAACCTCGTCTTAATTGCATATAAAGGTATTTTACATAAAGGATAAGTGTAGGGAGGATTACACACGTTTTCAAAAGAAACGTAAACATGAGAATAACAATTAACGAAAAGATATTTATGTTTGTTTGTTCGAGTCAAATGCTTGTATCGAGTCATAATGGATGTTTTGCAGAAATTTTTCCAGATTCTAAAGATGTAAATTTTCCAGAATTTTTTCCAGAAAATCGCAGACCAGTTTTTGTCAGGATAACCTGACGGCGTCAGGATTGCAACATGACGGCGTCAGGAAGGAGTAAAAACATCAGATTACTTTTTCTCGTTTTCTGAGCTACTTATAAATTTTTGGAATTTTCCAGGTCTTAATTTTCTTAGAAATTCCGTAAACATCCATTCCACAAGCATTATATCCTAGTTTAAATCGAGTCTTATATATATTATTACCGCCGATTTTATGCGAAGGTTTCGTTTGTTTTCTTCAAGTGTGCAGGTTTAATTTATCAAGAAGAAGTTACATAAGATTGAGGAGCTTTTCACGCATAAATTCTTCTTGGAAAGGATTTAACCACTACTTCACACACGGATCCTACCGAGCTAATCAGGGGAGTATTAGTTTCTTTCGTTTTAATTACCTTCTTTTATCATAACTTTGATACTTTCGGGGAACATTGGGGACAATGTTCAGTTTAAGTGTAGGGAGGGAAAATAAAACGGGAACTTTGAAACTATGCTTATCCTTGATTATTTGCTTTGTCCAATTGTGATTGTGTAATAAACCATGAGAAAATATCGGTTAGGGTAATTTTGGCACCAAATTTAAAATTTTTCATGACATATAGGAGTGGGCCATTAGTCTTAACAAAAGCGTCTCACGGATAGGAAGTTGCATGACTAGCACAAAAACCCTTTACCACCCAAATTCCACCCAAAATGTGAGGATCGCCCTTAGATTAGTAGGAATTAAAGCATTCATCTTTAATGCTTAGAGTGTGAACCGGTAGTATATTAGATTCTAGAACTTGTTTTGTGATGCATTCCGAGAACCCTTGTTTGATACCTGTAATATAATTACTTCTTCCACATCGGTTGAGTAATTCCCCCACACCCTTTGCGTTGTACTCATCTTTAGTACACGATACCCCTAGTTAACCCCTCAGAGTCTATCCTTTTCGCGGTTCTCGTGATGTTTCGGTTTCTCCGGAATATCAATGAAGAGCATTGTTTACACCCCACCCCCAAATATACACCCAAATCGCCTTAGCCTACCCCTTATGCACTCACTTTTAGTGCAAATGTTTGTTATCACCCTAAACCCTTAGTTCAATTATCTAGTTGCTTGCATAAGTTGCTAAGTCGAGTCATATCCTTTGTATACAGTTTTGGGATGATTGGGATTCATGGGAAAAGTTAAAGTTTATGAAATGACGGGAAGGGAACGTTAAATTCAAATTCCCTTTGTTTGCATAATAATGTACCCCAAGTGTTTTGATTTTTTCAAATCGGGTCAAATTAGTGTTAGAGTAATAAAAACTCAAGTGTAGGGATGTGCTTATAAATCCCTATCATTTTGATGTACCGTAGAGGATGGTAGAGTAAAAGTGTATGCGAAAAAAAAAAAAAAAAAAAATCGAAAAAAAAAAAAAATAGAAAAAGAGAAAAGAAAAAAAAAATATAGAGTGTGAAAAAAAAAAAAAAAAAAAAAAAAAAAAAAAAAAAAAAAACGGGCTACCATCCTACATCTATCTTTAAATTTATGTTTATTTATTTCAGTTATTTAGAGTTTAGAGTGTCGAGTCTTGGCTTAGCAACGCCATTCTTCATATGCATTTAACATAGAGATTTTTGACTTACCACCACTATATAGCCTATCCCACCAAACCCTTTGTTTCCCTACCGTAAGCCTAAAGTTACAACCCTTTAAAAGACCTCTTTGATAGTCTTTCCTAGGTGCTTACGCCAAAGCGATGGAGGTTTGATCTATTCTCAAGCCTATGGTAATCTATGTACTAGGACCGGTTAATGAGTGTTTATCTTCCATTTCCAATTTGTTATATTCCATATACACCCGAGAGAGATGTGAGTATCCAAACACCCCATGTGAGGTGCTAGTATGTAATTTCCGTGCTTGTTATGACTTTTGCGGGGCTTATATGTGTTGTGGACCGTTTTGAATTAATGCTTTATGACCCCTAACTTATAAATTGATTGGCTAAAAGCACATTTGCTTGAGGACAAGCAAATAACAAGTGTAGGGATATTTGATAAGGTTTTAAAAGGTACCATTTTGAGGGGTCATTTAAGTCCTTATTTGATCACTTTTGTATCCGTTATTGCTTAATATCGTTCCTTTTCACTTTTTAGGTCTCGTGAAGGCAAAATGCTGGAATGGCACTTATTTGGACGAAAAGGCGCGAATATATGAAGAAAATGGCCAAAGTCAAAATCGAGACACTCACAGTTGCTGAAAGTAGAAGGCGACGGCGTCAGGTGCTATTGGCGACGCCGTCCCAGGATTTGTGTGACGGTTCAGAACTCAAAACTCGTGTTTTCAAGAGACGGCGTCTAGTTGTGAAAGAGTAGGCTGTCGCTACTCAGACGGCCTAGATGCAATCCAGACGACGTCAGAAGCTGAAGAGGACGGCGTCACGGACATAAGGTGACGCCGTCGCAAGGTTAACGTGGCCAAGACGAAACCCTAATGGCGGCGACACGACGGCGTCACTAAATATAAGGTGACGCCGTCGCAATTGTAATCTTATATATAGAATCCGAATTTTTCAGTCTTTGGGTGGAGAGTCTTTGGAGTAAAAACCTAAAACCGAACATAAGGTGTCTTGTACAGTATTTTAGGGTTTTTAACCCTATCTTACACCAAGATAAGTCTTTACTTCATTAATTCAATTATGTCTTTGATTATTTGTGTGTATGCTTGCATGTTCTCCATGTCCGGCTAATTTATTTGTGTGTTTGCTTAGGAAGTATGAAACTTAATTATTAAATATTGATTGGTTGTTTCTTATCTTAGTTGATTAATGATCTAGTAATGCGATAGGACATTCGTTGTGTACTTAATGCTTGATTCATCTTTGTGAACCTTAACGTATAATTACCTGAGTGATTGTAGGCTAAACTATCCGAAGAGCGCCTTAGAGTAGGAGTCTATAATCTCTAGAGGGGTTTGTAGACGAGACCCTTTGGTAAGTTCAAAGAGTTAGGGAGAAACGCATACCCTACAACTTTAGACACACAACGCAACTAAGAATAAGACGTGACACTCAACCATCAATAGGAGATAATTAAGGAGTAATACAAACTAAGTAAACACATCTTTAAACTATCATACGAGCACACATTAATTAGACATAGACTCCCACAACCTTAGTTTAGATAATTAGATAATAGTAGAGTAATCGGTAGAAATACCAACCCCCCAAATCCAATACCCGAGATTCGTACCTTTCCATTTTTCATAAAATACAAAAAGATAAAAAATAATCTTCCTCAACCTTAACCTTAGCGTAGTAACTCCCTACTAGCATTCCTATTCCCCTAGAGAACGATATCAATACCCGTGGCTTACCCTAATTACTACACTACAACGATTAGGTTCACTGCCTAGGGTGTTATAAAACTTGCTCGAAGAAAAGGAAGTTCCTTTGACCCCGAACGACGCGTGTAGCGTTATCAAGTTTTTGGCGCCGCTGCCAGGGAATAGAATAGCTAGTTAGTAGTCCACCTCGTTTAGGTTTCTTTACTTGATTCCTATCAAGTAAATTTTTTCTCATTTTTAGATTTCTCTTAGTCTATCCCCCTTCTTCGTAACCTTTGTTCGTAACCCCATCACTCTTCATCATGGAGAATGATAACCAACCACCACTTAATAACCCAACACAAAAAAATTCTATGTCACTCAAAACCCAACCCAATAACCAACACAACCGTCGAAGCCGATATGTGAGTAGAAATACCGACCTTCAGGATTTGCATAAAATATTCGATAGTACAATTAGGGAAGCTGTTGAGAAAGTAGTCAGCGCTGCTATAGTTGGCTCTATGATTAGCAGTAATTCGGAAAACGGCATGATAAACAACAACGTGGATGTGGAAAATAATGCTTACTTCAATCTTTACCCCACTAAGGAAGAGATTGCATATCATCAATACATAATCGATAATCCACGATCACCTATCATTAGGATATGCCCAAAGATTAGGAGGGGAAACCCCTGGAACCTAAAAATCCCTTGTATGATCGGATATAGGAGTGTCGAACACGCTTACATAGATACGGAATCCCCCATCAACGTAATGTCATCTGCTGTCTACAATGACATTATGAATGAGCGACTCAATATTAGGAGAGACCCTAAGTATCCGGGAGGAGTTTGCAACTTTGTGGGAAGAGTCAAGGACGTGCATGTCTTTATAGGAAATTTCACCTACCTAGTTGATTTTATGGTTCTAGAAGATGTAGGATGCGTCATTGACTATAGCTTATCCCAAGTAGTGCTAGGGAAACCGTTTGTTGAAATATCTAGAATGAGCCACAACAAGCATGATGGAACGGTTAGGTTCAAGGGAGGAACCGATGAGATCACTTATAGGATGCCTTGGAAAACAACTGAGTATGGCCACTTATCCATTTATGATCGAGACAACATCAAAGCTTTTGAGGACAAAAGTAAGGAAGATGTTGAAAAAGGTCATAACTTCATGTGGGAAAGAAGGAGGCATTATTATAAAGATTGCTTGACTTTAGGGCCTAGGTATAGAGTCAATGAAGATTTTGTCAACATGATAGAATTCTCATTGAGGATGCGTGAGGAAACGTAGGAGCACGACTACGAGTCTAGCTACAAGACTCTTTAATAAAGAAAAGTGCTTCGTGGGAGGCAACCCATGCTTAATTGTTTGCTTGTTAGTGTCATATATCTTTTATTAATTATTTATCCTCATGTTTAAATTTGTAAAAATGCTTTATTTTGTTTTTAACCTCGTCTTAAGTGCATATAAAGGTATTTTAAATAAAGGATAAGTGTAGGGAGGATTACACACGTTTTCAAAAGGAGCGTAAACATGAGAATAACAATTAGTTAAAAGATATTTATGTTTGTTTGTTCGAGTCAAATGCTTGTATCGAGTCATAATGGATGTTTTGCAGAAATTTTTCCAGATTCTAAAGATGTAAATTTTTCAGAATTTTTTCCAGAAAATCGCAGACCAGTTTTTGTCAGGATAACCTGACGGCGTCAGGATTGCAACCTGACGGCGTCAGGAAGGAGTAAAAACATCAGATTACTTTTTCTCGTTTTCTGAGCTACTTATAAATTTTTGGAATTTTCCAGGTCTTAATTTTCTTAGAAATTCCGTAAACATCCATTCCACAAGCATTATATCCTAGTTTAAATCGAGTCTTATATATATTATTACCGCCGATTTTATGCGAAGGTTTCGTTTGTTTTCTTCAAGTGTGCAGGTTTAATTTATCAAGAAGAAGTTACATAAGATTGAGGAGCTTTTCACGCATAAATTCTTCTTGGAAAGGATTTAACCACTACTTCACACACGGATCCTACCGAGCTAATCAGGGGAGTATTAGTTTCTTTCGTTTTAATTACCTTCTTTTATCATAACTTTGATACTTTCGGGGAACATTGGGGACAATGTTCAGTTTAAGTGTAGGGAGGGAAAATAAAACGGGAACTTTGAAACTATGCTTATCCTTGATTATTTGCTTTGTCCAATTGTGATTGTGTAATAAACCATGAGAAAATATCGGTTAGGGTAATTTTGGCACCAAATTTAAAATTTTTCATGACATATAGGAGTGGGCCATTAGTCTTAACAAAAGCGTCTCACGGATAGGAAGTTGCATGACTAGCACAAAAACCCTTTACCACCCAAATTCCACCCAAAATGTGAGGATCGCCCTTAGATTAGTAGGAATTAAAGCATTCATCTTTAATGCTTAGAGTGTGAACCGGTAGTATATTAGATTCTAGAACTTGTTTTGTGATGCATTCCGAGAACCCTTGTTTGATACCTGTAATATAATTACTTCTTCCACATCGGTTGAGTAATTCCCCCACACCCTTTGCGTTGTACTCATCTTTAGTACACGATACCCCTAGTTAACCCCTCAGAGCCATTCTTCAGTTATTTAGAGTTTAGAGTGTCGAGTCTTGGCTTAGCAACGCCATTCTTCATATGCATTTAACATAGAGATTTTTGACTTACCACCACTATATAGCCTATCCCACCAAACCCTTTGTTTCCCTACCGTAAGCCTAAAGTTACAACCCTTTAAAAGACCTCTTTGATAGTCTTTCCTAGGTGCTTACGCCAAAGCGATGGAGGTTTGATCTATTCTCAAGCCTATGGTAATCTATGTACTAGGACCGGTTAATGAGTGTTTATCTTCCATTTCCAATTTGTTATATTCCATATACACCCGAGAGAGATGTGAGTATCCAAACACCCCATGTGAGGTGCTAGTATGTAATTTCCGTGCTTGTTATGACTTTTGCGGGGCTTATATGTGTTGTGGACCGTTTTGAATTAATGCTTTATGACCCCTAACTTATAAATTGATTGGCTAAAAGCACATTTGCTTGAGGACAAGCAAATAACAAGTGTAGGGATATTTGATAAGGTTTTAAAAGGTACCATTTTGAGGGGTCATTTAAGTCCTTATTTGATCACTTTTGTATCCGTTATTGCTTAATATCGTTCCTTTTCACTTTTTAGGTCTCGTGAAGGCAAAATGCTGGAATGGCACTTATTTGGACGAAAAGGCGCGAATATATGAAGAAAATGGCCAAAGTCAAAATCGAGACACTCACAGTTGCTGAAAGTAGAAGGCGACGGCGTCAGGTGCTATTGGCGACGCCGTCCCAGGATTTGTGTGACGGTTCAGAACTCAAAACTCGTGTTTTCAAGAGACGGCGTCTAGTTGTGAAAGAGTAGGCTGTCGCTACTCAGACGGCCTAGATGCAATCCAGACGACGTCAGAAGCTGAAGAGGACGGCGTCACGGACATAAGGTGACGCCGTCGCAAGGTTAACGTGGCCAAGACGAAACCCTAATGGCGGCGACACGACGGCGTCACTAAATATAAGGTGACGTCGTCGCAATTGTAATCTTATATATAGAATCCGAATTTTTCAGTCTTTGGGTGGAGAGTCTTTGGAGTAAAAACCTAAAACCGAACATAAGGTGTCTTGTACAGTATTTTAGGGTTTTTAACCCTATCTTACACCAAGATAAGTCTTTACTTCATTAATTCAATTATGTCTTTGATTATTTGTGTGTATGCTTGCATGTTCTCCATGTCCGGCTAATTTATTTGTATGTTTGCTTAGGAAGTATGAAACTTAATTATTAAATATTGATTGGTTGTTTCTTATCTTAGTTGATTAATGATCTAGTAATGCGATAGGACATTCGTTGTGTACTTAATGCTTGATTCATCTTTGTGAACCTTAGCGTATAATTACCTGAGTGATTGTAGGCTAAACTATCCGAAGAGCGCCTTAGAGTAGGAGTCTATAATCTCTAGAGGGGTTTGTAGACGAGACCCTTTGGTAAGTTCAAAGAGTTAGGGAGAAACGCATACCCTACAACTTTAGACACACAACGTAACTAAGAATAAGACGTGACACTCAACCATCAATAGGAGATAATTAAGGAGTAATACAAACTAAGTAAACACATCTTTAAACTATCATATGAGCACACATTAATTAGACATAGACTCCCACAACCTTAGTTTAGATAATTAGATAATAGTAGAATAATCGGTAGAAATACCAACCCCCCAAATCCAATACCCGAGATTCGTACCTTTCCATTTTTCATAAAATACAAAAAGATAAAAAATAATCTTCCTCAACCTTAACCTTAGCGTAGTAACTCCCTACTAGCATTCCTATTCCCCTAGAGAACGATATCAATACCCGTGGCTTACCCTAATTACTACACTACAACGATTAGGTTCACTGCCTAGGGTGTTATAAAACTTGCTCGAAGAAAAGGAAGTTCCTTTGACCCCGAACGACGCGTGTAGCGTTATCATGCATACTTTCCCATAATACAAGTTTTTATTGCATGATGTACAATGCATTTTAAACTCGTTTTGGGTATATATGTGCAAGTTTTAGTTGGTGTATATGCAATTGCCCCTAAAAAATAGTTAAAAATTCATTACTTTTGCTTTCCATCAATGTAGGACGCTATTGAAATAGTTACCTTTGACTGCCGGTCTCATTACACTCAGAAGTACAAATTTGGATTAAGTCATCATAGGTTACGACTTTCAGTAGTATTTATCCTTGTCACATAAGTTACGAACGTAACGTTTGAGCCTTAATTCGAATTCTAGTTCTCTCGTCATGACTCTGACCTTCGTTAGGTTGTACGTACATGCGCTAATCTATTTCAGTAAGAGCATAAAAAAATTATTGACCCTAACAAAGTGGACTAGGTCGTTTACATCATAGTAGCAGTTCCGCTAGCAAAATATATCATCTTGATCTACAAACACCGTCTCGAATTTAGTGGTTAACATGTGAGGAACAGTAAGTAAAGCCTAGCCGGTGATCAACTGATTATCACCCCATAAGAATTCATTTTGATGATTGATGAGAGAACCAACCGAAAACTCGTATTAGAGAAGTCAAGCAACTTGAGTAAGATTAAATCCCTACTCAGAACTTAGACCATGTACACAAATATACTTGAGAGCACTGGTTACATGAGGCATGTATGTTCATGGCTTTTAGTAAGAACAAACTAGAGATGCCAACAACTGAATTCCATGTCGGAATTCTTTTTAACGGGGGTAGACTGTAGCAACTGGCATTTTCAGGGCAATACTTGTTCATAAAACTCACAAATATTTATCTTGAACGGCTACTTTATTACTTTTACGTTAACCGTTGGGTTAAACCGCGAAAACCAAAAATTTTCAATAATCAAATAATGGTAATTTCCGGACTATTTACTTTATTAAAAATGAAAATTAATTATTTTCTGACATTTACTAATGATTAAAACTCAAAAACGAGAAATTATCTCGCACTTCCTGAAAAACGAGCCCGCGCGCGTACCGAGACTGCACTAGTTATGGTTACAATCAAATAAATAATTTTCTAAGTCAATAATCTTATTTTTATAAAAACATTCACCAAAAATGTATTTTACGCATTTTTGCTCAAAAACACCAAACCGGAATACCACGACTACATTTAAGCTCAAACGGTACCCGAAATACAGTAAATAAAACACAATTTACTTTGATCAAATTGCACTTTTACCTTAACTGTGTACATCGAGCCCCATCACCTAAAGCACATTCATGCGTGGATTTATATATTTGAAAGTGACCAAACATGCAACTTAACTATAAAGGACAAACACACTCTATTTCTTTGGGAAAAGCATAGTCAAACATTCATTTTTTTTCCTCCTCTTATACTATTCGAACACCACAACTCACAACTATACCTTAAATTTTGCAAATGAAAGTGACAAATCCATTAATACACACACTTATTCACCCTTTAAAAACTTTGGTCAGAACATGCCTCTCTTTTTTTTCTCCACTTTGCCGCTTGATGCAGGTTTTACTGACTAGGTCTTAATATTTATAGTGTCTCGTTATACCTATGGTCTACCCTAGTGCACTAACGGGCAGTGTACCCGGTCGTGTGTAGTATAGTAAACGGTAAAGCCGAGGTCGTCCCAAGAGCTATGTGTGTTGGATTATAACTAAGTCTTGGTGTCACAAAATAATAATGGTTTCGATATGGATTTAATTAATTAAACTACTAAAGCAGAATAAAATAAAGCAGATAAATGGCAAAGGGAAATCAATAGAGGAAAGTGGTGCTAACCTAGTTAATCCTCCCAGCTAGTTATGTCTACGTCTACTTACTTCCAATTACTTCAGGTGGGGTCAAATTCGAGAGGACAACATTTGGTCAATTCGCCCTAACCTATCAACAAAGATGCCACCACAAGAGAAATCAGGCGCACCGTCATAAGTCATGTTGTTCCTGGTCCCCTAAGCCAAGTCATTAAGTACCGCTACATGCTAGATTTATAATAGTGAATGCCCAGCCGTTAGGAACTTAGACACGCACCCCCTAATTCTTAAGTTCATCCAAACGATAGGTGATCAGTTGGTCAAATCGCACAAGTATAAAGGGTCGTCAGTTGGTCATATGTTACCCTTCCCGTCTCAGTCCGTTCACCTAGGGTCAGTTGGTCATATCTCCTAGGCAATTGGCCTCTATCACCATTCAAAACTACCGAACCAAGGGTGGCTACCAATAAACTATGCATGCATACACTTAGAAATAATTGTACGGAACTAAAGTAAGCGCAAACAAAACAATTAAGGAATCATAACTAGGCCAGCACCAAGAGGTGCTTAGCCGCTCATATTAATCATGCAAGCCAATTCAATATTCAAAGGTACGAAATACATGAATTGAAAGTAAAAGAAATATAAAACGCTAATGCATATCGTAGGGGAGTGATTTCTCCCTTGGAGACAGCTCTGTATGCTCCTCTAGACCTGCCTTGAGCTTTTTCTCACGTTCTCTGAGTATTGTGTGTGGAATGGAATGAATAGAAATGCTGGAATTCGTGGGGTATTTATAGGCCAGATCTGGGTTACGGCGTAACCAAAATGGGAGTTACGTTGTAACCTTCAATTTCATCGAATAATGCACTAGATCTGCTAGTTACGGCGTAACCTAATTAGTGGTTACGCCGTAGTCTTCAATAAACTCGGTTAAGTCGTAGGAGATGCAGTAGTTACGGCGTAAGTATCAGCGGCGTGGAACCTCATTTGACCTAATGTAGTTACGTCGTAACCTTTGGGAAGAGTTACGCCGTAACCTTCTGATAAGTTGGCTTTCTGAGTCACGCAATAGTTACGGCGTAATGTGAGAGATGAGTTACGCCGTAACTTCTTCAAAATAGCATACTGTGATAAATCTTTAGATATTTCTCCAGTTCCGCGTCTCTTTAGCTCCAATGCTCGTAATTTACCTAAAAGTGGAAAACAATGGAAAACAAGCGTAAATCCATATAAATGATATAAATTACAAGCATTATCGAAAAAATATTGACACTTAATATTAAGGACTATTTGATGTTATCACTGCTCCACCAATTGCACAATCAAGTCACATGTCTTCTGTTATTTGGTCAAAGTCACACTTTGAGAATATAAACTAGTGTTGGAACTTAACTCAATATGGCCAATCACAAGCTAACCAAACCCAAAAGCAAGAAAAAGCTTCTCCTCTTTTGTTTCTCTTAATCTGCCGAGACCCAAGGGGAGGACACACAAATTTCATTCAAAGTTTCACATGAAAAAAATAACATTTGGTGCTTTAGAACAAGGTTTGACTTGGTTTTGGGTTTTGCTTGAAGATTAACTTAGTTATTGGTACTCTTGGTGTTTTGGTTCCTCACTAAATCGACACATACATAAAAACATTGTAAGGTTTCTTTAAAAATTTCCAACTTTTATGTTTTCTTGATTTAAGTATGTTGATAAACTAGTTTACATTTGAAGATTTTGTATATATGTAAAAGGTTTAAAGTTGCAAATTGTTTTCTTCATCTCTATATGCCTCGACATATACATAACTTAGTTCAACAATTTGTGTTGTTGCACTTGTGTGGTAATCTTAAACTCCTAAGACACAAATAAGCATTTCAAACATAAGCTACAGCTTATGTTTAAGCATTCCAACTTAGATATAATTACATGTACTTGTTAGACATTTTTGGTTGAAAAAGTTACAAGAAAACTAAAATCAAAGTAAAGCATTGAGTTGGCTCAAGTATTGGAAAGTGCTTACTATAGTTTAATTTATTAGCTAACATTGCTATTTCACATAATCATTTTTGATATATAATGGACCATAATTATTTGGGATTAAATTTGATTTTGGGTTATGTTTTGTTGGGTGACGAGAAACAGTTGAGTCCAACTTAGAGCACACGGTACGGTGGTCTTTAACTCGCCAAATGCACCTTTAAATGACTGATGGCGTGCCAAACATGATACCAGGCAACACGCCATTCTTGTGCCAAAGGGGATTCAACCATTTGAATGGCTCACGCCAATCGTGTATCTTTTTTTCCCTTTTGATTTTGTGTCTGAGTTTGTATGTTTTTTTTTTTTTTTTTTTTTTTTTTTTTTTTTTCTTGCAGGTAAAAAACAATGGAGAAGAAAGAAAGAAGGAGATGAAGTTAGGATGAGTGCAGAAAATATTTTGTGGAGTAATAATGAAAATTATTGATTTTGGAGAGAGAGAGAGATGTCATGGGCTTACTTTTGCTTAAAAGTCTAAACAGTCGACATGTGTTTTTTTGTCAAGTTAATGTTTATTTTATTTTTTTGCTTTCAATTAATGTTTTATTTTACTTTTTATTAAAAGTTGTATTGTATTGAATGGACATGGGGTATAGGGATAACACAAATTGTTGTGTTGTATTGAATGCATGCAACGGGTAAAGTTTTAAAAAGAAAAGTTGGCATATCAATGGGAAAAAAAATAAATACACGAAATTTCAATTATATATACCTATTTTAACGCACATAATTTTCAAACAATCCAACCAAGTCTCAATATTTATACTCTTTCATTTACATTTTAATCCATTCTTCCATATTCTATAAATTTTTAACTTCAATGGATCTTTTTAACGATAAAACTCAAGCCGAAGAATTATTACGTTTAACTTCAATGGATCGTTTTTTTTAATCGTTTTTATGTATTTGTACTTTTATTTTATGTTTAATAAAAAGTGTTTATTTTTAAATAAAATAAAATGAAAAAAAGTGGGACCCAATAACATGTTATTGGTGTGTTATGAGGGAGGGGTGTTTGAGTTATTGGTGTGTTAATTGGAAGTGTATGATGTGGCGCTGATGTGGCATACCAATAACGTGTTATTGGTATGTTGCATACCTTATGCTCTTAGGGATTATTTTGATGCTTGCATTATTTTACTAATTGAGTTATGTCTTGTTGGGTATTGAGAAACATTTGGTTATCTTACTAATTTGGTTAATTGTTTGCTTACTATCTCATAACTAACTAATTGGACTAATAAAGATAGGAAAAAACTATAAATTCATAACGTACTTTATATAAAAAAAACTCATTATGCTCTATCCATTTCACTTATTGTCATAATACATAACCGTTTTCATTTTATTCGGTTATTTTCTGTCCGTTTTTTTATCCGTTTTTGTAAATCGTCAATTTTTATCCAACAATTGGATGTGCTTGCATTATTTTTTTTGGTCGAGCCCAACAATTGGATGTGTTCGGTTTGTTTATTTTGAGTCAACCAAAATGGTCAAAGTGCTTAATTATAAACTTATTGACTTATTTTAAAGCCTATTTGATTAGTTTATTTTGACTTTATATATTTCGGCTTAATATTGTGCAAATTATACAAAAGTCTAATCCGCGGCCCCGTTGGTCTATTTTGATATAAATTATATAAAAAGTCTAATGTATGACCTCTTTGGTTTATTTTAGACTTATTAAACCTAACCTAATACAAATATATAAGTATCACTTATTTTAAAGACTATTGCCTAATATAATTTAATTGAGCCTATTTGCATATTTTAACTTATTAAAGCTTATTAATTGGTTTACAGTTGTTATATAGTTAAAGGGGGAAATTTGAAACATATGAGAATTGTGAGAAGCTAATACGTATAAACGGGTCACGCCCGGTTTTCTAAAAAAAATGTACACTTCACTTATTTTTCTATGAAACCCTATTAAAAGACAAAAATAAAACATAAAAATATACTTTATCATCCACTAACTATTATAATTTCTTAAACTTGAACTTATATATATACCATATTTTTCTCATTAAATGCTTATACATATATACTTAGATATGTATATATATACTAGTAACGACATGTTGATATTTTACGACTACGTCTATTATTCACGATATTACTCGTGATTATTTTTCGTACCTTGCCTTTCGGATACTTTTGTAACGAAGACTCATTCGTCTTGCATACTTTTATACTTATATAAATACTCATGCACTTTTCCAAGAGCCAATACTTACAAACACTTAGAAATCGTGTAAGCACAACACTGCCACACAAGCAACAATAACACAAACATTTAAAAACTTTTTAACTTATTTGAACTTCATCGAGTCTTAAACACGGATCTTTAAACTAAACTTGCCATACTAATCTAGGTCGCGTGTCGGTGCCGTCCACTATTACTACTTGACTATTTCACTTCAGACTGCGTATGTTGAGGTGAGTTCTCGTAGCCCCACTTTTTACATGTTTTTCCTTGGGGTGGAAATGGTACTCAAATATTTCTAAATGCTTTTATGCTGTGATTCACTGTTTACATATTTTTGGACAATATGTGCCTTGTTGTGTGATTTTATCCTATGTGACATGTGTGCGCAACTGTTTAACTCCGTTTCAGAGCCGAAGCATTTGATAGTACTATCTGGGGTAGCTCCCCACTGTGGTAACATGTGTGTAACATTTTGGCAGGTTCAGTTGTCGCATGTATCGTGGTTTCATTAAATGCTTATATGTGTATATCATGCTCACTATTGTCCTACACTATTGTTCACAGCTTCGTGGTTTTACTCTTAAACCTACGAGCTCACCAACATTATGTTGACGTTTTCTAGTACCATTTTCAGGTGATCATTAATAAAGTATTTGAAGGCATTTCTTTTGGAGTCAGAACATTGTTATCATGTTTTCAAGAATAATTGGATTCAAAGAAGACATATGTTTTACTCTTCAAAGTTTAGATCTGAAATTTTTGTAACTGGTAACTACTGTTGAAACAAATGTAAGGCATGAATCTATGATGTTATGCAATGTTCCTTCTCAGTTACATCTCATGTTTCCGCCATTGACGGGGTGTGACAGATTGGTATCAGAGCCTAAGGTTATAGAGAATGTCGGTTTTCTAAAATAAAAACCTCAACTATAACCAAACTAAAGTTTTTATAAAACCCTAAACATGCCACGAGTCGATTAGCCCAAGCATTCCATCATTGTTCCTAAATTATGCATAGTCTGATCAACTATGCTTAATTCAGGAGGAATCATGGGATGATGGGGGTAGTTACCTTAGATCATGTTTGGTTGGAGTCGGAGTCTAGATCACCTGAAAAGCATTGGTCTATGTGTGTGCATCTGCCTTACGTGTTTTCTGTATTTGTTCCTATGCTGCTATGCATTCTGTGTGCTAAAGCTTTTAGCTTTTAGGACAATATATGAGCTTGCAATTGCGTACTTAAGTGCCTTGATTTGATTTGATGTTGTATGATTTGATCTGGTTGTTATGATGTGATTGACTTGAGTTGATATGATATGGCTTGATTTGAATCGAGTTAGAGTATTTTTGTAGCATTCCCTATACTCGTGCGTTTGATATTATTTATCCTTATATGCAAACAAAACTCATACTATATATTTTTCTAAATATATATTGATACATTATTTTGAAAAAAGTTCTTTCGGGTAGACTATTTTGGATGGTCAACATTGGTTTCACTATTTTGAAAATATATTACATTGATATGCTATCTCTTGAGACATATTATTTTGAAAACACTATTTTGAGAATTTGTCTATCATCAAAGACGTTAAGCCTTTTAACGACACTTAAACTTAATTTCATGACAGTTCTTGTTTGATGAGTTGTGAAATTAAGTTGGGTTCAATTCGTTACTCGGCTTAATGTTTTGGATGATTGATAATTTGGTACTATGTGAAAACTATTTTGGATACACGACCACGCGAATATTGCCCTATGTCATTTGTGTCATGTGCCTCGTCTCCCCCTAACCCTCATTTTGTGAGAAAGCCTGAATAAACTACATTATAAGCCGATGTGAGAAAGCCTGAATACACCACATTATAAGCCGATGAGTCGGATGATATCATTAGTTGACTTAGGAAGAAACCCACCAACTAGAATGGACACAGTAATTGTTTAGTCATACGATTAGGACCTTAGAGATTGCAAGTAGGAAAATAGGACTCATGAGAAAACAATGACCTTAAACTTGTAAGTTAAGTTGTTGGTGTTGACCATGATAGCGATGTTCGCCGCCCTAGTGTTCATGTTCCGGATATTGTACTGATTTAGATAATTCAAATTCTGTTGGTCAAAATTTTTGTACAAATGAAAGAAATTCTTGCGAACATTATAAAGTACGATTGACTAGTAATCCTCATTAATCGGACCGTGTTATAATGTTTTCTTTAAACAAAATTTGGTTGGTATTCGGAATTATTTTAAAATGCTTTAAAATAAACTTGTGATTCTAAACGATTGGATTATTTTAGTATAAAAATCATCTTAAATGTCTGTTTAAACGCCAATTTTCTTGAAAATCAAAAATCTAAATTAAATAAAAAAAATAAATAATAAACTAAAATAAATGTGCTATTTCAATATACAAAATTTTGCAGACATATCTTTTCATGTGATTATAATTATCGAGAAATTTCAAACAATAATGCACCGCAATACATTTATGGTTAAAATTTTATAATGTCTTGCTCAAATAAATGACGTTAACCAATTTCAAAACCATTTCTCCGAGAAGGAACGCGCACTAAGCTATACATCATTTGACCTTAGAAGTGAATCGAACACCTCTTCCTGACAGTGTCACTAGCAATATGCCATGACTTGGCACTAGTCGTTCGAAGTACAATCTTCCTACTTATTTCAAAAAAAAAAAAAAAAAAAAAAAAGACTCGCGCGTTGTTGCACGCTGAATTAAGCAATCGATGTACAATTACTAAAGAGACAATGTGCTCTTTTCAAAGTCCTAGATAACTCAGTCACATTGGAGCATGACTACACTTTTACATTTGGATATCAAGAAGTTGCACCGGACCATAAGACCTTTGGCGTTCACTTGTAACAAGACAAACGTCTCTCGACGTGGTACCCACATGGTAACAATTTCGAGTCATCATCGCATCCTGAATCTGCCTAAACGAATTGAGCACTTGGACCTATGAGCCTTATCTCATAATAATCTCCGAATGTTCTAAATCATTGGCATCACAATGTGTCTTTAAACCTTTTGATTCACGGATCGTCACCGTCAGCTAGCAGTATATGCTTAATGACACGCTTATCTTTAACGTTCACACGCCGAGAACTTTTCCTTAAAAAAACATTCTTTTTCCACTCTGAGACTACTCGTTACGACTACTCATGTTGATCAAACACCGTTGAATTGTATTTCCTTATCGGACGACGCCAACAAACTTCTTTTACCGTGTGATTCTTATAAAGTTACTTTATAAGACCCCACACTAAATTTTTGAACCTCACGTTTAACACGTACACTATTGTATTTTAATCCACGCTCTCATGTATTTTCGCTATATCTACCCTTAAGTTACCTAAAACCTAGATTCCCATTCGCTTTCTAATTATTGGATCAATATACGCTGATGCATACACACTGTGTACTTTCTTTGCCTTATTTCAACTTGTTTTAATTTGTTTTCGACACCAACTCTGATAGACTGGGATATTTATATTTTAGCTCACCAACTCGACTAGCTTTATCATACTCGCCGTTTTGTATTTTTGATACTCCCTCAACCAAAAAACTTCTACACTTTGCTTAATAAACACCAAATGTACATATACTCAACCACCCAATACAATAGTTTAAATTCCAACTCCATATTGAAAATTTAACATCTCTCCTCTTTGTTTTTTCCTTGAAACAACCTTCTTCACATTAGTAAGCCTTCTTTATTACTTCTTCAACTTTCGTAGACATCAATCGTTCTTCCATTTGGAGAGGCAACCTTAATAACTTTTCTATAACAATTGATCTTCTTCCCCTCGATTTTTGGCCAACAAATTCCATACGAGTCACCACCAACAAATTTTACAACTAGCACTCTACTTGATTTCGTCGATTCGCAATTCACACGATAACATGAAGAAATTACCAAATATCTTTTTGGCACCAAACGTCGGACGAAATCAAATATGTTATAGACGAAAAAGATACCAGACACAACACCCGGTAATACACTTACTTCTTCATCAATCGCTTTAAAAGCTCATCCTTTTCCTTAGATTCTTTAATTTTTTTGTCATGTTAATTTTCCGATAGCGACCCATATCATAGTTCACCTCCTTTTGGCGAATACATCGACCCTCGTGAGTCAATGGAGACCACAATTTCCACAAGTTAGCTATGCGGTGCAACCTCAAATAAAGTGACCTGATCGATTTCATTAGTAACAGGTGTTCTGATAACTTCAAATAGTCCTGAATATTAAGTGTCAATTTCCCCCGATAATGCTCGTTATTTATATCATTTATATGGATTTACGCTTGTTTTCCATTGTTTTCCACTTTCAGGTAAATTACGAGCATTGGAGCTAAAGAGACGCGGAAATGGAAACATAACTAAAGATTTATCACAGTATGCCTATTTTGAAGAAGTTACGACGTAACTCCTCTCTCACATTACGCCGTAACTAATGCGTGACCCAGAATACCAACTTATCAAGAGGTTACGGCGTAACTTTTCCCTAAGGTTACGACGTAACTCCATTAGGTCAAAAGAGGTTCCGCGCCGCTGATACTTATGCCGTAACTACTGCATCACTTACGACGTAACCGAGTTTATTGAAGACTACGGCGTAACCACTAATAAGGTTACGCCGTAACTAGCAGATCTAGTGCATTTACGAAGAAATAGAAGGTTACGGCGTAACTCCTATATTGGTTACGCCGTAACCAAGACCTGGCCTATAAATACCCCACGAATTCCAGCATTTCTAATCATCCCATTCCACACACAATACTCTGAGAACGTGGGAAAAAGCTCAAGGCAGGTCTAGGAGAGTATACGGAGCTGTTTCCAAGGGAGAAGTCACACCATTATGATAAGCTTTAGCGTTTTTATTTCTTTTACTTTCAATTCATGTATTTCGTACCTTTGAATACTGATTTGATTTGCATGATTAATATGAGCGGCTAGAAATCCTTTGGTGCTAGCCTAGTTATGATTCTTTAATTGTTTTGTTTGCGTTTATCTTTACTTCCGTACAATTATTTCTAAGTGTATGCATGCATAGTTCTTTGGTAGTCATCCTTGGTTCGGTAGTTTTGAATGGCGGTAGAGTCCAATTGCCTAGGAGATATGACCAACTGACGCTAGGTGAGCGGACTGAGACGGGAAGGGTAAGATATGACCAACTGACGACCCTTTCTACTTGTGCGATTTGACCAACTGATCACCTATCGTTTGGATGAACTTAAGAATTGGGTGGTGTAGTGTCTAAGTTCCTAACGACCGGGCACTCACTATTTTGAATCTAGCATGTAGCGGTACTTAATGACTTGACTTAGGGGACCAGGAACAACAGGACTTATGATGGTGCACCTGATTTCTCCTGTGGTGGCATCTTTGCTGATAGGTTGGGGCGAATTGACCAAATGTTGTCCTCTCGAATTTGACCCCACCTGAAGTAATTGGAAGTAGGTAGACGTAGACATAAATAGCTAGGAGGATTGACTAGGTTGGCACCACTATTCCTCTATTGATTTCCCTTTACCACTTATCTGCTTTTATTTCATTTTGCATTAGTAGTTTAATTAATTAAATACCTATCAAAACCATTTTTATTCTGTGACAATTAGACTTAGTAATAATCCAACACACATAGATCTTGGGACGACCTCGGCTTTACCATTTACTACACTACACGCGACCGGGTACACTGCCCGTTAGTGCATTAGGGTAGACCATAGGTATAACGAGACACTATAAATATTAAGACCTGGTCAGTAAAACCTGCATCAAGATTTTGGCGCCGCTGTCGGGGAGCTATTTTAGGATTTCATATTAAGTCTGTTTTTAATTTTCTTTCTGATAATGTTAGGATACAAGACTCGCAGCTCGAGGCTCTTTCTGGCCACCCCATTCGATGACCCGGAGAAGCAATTTCGAAGAAGGAAAATCTATTCTCCGGTTCCTATTCACAACATCTTCTCATTTTACGAGTCAGACCAGTCGGACGCAGAACCGGAGGTCATCAATGAAAATAATATCGATGACCTAACTATGGAGCAGTATCTAGAGCGACCGAATGAGAACTGCCAGCGAAGCTTTACTCAGGATTCTCACACTGAAAAATACTCTATTCCAGATCATATTATTCGAGAGTTACATGAACTTGAGTTTTCTGGGAACGAAGATGAGGACGCTCAGAATCACGTAGAAGAAGTTCTCCATTTGTCCTCTCTTTTCAACGTTAGAGGTACTCCAGGCTATTCAGTCACTGCAAAGATTTTTCCTATGACTCTTTCGGGGACAGCAAAAAGATAGTATAACAAACTCCCTCATGTTTGTAAAGGAGCATGGGATAAACTTAGAAAAGAATTCGTCCTACAATTTTGCCCTCCTTAAAAAATGGCCAAGCTTCTTGGGAAATTCTATCAATTCGTTCAAGTTGGAGAGGAAACGATTTACCAAGCATGGGAAAGATTTAATGAGCTTCTCTATCGATGCCCTACTCATGATTTAAACAAACCTCAGATCGTTTACGTCTTCTATCGTGGGATTAATGCGCAAACACGAGAACTTCTCGATTCACCAAGACCTATTCCTAGCATGACTCCAGATCAGGCCTTGGAATGTATTCAGCGGATTTCTTAACATTGCTACAAGTGGCACATGGATACAGGGTACGGACCGAGAGATAATTTCGATCATAAGGTAATGAAGACGATAACGAAGAAAGAATACAATTACGGGGAAATTTTCGAAAAAAGAAGGTTGGAAAGAGAAGCTGAAGCATGCAAAGTTGAAAAGGTTAAGAGCGTGTTTGGGACCAAAACCGGAAGCGATCTTGAAAGAAAAATTCTCGACCACATCAGAGAATTTAGGGAACGAGATGATAAGATTGAAAAATTGATGAGGACATTCGTAGATAATACAATATCTTCTCTCAAAATGCATGATGATAGGATTAAAAGATTGGAAAAGAGTGTTAGTTCATGTTCAAAAGCTATCTCTGACTATTTAGCAGCCAAGGAGGAGGAAGTTGTCCACACTGTAGAAACTATCCTTGAAGAACCTCTGAGCTTTTCAGAAAAAGTTAAGCGACGAATCAGCATGGAAAGACAGTCACTTCTGGACCAAGCTATTTGTTGGGAATTATGTGAAGTAGAATTTCTGCCGACATTACTGCCGAAGGTTTCTGCCGAAGTAGGTGCAGATTCTGCTGAAGAAGTAATTATACTGAAGAGTTCAAGCATTGCCGTGATACTGCTGAAGGGTGAAAGCTGACTAGGATCAGCATGCGCCAATGAATTAAATGCTCACTCATTATTATCTTTGAACGGCCCAAGGTTGCATGGGCAGTATTATTAGTCTACTCTATATTTATTTAATGTTTTAGTCATTAAATGCATGCAAAAATGTTTAGTCGATTGAGTAGTAAGAGATTAGGGTTCCTTGGTTATAAAAGGAACCACATAGTTTGTAATAGAAAACCAACTCATCTGAAACATAGAGTTTCAGTGAATAAAAAGATCCATAGAGGATCTAAGTGTTCTTAGTTATAACATCTTGTGTTTACTTTCCGCTTTAGAATACAAGTGTTAGAGACTGTCTATTAGTTTGTTTATGATTACATATGCAACACTAACGATCCACGAGTGCTTAAGATCTGTCAAGGTCTGAGAGTTTTCAACAAGTGGTATCAGAGCCTCGGGAGAGTCTCTACGATACTGAGAACCTTATTTACCTCACCCCCATACAACCAAAATCATATTTACAATGCCTGGAACTGATAATGAATCAGAAGTCACCACCAACAACATCAAACACAACACCACATCTATGCAACAACTGAGTCTATCCAACAGTAATGGTAAGTTTCCTTACCTAAAAAAAGAAGAGTATGATCTATGGACCATGAAGATGCAGAACTGGATTTCCAATATAGATTGGAATCTGTGGGAGATTGTGAAGAATGGCAACAGTCTAAAGAAGACCATCCCCGATCTAGATGGTAAGTTTACCATTGCTCCTCCCAAAACTGCTGAAGAGATTCTTGCAGTACAAAGAGAGCACAAGGTAAGAACCATCCTTCTTCAATCCATTCATGAAGATCACTTAGGTGATTTTCACCACATGGTTGATGTAAAGGACATCTGGATGGCTCTGAAAGCAAGGTTTGGTGGGAACGAAGAGTCCAGGAGGATGAGGAAGTCTATGCTGAGACAACACTTCCAAGAGTTCAATATCTCTGAAGAAGAGGGTATCCACAAGGGATATGACATGTTTCACAAGATTATGAGTCAGCTGAATCAGCTGAATGCAAAGCCTGACAATGATGATAGCAACTCAAAGTTCCTTCGATCTTTGCCTCCATCATGGTTACATGTGAGCATAGCCCTGAAAGCTAAAGGTGGGCTGGACATGCTCACTTTTGATGAGCTATACAACAAACTCAGAGCTCTTGAACCTGATGTCAGATCTCCCTACCGTGCATCCTCTTCTAGTCATACAGCCTTTGTTGGGACATCTCACTCCAATATGATGATGCATGCTTCAAGTCCATCTTATCTGCCATCATCATCATCTTATCGTCCCACTCCTTCACATCCTCAAGCCAAAGCTGGCAGTATATTGGAGGATGTTCTTCATTCATTTGTTGCAGATTATGATTCTCAACAGCATCTGGTATATGAAGACTTTGATCAGGTGGACCCACTTGATATGGAGGAGATGAAGCTGAAATGGCAGGTGGCCATGCTTTCAGTAGATATCAAGAGGTTTGAGGAGAAGGCAGGAAGGAAGTTTGGGTTCAAGGGAAAGGATCCAGCTCGTTTTGACAGGAGAAAGGTCAAGTGCTTCTCTTGTCATCAGATTGGTCACTTCTAAAGGGAGTGCAAAGACAGGAAGAGTGAAGAGAGTACTAGCTACACTTCTTATCAGCAGAATCAGAGAGGAGCTAGCACTTCAGCAGCTCTGGTCACCATGGATGAGCAGGTCAACTGGGCTGCGCATGAACCTGTGACAGAGGAAGCTGCTGATTCAGAGAAGCTTGGATTGCTGGCCAGATGCACTTCAGAAGATAGGCATGATCAGTTTGCCTTCATGGGTCTTTCTCAGGTACACAACTGTATATTTGGTTGTAGTGAAAGATACAATGAACTAAAAGAAGCTTATGATACTATGAAACCTAAGTACAATGCATGCTATGTTGATAATGAAGCTTATAAACTCTCGTTAAAAACATTAGAAAGACAAAAGGTTTGGTTTCAGAAGAATCAGATAGCTTATGAAGAAAAGATTAAGGTGCTACAATTTGATTTAGATATTGCTAATATTAACGTTAAACGCACTGAAAAAGAAATAGCTGATACTATCACTGAGAATCTAGAGCTTAAAGAAAAACTTGCAGAGGAAATAGCTAGACAAAAACAATGGTTGATATCTGGTGAAAATCTAGCTAGAGAACTCTATAACAGTCAATCTGTGAACTCAGGAATAGGCTTAGGTTTTCAGAAATATGTAAGATTGGAAGCTAGGTACGATGGGCGTAAATCTACACCTGCAGGCTTAGAACACTATAGAAAGGAAGGTGATTTACATGCTGTCCCTGGACCCATTAGAGGTGAATTCATGCCCACTGACTTATCTATCACTGTTGACTTTGATGGATCACACCATTTGTATGGCAGAAAGTCAAATGACTTACCAGACTCAGATGCTTCATCTTATGACTTTGTCTCTTTCTCTGACAGTGACAATTCATCGGATCAAGGGTCCTCTGCTAGCTGTGATTCAAGTGATAAGTCAGACCTTCCCAAGCCCTCACCTGAGCCTACACCAAAGCCTGCACCTAAATCTATCTACAAGCCTTCTAGGATAGCTGCTGAAGTGTCCACTTCCAAGCCTGTTTCTCCTGAAGACTTATCTTTCAATTCTTTGCATAATTTGTCTGTTAAAAACAATTCCTATAATGTTTCTTGCTTAAGTTCTTCTACATGTAATCGAACATCTTCTTTGTATACATCTTCCAAAAGGAAGACCTGCTTTGTTTGTGGAAGTAAACTGCATTTGATTAAGGATTGTGATTTTTATGAGCAAAGATTGGGTGTTAGTACTAATCAGCAGAAACAAAGACCAGTGTGGACCAATGTTAAAAATATTCCACCTTATGTCCCACAAGCAAGAACTGATTCTCATTGGAGGAGATCAGCAGATAGACCTTATGTGCAACCTACTAGCCCATATTTTAAACATGGTTATTGGCCTGCATATATTGATTCTATGAATAAAGGGAAAGGATGTTGGGGCACTAAAGGAGGTTGGGGCACTTCTGTCAAAACTTCAGCAAGTTGTTCTTGGAAGGATAAAGGACCAAAATTTTACTGGAAACCCAAGAACACTGGTGGATCTTTCTCTTCCCTTAACTGCAAAGTTTAAGGGGAGGCATATGCCTCAGGGGAGGATTTCATAGTAAACTTTGTGTATATGCTGTTTGCTTTCACCTGTTTGTTCATAGTTTTTGTCTGTGTTGTCTCTGTGTTTGTTCTTGTGTTTCTCTGAGTTTGTTTTGCATGTTGTTTTGTTTGTTTATTTGTTAGATTCTTAGTTATAAAAAAAATAAAAAAAACTTTCTCTTGCAGGTTTGTTGTATTTTTGATGGTTTTTAACTCACCAGATATACCTTGTGTGTATCAAAGAGTTAGCTAGTCCAAAGGGTACAGCTTTGGTAAAGACATGTCAAATCTATTGATAGCTGTAATGATTTGCTCAAAATCATAGGGTCTGCAACCACCCATGCTTCATTGCTGAGTGTAGTATGGTCATCAATTCACCATGATCTATTCCTTGTTGGAATCCAAGAATTGACTAGCCCACAAGTATATGGATTGTGGTAAAGGCATCTATCTCCATATTTGGTTATCAATTCACCAATTCTAAGAATTGACTAGTCCTGAGCAAACGGCTACAGGTAAAGACACATCAAATCCGTTTATATGGTTTCTGGTTTGCCTATAAATCAGATGGTTATCAGTGTACCATAGTTTTCGAACTTAAACATTTGGCTACTCCAGTAGTAATGACTATTGGTAAAGAGACAACAAAACCATTATTTTCAATGATTCACCTCTCTCAGGTGTGACCACACCTGGAAGTGATGAGAATAGTATGCAACTGATAAGTATTGATGTACATTATGTCATTTGTTGCTGCAAAGACCTGGCGTTTCAAAGTTTGATCATCATAGAGATGAAATTATTATTGGTTCTTTGCTAATGATCTGAGAAAACAATCCTCTAGTACTGAAGTCTCAAAAGATCATTCAAGGTCAGGAAACTGGAACTTAACCAAGTCAAATTCCAGTTTAGGGGAGGATTGTTGGGAATTATGTGAAGTAGAATTTCTGCCGACATTACTGCCGAAGGTTTCTGCCGAAGTAGGTGCAGATTCTGCTGAAGAAGTAATTCTACTGAAGAGTTCAAGCATTGCCGTGATACTGCTGAAGGGTGAAAGCTGACTAGGATCAGCATGCGCCAATGAATTAAATGCTCACTCATTATTATCTTTGAACGGCCCAAGGTTGCACGGGCAGTATTATTAGTCTACTCTATATTTATTTAATGTTTTAGTCATTAAATGCATGCAAAAATGTTTAGTCGATTGAGTAGTAAGAGATTAGGGTTCCTTGGTTATAAAAGGAACCACATAGTTTGTAATAGAAAACCAACTCATCTGAAACATAGAGTTTCAGTGAATAAAAAGATCCATAGAGGATCTAAGTGTTCTTGCTTGTGGTTTTGTAATCATCAAATCTATAATTCCCAACAATCTTCCCCTATTTGATATTACAAAACAACCTGTATAAGAAATAATGCTAAAACATGTCATCACAAATAATAAGCTGCACACCATGAATCTTCTTCCCCTTTTTGTAATCATCTAATAGGGGTCTTGTGCAACTCGTAGACGCTTCCCCTCAAGTGATGCATGTAGATGGTAAGTATATAAACCATAAGCTTCCCCTTAAAATTATACTAACCATCTCATCATTTTTTTTTTTACTAAGTAGAATAAATAAAGCATAACAGAAGAGAAATCAGATCAGCAGCAGAATCCAAACCAGTAGAAACATCAACGTATGCGTCTTATATCTTGCACTATCCATGTGACTCCAAACTCAGATGAGGCACTAGCAAATGTGAGCATTAAGCACATTTTCTATAGATCTCGCCCCTTCACTAACACTGAGCACTACAATGTAACTCCTTAAAGTGATAGCAAATGCGAGCATTAAGTACTTTTTGTAGATCTCACCCCTTCACTAGAATCATCAAGTCTTTGTCACAGCATTAACGTACAAACAAGTTATCTCAAAAGTGCCTCATTCACTTTGAGATATGATAAGACACGCACCTTCAGCAGAAACCGGTCAGCAGAAACCAAAACCTTCAGCAGAAACCGGTCAGCAGAAATGAAACAATGAATCAGCAGAAACAGTAACTCATGTGAATAGACCAAGCGGATTCCTTTCTTGCAGTCTAATGTGCAGACCCATCATGTGACAAGAAAAACCAGTAGTACAAATAAAATACAATAAGCAATCAATCCTACGAGCAACAGTGGGGACCAGCGACAAGAATTAATGAACTACCAATTAAAACCTCCTCGTCAGTACTAGTATCTCGTTAAAATTCGCTTCATATGTGACCCCACCGACCAGAATCAATCAAATAGAAGACCACGTGATCACCAACAAAACAATTTTCTATGAGAATCCAATCAAAGACAAACGAGCCCCACATCTGCTACTAATGAAAGCATCAATAGAAACGAGCCCCACATCAATTTCATGCCAAACGGCCATACCCACGTGAATAAGAAAGTTAACATTGATAAACATTAAAGAACTGATATCACACATAAAGATCAATATCAATCGTGACCACCCAATCTGATGTCAACCAATTGCAAATACACACTAATGAATTTCCTTGATAGACCAATATCACGTGACCATCAAGCCAATTTTAATGAAACAGTAGGACATTCACCAATAAACGAATAGCCACTGACTCATATTAAAAAGGTAGTACGAAATTACGAGGTTACCTTTTTCATTTATATTGCCACAAATCATATCTGCTCCAAAACTGAAACCAAGTCTGCTACGTCTGCTGCCTCATTAATTTTCAGATCTGCTGCAAAAACCTTAATAACAGGAAAACCTTATAAACCCTAGATCGAGAGCCACCCGCTCTGAAACCAATTGTTAAATCCCATATCCGGACTCAACTAGGGTATAAGCAACATTGATTGATTAGATGCACAATGGAATAGAAATAACACAATCAACATCACTAATAAGGTTTTCTTTATTAAAACATAAAGAAACTAATACTACTACTACTACTACTACTACTACACGCTCTATGCGTTTGCTAGACTCTCATTAGGAGATGTCGGCTATGAATATAAGATGAAAAGGATTTGTTGAGAAACCCTAGCCGCCATCCCTCTTTATATAATAGAGGGAGGTTACAAACCCTAGCTTACTAGAAAGCTAACTATTACATATTTGGCCCTCATTGTTTCTTCTTTCTTTATTCTTGCTCAACTATTACATATTGGGTCCTCATTGTTTCTTCTTTCTTCATTCTTGCTTGTGGTTTTGTAATCATCAAATCTATAATTCCCAACACAAGATGTTATAACTAAGAACACTTAGATCCTCTATGGATCTTTCTGCTGACCGGTTTCTGCTGAAGGTTTTGGTTTCTGCTGACCGGTTTCTGCTGAAGGTGCGTGTCTTATCATATCTCAAAGTGAATGAGGCACTTTTGAGATAACTTGTTTGTACGTTAATGCTGTGACAAAGACTTGATGATTCTAGTGAAGGGGTGAGATCTACAAAAAGTACTTAATGCTCGCATTTGCTATCACTTTAAGGAGTTACATTGTAGTGCCCAGTGTTAGTGAAGGGGCGAGATCTATAGAAAATGTGCTTAATGCTCACATTTGCTAGTGCCTCATCTGAGTTTGGAGTCACATGGATAGTGCAAGATATAAGACGCATACGTTGATGTCTCTACTGGTTTGGATTCTGCTGCTGATCTGATTTCTCTGCTGTTATGCTTTATTTATTCTGCTTAGTAAAAAAAAAAATGATGAGATGGTTAGTATAATATTAAGGGGAAGCTTATGGTTTATATACTTACCATCTACATGCATCACTTGAGGGGAAGCGTCTACGAGTTGCACAAGACCCCTATTAGATGATTACAAAAAGGGGAAGAAGATTCATGGTGTGCAACTTATTATTTGTGATGACATGTTTTAGCATTGTTTCTTATACAGGTTGTTTTGTAATATCAAATAGGGGAAGATTGTTGGGAATTATAGATTTGATTATTACAAAACCACAAGCAAGAATGAAGAAAGAAGAAACAATGAGGACCCAATATGTAATAGTTGAGCAAGAATAAAGAAAGAAGAAACAATGAGGGCCAAATATGTAATAGTTAGCTTTCTAGTAAGCTAGGGTTTGTAACCTCCCTCTATTATATAAAGAGGGATGGCGGCTAGGGTTTCTCAACAAATCCTTTTCATCTTATATTCATAGCCGACATCTCCTAATGAGAGTCTAGCAAACGCATAGAGCGTGTAGTAGTAGTAGTAGTAGTATTAGTTTCTTTATGTTTTAATAAAGAAAACCTTATTAGTGATGTTGATTGTGTTATTTCTATTCCACTGTGCATCTAATCAATCAATGTTGCTTATACCCTAGTTGAGTCCGGATATGGGATTAAACACTATTCCGGTAAATTCCCCTATCAATAATTCCATTAAAACTAATCATGATGATATTCAGCAGGAATTAAGCATGGATGAGACAGTTCAACTCAACGAACGATGTTCATCGGTTTTAAGAAATGAGCTGCCTCAAAAGGAGAAAGATCCAGGATGTTTCACTCTCCCTTGCTTAATCGGGAGTCTTGACATGTGTAACGCCCTGGCAGATCTTGGAGCGAGCATAAGCATAATGCCGCGTTCAATGTTCCTTCGTATGGGAATAGGAGACCTTAAGCCAGCCAAAATGAAAATTCAGGTGGCCGATCGATCCATGCAATCACCATTAGGCATCGTTGAAAATGTGTTGGTAAAAATAAAGAAATTCCTTTTTCCAGTAGATTATATAATCCTTGACATTCCGGAAGACAATAGAATACCCATCATCTTAGGGAGGCCTATGCTTGCTACTGCCCATACCAAGGTTGACGTCTTTGCTGGGAAAATGACTCTTGAAGCTAATGGTGAGATAGCTATGTTTAGGCTGAATGAGCTTTTGTCTATTCCTCAGAAGGTTTGTGTTGTTGACCCTGTTGGAGATTTCGGTAACACTTTGGAGAAATTTCTTAGTGACCCCCCAGATCCGGGAGAGATAGATTCGGGGAAAGATTTTGATGTTTTTGTCAACTTTGAAGAAGAAAACTTGGGAATTAATTCCGACGATTTCTCAAGTGACATCGAGATGACTCATTGGCAAGATAACTTTGAAAAACATTTTTGCAATCGGACCAACCACAGTTTTATGAGATGGGGGCACGAATCCATCATAGGAATCCATATTATCTGAAGATTTCATAAAAAACTAAGTTAATTGATTTTCACCCATTCATCGACACAGATTCCCCAGTTAACATTATCTCTAAGGAATGCTACAACCAGGTTATGGAAAAGGAGCTTAATTACAAAGGAAACAACTTCCTAGTGATTGCAACAAACATACGTGTTTTTGTTGGGACTCACTCGTTTCTAGTCGACTTTGTGGTTTTGGATGATGTTAGCGAGTTCGTGTCAGATGGGCTAACTGGGGTGATTTTCGGAAAACCCTTTAAAGAAATTTCTGGGCTTGATAAAAACGAGAAGGAAGGACTGGTTTGGTTAAATATTGGCGATGATAAAACTGTGTTCAAAATGCCAAGGGCTGTCAAGAATTTTAAAAATTGGACTAATAAACAGTTAAGTTATGCTCGGCCGCTGCTTGGTATTAGTGACGAAGATAAGGCCAAAGGTTTTGATCACCCCTTCCAAAAGATCAAAGTTTTTTTTACTTAGGGTGTTTAGAACTTGGAGAAGGGTACAAACGGGATGAGAATTTGATCATCTGGCTTCAACATGGAGATTGCCAAGTCCACGAGATGACGAACAAGCACTTCTAGCCCGCGGCTCTGAGTCTAACTTAAAGACTCGTTAATAAAGAAAAGTGCTCTTTCGCGAGACAACCCGAATTATTCCTTTCTTTTGTTTTTATTTCCTTTCTGTTGGGTTTTGTGTTTTCTAACCATTTTTGCAGGAAATGAGGAACTAATTGCTGCTGCAGTTGCTGATCTGAACAGAGTTACGGCGTAACTCATCTTGGTGGTTACGCCGTAACCAACATTTTAGCAGCAGAATTCTTGACGCATTACCAATTACGGCGTAATGCCATCTCAATGGTTACGCCGTAACTACTCGCTTTGTAGCTCATACCAGGTTTTGCCAGTTACGGTGTAACTCCCTCATAGGAGTACGACGTAACTCTCCTATCCTTTAATTCTTTCATTTTAAAACACAGTAACCTTGTATTAGTTTTTATATGAACTTTGTGGGTGTGTTCCCTGTAAACCCTCACGAGACTTCACTCGTTCACTTGGGACACCAAGTGGTTTAAAAGGCTTGTTGCATTCGCTAAATGCAACCGTGATTCTTACGAAAGTGAGCTAGGTTTGTTTTTCGTTTTTTCATTTTTTTCTTTTTTAGAATTATGCTTGTCGGTATTGTGATTTCAGGGATTGAAGTTTGTTCATGACACTTAAACGAAGGCACGGTCCTTTTTCGTGGGCCTTCTTCTTCTTTTTGGAGCAAATTTAAGGGAAGTTCTCGCTCTAATTCTACCTTTCTCTTCACCTTTTTTTTTAATGCCTAGTACAAAAGAGACTTTGTACAATTCAAGTGGGGGGACGGGAGTAGAATTATCTCTCGAACTTTATTTCGCCCTCATTTTTCTAGTTTATTTTGAAAAATTAAGCCATTTTTTAAATTTTTGACTTGTTTTTCCTAACCTAACTAGATTAGACCTTAGCCGAGCACATACAACCCTTGACATTACATGGTGAGATTAGCCTTATCCGTTTCCAATATTTTACCCCAAATCCACCAAATTATGAGTGTGCCGGTAGCTTGTAAACTTTAGAACTTGGCCTTTGCATCATTTCGAGACCATAGACGAGGTATGTTGAGTTAGCTTGATGTATTTGGACTTTTCAGATTTAGAAGGCAATATTATAGGATTATCACCCAAACAGCCTACCATTGTGAGTCTATCGATTAGTCACCTCGACTTTTCGACCCCCATGTGAAACCCTTTTGTTGCACTCACCTTTAGTGCAAGATACCCCTAGATACACCCTTCTGAGCCATTCCTTTCATTTTGTCAACCCAATATATTGTTTCGTTACACCCATACACCTTAGCCTACCCTGTAGTCTTTATTTGTGATCGGGAAGTCATCATTTGCCTAAGTTCAAGGTTCGAGTGAAAAGGTTTGGAAATTACAGTTTCATCGACAACATTTATGAAGATCATTGAAGACCCCCTGAATTCCAATTGTTTATCTCAAGTGGGGGGATGTTATGTTATTTTGTTATGTTGAAAAAAAAGTGATTGAGTTATGATATTGTAAAGTGCGATGTTATAAGCACTATAGTATGAGCTTTATTGATTAGTATCGAGGAGGCCACCTCGGTCACATTTGAATATTGGAATTGGTAGTTATGCCAACGGAAGAAGAAAATGTAGTGTGCTCATCATGACGTCCTCTAATGACACATCTACCTTGCATTTCATGATCCGGTTTCTTGACTTCTAAGCTTGAACTTTGGGCGGACGGTAAGTGGTGATGACTTGGTTATAGATTTAGATTACCTGCTTGTTTTTCATTTTACAACAATTATATATCCCATGTCTTATCCTACCCTTTAGTCATGAAGCATGGCTAGGTGATGCAGCGAGCAATCTTTGGTGTCTTGGCCATGGATTTGGTCATGTATCATTGATTTTTTCCACTTCGCCGTGACATGTTAGTAATGACGAGTCACCCCTTAACCTTTGTCGTGTCTACCCATATTGCCTTCGAGAATTGTTTAGCCCTTAACTCTAGTGGTGGGGATTTGTGTAACCGCCAAGCTTATGATAGAACACATGCTATGATTGTGCGATTGAGTGATCACCCCGAAATTGACACTTAGAATAGTTGAGAGATTTGAGTGTTTGTTCCCCTTTTGTGAGGTGTTCGGCTTTGTTTTATTCTAGCATAAGGGATTTGTAAACTCATATTTTCCAGGCTTTGGGAGATATCTTTTTAGGAATCTATCTAATAAGGTCTACTTGAGGGCAAGTAGAGTTCAAGTGGGGGGATATCTGATAACATCAAATAGTCCTGAATATTAAGTGTCAATTTCCCCGATAATGCTCATTATTTATATCATTTATATGGATTTACGCTTGTTTTCCACTTTCAGGTAAATTACGAGCATTGGAGCTAAAGAGACGCGGAAATGGAAACATAACTAAAGATTTATCACAGTATGCCTATTTTGAAGAAGTTACGGCGGAACTCCTCTCTCACATTACGCCGTAACTATTGCGTGACCCAGAATACCAACTTATCAAGAGGTTACGGCGTAACTCTTCCCTAAGGTTACGACGTAACTCCATTAGGTCAAAAGAGGTTCCGCGTCGCTGATACTTACGCCGTAACTACTGCATCACTTACGACGTAACCGGGTTTATTGAAGACTACGGCGTAACCACTAATAAGGTTACGCCGTAACTAGCAGATCTAGTGCATTTACGAAGAAATAGAAGGTTACGGCGTAACTCCTATATTGGTTACGCCATAACCAAGACCTGGCCTATAAATACCACACGAATTACAGCATTTCTAATCATCCCATTCCATACACAATACTCTGAGAACGTGGGAAAAAGCTCAAGGCAGGTCTAGGAGAGCATACGGAGCTGTTTCCAAGGGAGAAGTCACACCATTACGATAAGCTTTAGCGTTTTTATTTCTTTTGCTTTTAATTCATGTATTTCGTACCTTTGAATATTGAATTGATTTGCATGATTAATATGAGCGGCTAAGCACCCTTTGGTGCTAGCCTAGTTATAATTCCTTAGTTGTTTTGTTTGCGTTTATCTTTACTTCCGTACAATTATTTCTAAGTGTATGCATGCATAGTTCTTTGGTAGTCACCCTTGGTTCGGTAGTTTTGAATGGTGGTAGAGTCCAATTGCCTAGGAGATATGACCAACTGACCCTAGGCACCACTATTCCTCTATTGATTTCCATTTACCACTTATCTGCTTTTATTTCATTTTGCATTAGTAGTTTAATTAATTAATACCTATCAAAACCATTTTTATTCTGTGACAATTAGACTTAGTAATAATCCAACACACATAGCTCTTGGGACGACCTCGGCTTTACCATTTACTACACTACACGCGACCGGGTACACCGCCCGTTAGTGCATTAGGGTAGACCATAGGTATAGCGAGACACTATAAATATTAAGACCTGGTCAGTAAAACCTTTATCATGCTCGTGCCAAATCTGCAACACCATACCCTAATCGTGCTTTGCCTTGTGCAAGAAAGCTTAACTTCATGTGACTCTTTTTCGTTCTTACGACATTAGTGATCTCTACTGTTTTTACAAAACCTTTGGCGCTACAAATCCTACAAACCATTTTGGACGTTGATGAAGACCGGATAAAGAACGACTGATCCTCCTCTCCGCGACGGATATTTGATGTTCCGCAAGGCATCATAACATGGTGAAAATTCTTTATATACACCATAACTAAATTGGTTCATCTCTTCAAGTTTAAAATACCTCCTTCAAATCCTACCTATGTAATCTCGTAGACAAAACTCCTTCTATGTCGCCTCTACCAATTTTTCTCTAATTGACATAATTAGCTCGACATTATCCCTGATCTTCTTCGCTAAACTCGCCAACATAGCTACAGATACCGGATGATGCGTTTGCAATCCTAAAATTGAGCCAAATCATCAAAAACGATAAATTTATTTTCTTCAACAACTTGATTCATGGCCTAAATTTTGCAACAGTTCTTGTTTGATGAGTTGCGAGATTTAGCTAGAATTAACTTGTTACTTAGCTGAGGGTTGAAACTCAACTTGATACTTAGCTTAATCTCGTGACAGTTCTTGTTTGATGAGTTGTGGGATTAAACTAGATGCAAGTTGACGCTCAACTCAAGCTACAGGAAACTTTTGCTTAAAGTTTTGATGATTTTGCTCGAGGACGAGAAATTTTACTCCATTAAATTTAGCCACCTGATAGTTACCTTTGACTGCCTGTCTCATTACACTCAGAAGTACAAATTTGGATTAAGTCATCATAGGTTACGACTTTCAGTAGTATTTATCCTTGTCACATAAGTTACGACCGCAACGTTTGAGCCTTAATTCGAATTCTAGTTCTCTCGTCATGACTCTGACCTTCGTTAGGTTCTACGTACATGCGCTAATTTATTTCAGTAAGAGCATACAAAATTATTGACCCTAACATAGTGGACTAGGTCGTTTACATCAGAGTAGCAGTTCCGCTATAAAAATATATCATCTTGATCTACAAACACCGTCTGGAATTTAGTGGTTAACATGTGACGAACAGTAAGTAAAGCCTAGGCGGTGATCAACTGATTATCACCCCATAAGAATTCATTTTGATGATTGGTGAGAGAACCAACCGAAAACTCGTATTAGAGAAGTCAAGCAACTTGAGTAAGATTAAATCCCTAGTCAGAACTTAGACCATGTACACAAATATACTTGAGAGCACTGGTTACATGAGGCATGTATGTTCACGACTTTTAGTAAGAACAAACTAGAGATGCCAACAACTGAATTCCGGGTCGGAATTCTTTTTAACGGGGGTAGATTGTAGCAACTGGCATTTTCATGGCAATACTTGCTCATAAAACTCACAAATATTTATCTTGAACGGCTACTTTATTACTTTTACGTTAACCGTTGGGTTAAACCGCGAAAACCGAAAATTTTCAATAAGCAAATAATGGTAATTTCCGGACTATTTACTTTATTAGAGAATGAAAATTAATTATTTTCTGACATTTACTAATGATTAAAACTCAAAACGAGAAATTATCTCGCACTTCCTGAAAAACAAGCCCGCGCGCGTACCGAGACTGCACTAGTTATGGTTACAATCAAATAAATATTTTTCTAAGTCAATAATCTTATTTTTATAAAAACATTCACCAAAAATGTATTTTACGCATTTTTGCTCAAAAACACCAAACCAGAATACCACGACTACATTTAAGCTCAAACGGTACCCGAAATACACTAAATAAAACACAATTTACTTTGATCAAATTGCACTTTTACCTTAACTGTGTACATCGAGCCCCATCACCTAAAGCATATTCATGCGTGGATTTTATATATTTGAAAGTGATCAAACATGCAACTTAACTAAAAAGGACAAACACACTCTATTTCTTTGGGAAAAGCATAGTCAAACATTCATTTTTTTCCTCCTCTTATACTATTCGAACACCACAACTCACAACTATACCTTAAATTTTGCAAATGAAAGTGACAAATCCATTAATACACACACTTATTCACCCTTTAAAAACTTTGGTCAGAACATGCCTCTCTTTTTTTTCTCCACTTTGCCGCTTGATGCAGGTTTTACTAACCAGGTCTTAATATTTATAGTGTCTCGTTATACCTATGGTCTACCCTAGTGCACTAACGGGCAGTGTACCCGGTCGTGTGTAGTGTAATAAACGGTAAAGCCAAGGTCGTGCCAAGAGCTATGTGTGTTGGATTATAACTAAGTCTAGGTGTCACAGAATAATAATGGTTTCGATATGGATTTAATTAATTAAACTACTAAAGCAGAATAAAATAAAGCAGATAAATGGTAATGGGAAATCAATAGAGGAAAGTGGTGCTAACCTAGTTAATCTTCCTAGCTAGTTATGTCTACGTCTACTTACTTCCAATTACTTCAGGTGAGGTCAAATTCGAGAGGACAGCATTTGGTCAATTCGCCCTAACCTATCAGCAAAGATGCCACTACAGGAGAAATCAGGTGCACCGTCATAAGTCCTGTTGTTCCTGGTCCCCTAAGCCAAGTCATTAAGTACCGCTACATGCTAGATTTATAATAGTGAATGCCCGGCCGTTAGGAACTTAGACACGCACCCCCTAATTCTTAAGTTCATCCTAACGATAGGTGATCAGTTAGTCAAATCGCACAAGTAGAAAGGGTTGTCAGTTGGTCATATCTTACCCTTCCCATCTCAGTCCGTTCACCTAGGGCCAGTTGGTCATATCTCCTAGGCAATTGGCCTCTATCGCCATTCAAAACTATCGAACCAAGGGTGGCTACCAATAAACTATGCATGCATACACTTAGAAATAATTGTACGGAAGTAAAGTAAACGCAAACAAAACAATTAAGGAATCATAACTAGGCCAGCACCAAGAGGTGCTTAGCCGCTCATATTAATCATGCAAACCAATTCAATATTCAAAGGTACGAAATATATGAATTGAAAGTAAAAGAAATATAAAACGCTAATGCTTATCGTAGGGGAGTGATTTTTCCCTTGGAGACAGCTCCGTATGCTCCTCTAGACCTGCCTTGAGCTTTTTCCCACGTTCTCTGAGTATTGTCTGTGGAATGGAATGAATAGAAATGCTGGAATTCGTGGGGTATTTATAGGCCAGATCTGGGTTACGGCGTAACCAAAATGGGAGTTACGCCGTAACCTTCAATTTCATCGAATAATGCACTAGATCTGCTGGTTACGGCGTAACCTAATTAGTGGTTACGCCGTAGTCTTCAATAAACTCGGTTACGTCGTAAGAGATGCAGCAGTTACGGCGTAAGTATCAGCGGCGTGGAACCTCATTTGACCTAATGTAGTTACGTCGTAACCTTTGGGAAGAGTTACGCCGTAACCTTCTGATAAGTTGGCTTTCTGAGTCACGCAATAGTTACGGCGTAATGTTTGAGATGAGTTACGCCGTAACTTCTTCAAAATAGCATACTGTGATAAATCTTTAGATATTTCTCCAGTTCCGCGTCTCTTTAGCTCCAATGCTCGTAATTTACCTGAAAGTGGAAAACAATGGAAAACAAGCGAAAATCCATATAAATGATATAAATTACAAGCATTATCGGGAGAAATTGACACTTAATATTCAGAACTATTTGATGTTATCACCGCTCCACCAATTGCACAATCAAGTCACATGTCTTCTTTTATTTGGTCAAAGGCACACTTTGAGAATATAAACTAGTGTTGGAACTTAACTCAATATGGCCAATCACAGGCTAACCAAACCCAAAAGCAAGAAAAAGGTTCTCCTCTTTTGTTTCTCTTAATCTGCCGAGACCCAAGGGGAGGACACACAAATTTCATTCAAAGTTTCACATGAAAAAAATAACATTTGGTGCTTTAAAACAAGGTTTGACTTGGTTTTGGGTTTTGCTTGAAGATTAACTTAGTTATTGGTACTCTTGGTGTTTTGGTTCCTCACTAAATCGACACATACATAAAAACATTGTAAGGTTTCTTTAAAAATTTCCAACTTTTATGTTTTCTTGATTTAAGTATGTTGATAAACTAGTTTACATTTGAAGATTTTGTATATATGTAAAAGGTTTAAAGTTACAAATTGTTTTCTTCATCTCTATATGCCTCGACATATACATAACTTAGTTCAACAATTTGTGTTGTTGCACTTGTGTGGTAATCTTAAACTCCTAAGACACAAATAAGCATTTCAAACACAAGCTATAGCTTATGTTTAAGCATTCCAACTTAGATATAATTACATGTACTTGTTAGACATTTTTGGTTGAAAAAGTTAAAAGAAAACTAAAATCAAAGTAAAGCATTGAGTTGGCTCAAGTATTGGAAAGTGCTTACTATAGTTTAATTTATTAGCTAACATTGCTATTTCACATAATCATTTTTGATATATAATGGACCATAATTATTTGGGATTAAATTTGATTTTGGGTTATGTTTTGTTGGGTGACGAGAAACAGTTGAGTCCAACTTAGGGATTATTTTGATGCTTGCATTATTTTACTAATTGAGTTATGTCTTGTTGGGTATTGAGAAACATTTGGTTATCTTACTAATCTGGTTAATTGTTTGCTTACTATCTCATAACTAACTAATTGGACTAATAAAGATAGGAAAAAAACTATAAATTCATAACGTACTTTACAAAAAAACTCATTATACTCTATCTACTTAACTTATTGTCATAATACATAACCGTTTTCATTTTATTCGGTTATTTTCTGTTCGTTTTTATCCGTTTTTATAAATCGTCCATTTTTATCCGTTTTCATTTTAATATGTCCGGGTAAAAAAAGATAAAAACCATTTTGACGTAGATAACAAAAACGGTTTTTATCCGTTTTTATCTATTTTTATCCGTTTTTATCCGGACAGATGCGGATAAAAATGGACGATTTACGAAAATGAATAAAAACGGACAGAAAATAACCGAATAAAATGAAAACGATTATGTATTATGACAATAAGTGAAGTAGATAGAGCATAATGAGTTTTTTTGTAAAGTACGTTATGAATTTATAGCTTTTTCCAATAAAGATATGGGGTAAGTTAAGTTTATGCTTGCATTATTTTTTTTGGTCGAGCCCAACAATTGGATGTGTTCGGTTTGTTTATTTTGAGTCAACCAAAATGGTCAAAGTGCTTAATTATAAACTTATTGACTTATTTTAAAGCCTATTTGATTAGTTTATTTTGACTTTATAGATTTCGGCTTAATATGGTGTAAATTATACAAAAGTCTAATCCGCGGCCCCTTTGGTCTATTTTGATATAAATTATATAAAAAGTTTAATCTATGACCTCTTTGGTTTATTTTAGACTTATTAAACCTAACCTAATACAAATATATAAGTATCACTTATTTTAAAGACTATTGCCTAATATAATTTAATTGAGCCTATTTGCATATTTTAACTTATTAAAGCTTATTAATTGGTTTACAGTTGTTATATAGTTAAAGGGAGAAATTTGAAGCATATGAGAATTGTGGGAAGCTAATACGTATAAACGGGTCACGCCCGGTTTTCGTAAAAAAAATGTACACTTCACTTATTTTTCTATGAAACCCTATTAAAAGACAAAAATGAAACATAAAAATATACTTTATCATCCACTAACTATTATAATTTCTTAAACTTGAACTTATATATATACCATATTTTTCTCATTAAATGCTTATACATATATATACTTAGATATGTATATATATGCTAGTAACGACATGTTGATATTTTACGACTACGTCTATTATTCACGATATTTACTCGTGATTATTTTTCGTACCTTGCCTTTCGGATACTTTTGTAACGAAGACTCATTCGTCTTGCATACTTTTATACTTATATAAATACTCATGCACTTTTCCAAGAGCCAATACTTACAAACACTTAGAAATCGTGTAAGCACAACACTGCCACACAAGCAACAATAACACAAACACTTAAAAACTTTTAAACTTATTTGAACTTCATCGAGTCTTAAACACGAATCTGTAAACTAAACTTGCCATACTAATCTAGGTCGCGTGTCGGTGCCGTCCACTATTACTAATTGACTATTTCACTTCAGACTGCGTATGTTGAGGAGAGTTCTCGTAGCCCCACTTTTTACGTGTTTTTCCTTGGGGTGGAAATGGTACTCAAATATTTCTAAATGCTTTTATGCTGTGATTCACTGTTTACATATTTTTGGACAATATGTGCGTTTCATTTCAATATGTGCCTTGTGTGTTTTTATCATATGTGACATGTGTGCGCAACTGTTTAACTCCGTTTGGGAGCCGAAGCATTTGATAGTACTATCTGGGGTTGCTCCCCACTGTGGTAACATGTGTGTAACATTTTGGCAGGTTCAGTTGTCGCATGTATCGTGGTTTCATTAAATGCTTATATGTGTATATCATGCTCACTATTGTCCTACACTATTGTTCACAGCTTCGTGGTTTTACTCTTAAACCTACGAGCTCACCAACATTATGTTGACGTTTTCTAGTACCATTTTCAGGTGATCATTAATAAAGTATTTGAAGGCATTTCTTTTGGATTCAGAACATTGTTATCATGTTTTTAAGAATAATTGGATTCAAAGAAGACATATGTTTTACTCTTCAAAGTTTAGATCTGGAATTTTTGTAACTGGTAACTATTGTTGAAACAAATGTAAGGCATGAATCTATGATGTTATACAATGTGCCTTCTCAGTTACATCTCGTGTTTCCGCCATTGACGGGGTGTGACACAAACTTTTGTCGTTTTAAAAATAGTATTATCCTTAACAAAGTATCTAACTACTAGGAGTATTTATTTGATATCATACGGGTTGATTGACACATACAAGTTTCTGATGATGACATCTTTGGATCCAGGCTTAGCCAATAGGGTAAATTGTTCACTTTTGAGCTTGAAATCATGCTCTTGTGTTGCACTGTTCTATTTGAGCCTTTATATATGGTGATGTAGTTGTTTGCAACCTCTATTAACAAGTGGTGAATGATCAAAAATGGATATAACTTCTAGTTACAAAAACATATGAGTCTTTAAATGGTAATGTATGTAGAAGAGAATGTATGAATTTTGGTTGGAAATACTACGGGTATGTTTGGCGCGGAGCGGTGTGGAGCTTTATGGAGCAATGAGCGGTGAGTAATGAGCATTGTGATTTTTATTAGTCGTTTGGCAAAGGAGCGGTGAGCTTTCCTATTTTTTAGGAATGCTCATTTTTCAATGCTTCTTAAAGAAGCTGTGAGATGTGGCTGCTGCTCACAGCTCACAGTTACTGCTCACTGCTATTGCTCACTGCTACTTTTACCAAACACACCCTACATAAATTGCTCTCTTCTTTCAAAAACATTAATAGCAACTTGTATCAGTGGAAAAAATAACATAAAATATACAATAAACAAGTTTTTGTTTTAACTACTTGGAGTATTTATTTGATATCGTACGGGTTGATTGACACATACAAGTTTCTCATGATGACATCTATGGATCTGGACTTAACCAATAGGGAAAACGGTTCCCTTTTGAGCTTGAAATCACGCTCTTGTGGTGCACTGTTCTATTTGAGCCTTTAAGGTGACGTACTTGTTTGCAACCTCTATTAACAAGTGGTGAATGATCAAAAATGGATATAACTTCTAGTTACAAAAACATATGAGTCTTTAAATGGTAATGTATGTAGAAGAGAAGGTATGAATTTTGGTTGGAAATACTACATAAATTGCTCTCTTGTTTCAAAAATATTAATAGCAACTTTGTATCCTGGTTTGTGGAAAAAACAACATAAAATATACAACAAACAAGTTTTTGTTTTATAACCTATGCTATTACATATGTAAATTACACTTGAACTATAAATAATTCATTAAATTTATTTTCCATCGATATGGGACAAGGTGTTGAAGTAGTAAATGCTTGAAACTTATCCCATGCCTTTTGTAGTCTATTAATTGGTAAACAAAAGCAACAATAATTGGGAGTCAATTTTGGTACGGATGTTGTTTTATATTTTACATTTTTGTGCTTGTTTAAGAAACTTAATGTTCGACAAAACTGTGTAGGAAAGTTTCTTATGCGTACTCAAAATCCGATGCAAAAGAAACCAATTTAGTTTTAATTTGATTATCCTTTTCATAAGTATTTTTTAACAATAAGTTTATATAAGATTGGGTCATCCTTCTTTTGTCTATAAAGGCCTCATTGTAACCTATATAGCAGGTATGCCGGGCCTTTTTTATATTCGGTGCTACTTGTTACCCATAAATGAAAATCAACAAAACTAGTTCCAAAAATCCTAGACCTTAATAATAGGTTTAAGCCTAAAATAGATTTTGTAGTGTCGGGTTGTGAAAACGAGCTTAATGAAAACCAGTCATAGGGCCGACGAACGGTTGGGGAATCGGAAAAACCAACTCGAATATGATTATCTGGCTAGACTGATTCAAAGTTTTTAACTACTTGGATATTTGAGAATACTAGCTAGATACTAATTTTGTTCAAGAGAATAACTTATAGGACGCTACAAAAGAAGCATGTGATTTGTGGATGTCACGACCTAATACAAAGTTGAAGTTAAGTACGTACTGATGTTTTGTATACTAGCTTAATCGTCACATACGTGAACTATCTTTTTTCCAAAAATGTGGCTAAGGAAGAGTCCAACAAAAGTAAAAGGAACACTTTCGAGACAGATTAAGCATCTTCGATCAGGTACATGCATCATGCTTGCACGAATCTGAGTAATCCATAGCTAAGAAACCTTAATAGTGACTCTTTTGTATATGACATCTAGCATACATTATAAATATATATATCCGGTGGCGGTGTCGCGCGTTCATTATACATATGGTAGAAACCAGGAAAATATGGTAGAAAATAACAATTAAAATAGCTCTATTATTTTAAAAGTATAGTAGTGTTAGCAACTATGGTTAAATGAAACCGAAACTAAACAGATTTTGATTCCTTTTAATTTAGCATATTCTGTCTTTAATACTGGGTTTTGGTTTCTAGATGGTGTCCTGTGTTTCCAGGCTTAGACCATTTTAGCCTATCAGGAAAAGCGGGGTTATTCCTGTAAACTTTTTTCTTAAGGTTCTTTTTGCGGTAACCGTTTTTGGGCTGGTAATCCACACTTGGTATTTACAACTTGTGATCTTGTTAGAGTAGTGAGGACTATGTGCCTTAATCTAATCATTAGATATACTTTTACATATGAGAATCATTTTCCTTCTTGTTATATACTCTTGTTTTACCTGTTACGAACTTACGACCATTTCAAACTGCTATTCTATAGGTATCAAGTTAAGTTTTGTTATAATTGGTGGTAATTTATGACCCCAAATTATTAAGAAAAAAAATAAGTGAAAAGAAATAGAAGGAAATTTATGACCCCATACTATGAAGGAAAAAATAGTAAAAAAATGAAAGAAAAGTGGTAATTTATGACCCCGAATTATGAAGAAAAAAATAAGCGAAAAGAAATACGCGTAGCAGGAATTTTATGACCCCATGGCCCATACTATGAAGGAAAAAATAGTAAAAACATGAGATGAGAACAAGAAACAAGTTTTTGTTCTTTTTCCTTCATGTTTGCTTTGTGGATTACACTAGAACTTTTATCGAGTTCTTTGCTTTTATTTTCTATCAATGTGGGATAGGCAGTTGGAATAAATTAACAATTCATGTTCATCAATGGTCTTTTTTTTTTTTTTTTTTTTTTTTCAAATATATTAGAAGTTAACAACAAGATTCTTATACTTTCATTAGTTGTGATAAATTATGACCCCTATGTCACGAAGAAAAAAATTTGACTAAAAAAAAATAGAAAAGAAACAAAACCAAAAAGAAAACAAGGAGATACACAATAAACAAGCTTTTATAGAACCTTTCATGTCTTACTTCCTATTTATGACTTGTATTCTTATTATATATTCGGTTTTGCATGTTACGGCAATTTTAAACTATTAACAAGCTTTTATAGAACCTTTCATGTCTTACTTCCTATTTATGACTTGTATTCTTATTATATATTCGGTTTTGCATGTTACGGCAATTTTAAACTATTGTTTCTTTAGGCGTAATATCAAAATTTGTTATAATTTGTGGTAATTTACGATTCCATGTTGTTAAGAAAAAAGAATTGAGAGAAAAAAACTAGAAAATGACAACAAACTAGTTTTGTTTGGTATGTCTTGTTATGCCCTCTTCTTGACTTATGGATAATACTTAAATTAATAAAGAGTTCATTACTTTCACTCTCTGTCAATGTGGGACAAGCTTTTGAAATAAATTGACAAATCATGTTACACATTAAAGAAACATATGATCACAAATAGTGTAGGCTGAGCATGGAACACCGAAAATCGAATAAGACTGACAAAACTGACCGAGCCGACAAACCGAGCTGACCCGACATCCCTTCGGTACTGTCTCGGTTTCATTTTTTTTATTTTCGGTTTCGGGTCGGGTTGGTTCGACCTAAAACCGACAAAAACACACCTAAAAATATCAAAACCGAACCGAACCATGTAACCAATATAGCAGGTATGCCATATTATTGGCCTTTTTTATACTTGGTGCTACTTGTTATCTGTCAACGAAGATTTCATTGAACATATGGAGATGTGAATTACTAAAGGTGTTTTATAATGCGGTTATGTTTTCAGTTTACTGGTGTTTTGGATTTGCGTGTGGTTGGTAATGAAAGAAAATTGAGATAGTTTTTTGCTAACTTTGAGTTTATGTATTTAGTGATTGGTTTTTTGAATTTTTGGCAAATTCTTTTAATGAATATGATGATCAAGGATTGTGAAGGTGGCTAGAGGCGGTGAGAGTGGTGGTTGGTGAAGGTGAAGATGATTGATAGTGATGGTTTGAAGATGAAGAAGATGAGATATTAAAGGAAGAAGATTAAGCTTATGATAAAAACACCAAAATACCTTTATGTGGATATTGTGTGTAGACATATAACAAGCATTAGTGTGTCTCGTTAAAGCGAAGAACCAACGGTAAATAACGTTTCGCATTTAAGGACAAATGGTGCATTATTTTCGGTCGAAGGACGAAACTCGTCTATCAACGCAAACCAAGGACGAAGGGTGTAGTTTACTCCTGGAAGAACATATAACAAAAAGTGAAAGAAGAACAAACGCAACAAGAAAATTTTGTTACTTTTGTTCTACAAACACTAATGCATAAATGACACTTGAAGTTATATAGAGTTCATCACTATTATTTTTTAACTATGTGGGATAAGCTATTGAAATAAACACAATTCATGTTGACACTAAAGAAACATAAGAGCAAAAGTAGATTGAAAACCATGTAGAAAACTTTAAAAAGTTAAGGGGCCGTTTAGTTGGAGAGAAATACTCCATTTTTCTAGAAAATTTTTCATATGAAAAGAGAAAAACTGAAAATCCGTTTAGTCGCACTTTTTTCCAATAATTTTCCAAAAATATGAAATTCTCATTTTCCAATTTGTAATAGAAAAAATGAAAATAACATTATACCCTTTTCACTTTTTTCATTTCCAAAATAATAACACCATTTCCTTTCACCTTACACTTTTATCACACATCTTCCATCCTCCATCCTCCACCTTCAACTAAACAACTTTTCATTTTAGAAAAAAGGAAAAATATAACTCCAACTAAACGGATTTTCACATTTCTCAACTCTTCTCTAGAGAAGAAAAACCACTCCATTCTCTAGGAATTTAGAAACGGAAAAACAGGAAAATTTTTCACCAACTAAACGGCCCCTAACGTTTCACATATAAGAACCAGATTTGGTTTAAATATCTTTTGTCATTAGTGTTTTTTGGAAAAATATGTGTGTGGGTCATCTTTCTTATGTCTTCAAGTGAACGGAACACGTACATGTTATAAATTTAAGATTTCTCTGTTGTAATGTAGGTAGTTTCTGCAGCATTAAGTTTAAAAAATATCAACATTTTAAGCTATATAGCAGTTATGCCAAATTGGTCTATAAGCTCATGTTTAATTTTGTAAAAGCCAATTTGTTGTTTATAAAGCAATATTCCTTTTCCATAAAATTAAAGAAGAGCCAAGCTTATTGTGATCTTAATCAAGACAAATCTTAAAACCGAAGGAGTGAGCTGAGCATCAATTAAGATTCTTCCATTCATGAGCTGCTCTAAAAGTCTTCTTGGCTCTCTGCCATTATTTTAGCAGCCCTGGCAGATATCTCGATATGAACCTTTCCCGTTTCTGTCAACAAAGAACTTGTCACCATTTCAAAGCTGCAGGGTTTTAAATAAAGAATGCACCCTTGCAATACCTTCTCGTAAGAAAGCACTGCTATGAACTGTTGCTAACATTTAATCTTCTGCCATGATTGACACCCTTGCAATACCTTTTCGTCAATTTGTTCCGAAGCTTTACCCGCCTCCAAATGCAAACCTCCATCAAAACTAAATCTCTTGAAGCGCTTCTTCAAGAGCGACAAAAAGCTCTGTCTGTACATGTCATGCTTGGTCTGCAGTTAACTAATCAGACTTTGTAGCTTTTTCAGGAGTAAGAAATGTTTCATTATCTTGACCAGTCAAGTTGAGCCTATGACTGTACAAATGTTGCCGGATGCGTGTTTCTCGAAAACAAACAAAAGCCCTTTTGTCAACATTCTATGGACCATGAAGAAATATATCAACTGTTGACATTTCTTTTCAAGTTCCAAATGCTTTATTCAGCAAGAGACATGTCTGCCAGGAAACAAACACTTCTCCAAACATTAAATTTACATAGTCGAAAACCCATTCCATGCGTTCAGATGATGCAAATAAGTTGGTTTCATTATGGTCAGCTGAAACTTCCAGGCTGACCAGATCATCATTAATGGTATCCTTGATGTGTGACTAGAAAATACCTTGAACCCAAGTTTGACTTCCCAAAAAAGTGTTTCAATAATATAGTTCCAAACCCGTCAACACTGCAACTGCAGTTTTCGACTGTCAATCTGTGAGATATCAAATGGAGGCGAGAAAGGGTTTTTTTTCCAAAGAATCTAATTTCATAAAAGCTACATACACCGGTACAGATTGGGCATAGCAATAGTCTCTCCAATACTAGTACTACCCAATTTGGTATGAAACCTGGTAGAAACTAACTATTAAGACAGCTCTAATGTTTTAAAACTAGTACTTACTAGCAACTTGTATCCTAGTTGATTAAAACTGAAACAAAACAATTTTTGGTCGCTTTTAGCATATCTTCCGTTACACATTCGGCTTTTGTTTGTAAATGGATTTGTCATTTGCGCATTATGTGTATCATGTTTTTGGGTATAAAGTTAAAACGCGCATTCGGTTATGGTTTGGTTTTGGTATGTTGAATTATTGAGTCGTTCATTTTGTTAATAGTGTCTTGAGGTTTTAAGCTTAAATCATCTGAGCCATGAAGAAACGAAGTACATAACCACAGTTGTGTGTGTATATTTTGCTGATTAGAATAATAGTTTCATTTATTGTGCTTAATGTTTTTGGGCTTGAAATCCACACATCATCATATCTACGTCTTGTGTTCCGGTTATATAACAGTTTGATACCACAAATTATAACCAAACTTAAATTGATACCATGTAAATTAACCGTTTAAAATGATGGATGTTATAAGAAAAAAAAAAAAAAAAAAAAAAAAAAAAAAAAAAAAAAAAAAAAAAATTACCTTACATTGATACCATGTAAATTAACAGTTTAAAATGGTGGATGTTATGAGGAATAAAAAAAAAGCCGAATCAAAGACAATGCAGTAAGTTTTATTGCATGGTCTTTAAGATGGAATTAAACATATAATTATATGAATGATAATTGAAGTTATAAACCGTTCATTGCTTTTACATTCTATCCATGTGGGTTAAACTTTTGAAATAAATTAACAATTCATGCTTGACACTAAAGAAACGTAAGATGACAAAGTAGATTAAAAACCATGTGGAAACTTTAAAAAAGTTAACGTTTTATATTTTAAGTACCAGATTGGATTTGACTATCTTTTATCACTACATTTTCTTTTAAAGAATACTATATGTATTTGGGTCATATTTTTTTTTTAAGGTAAAATAGGAATATACCGGTGAATATATTAAATCAATAAAATGAGTTTAGGTACAGTGGTAATCAGCAGTGGCGGACCTACCCATAAATTCAAGGTGGTTCCTTGATTTAGTCAAGGCGGAAAAATGAACGAGTACGGTCAATATGTTAGGTCGGGTTAAGTTAAATCGGGTCAGATAATGTCTTGTTTAACACAACTGCAAATCAAAGTTATATATTACGTAAGAAGTACTCGTTAATTGCTACTCATAATACTTTATGATACATTCTTTTTGAAAAGTATACGACAATGAACTATTATTTATAAAGTCATTACTCATTACCTAGCTTAAAAACTTCTATATCGTCCTTGGACGTATAGAGATAGTCATACCGAACGTCAAATTTAATTAATATATGAAACTTCAATTCATATTTCTTCAAACACATTATGGTTTCATTCGCCAAACACAGCCAATATAAAGTTGTAATATAATGTTTCATGTATTGAGATTTGATTTTGATGATAAAATGAATACTTGACCTCATGGCTAACTTCTTTTTTTTAGTTAACAGTTATAAATTAATCTAACTTTTTATTAATGAACTATTGAATTTTTTGAAGATTGATAGCTTCAACATTTATCTATTTTATCGAGATAAGTAACATTTCATAAAGTTAAAATACAATTATATAAATATCTATTCAGTTTTAACATTTTATAAAAGTATACGGGTTGAATTATAACTTTGGGGGAGTTGCATATATATCCCTCTAAAAGCTTAAAATTGCGTATATATCCAACCCAAAATCATAATTACATATATATCCTTCAAAAGCTTTAATAATGTCACATATATCCAAATTCTTAACTTTTATATTAGAAAAACATAAAACAAATTAAAATCATAAGATAGTTTTAATTTTGACCATTATACCCTTGATTTTGTTCCTTATTATACAAGACTTATGTTCTCCTTATAAAATTCAAGCCACCATTCTCATATACCTCCTTACAAACAATTTTTAATTGACTTAAAAATTACGATAACTGCATCTTCTAATAGATTGCTTTATGTCAATGGAGATAATATATCAAATTAGGGGTGGTGTTTTTGGTGCCAAAGGTAAAGGAGAAAACGAGTGCATCAAGCATAATTTACAACAAAAGAAACTAATAAGATATTTGGTAACATAATACTCCGTCATTTGCATAAAAAATGATATTGAGAAATGAATTCAAAAGAAGGCAGTTGAAAATAATTGGCAGCGAATAAGCAATGCCGAAGAATTACGCCCGCAAATTAATACGTTAATGTTTTTTGTTGTTATAAATATATTGTTATCATAAAACATTAAATTATTCTTCATATTCGAAACTCTATATTGGATCACAGGAATGGAGAGTCTAAAGTGACTGTCATACTTGGAGAAGTAACTGTTATAAACAACTGTTATAAACAAGGGTATAGTAGACATTTCACAATGAAATATGTTTTATAAGTATATAATTTTATAAATTGGACACGTATGACATTTTTTAATCTTTAGAAGGATATATATGTAATTATATTTTTAGGTTGGATATATACGCAATTTAGAGTTTTTGGAAGGACATATACGCAATTCTCCCTATAACGGTAAACAAAAATGTGGCTTTTAAGAATAAAAATATAGAACTCACCTCACTACCTCGGCTTCTGGGTCATCTTCTCTGTCCACATAAAACCTTAGAATCTCTATTAGAACAAGATTTGAAGATCTGTTTTCTCATGTTTCATTAATCCATTTACTGTCTTTCTTTCTTCTTTTTTAAGTGTAAGGTGGCTCCCATTCAACTTCTAAGGTAGGTCCTAAATTTATTTGTGCATCCCTTCTCAAAAGTTTTAATTTCTAAGGTGGTTTCCGGGAACCAACCTAATATACTGTAGGTCCGCCACTGGTAATGAGCCACCCTTTTGACCTAAAAATAACACTATATACTTTGAACATGCTCAAAGTATAACATCCAAATTATAGCCATAATCTAGAGGACACATAACAATATACACCCTAATCGATGCCCTCAATAATACATGATAACTAGCCATATTCGTTGGCTATACTAGAAATCTTCCAATTACTCTGCATTTTGTCGACCTGAGCCTTCTTTTTGAAGCGAATAGAGGCTAGCTTAAGTCAAACCATGTCAACCACTATCTTTGCTACCTGCTCAGGGGTTCTATCGCCTTTCCCATGTACTGTATTATTACGCTCTTGCCAAACAAAGTATGAAGATGCCGAGTCGACCTACAATACTCGTAACAGTGTTTTGTTTAGTAATAGGCTGAAGCCATGCCGCTTCGACAAGGAGAAATTTATATCAGCCGTATGAACCACGTCTTTCCACACCTGCAATGCGAAGACACACTCGAAGAAGATATGATCATGAGACTCGGGTTGTGTTTTACGTAGTGGACAGCGAAGCAGGTTTAAATCGCTATCATTATCGACATCCCATTGCCTCATTCTATCTTGTGTAAGAAGACGTTTTCTCATCACTAGCCACATGTGAATAGCATGCCTCGGAATACTATATGTGTACCAAACTAGATGAAACCAATTGACTTCGTTGCCACGCGTTCCGAACAGAAAAAGTAGATAAAGTGCCATCAAACAATTTCTAATGTAAAGTATCCACATGCTCATTATTTAACATGGGCACCAGTACCTAATTAAGAATGGGAAACAAGTTGAACCACGGTGTAGGCCATGCCCATGATCCATTTACCACCACATTTGCCACCGTATCAAGGGGATGTGGTCATTCCAATTATCAAACCAAACTGAGGTGTTTTCACCATTGCCTATTACGTACCAGTGATGTGGACGAAATTTACGTTTTTTCAGCTTGTATACGTGTATCCATCTTACCCACAAGGACTCTTTGTGAGATATAAGCTTCCAAATATGCGTAGACATCAATGCAAGATAAAACTTGTCAAGTCTACGAATTCCAAGCCCGCCTTCAGCTTTAGGAAGACAAACATCCTCCCATGCATGACACTTTCGCTTTCCCTCGCTTCATTTCCCCTTGGCACCAAAGAAAACCACATATCAATTGCTATATATCGTGAATTATGCCAGCGGGAAGAATAAAAATGGTCATCTTTCTTATGTCTTCACATATTAATCAAATATATAACAAGTCAACAACAAGCTTCTTATATTTTCACTTTTTCATGAATGGAACACGTACAGTCTTACATGTTATAAAACGAAAATACTCTTTTGTAATGGCATTATTATTGTTTAAAAAAAGATAATCATTTTAAACAATATAGAAACCTCTACAAGGCATGTTGATGTTTATGTTATGTAGTGGTTAATTTGTTGATGTTATGAATATGAAATAACAAGTTCATAAACTGATAAAAACCTATTTGTTTCGGGTTACCGAGTTGGAACCGAACCTGATAAGGTGATAAAAATCTAACTCTAACGTGATCTTTTTAAGCTATCAAGTTTATCGGGGTGACGCGTTGGACCCAATAAGCATATGTAGCCGTGTTAACTCACCCCTATAGGTCGGTTATTAGGTTCATTCGGATCAACATTTTTAAGCAATATAGAAACCTCTAGAAAGGCCTCCAACCAATGTATAGCAGGTTTACCAAATTGGCCTTTTGGTGCTATTTATTATCTGTAAATGAAGATCATAGAATCTAGTTCCAAGAATAATCCAAGACCGTATTTTAAGTTTGTTGCATCGTATAATCTAATGTTTTGTGTTTGGTAGTTATATTTCATTACTTGGTATGATGTTATATTTCCTCCAGGTATCTAACTACTATACTAAAGGTTTTCATTTGATATCATAGTGGTCGATTGACACATACAAGTTTCTTATGATGACATCATTGGATCCGGGCTTAACCAATAGGGAAAGCGGTTCACTTTTGAGCTTGAAATCAAGCTCTCATGGTGCACCATCTATTTGAGCCTTTAAGGTGATGTAGTTGTTTGTAACTCTATTAACAAGTAGTGAATGATCAAAGATGGATATAACTTGTAGTTGCCAAAACATACGTGCCTTTAAAATAGGAATTAAAGTCTCGTAGAAAATAACAATTAAATAGCTTTGTTGTTTAGAAAATAGTACTAGCAACATGTATCCTAGTTAATTGAAACCGAATGTTACGTTATAAAGGAGAGTTAAAGTGTAAAAAAGCCAAGGAATTAAATGCACAACAAAGAAGTTTTTGTTATACATTTAACACATGATTTTAATAAATGAATGACACTTGAAATGATAAAGTATTCATTATACTTAGTTTCGAGCGATGTGGGACAAGGTGTTAAAGTAGTAAAAGAACCACTCATGAAAGACACACGAAGCATAAGATCACTAAGGGGGGAGGGAGTGGGTTCGGGTTGAGGAATCGGGTAGTGATACCCGAGCGGCTACACCGCCCCCTCCACATCGGGTAGCAAGATCGGGTATGTAGTTCGGTTTGTGAGCTCGAGCGAGTATTGTGAGAGAATTTGAAAAAAGTGACCGTTTGGGGAGGTACCAACGGCTAGTATGCAATTAAAAAAAAAAAAAAAAAAAAAAAAAAAAAAAAAAATCCCTTTAAAACCAAACCTTTTCAACTCATTTTTTCAAAATAAAAACACACAAAACACAAATAAAAACACAAACTAATCTTTCAAAAACACAAAACCATGGATCCAAGAAGAGGTAAAAAAAACTTCCACCTCGCGTCAAGGTCGGTCTCAACCTGTTCAACCGCAACCACAACAAACTCCGTTAGGGTTTAACCAATTTTATTCTCAAGCATCCCCGAATCAATTTTACGTTCCACAACCCCCATCTCCACATCAATTTTACCAATATAATATGGGTCCTACTCAAATGAATCCACAACACTACAACATCACTACTACAAGCGAGTTCTCCCCGTTCTTAAACAATGACGATGATGTAGAGTACGTACCCGAAACACAACAACTACCAAACGAAGAAGACGAAGATGAGGAAGTTCAAGAAGTCGATCCGAGAGGGAAGAAAAAAGCCTTCGCCGGGAGGAGGCCCCGTGAAGTTTGATCGCCGGCACAAGAGGAGGCTTTGGCGAAAGCATGGATTCATATCTCCGAATGTGGTGTTGTCGGTAATGAACAAAAGTCCGACGGTTTTTGGAAACGGATTCTCGAGCATTACGAGGCAACTTTGGGTTCGAGTTCACAAACTTTTCATGCGTTGAATACCAAGTGGAGAACAATGAACACGGCCATGGGTATTTTCAACGGCTACTACCTCCAAGCGGTACAAGCGATACTTTTTATTTTACATAATCTATTCTTTATTATTTACAATTACATTATTTTGTTTAAACTATACTTTTTATTATTTTGTATATAATGTAGAAACGTGCTAAGGCTAGTGGGTGCAACCACTTGGACGTGGTGAGACAAGCTGAGTCGGATTACTATACAGCAAAAAAAAAAGACAATTTACTCATACCTTGGCGTGGGAGGTTGTCAGAGGTCATGACAAATGGACGGAGCAAGAATGTTTTCAAGATATTGGCGGTGCGACAAGCAATTCTTCAAAAAGGAAATCGGGGGAGTATGAATCGGCAAGCAACACCATTCCCGACATGAATGAAGACCCCACCCCTCCACTTGAATCAAGAAAGATGAAAAAGAAGCAAGGCGCATCCTCCTCGTCGATCTCAAGTGTTGCGGATGAAATCAAAGCCTACACACAAAAGAAGACACAATATTTGGAAGAAAAACGCGAGATGGCGAAACAATTGTTGGCTACACAACTCGAGGGGGCGAAGTTCAAGAATATACAACGGGAGATGAAGTTTTTTTTTGGAGTCGCATGATCACATTCGCGATCCCGCTATGTTGGAATTAGTTCTTACCCAAAAACGTGAACTTGCGGCCAAACACGGATGGGCTTGCAATTTTTAAGTTGTAGTTTCAATTTTTTTTTTTAATTTCAACTTATGTAATGTTTTTTTTTAAGTTGTAGTTTCAATTTTTAAGTTGTAGTTTGTTTAAGTATTTATGTAATGTTTTTATTTTTAATGAAATGGTATGTTTTTATTTTAAATATTGTATGTGATTTTATGTATTAAAAAAAATAAAATAAAAAAATCGGGTACTAGGGTACCACTCTCTCCAAATCGGGTAGTGTTAGGGTAGAATTGTGTAGTTTTGAGTTGGAGGGTTTTTATTGGATAGAGGTGATGTGACACCTAGGGTATTAGGGTACCACTCCCTCCTCCCTAAGTAAAATAAAACCATGTAACCTTAATTATAAAGCTTGAAACTTAACCTCTGCCTTTCATAGTATATTGGTAAACAAAACCAATAAAAATTGGGAGTTGATTTTGGTAAAGGATGTTGTTTATATTTTACATTTTCATATTTGTTTAAGAAACTTAATGTTTGACAAAACTATGTAGGAAAGTTTCTTATGACCCCATTTTATGAAGAAAAATAAAATAAAATAAAAGAAATATAAGGTAATTTATGACCTTATATTATGAAGAAATAGAAAAAAGAGTGGAACCAAAACAGAGACAAGAATTTTTTTTTATTACCGTACTTTTCTCACTTTTGGTTTATGAATGACACTTGAAGTTATAAAGAGTTCATATTTACGACTCGTGTTCTTGTTATATACTCGGTTTTACATGTTACTAAAAGAGAGTTAAATGAAAAGGAATACTCCGTAAGAGAATAAAGTTATGTGGAAAAATAAACATAAAAATCGAAACAATATATAAATGACAGGACAAACAGGTTTTGTATTTTAAACTTAAGCTTTTAAGATGCTCTCTACTTTAACTTTCTAACAATGTGGGACAAAAGCACTCGAAACAAATTAACATATCATGTTGAACATCAAAGAAAAATAAGATCACAGGTGGATTGAAAACCATATATAACCTTAATTGAAATTAAAAAGGGTGACGTTTTGTTATATGCCAGCAAACATAGAACAAGCAAAGAAGTCGGTTTTGATAAGGATGTTGGTTTATGTTTTACATTTACGTACCTGACGAAAACTTAATGTTTGACAAAACCATGTATGAAATTTCTTATTGCATATATTCAAACCACGTACAGATAAACAATTTAGATTTGATCTGATTATCATTTATCATTAGTGTCATTTAAAAGCATCCTATACCTGTCGACCGACACATACAAGTTTTTGATGATGACACCTTTAGACCCAGGCTTACCAAGTAGGGAAAACCGTTCACTTTTGAGCTCGAAATCACTCGCTTGTGGTGCATTGTCTATTTGAGCCTTTGTGGTTACGTACTTGTTTATAGTGTCCATCACCACGTGTTGAATGACTAAAAATCAATATAACTTAGACGTTGCAAAAAAGATGTGAAACTTGAATGATGATTTAGGCAGAAAAAAAAAATGCACCAAATCACCACCTTTTAACTAAAATATCATGAAAATATGGTAGAAAATAACAATCAAAATAACTCTATTATTTTTGTGCTTCATGCATGTTTTTGGCATATCGAATTGTTAAGGCATTCGTTGTGTTTTATTTGAGTCTCGGGTTTTTAGGCTTAAATCATTTGAGCCCATTCATAAACAAAGTATATAAGTGCATGATTTTTTTTTTCGCTTAATGTTTTTGGGCTTGTAATCCACTCTTCATATTTATGACTCGTGTTCTTATTAGTTTCTCGGTTTTTACATGTTACTAAAGAAGTTTAATGAATATATATATATATATATATATATATATATATATATATATATATATATATATATAGTCCGGTTTTAGAGAAAAGTGTAATTAAGAGAAAAGTGAGAAAAAAAGTTACAGGGTAGATTATGACAATACTTGAAAGTTCAGGGTAAAAGAAAGAAATAACACAAAAATAAAGATGGAGCGGTCTTTTTTAATACAGGTAGTTTGATACAAACACACACACACACACTCCACCGTCTCCGTCGTCACCGTCACACCCCACCGTCGTCGCCGTCGCCGCCATCACCGTCACACCACCACCTGTAAAAAAAACACATACTCCGGTCAACAGGGGTATCAATCATACGTGTCAATTTCATATCAAAAAAACCTAACCACCACTAAAACTACCATTAAAACCAGTAAAAACCCCAAAGTTCTGATCTAGTTCCAATGATTATGTGAATCAATCGCAGCTGACCTAATTTTGTATATTCGTCATATTTTTATGTTATTTTGTGCATCATTTGGTAAATTATTTATTGTTAAATTATTAATTCGTCTATAATTATTAATTGTTCAATATTTATGTTATTTTGTACATCATTGGGTAAATTATATCATACAGTAATTAGTATTTTTGTGAATACATGTAAAATTAGGGCAATTGTGTAGATAAAATGTGTTTATTAAATTTTTTGACAAGGTGTTTGATAAAATGTCTTAATAAGATTTTATAACAGGGATGCACTAATTTGCAACATACGTGTTTCAATATTCAATGATATGATATCTTGGGGTATCTGTGTGTATGTTTGTAGCATCAGATTCCATGTTAGGGCACCAGATTTTATAATTGTATCTATGGTTGTGGTTGTTGTGTGATTGTGGTTGTTGCATTAGGCTTAATGTTTTTATGTTTAGTGCATTGTTGAACATATTAGAGCATCAATATGTATGTTCGGTGCATCGATGAACACATTAGAGCATCAGCGTATATGTTACGTTTAGTGTATCCGTTTGAATGTTTAGTGCATCATTGGTCATAGTAAGGCATCTATTTGTATGTTTAGTTCATCATTGGACATACTTGTGTGTCGGTTTGTATGTTAGTGCATCGATGAACACATTTGTACGTTAAATTATTGCTTACTGATGACTGTTTAATTGTTAATTTTATATGATAATCTTCATATACTCATATTGTATATAAATTTGTTACTATTTTGGCAGAATGCATTATCTCTGATAGATTTGACATTATGTAGGAGATTGACACATTTTGATGTTGACACGTTTATGGAAGAAGTTCTGGTAAAAAATGGTGAATGGTTTCCTGGAAGTCCCGAACCACGAAAAGGATCATACATATTTGTATGTGCTCATGGCGCAAGGGACAAAATATGTCGAAGAAGTTTTGGTAAAAGATGGTGATTGACACATTCAAAGACGAGAAATTACGTGGTCATCAGAATATAGTGTTTGTTCGCCCCTGTTCACACATTGTAGGTCACAAGTATGCAGGAAACGTTATCATATCCAGATCAGATAATCATGGGAAACTGACAGGACATTGGTATGGATATGTTATGCCTAATGATGCAAGTACCTTACTTGAGCGACACGTAGAGAAAAGCGAAATTGTAGACTTTCTTTGGAGGTAACTATATCCTATCCCAATATCTTTTTTTGGCCATGAAAGTAGAATAGTGTAAAACGAAACCTTTTCTTGTAATTTGGAGACACTAGCGCTTTATGATGTATGATTGAGTGAAAAAATGAGTAATGTATAACGAGGTCACCCAACTATTCAATAGTTTTTACATCAAGGCCATGTAACTACTTAATCTCGAATCTGGTATAAAAAGAAGCTAAAAGACAAAAAGTAACTAAAGGGTATTGTGTTTTTAAAAACAAAACAATAAGTTTATCTTTTTCATTTAGCCTCTTTTTTGTCGGATTGTGTATAAGCAAAACATATACATATTTTGGTGGCCTGTAAAGGAGTTTCAATTGTTGGGTCGCCCTAATGAAAAAGTTGAACATTTGGGTGGTATCCTTGTTTTCTTATCAATCATCCCAATTTTTTGTATCATTTGTGTTTAAAGCTATTTTTTTTAAATCAGGAAACCAAACTCGAGAGCCGTAAGTTTTTTTTTTTTTTTATTTTTTTTTTTTTTTTTTTTTTTTTTTCACATAGTTTTTCAATGCTTATGTCACATTGTAATGTTTGACCATTTGACTTATAATAGGACAGGGTTCTCGTACCTCTTTAATTGCATCCGTTTGACGATTATGTTATACATCATAATCCAAACTCGATGAAACTAGAATTTGACGAAAGTATGAAGTTGTTTGATTACTGAACTAATTGTGGAGATTTAACCTTTAAGACATGTGGCATGTTATACCGGTTAATATTGTTTAGTGCATCCTTGAACATAATAAAGCATCACTGTGTATGTTTAGTGAAACTACTTGGACATCTGTTTGTATGTTTAATGCATCAATGAACACATTAGGGCTTCAATGAGTATAATTAGTGTAATGCATCATCGGACATATTAAGGCATTGGTGTGTATCTTTAATGCATCATTTGTTATAGTATGGTATTTATTTGTATGTTTAGTGCATCGTTGGTCATAGTAGGGCATCCATTTGTATGTTTAGTATATCTATTTTTATGTTTAATGCATCGCTAGTCATATTAGGGCATCAATTTGTATGTTTAGTGCATCATTGGTCATAGTAAGGCATCCATTTGTATGTTTAGGGTATTCGTTTGTGTGTTTAGTGCATCGCTAGTCATAGTAGGGCATCCATTTGTATGACGCTATGATCACTATGTTCTTTAAGTGAAAGTATAGAATCTTTTTTTAAGTGAAACTGTGTCAAGTAATCCATCTTCCACAGGGTGAATGTGTGTATTAGGTGTTTTAAGTACGTAATGAGAATTATTTTTATTATTTTCATGTTGTAGATGGACGGGGATTCTCTTGACACGTTTTTGAGCTCCTATCAGATGAATACATACACGGCCATATTGTTTTATGCATCCTGGTGTCCGTTCTCTAGGAAGGTGCAGCCGAGATTTGTTGATCTTGCTTCAATGTATCCACAAATCAAGCATGTGAAAGTTGGAGAATCTCCAGCCTTTCCAATGTAAGTCATTGCATTTAATTCTACTTCCACAATCAACTGCTCATTTAGGATCACCACATGTTTCCAACTGTGTGTCTTTTGGGCATGGGTTGGAATGCTATTAGTATTGCACAACCTGTAAATTCTCATAATGGTCACCACAATCAACTGCTCATTTAGGATCACCACATGTTTAGTGCATGTTAGAATAATATGACATGCTAAGTCATTAGTGAGTATGATTATTGCATCGTTAGAAAATCATATGACATATTAGTGCATCTGTGTATGAATTAGTGTGTATGAATTACTGTATCTGTGTATATTTTTATTGCATCGTTAAACATGAAGGTTATTAAATGATAAACGTAGTTTTTTAAGCTGATCAATCAAATGTTATTCATAGATATTAAACATGTAGGTAACTTGTATTTGTTCCCGCAAAAACTTAATTTAATTTTATAGATGAAGCTTTTATTCTTAAAAGTATACCTCAATGTGACAACAAATATTGCCATGGTTATGTGTGGTCGGCTTTCGGTTAGGACTTTATTGGACCATATCGGTTTGGATATTCACTCGCTGTGAAAAAGGCTGTCGAAATCATTGATCATATCTTGGTTAGGTGTAGAGTGGTTGCTTCAGTTTGGTTCATATTTTATGCTTGGTGGAATTTGGGCAGCTTTAATGGGTGTTCTACAGGTAAAGACTTACAAAATGGTGGGTAATCTGTCATCTGTTCTAAGGCTGTGTTAGCAGGCAGTAATCTGGTCTACCTTTTACTATCTGTGGAAATCGCGAAAGAACAAAGTGTTACAGAGCAGAAGTCTCCGTTTTGGAGTAAGCTATTGAAATGCACTTGGTATTGTATTTTTGGATTTTCAACAGATGCAACAAGTTCGTATTCAAATGGGCAGACTAATGCGAGGGTCCAATGTTTCTGTGCTAATTCCAATTAATATAACTCGATTTGTCTTTGGGCCTTGTGCTTCCAATTCAGCTTAGTCACGTATCTGGGTCTATAGTTTCTCTAGGTTCATTTTTTCATGACAGCATTGCTCTGGCTCTTTTCTTTGCTAGCTATTGTTTATGGGTTCATTATGGTTTCTATTTGCTTATTATAGTTAACTCAAGAAACTGTAGGTACTTTAGTGCATCCGTTTGAGGTACTTTAGTGCATCCGTTTAAGGCACTTTAGTGCATCCGTTTGAGGTACCTTAGTGCATTCGTTTGTATCATAGTAGCAAAACAAGTTCAGCTTTATGACATTAGCAAAACAAGGGACATCAATTTGTAAAAATAACATACAACCATATGCTTGTTCAAATCTGTTTAGATGCTTGTTTAAATGGTCCTACTTTTTAAGGGTAAACTTAGCAATACAAATGTTCCTTTTAAGGTTTTACGTCCAGATGCTGCACAAGGAATAGTGAGTGTGATTGGTGCATCACAAGAAAAATTAAGGCATCACTGTTGATAAGAGTATAACGTTAGCTGATAAGAGTGATTGACCTAGTGCTTCTGATAGTGATAGTACTAATATCTGATAAAGAACACAAGTAAATTAAGTTTGCTGAAAGAGTGATTGGCCTAGTGCTTTTGATAGTTGACTTTAGTACGCTCGTATTAGTTAGCAATGCTTTTGTTATTTTGAGGAACATGTGCATGCATTATGGTGGGAGAGTAAACCCTTTCACACTATCTGCCTCCAAGTTACAAGTTTAGCATAGGGTTCATAGTACGTACTAATTAAGCCGTATACTGTAGAAATATTAATGGGCCGATTACTTCCTGTCTCCTAAAAGTTCATATGTTTACTATTTGACATGTGTTTTTGGTAGTTTGCTTCTTTTAGATTAGAATATGTGATACACTTTTTATTTCAGGTAAAAGTATATAAAAATTTCTGGTTTGTATGTGTTAGTGGTTTTGTTAAATTAAGGAATGGTAAGTACAATGCTAGTTCTTTTCTTGGTGTGTGCAATCAAAAGGTGTGTTATTTTGGTAGTAGCTGCTATTATCTCTAGTCTTGTTGGCACTATCTAAAGGTATTCTCTTATCCCTTTCTCTGGAAACTATTTGTTTGTTTGCAGGTTAATTTGTGGCTCAACCATTTCAAATTTTGCCGCAAACAAATGTTTAACTCCATTTGCTGGTTATAAGTAAGCAATTTGTTAACAATGTTTTGTAAATTATGAAGCAACAAACACAACCGAAGGTGGTACGAAGCAGAGGCCTAAGAAATTACACTCATTATTTGCAAGTATAAAGGAGGAAATGATGAAAATTATGTCTCATTGGCAGGGCAACAACCCTGGAAGGAGAAATGGACCTGGTGTAAAACCCTAAAATCTAAAACACATGAAAAGACTATTTTACCCATTAATTTAAAACTGATAAGATGCGTAAAATTTGTCAAGTCCATTAAATGTAATTACAATCTATCTTATAAGTAAATATAAGACTTAGTGTACAAGATTTTCTTTTGAAATTAAAACACTTACGACTAAATATTGCGTCGCACGTTTTCTTTAGCTAATGCATGAACCGAAAATTTCCTAAGACGATAACTACACTATAACATGAATTGTGGCCCATCTAGTTGGGCTAGGCCTTGTGTTTTACTTCCATTGAACCGACAATCAGAAAACTATAACCCTTCCCATTTATTTTTTTTACGTTACCCTATATTCCAGAAAAACTACATCACGCAGAAAACCCTAAAACACTAATATCCTAAAGTGACGACACCTCTTTCTCCTTCCCATTTTTTTTGGTCGACATCAAGAGTTCAAAGGAGGTTCATAAGATGGCGTGAAGAGGCTGTGATCGTGGTGTTCTTGGTTGGAGGCTGCTGTGGACGTGTGGAGGGTTTTGAGTCGGTTTTGTCGTGGACTTTTGCTGGTTCTGTCGAGGGTATTGATGGCCTGGTCGTAGGGTTGTTTTGGTTGCTGCTGGTCGTGGCCTTCTAGGGCAGAAGGGAGGCCATTGTCGTGATTTTTGGCTACTTGTCGTGGGCTTCTTGGTCATGGTTTCGGCTGATGTCGAGGGGTTTAACGCCCTTAGTGTCTTCATCTCTCTTTCTCTTCACACAATGGTAACATAACTCATCTCGCCTCTTTGTCTTTTGTTTCTTGATTTGGTGTCATGTGGTTTATTTCCCGTGCGTACGAGATTATACAAATTAAACATCACACATAAAATGATGAGTATATGTCACATAAAATGATAACCATTGAACCGCATGAAATCATGATCTAGGGTTAGTTTATGATGAATGGAAATGAACATGTAAACCTTGTTGAAAATCTGTTTGGACCCTTCATATACACGACACATATGTTTATATAAGCGAATCTAAATGTTATCATGACTAATAAATTCAAAACCCTAATTGGAATGGAACCTTAAAGCGAATTAATAGTCTAATCATGTGATTATAATGGTCTTTAATGGACCCTATAACTGGACAGCATCATATGACGAATTTGTGTGTGTTATAGATCGAATTTTATAAGTGAAATAATCTAGGTTTTTATTGGAAAAGTTTATTTTATGTCTTAGTTAAGTTTTCCAAGTGGTTTGGTCGAATTTGGAATTGTCTAAGTCGTATTTTTGAATTTTACAAGATCAAGTGTCAAAGCTGAGAAAACGGGTCTGAAATTTAGTTGTATTGTTTGATTTTTCATTTTCAAACCATAAGGAATTGGGAGCTCTCCTTTTACAGAAGTGACATTTAGGTTATAAATGAATTTTTGGGAGTTTTGGGAATTTTTCTAAGGTGTCTAAACAGGTCTAATAAGCGTAAACTTTTAAGGTGTATTTTCTGATCACTTTCTGGGCAGGTCTGGACTTATGATTTTCCATAGGCCATTTTACTTGGAAATAGAACCCCTCAATTTTTGGAGAGCCTTTTAACTCATATGGGAACCATGGGATTTTGCTTGATTTCATTTGAGCTAAGTAAGTATTTTATAAAAATCGTTAAATTCTGGTCCAAATATGAGTTTAAGAAAATGAAAGATAAAACATGATATCAATAAGTAACACACTTACAAAGGCATAAGAAGCTTATAAAACGAGCTAATAAGTATTATACGAATCGTAATCCGTGTAGATTCATTGAAGAAGACGTGGCGTCGTATCTTCGTGTTCGTTCATTCATTTGCTTTTCCCTCATTTGCGTTAAGGTACAGATATTCTGACCATTTTAGTAAAGGTTTTCTCATGATCTCCTTTTCTTGTCATTTCCTTATGCTTATTAGGATTCCCTATGCCATTGCTATGATTCACTTCTGTTTATGTGAATCTCTGTTTGTCTGAACTTCTGTTTGTTGAACCTTGCTATGTTTGAGTATGAACTTCTGATTATGAACATCTGATTATGAACCTCTGATTATGAACGTATGATATGTGACTGTGATATGAACCTTTGATTTTTGAACATTTGATATGAACCCTTTCTGATTTGTTTGATCCGTTGCTTATCTGAAATCTCTGTTTATTGAACCATGAAACATCTGATTTGAACTTATGATATGAAAACTCTGATTTGTAAATCTGTTTGACCTAAGTTAGTTTGACACCCGAGCCATTATTTCACTAGTTATGGGGGTTCCATGTCCGTGTCAGTGATGCACCTCTGACATGACTCTAGGGCAGTAGAGTGATGTTCTGCGACGTCCCTTTCTGTTATCTGTTTATTGATAGTATGGCCACTATCCGTCTGTTGGGGCGTATGGATGCATCCTAGATCTGATCTGTTATCTGATATGATTTGTCTGGTGAATGATGTCGTGTGCAATACGCGTCTTCATAAATTCTGGGAGCTAGCTACTCCATTTGTTATTGAGGTCTCCCCTCATATTATATAAGGTATTCTGAGGTCACCTTTCCGAATAAGAAAGTTACTTCTGATATGATATGTTCTGGGCTCGTGGTAGATAACTAAATCTGTATCTGTTATTTCTGTGTTAGATATTCTGTTTATGATTCCGTATTTGTCAATGTTTCCATTTACATACTGAATTATTATATGTTTATCGAATGTATTTATGCTTTGACATCTTTATGCGACTACTGTTTGCCATGCTAGGATATGATTAATATGCTTAGATGTGATTCGCATGTTGTCATCTGATTATATGTTAGTTTACCATTATGTGACCTTGTTGATCTGTATGATGATTATGCTAGTGTATAATTGATTGTTCTGTAAGTTCATTATGTATAATTGTTTAGATAATTCGTGAACTTTGATTATCCGTTGGTGTTCGTATCTGCTTATGTTTGATCTGCCATGTTTAAATTCTGTCTATACTAAAGTTTGATCTGGGAAATGGTTTAACTTATGATATCTGACTTGATAACTTGCTAATTGCTATGCTATGTCTTTTGCTTATTTAGTTATAGTTTTCCTACTGTGTTTTCTATTTGTATGTGTGACTGCCACGTTTGACTGCTATTGTTCCGCTGCTACGATATTGGATAAGTGTGTTAAATGTAGATTAATTGACTTGTGTAAAGGACATGTTTACTTCTAGTAGTTGTTTCTGCTAGCTTTCGGTATTTCGTTTGACTTATACGTACTTAAATTGCCTGATTCATTAATTGCATGTTGATTATGATGTGCTTCAGTTTGTGTCATCAATATGCTATGTGTTTGTTCTTATTTGTTGTTTGTTCTTCCGGATTTCTGTGTGTCTGTGTTTCTGCAGAATCCTCAGTGATTCATTATCCTCATTCCGCTGTCACTTCGTTATTTGTTTCTTTATTTCATTTTGTATTTCTGTTTTTGTTTAGTTTTCGTTTTGTTATATCTGTTCACTGGGCTTTGTAAGCTCAGCCGCATTTTCTTTTCCTGCGGCAGGTATTAAGCATTCAAGATGAGCTTATGGGATAGCTGATCTGGGTTGAGAGTAGAGATGAGAGCAAGATTTGAAAATAGGGATCTTAGATTTATTTTGATTATTAAGTTATTTATATTTTTTTTTGTAAATTTTGTAAAGGCTTCCGCTATTGTATAGTACTTAAGGTTCTGATATAAAACCGTATTTGTGATATCTTTACCCTTGTCGGGTTGGGGTGTTACAATTTATGGTATCAGAGCTCTAGGTTTTAGGACCCTTAGAGCTTAGGCTATGACCTGTGAGGATTGGGTAGACATTAGGTTTCCGTCTGTTCAGATATCTTTCGATTCCTTTTGATTGTCGTTCAGATTTGACTTCGATATTCTTTTGTCTTCACTGAGTTGGCCCTCCTCTTTTCGCATCGAATTTTATTATTTTGTCTTCGCACATCCGTTTGTCGATCGTCAGATGGAGACTACCCGCGGAGCCGAAGATGATGGTGCCGAAACTGTATTGCTGCAACAGTCTCTGAGCTGGAGAGGTTCGTGAAGCAGAAGCCACACCCGACTGCCGTGCTGCTGGAGGCATCAGGATGCTGCTGGAGGAAGCAGGACGGACCAACCAAAGACGCAAAAGACGGAGACAAGATTCAACCGGTGGCTGAGAAGGTTCATTTACTTCATATGATTAGGGCGCGACTTATGTTACTCCTATTCGTTTATCATGCGTTTTGAGGTGGTTTGATATTCTGTTAAGTGATTCTGATCGGTATTGCGTTTCTTTGATTCGTTCAGAACTCGGTTTGAATCGTGAAGTTTTATCGGTTAGCATTCTGGTATATCTCAGTTTTTCTTTTTGGACCGACAGTAATGAGTCATGAGGAACCGTTTTATGCAAGTTGGTGGCCTCGTTTGTTTGGTAATATGGTATCCAGCAATGAGTCATGAGGAACCGTTTTACTCAACTTGTATCTTTGGGTGAAAAAACGAATTTGTATCCCAGATGGATTCATCTTGTTTTTTTTATTGTTACTCATTGATATATTAATTTCCTATTCGAAGTGCCGTTTTGCATTATTTTCTCATAAATGAGACCAGTAAAAGGTTAAACGAAAGAACTGGAGCAATTTAACATTGTGTACATTTTACTGTATTTAAATGTAGTGTATAATTAAGTATAAGTTAGGTATGTATTATGTAGTTTAAAAAGTGTTCTAGTAACATGTACCTAGTTGGAAAAAACAATAACTTTTTTAAGAAAAAAATGTAATATATAAATGCGTAAAAGTCATAAAAAGACTTGTGATGATAGGAGAGGAAAACATGAAGAGTTACAAAATAGCCCTTTAAATATAAAAGAAGTGAAAAGTAGGCCCTTGTACTTGGAAGAGAAAAAAAGGAGGGGAAGGGAGTTTAATCCAAGGGTTGAGATTGTTTCTCTCACTTTTCTACCGAGATCTATTTTTCAAATGAACCAATACCTATATATATATATATATATATATATATATATATATATATATAAATGATAACGAGAGTTATTACAACAATCAAGTTTTGTTGTGAGTGATGAATTTACCGCAAAGCACATTGTGGACACTCGAGGTTATAAAGCATTCATTACAAATCATATTAGACATTAAAGAGAAACACAATATCACATGTAGATTGAAAACCGTATGACCTTAATTGAAAAGTTGAAACGCCTGCCCTTTAGCAATTTCTATTAGTTAACTAAAACAACACTAAACAAACGTGTATTTTACTTAACTGAGACCAAACTATACAGATTTTGATCGCTTTTAACATATATATTGGATCGTTAACTCATTCAGTTTGAAATGGTTTTGTGCTTCATGTGTATCATGTTTTTGGGTGGTATAACCTTAAAACAAGTTTAATATTAACATATTGAATCATGATGATGACCAATTAAAACAAGTTTAATATTAGTAACATAAAATCCTAAACTGAACCATAAATCAAATTAGCAACTGCATAGAGCTGTAATGAACTTAATTACTAAAAAGAATATGTGGAGCCGTAAATTGTTGTGAAAAAGTAGTCAAGTGAAAAAAAAAAAAAAAAAAAAAAAAAAAAAAAAAAAAACTCACATAACAAACAAAATCTAGATTTTCTAACGTGAGAAAATTTGTTTTGATTTATGAGTGGCAAGCTATTAAGTAAAGTAAGTAAATTAAGCAAACATTACATCACAAGTAAAAATAGTCCATTTTTATAACGATATTGTTTTATATTTCACAATTTTTGTGCTTGTTAAAAAAACTTAATGTTTGAAAAACCTATGCATGAAGATTTCTTATGCAAACTGAAAAACAAGATACTAAAGAGTAATTTTAGATTTCACTTGATTTTATAATCAGTATTTAAAAAAGAAAATTTATCTATGTCTGGGTCATCTTTCTTCTATCTACAAAGGCCTCCACTCGTTTAACCAATATAGAAGGTATGCACAATTGACCTTTTTTAAAACAGTAGTATGGCCGACCAACGATTGGGGAATCTGAAAAACCAACTCGAAGCTACCTACAAAACCAAAGAACCAACTCGAATGTGATTAGCCTTGTTAATTATTTGGATGTTTAAGAATTTTAGATACTAATCGTGTACATGTGATTAAGGGAACTACCAATACGATGCTACAAATAAAAGTATTTGAGTTGTGGATGTCACATATATTGAACTATCTCTTTTCCCAAATTTGTGGCAACGTGAGAGTCCAACAAGGAGCACTGGCATGGTCAACCTAGCATCTTCGATCAGGTACATGCATCATCCTTGCACGAATGCTAGTAAAGACACATTGTCGAGACAAACTTAGGTAATAAACTCATGTAATCCATAGCTAAGAAACCTTATTAAGTGACTTTTCTGTGGGCGTCACATCTATTCCCTATAAAGTAATGTATGGTGAATGCCACGTCCTAGTACAAAATTGAAGTTAAGTGATCCTACTAATGTTTTGTATACTGGCTAGCATAATCCTCACAAGCTTAATTATCTTTTTCCAAAATTTTGGCTACGAAAGAGTAACATGAAGATCTTATGGAAACATGATATGACCCGGTTAGGGTTGTATCGGGATAAGGCACCACTTTTAGCGTGTGTGAGCTCCTTAAGAAAATAGAGAAGAACTAGAGATTTGTTTATCTTAAGCTTTGATTGATTCATTAATAACATTATGACACCTTAAGTACTAATTTATGAGATAACTCTCACAAACATAAGACTTATCCTAACATGGCTCAAAACATATCCTAAACAATGACTCAAACACTTATCCTAATAAACATAATAAATAAACTACGATAGTTATCCAACACGCCATGCCGGGATAGCCGTCACTCATCAACCACGGGTGTATCACTCTCCACTACTTCAAAATCACCTTGCCCTCAATGTGTTGTTTAAAATAAATCTTAATTCCAGGATCCCATGTTCTTCTTTGAATTTTAGCCTCCATTCCCATGGAAACATCCATGTTTTCAAAAGTTATCAATAATAGCAATGTCCTTGATGTGTTGGTCTGTACCCACTTTAGAATAACAACCAAACTCTCACCAATATCAAAAACACCGTCTATCGTGCTTTTAACCTCATCAACACCAATATATTCATCAGCATCTAACGACCTTTTAATCTCATGTGAAGCGAATTCACTTTGTAACGATGGAATGGTATCTGATTACTTTTCAATTATATGTTCTTTCTCCTTCTCTTCAATTGCCTCAAAACGAGCCTCGACTATATGGGTTAAGGAAAAGGCTTCTCCTAAAGTTGTAGGCCTTGCCCTCAATAGTTTTATTTGTAACGTCAGTTTAAGTCCGGAGATATAAAACGATGTAAGTAAAGATTCAGACATCCCTGTTACTCGATTTGCTAGTACCACAAACTCACTCTCATATTCGGCCACCGTACCCATTTGCAAGAGTTTAGAGAGTGCATATTCCGCGTCCTGATCGCTGCCGTCTGATGCGATGAATAATACTCAATCGATTAATAACTGAATTTTTTTGTGAATAGTACCCGCGATGAACAGTACTCCGATGAATAGTACTTCAGATGAACAGTCAGTGAATAGTATAGATGAACAGTACCCCCAGTGAACAGTGCGATGAACAGTACCCCCGTGAATAGTTTTTTTTTTTTTTTTTTTTTTTTTTTGGAACCCTAATCATAAGCCCTCTAAACGAGAGCTCTCAATGAAAGCACCAATTGATACGAACTGGTTAGGGTTGTATCGGGATAAGGCACCACTTTTAGCATGTGCGAGCTCCTTAAGAAAATAAAGAGAAGAACTAGAGATTTGTTTATCTTAAACTTTGATTGATTCATTAATAATATTATGACACCTTAAATACTAATTTATGAGATAACTCTCACAAACATAAGACTTATCCTAACATGACTCAAAACATATCATAAACAATGACTCCAACACTTATCCTAATAAACTTAATAAATAAACTACGATAGTTATCCAACACGCCATGCCGGGATAGCCGTCACTCATCAACCACGGGTGTATCACTCTCCACTCCTTCAAAATCACCTTGCCCTCAAGGTGTTGTTTAAAATAAATCTTAATTCCAGGATCCCATGTTCTTCTTTGAATTTTAGCCTCCATTCCCATGGAAACATCCATGTTTTCAAAAGTTATCAATAATAGCAATGTCCTTTATGTGTTGGTCTGTACCCACTTTAGAATAACAACCAAACTCTCACCAATATCAAAAACACCGTCTATCGTGCTTTTAACCTCATTAACACCAATATATTCATCAGCATCTAACGACCTTTTAATCTCATGTGAAGCGAATTCACTTTGTAACGATGGAATGGTATCTGATTTCTTTTCAATTATATGTTCTTTCTCCTTCTCTTCAATTGCCTCAAAATGAGCCGCGACTATATGGGTTAAGGAAAAGGCTTCTCCTAAAGTTGTAGGCCTTGCCCTCAATAGTTTTATTTGTAACGTCAGTTTAAGTCCGGAGATATAAAACGATGTAAGTAAAGATTAGACATCTCTGCTACTCGATTTGCTAGTACCACAAACTCACTCTTATATTCGGCCACCGTACCCATTTGCAAGAGTTTAGAGAGTGCATATTCCGCGTCCTGATCGCTGCCGCCTGATGCCATGAATTTTTTGTGAATAGTACCCGAGATGAACAGTACTTCGATGAATAGTACTAGATGAATAGTACTTCGGATGAACAGTCAGTGAATAGTACAGATGAACAGTACCCCCTGGTGAACAGTGCGATGAACAGTACCCCGTGAATAGTTTTTTTTTGGAACCCTAATCATAAGCCCTCTCAACGAGAGCTCTCAATGAAAGCACCAATTGATACGACCCGGTTAGGGTTGTATCGGGATAAGGCACCACTTTTAGCGTGTGTGAGCTCCTTAAGAAAATAGAGAAGAACTAGAGATTTGTTTATCTTAAGCTTTGATTGATTCATTAATAACATTATGACACCTTAAGTACTAATTTATGAGATAACTCTCACAAACATAAGACTTATCCTAACATGACTCAAAACATATTCTAAACAATGACTCCAACACTTATCCTAATAAACATAATAAATAAACTACGATAGTTATCCAACACGCCATGCCGGGATAGCCGTCACTCATCAACCACGGATGTATCAAAACATTAGAAACTCAACGTTTTACATTTAAGTACCAAATATAATTTGAACATATTTTATCGTTAGTGTTGCCGTTGAAAAAAAGTACATAACATCAATTAAGATCTTTCCATTCATTAGCTGCTCCAATGCTCTTCTCAGCTGTGCCATTGTTTTAGCACCCTTGGCAGATATCTCGATAAGTCGATATGAACAGTTTCCTTTTCTGTTGCTAACATTTAAATGACTGACACGTACTCTTGCAATACTTTCTCGTCAATCTGTTCCAAAGCTTTAGCTGCCTCCAAATGCAAACCTCCATCAAAACTATATCTCTCAAAGCGCTTCTTCAAGAGCGACAAAAAGCTCGGTCTGTACCCGTCATGCTTGTTTTCCAGGTTATAAACTTCCCCTCAATTGTCACATTTGAAAGAACCCCTGAAACTAATCAGACTTTGTAGCTTTTTCAAGGGTAAGAAATGTTACCCAGACCCAATTTTCATTATCTTGACCAGTCCCGTTGAGCCTATGGACTGCAAATTGCGAGATGTGTGTTTCTTTAAAAGACAAAAGAAGCTCTTTTCTGTCAACATCATTTGGACCATGAAGAAATGTATCAGCCGTTAGACATTTCTTTTCGAGTTCTAAATGCTTTATTTTAGCAAGAGACATGTCTGCCAGATAAAAAAACACTAATTTTGGTCGTTTTTACCATATCGTATCGTTATCACATTCGGCTTTGGTCTTTAAATGGATTTGTCAATTGTGCTTCATGAGTATCATGTTTTTGGGTATAAAGTTAATGTTCAGTTTTGGTTTGGTTTTAGTATATTGAATTATTAAGTCGTTCATTTTGTTTCATGTGTCTCGGGTTTTTAGGCTTAAATCATCTAAGCCCATGAAGAAAGAAAGTGCATAAGCAAATTGTTCGTGTACACTTTGCTTATTTGAATAACAGGTTCGTTTTTTTTTTTTTTTTTTTTTTTTTTTTTTTTTTTTTTTTTTTTTGGCTAAAGGGTTTATACCCGGTGAATGTATTAATGAATGAAATAGAGTTTAGGTTACATGGGAGGGTGGTAATGAGCCACCCTTAAACCTACAAACGATATGCGTAGAACATACTCAAAGCATAACAACCAAAAACTGCATACAAGAGGTCAAAAATAATAAGAACCAGTGATATATAAAGGCCTCTAAGCAGCAACCAAACTCATCCATCACTAACTGACAATTTCCAAACTCTTCTCATGTGCTCCACGGATACCTTTTTTTTAAATTGTATAGACGCTAATTTGAGACGGACCGTATCACCAACAATCTTTGCCACTATAGAACGCAACAATAGGTTCGTTTTTTGTGCTTGTAATCTACACTTCATATCTATGACTTGTGTTCTCCTTACATAACAGTTTGATACCAAAAATTATAACAAAACTTAAATTTATACAAGGTAAAATAACAGCTGAAAATCGCCGTAACATGAAGATCTTTTGAAAAATAGTTGAGTGAGAGACAGAAAAAAAAACAAAGCATATGCAACAAGAGTTTTGTTGAACAATTTCAAGACATGAATGACACTTGAAATTATATAGAGTTCTTTGCTTTTACTTTCTCTCCATGTGGGATAACCTCTTGAAATAAACTAACAAATCATGCTAGACACTAAAGAAACATAAGGCTGAACACAGTGGCAACCTAGTTCATCCATGTCACATCAGCTTTCTCTCTCCGACGACCTGACGACAACCTAGTTGCCACAGTGGTGACCTGACATTTTTTTTTTTTTTTTTTACAAACGGTTGGATTTATAATGTGTATGAGCTTGTGTACTCGGTTGTCTCCTCAACCCTTCTCTCCCCTCAACTGACCATCACCCTCCTCCCCACAATGGCATAACCGACCACAACCGACCCCCCCCCCCCCTCAACCTTGCTCAACCGAGCCCATTGCGAGTAGCCTAAGATCACACAAACCATGTAGGAAACTATAAAAAAGTTAACGTTTCACATTTAAGAACCAGATTTGACTTTTTTTTTTTTTTTTTTTTTTTTTCTTTTTTTTTTAAATAAATATTTGTCTCCAAAAGGTGAAGATCGGTGGGATCACCCTGGTCCCATGCATCCTATGGATACCAACCGAACCCTCTCCCAAGGACCCGGCCCAGGCAATGAGCACATGTCTCGGTGACTGTATTTATCAGGAGGTGGGCTTTGAACATCTTTTTTATGTCTTCAAATATTAATCAAATATATAACAAGTTAACAAAAATCATCTTATATTATTATGCATGAAACATGCACACGTTATAAAATAAAAATATCTATGTTGTATTGTAGATATTTTCTGGATTTCGATTGCATTATTATATATATCTATACTACATTATAATGTATTTTGGACTTCTTATAAAAGGAAGTCTTAAAAATATAAGCTTACACATGTTAGTATAATTAAAAAAAAGAAGCATAATGTACAATACTTGAATGCACATAATTTTTAGACGTACAAGACAAGTAGCATACCGTACACCATTTTAATGCACATATTAAAAAAACAAAACACCACATTAGTGTTATTTAATATAGTTAATTAATTAACTAACCAATAAATACAATTAATACAGTTATTAAAACACCCCTAACATAATAAATACAAATTATAAAGCATATTATACAACCAAATTAAACACATTTCTTACATTAAATGTCGCTAATACAAATAATATAATACAAATAATATTCAAGCCCGAACGGGCAACATGCCAAATGTGCTTGAGCCCGAACGGGCGCAGGCCAAACGGGCTCGAGCCCGAACGGACACGGGCTAAACGAAATTTTTGAAATCCGTAAATTTATTGTCAAAAAGAACATAATAAACTAAAATACATGATTCACTTGAAATTTTATTTCAGGGTACCTGCCGCCACAACGCACGGGTACCTTGCATTTAATGTCACTAATACAAATAATAAAGTACATCATACAAATATTAAAGCCCGAACGGGTAACGGGCAAAATGGGCTAGAACCCGAACAGGCGCGGGCCAAACGGGCTCGAGCCCGAACGGGCATAGGCTAAATGAAATTCTTGATATCCGTAAATTTATTGTCAAAAAGAACATAATAAACTAAAATACATGATTCACCGAAAAAATTTATTTCAGGACCACCCGCCGCCGCAACGCGCGGGTATCCCGCTAGTTGTTTAAAAAAGATCAACATTTTAGGCAATATACACACCTCTACAAAGGCCGCCAACCAATATAGTAGGCATGCCAAGACCGTATGTTAAATTTGTTACATCGGTATAATCTAATGTTCTGTGTTTGGTAGTTATATTTCATTAATCGTGATGATGTTATATTTCCTCTTAGTATCTAGCTACTAGGGGTTTACATTTGATATCACACGGGTCGATTGACACATACAAGTTTATGATGAAGACATATTTGGATCCGGGCTTAACCAATATGGAAGACGGTTCACTTTGAGCTTGAAATCACGCACTTGTGGTGCAACGTCTATTAGAGCCTTTATGGTGATAAACTTGTTTGTAACCTCTATTAACAAGTGGTGAATGATCAAAACTTGTTTGTAACCTCTATCAACGAGTGGTGAATGATAAAAAATTGTGACCAAACGGTAAGTTTTTAGATCATTTATTTTATCAGAAAAAAATAAATTATTAATTTTCTGACATTTATTTACTATTAAAACTCAAAAATGAGAAGTTATCTCGCTTTTCTGAAAAACGAAACCGCACGCATACCGACAATACATTATTCATGGTTTAAGTCCAATAAATACATTTTTGAGTAATACTCCATCCGTCCCATATTAAATGTCCGGTTTGAATTTTCAAAGTCTTTATTTCTTAACTTTGATCATAAATATTTTTAGTTGTGTTATATAATATTTGATGCAAAATATATGAATATATCGAGTTTTAAATGTATTTTCACTACGTATTATTTTTATCTAATACTATATAACACAAGCAAAAATATTTAAGGTCAAAGTTATAAAAGAAAGACTTGAAAATTCAAACATGGACATTTAATATGGGACAGAGGGAGTAATGTTTTTATATTATTTTTATAAAAACACTCGAAAGAACATATTTTACGCGTTCATGCTCAAAAAAGCCAAACTGAAACACCACGACTACATTTTATGCTCAAACTGCACACGAAATATCCGACGAAGATTCAAAATTAGTTCCCTCCTCTTCATTACTAGTTTTGCCGCCCCGTACCATCATTATCATCAGATGTACACCTTAAGAATTTTGAGCAACAAAATGACATTATCCACTAATACTTTGTTTTTAACTCTAAATGTACACACTCCAAAACACACACACAAAAGCAACTCAACCCCCCCCCCCCCCCCCCTTTTCTTCTTATTCGGCCTAGTATAGCAAACACACACACTCATTTTCTTTGTTCCAACTTCACAAAAACAAGATTTATTTAGGTTCTAGACGAAGACTTGGTAAAATAACAGTTTGATACCAAAATTAATAACGAAACTTAAATTTATACAATGTAAAATTACAGCTCAAAATTGCCACAACATGAAGATCTTTTGAAAAAATAGTTAAGTGAAAAGGAAGAAAAAAAAGGCCGAGAGAATGTTTGTGCAACAAGAACAAGTTTTGTTGCACAAACTATATCCCAAGCCTTGAACATGTGAATGACACTTGAAATTATAAAGAGTTCATTGCTTTTACATTCTATCCATGTGGGATTACCCCTTGAAATAAAGTAACAAATCATGCTAAACACTAAAGAAACATAAGATCACAAATCATGAAGGAAACTATAAAAAAGTTAACGTTTCACATTTAAGTACCAGATTTGATTAAAGTATCTTTTGTCATAAAAGGCTTTTTTTTTTTTTTTTTTTTTTTTTTTTTTTTTTTTTTTTTTTTTAAATAAATGTTTGTGTTTGGGTCATTATTTAAATATTAATCAAATATATAACAAGTTAACAAAAACATTCTTATATTATTATGAATGAGACATGTCCATGTTATAAAATAAAAATATCTATGTTGTAATGATATTTTGTGGGTTTCGATTGCATTATTATTGTTTAAAAAGATCAACATTTTAGGAAATACTAGTAGGGTACTCGCGCGATGCGGCGGCGATAATTTGAAATAAAAAATTTCAATGAACCATGTTTTATAATTTGAAACGTTTTACGTGACGACAAATTTGCGGATGCCAAGAGTTTCATGTAGCATATTTCAACTCTTTAGAATATTATAGTAGGGTACCCGCGCGTTGCGGCGGCGGATATCAAGTAATAAAGTTTTCGGCAAAAAATGTTATCAATTTTAGTTTTCTCTTACAATCACTTTACCAATAGCGAAAACATAATGAGTTTGGGCAACTTTTAAAAAGTGATGGATAATAACAAACTAATTCATATAAAAACAATTGAAAGTGGCGTGATTTTGCGTTGCGGTAGTCAATAATGTTATGGGATTATGGTCAAATTAGTTGATAGTGGTCCGTAGTCACAAGTAAGTAGAAACATTTTTTTTATGAAATATATATATGTATTAATCAACACCTCGTAATAAGTAAATAAAATATATTTTAGAATATGTTTGTATCATTAATATTGTTTATTACACTTGTCTCATATTGATAAAAGATATAAATAAAAGAGTGATTATAATATTTACATTTTGTAAAGTATATATTTATGAAAATATTTGTATCATTAATATTGTATATAACACTTGTCCCACATAGATAGAAGACATAAATAAAAGAATGCTTATAATGTAAAAAAACCTTACATTTTTAAGCAACCATTTTGAGTTATCCAAAAAAGTATAATAATTAATATACTAATATATTAATCATTGAATTATAACTTCTGAATTTACATCTTTGCATCATTTGTCTTCTAAAAACTAGCCTGATTTTTACAAAAAACCGTTTTTTACTTTTGTGGTTAATTTTATTTAAAATAATTCAAAATTTATTTAGATTGGTTTTCAAAACACTCTTACGATATAATAATAGTTTTGGAACTTTGTAGTTTTGCATGCATTTTAAAACTATATTCATTTGTATGTGCATTTTTGCATTAAAACTACACTAATTCAAAAATAAATAATAAATGAAGCATTAAAATGTTGTGAAAGATAAATTAGCAAAAGCTATTTATTGTGTACATTATGCATAAAAAATTGTAATGCTTAAAAAACACATTAATGACATTTAAAAAAAATAGGAAAAAGGGTGCTAAATGCTTTATAAGTAGTGTACATATGTGTAATATGCATAAAATTAAATAAATTATCACTTGTGAATTTTCATCTTTGCATAATTTGTCTTCAAAAAAATGTCCCGATTTTTACAAAAAACCGTCTTTTACTTTTGTGGTTAATTTTATTTAAAATAATTCAAAATTTATTTTGATTGGTTCTCGAAACACTCTTACGATATAATAATAGTTTTGGAAGTTCGTAGTTTTGCATGCATTTTAAAACCATATTCATTTATATGTGCATTGCATTAAAACTATACTTATTCTAAAAGAAATAATAAATGAAGCATTAAAATGTTGTGGAAGATAAATTAGTAAAAGCTATGTATTGTGTACATTATGTATTAAAAATTGTAATGCGTAAAAAACACATTAATGACATCTTAAAATAATTAGGAAAAAGGGTGCTAAATGCTTTATAAGTAGTGTAGATATGTGTAATATGCATAAAATCAAATAAATTATCACTTGTGAATTTACATCTTTGCATCATTTGTCTTCAAAAAATTGTCTCGATTTTTCTAAAAAAACCGTTTTTTACTTTTTATGGTTAATTTTATTTAAAATAATTCAAAATTTATTTAGATTTGTTCTCAAAACACTCTTACGATATAATAATAGTTTTGGAACTTTCTAGTTTTGCATGCATTTTAAAAACATATTCATTTATATGTGCATTTTTGTATTAAGACTATACTAATTCAAAAAAATAATAAATGAAGCATTAAAATATTATGGAAGATAAATTAGTAAAAGCTATGTAATATGTACATTATGCATTAAAAATGTAATGCTTAAAAAACACATTAATGACATCTTAAAATAATTAGGAAAGAGGGTGTTAAATGCTTTATAAGTAGTATAGATATACACCTCTACAAAGGCCGCCAACCAATATAGCAGGCATCCCAAGACCGTATGTTAAATTTGTTGCATCGGTATAATCTAATGTTCTGTGTTTGGAAGTTATATTTCATTACTCGTTATGATGTTATATTTCCTCTAAGTATCTAACTACTAGGGGTTTACATTTGATATCACACGGGTCTATTGACACATACAAGTTTTTGATGATGACATCTTTGGATCCGGGCTTAACCAATAGGCAAGACGGTTCACTTTGAGCTTGAAATCATGCTCTTTTAGTGCATCGTCTGTTTGAGCCTTTATGGTGATACACTTGTTTGTAACCTCTATTAACATGTGGTGAATGATCAAAAATGGTATTGTATGGTGATAGACTCTTTAAATGGTAATGTATGTAAAAAGAAAAAGGCATGAAATATGGTAGAAAATAACAATGAAAATAACTATATTGTTTAAAAAAAGTACTAGCAACTTGTATCCTAGTTAATTGAAACCAAACCTACACAAGTTCTGTTAAATTATGACCCAATGTTAAGTGAAAAATAAAGTCGATGAAATGGTCAACAATCACACTTTTGTTTGACAAACATCTACATTTAACATGTGAGTGACACTGGAACATATCAAGAATTCATTACATTTATAGAATTACGTAAGAGAATTACACTTGATCTTTTAAAGAATTCTTTAAATTTATTTTCCATCGATGTGGGACAAGCCGACAAGGTGTTGAATTAGTAAATTAACCACTCATGAAAGACACTTATCCGAAAAATTGAATAAAAGCTTGAAACTTATTTTTCTTTTTTAGTAATCATGATTTTCGACCTTTTGACAAACTAAATCACGGGGTTTAAACTCATCACCACACAGACTCAAACTATATAAAGCTCTCTCTTTTCAGAAGATTGGCGTGACCACTTTTGGGTAAAGGGGACACTTCCCCAGTAAAATATATTAAACCCAAAATTACAATAAGTCCAATGGAATGTGACTGAGATGCCACATTAACCTCAAGCCCAAACTTGAACGGCCACTAACGATTATATGACATGCTAAATAATCGCTAGAAAACCAATACAAAACCAATGACACCAATAGGAAAAAACCACCTAATGGTACATAAACAAAAGCAACTAGCCATAACAACTAAATAAAAATTGCTTCACGAAAAGCCTAGCCATTCTTTCACCATCCGAGGACTTTTTAAGCTTACATGAGAGCAACTTGAGACGAACCGACGCCTTAACACACTCCACAAGCTGATCAAAAGAACGTTTACCTTTCTTAAACAATCTCCAATTTCGCTCTTGCCAAATAAAATATGCGGTTGCTGCTACAACTAGCTTCGCACACACGCTCTTCGAAGTTCTTTTCTTGACAATAGGCAACAAAGATCCAATAATATCATAAATGTTAGGCGTAGAAAGTTCAATGCAAGCTAAATCTTTCAGCCTATCCCAAACACCACGCGCGAAAGAGCATCCAAAAAAAAGGTGATCGTGAGAATCCAGAATACACTCGCATAAGGAACATACCATACCAAGCGCAGCCGAAGAATCCCAAACCGGGATTAAATCCTGCGTTTTTAACCTCTTGCGGATGGCTAGCCAAAGATTAAAAGCATGTCTCGGGATACAAGCTGGAAACCAAACCATATTATACCAAGCGACTTTATTATTTCGATGCCTAAAGTCGGACCAGACTTGGGAGACAGAAAAATTATCAATTCTCCCTTGTCTATTACGCCAAACCATGCGATCCAAAACATCTTCATGGACCGTAGTGACATGGTCATTCAAGAACAAGTATTTAGAAGCAAGATTTTGCGGCCAAACCCAAGAACCTTGAACAACGATATCACTAACCTTAGACTGAAACGAGATACCAGCATTATGAATATCACGAGGAGAGATGCGAGTAGCTAGAGGGTCCAAATCAGTCCACTTGTCATACCAAAGCGACCTACTCGCTCCATTGCCGATAACTTTCCATATAAAATTCCGAACCTTTGGACGAAGATTAAGAATTTTCCTCCATCCCCAAGACATATTTCCACGCAATGGAATATCCCAAGCCCTTTGGCGTGACCACTTAATTAAACTTGAGATCTCACACATTTTAGTGAGAGTCACAAGCCCTTTTGCTACTAGGCCACCATTAAGTGTTTAAAAAAAAAACAACAAAGCTAAGCAAATTTGATCATTTTTGGGTACAAAAGTAACAATTACAATAGGTCTGCTATTTTGAAAAGGGTATTAGCAACTTGTATTGTAGTTGATTGAAATCAAAGCTAAGCAAATTTGCATACTGGATCATGATAATCACGTCCGGTTTTGGTTTCTAAATGGTTGTTGTGCTTCATTTGTGTCATGTTTTTGGGCATAACTTTCAAACGTTAGGTTTTGATTTCTACATGGTTTTGCACTTCCTTTCTTTGGGGCATAATTAACGTACGGTTTTGGTTTTAGTAATTTGAATTGTTAAAACGTTCGTTTTGTCTTCTTTGTGTCTCGGGTTTTTAGGCTTTGATCATTTGAGCCCATGAAGAAAGAAAGTTCGTAAGCAAAATTGTTTGTATTGTTTGTATACACTTCCTTATTAGAATAGTAGGTTTGTTTTTTGGTGCTTAATGTTTTTGAGCTTGTAATCCACGTTACATGTCTACGACTTGTGTTGTTGTTATATAACAGTTTGATACCCCGATTTATAACAAAACTTAAATTGATACCATGTGAAATAATGATCGTAACATGCATATCATGAAAAGAAAATTTTAAGTAAAATGGATTAGAAAAAAAACCAACAAAAAGACGACCTAACAAGTTACTTATTTGTTCAATCATCATTTGTTAGTTATATATATGAATGAATACTGAAATTATAAAGGATTCATTACTTCTTATTTCTATCTATGTGGGATAAAATCACAAAGTAGATTGAAAACCATGTAGGGAACTATAAAAAGTTAACGTTTAACATTTAAGTACCAAATTTGATTTTAATATCTCTTACCAAATTTGTAACAAGTTAAGAGCAAGCTTCTTATATTTTCCTGGATGTAACACGTACATGTTATAAAACGAAGATATCTCTTCCGCAATGGCATTATTCTTGTTTAAAGAATATGAACATTTTAAGCAAATATAGTGTTGGAATATGTATATATTTATAAAACCGTGAATGTCCGGATTCGAACTCGTGACCACGGGATTGCACACATTAGCGAAGGAGAATTAAAGTTATAATTAATGTTAATGATTACGATTAATTATTACACAAAACCCGACTAACGATCGTTAAGTATTTAACGGAAATGACTAACGACCGTTAAAATGCTAAAAGGGAGAGAATATATAGAGAATCGCTTAAATAAGGAAAAGATTCGGGTTGCCCCTTTCTTGCTCTTGGATGGCCGACCTAGGGGGGTATTTTACCCTAATCCTTAGCTTTTCCTCTAAGCTAACTCCTCACTATATAAGCAAGGTCTAGGGTTAATGTTTTAGGTTAACTTTTGTGCATCTAATTAACCATAGATCTCTCATTCTCTCCTCTCTTGCATTGAACGGCAGAACCACCTCCACAAGGGTGTTTTGGTTTTGTTTTTCTTATAAAACAAGGGTTTGTGTTAGATCTAGCAGTCTCTTTGATTCGCGGTTAATTCGTGTGTACAAAACTGTGGTTGTAAGACACTATTCTTACACCTATTGGTTTGAGTTGTAAAACGGTAAGGGACAACTCTTTAAACCACTTCATCTTCTTTGTTCAAGAGATCTAACCAAATTGTAAGAGGTATGTTACGCATTTATTTCAGTTAGTTAATTACTGTTATGATTCTAAGTCTTCCGCTGTGTACTCTGTGGTGTCTATATGGTTTTATTTATTATCATATATATCTTAAACTCAACAGTGGCATCACCAGCCTTGTATAACAAGTAATTAATTACTGAAACACATAAAACAAATAAACTGATTGTGTTATTAATTGTATGTGTAGATCTAGGGTTTGCAAAACCTAAACCCTAATTTTTTTTGGGAGGGCGTTTTTTGGTGCCCTAATTAGGGTTTTGTAAACTTCAGTTTTAATTGGATTAGAAACCCTAGGTAGCATGCAATTTTATCTGTATTGCGTAACTCTGTTTAATTGCATTAATTGTTAACTGTGATTTATATCCATGATAAATACATGCATGTTTTGTCATGGATCTGCTTTTATTGTATGTTTTACTTGGTTAAGTGATATACACTAAATTTATGATAGATCTAAAATTGGGGAAGACCTCAATCATTATTATTTAATCAATTATGTGCTATGTGGTATGTGTTTAATTTTGACTTACGCAATCGATGAATCGATACATGTGGCTCACCTTGTATATTGCTGAAAACGGGTGAAAGTCTTAATTAAACATGTACATATTGACAGATCTAGAATTGATTTTAATATGATTTATCGAAAGGTTTACATGTGGCTATTTGATATGCATGACTTAATTTTTTATGTTATGCATTCATTGTTTACATGTTTATTTTTTTAAATACTTGCTTGTTTGTTATGTGTAACAAGGGTATTTTTATAAGAAAAATAAACTGACCTAAACAATGGTGAAACATGTAATTTTAAGCATAGTAATCGTAATCGTTTAATTGATTGATTTTTATGCACAAAATAGCTAGAACGGCTCACCCATTATTGACAAACTTTGTGCGTCTTAATGGAGCTACCAAGTATTCCTATGAATGTGCATAAAATCTTAAGGGTGAATTGACCTAAATTCTACGCGCCACTTTTGTGGTAATTATCCGAATAACTTGGGTCTTAGGACTCATGCAGCAGTAGGATATAGTGGTAATTAAAGGTAATTCTTTAATTGGTTGTCCAATACCTCGATTAAAGTTTGATGATGAAAAGCCTAAACATTAAAACAAGGATATGACTGTTTTAATAAAACCTTATGCTACGAAGATGAATGCATGACATCTTTTTTCATATTTGATTTGACATCAAAATTATTACCCTTAATTTAAGTTGTAGGCCATCAAACGAAACGGAAACACCTGAGATTACCTTTTATTTGCGCGAGAACGTGATTTAGATCGTAATCAAAGGGTAAAATATCCACGTGACGTGAGAACGGGCATGGATGATTTTGCAGTTTCTTAAGTTGGATAACTTAATTGAGCTTTGTAGTGAGAACTGACAACTCAAGGCATAATATGGGGATAAAACATGTTTACATGGCAATTGAAATTGGCTAAATGTAAATCCCATAAATCTAGGAATTGCAATTTGAAAATTGGCAATTGAGGTTCGACTCGTACCATCTTGAATAATTTCATTACTAGCAGATCAACTAATGTGATGAAACTATGTCAATTTGGATCATATTTTTCAGTGAAAATTAAATGGTTATATGCTTATGAACCATGGGTAATTAATTTTTTTGAAAAGGTTAATTATCGAAAATACTAAAATTGAATTTTTTAATTATTTTGAATGTATAAATGCAACATTTAACCGTAAACGAGGTTTAGTCTTTGATCAGTAAATTGATCCATTCTGCTTTCAAACAAATGTTTGATCGAGAATAATTTACCGAAAAGACAAACGAAGTCTCTTTTCCATGGGAGAAGCATGAGACTCAATCCTATTCCTTTTCATGAATGAGAAAGGTATAATAGGAACGTCTGAATTATCTAAATTCTAATGTAACTCATAGCAATGAATTGCACATCATATTTTCCATAAAGATTTCATTACCCTCATTTGGTGAATGAATCCTTTTGTAACAAACATGAATGTTGGTTAACTGGAAAACATGTATATGAGTTACAAAATTAGAAGCTAGACAAATTACCGCGAAAATTGGTAAAAGGCAAACTAGCATATTTTATCTAGTTGTTTTGCTTTAGCCTTTAAAGGTGCTACATACTAGTATGGGCATGGTAGGCCTATTAAGGAATAAATTGCATACCCAATTCTTCAAGTTAATAACATTGATGGATAACACATCATTCACAGAGTAGAATACACCTTTTAGTACCTAAGTAATGATTACGTATGGTTCTTCAAAGGTGTAGGAAAGTAAAAATCAAGCAAGTTGTTTTCACTGGTTATGCAACACTTACAATGTTGTCAGATTCAGTGGGAGCATTTGTGTTGCATTACTGAATAAGAAGTTGTTTTATTGATTTTTAATTCAGTGGGAGCTACAAGCTTTATTTCCTGTGTAGTAACCCAGATTATCTTCAAAGATAATTACTTTCCAATTGTAGACACTTATGTTTTTAAGGATAGTCGTGTACGTTTCCTTACTAAACAATATAGTTCTACATCTACTTGTTTTATCTATGACACAAATCATATTAATCAAATAAACGAACGTGTATCGTGTTGTTTATCTGCTACATGATGTTGTTCCATGCACAAGTGGGAGAAATCTTTATTGTGTGCAAGGTACAACACATATAAATATGATTTAAATGGATTCTCTTGACCGCAAGGTAAGAGAGTAACGTTCTAATAGGAATTATACATTTAAATGTGTATGATTTCCCTATTAAGAACATGTGTCAAGATGATAACAAAGACTACTTTATTTTAAATATTTATGTCATTCAATATTTAAGAAACACTTGTTGTTGCAATTTATGTTACGTGAGAACGTGAACTAGATTATAGACCAAGGTAAAATATCCACGTGTCGTGAGAACGAGCATGGATGATTTTGCAGTTTCTTACGTTGAACTTTTCACGGAATGACATAATTAAATGAAGTAATCTAATACTACTTTGAATTTAAGTATTCGTTGAATGACCTAAATATATGTAGTAAATATTAACTTGAAATTGAAACCCGAGGTGGTGTTCATAATTACTTTAATTATAAATGTTTATGATTTTGTAAAGTCACAAACATGAAGTCTTTTAATACAAGACTTACAATATAAAGTAAGACATTAACTTGCTGTGTTTTAAGACATATGCATGAAGTCAATGAGTTGATCAATGACTTATAATGTATAGTGGGATTATAACTGATATGTCTTTTGACTTGGTCAAGAATACTTGTGTTATAATGCATGCAATTGACTTGGTAATTCTATTGTACCATTAAGTTTTACTTTGTTGGTAAATAGGTAAGCCAAAGATGTTAGTCTAATCTTCTATGAACAATCGGTTATGAAATATACTAAGTTTTTATTATGATCAATCGTTAGTTTACAAACTTGGGTTTACATGGGTACTTATAACCCACCAATCGACACAACCATTCACAATAACTGCCATAACCGAAAATAACTGTCATTCGGTTATAGGCTTTGTTTTTGACACACTAGGACCCTATACTTTACACTTTACATAAACTACTCTAAATACTTGACTTTCATGGATTAGTAAATTAGTATCCAATATTCCCTCCTAATTTATTAATCCATGCCTTCGATATCTTCAAGCTCCATCATCTTTATCTTTGAATTTTGGCTTGTTTCCACTTCCTTTGTCTTGATCTTCAACGCGAACTATGTTTTGAACTTCCTCCTTGATTTGACTTCTTTCTTCCTTGTCTTTAATTTCATCTCGATCATCTTTGTCACTTTTGTCACTATCTTCCTTCATTTGCTTCATTTCACAATCTTGAAACTCCAACAATTTGTTTCTTGTAGTACTTGTATCACGATCTTCTGGTTCAACTTTCTTGTTGCATGATTTAATGTATTTCTCAATCTGGCTTTCCTTCTGAAATCTTGATGGCGTCTCTCGATGTTTCTTGCATTCGCCCTTGTCAATACTTGGTTCTTATTCTAAATGTTTCTCATCTGAGACGACTTCATGGTTCTCTTTCTCAAACTGTTCTCTTACTATCTTTAACTCTTTTATCTCTTTGCTTGTGCAATCTCTCAACTTCCTGAGGTTCTCTAACTCTATATGCATTTGTTTCTCAAATGCCATTTCTCTATTTCTTAATTTCTTCTCAAACTCTTGTTTTTTCATCTCTAACTCTTGAAGCATTTCAAACTTCCAAAATTCTAATTTACTCTTCAAATCAATTTCTATCTCTGACCGCATATCTTCTAACTTTTCTTTTGGAATTTCATCATTCTCAATGATAATTCCTTTCCATCTCGGTTCTTCTTTTAAGGATGCTATCTCCTTTTCATCTTTGCTTGTAACCATCAATAGTGCTGGTTCGTCATCTTCAAACACAAGGTTTGCTTTTTCTTCTCTACGGTTTGGTTTTGGACAATTTGCAGCAAAGTGTCCAAACTCATGACAATTATAACACTCTATTTCTCTAAAGTCTCTCCTATGGTAGTTTTGATCTCGATGGTTTCTCTTGTTTCTATCATAACTATCTCCATTCTTACTATCTCTTGTGAATCTTCCTTGGCCTCTTCCTCGTGTCTGATTACCACTTCCTCGTCTATCATTTCCATAGTTGCGTTCATAATTTCTATTATTCCCTTGACGTGTGAATAACAATTTCTCACTATTATCTTCCCCACTTCCTTTTCTAAACTTAAGCCTTTCTTCATAAGTCTTAAGTTTCCCAATAATCTCCTCTAATTTTTCTTTCTTAAAATCAACAACCATTTCAATGGTTGCTACTACTGGTACAAACTTATCTGGCACTGCATTCAGTAATTTTCGTACTTTTGTTTGTTCATCAAACGTCAATCCACATATAGCAGCCTTTGTAATAATACTCATCAACCTCCCAGCAAATGAATCTATTGATTCATCTTCTTTCATCACAAGTCTCTCAAATTCTGATTTGAGTTGTTGCGAGTGTGCTTGTTGTACATCTTCTGTTCCAATAAATCTGGACTTTAGAGAGTCCCAAATTTCTTTTGCTGTTTCACATCCCGCAACTTGCATTTGCAAATCTTCTGGTAACCCTTGAAATAGGTATGCTGACGCCGAACTATCCTTTTTTACATCAATCTCTTTTGATGTACTTACTCCTTCTACTAAATCCCATACTCCATTTGCCTTTAATATCTTCTTCATTCTTAATGCCCATAATGTATAATTTGTGTTGCTTAAAACTGGGCATTGATATGATGGTAATGATGTGGTGAAAACAACTCTGTTTTCATTTTTATCTCCCGTCATATCTTTCGATTTGGTTTTCTTCTAATACCAATATAATTCTAATAATAGTCGACCTTAAATTCTTCTTTCTAACCCACAATAGTAATATGCAACTTCTAAAACCAATATGATCTTAATAAACAGTCGAACTTAAATTTTCTGCCTAATCACAATAATTCTCAAGCAATTCTAACGGTTTCTAACGCGAATTGTAATGGAAGAAATCTATTCTACCAATCTACAATACTACTCCGTAATATGCAAATTCTCTAACTTTTCTAAAAAAATAACTAAATATTTGAAGGAAAAAAAAACCTGTTACTTTCTTTGAGCCTTTTCAGTTGTGGGCTTTTGTAAGTAGCGTACGTTTTTCTGTTCCCAAATAAAAGACCGGCTTTTTATTTTTATCCCCAATTCGCTTATGCTTTTACTTCCTTCCTTCTTCTTCACACAGTTAGGGCACAACTATTGGTTGTCCTTCTTCTGGTTTTCGTCTAATTAAACTGTGGTGGTGGTTAATCGTTGTTTCACTCTTCTTTTCTGGTAATGATGGTCGCTCGGTCTGTTCTTTTCTCCGGTAAGTACACGGCCGTGGTTTCTTCTTTGCACAACCAGGTACGTTTATTTTTCTTCTCTTTTGTGTTTTCTCTCATTCGATAGTCTTTAATCGAATCGTGTTTGATTCCTCTGAATCAAAAACTCTCTTCTTGATTGAATGACCGGTATGCGCACGGTCTCTTCTTTTCCTTTCTCTTGATTGATTCCCTGAATCAATCGGTCTCTGTTTTTCTTTTTCTGGAACGATTCCCTGAATCGTTAGTCTTCTACTTTGTCTCTGGTTCCCTGAACCTTTTGGCTCTGATGCCAATTGTTAGTCTAATCTTCTATGAACAATCGGTTATGAAATATACTAAGTTTTTATTATGATCAATCGTTAGTTTACAAACTTGGGTTTACATGGGTACTTATAACCCACCAACCGACACAACCATTCACAATAACTGCCATAACCGAAAATAACTGTCATTCGGTTATAGGCTTTGTTTTTGACACACTAGGACCCTATACTTTACACTTTACATAAACTACTCTAAATACTTGACTTTCATGGATTAGTAAATTAGTATCCAATAAAAGAGTAGATGGTTATCTTAAAATATTGTTAGATTATCTTACAATATTAATTCTAATGAAATACCATAGTTTTATGGTATGTTCATTTAGAAGAATCAAAATCTATTGACATGTTTGATTCAAGATAACTATAGTTTCTTCCACATGTTATCAAGGTTAGAAGATTGAGTATAGATTGAATATACTCAATAAGACTCCAACCTAGAAGATTGATAAGACACCATTTGTTTATGGAATGTGATGAATCACATTAAGTCTTATAATGAAGTTCTGAATTTGTTAAACTACTTGTAAAGTGGGTTGTAACAAACTAAAGTCAGGAACTGTCAATGTTTTTTGTAATATCCCAAAAGAGAACAATGTATTGTTGCTCTACTTGCTAAACTATTTAAAGGTAATCTTTAAATTGTTAAAGGCAAGTGGGAGTTTTGGTTTAGATCTTGAAAGATTAAAGTTACAAAATACATAATCTTCTAAAATACACTTGCAAATATCATGATGAGGCTAAACATGTAAATGATAGACCTCAATATGATGGAATTGTCATTCATAGATCCGTAAAGATATCTTAGATATTTAATATGCTGAGGAATATGAGTTACAGGATCATGATAAGCCTGTTAATCATAATGACAAATTTATCAAATGTTGAATTGTGGTAAATCAATCATACTATGAATGTTGAGATGATGTCCATAAAGATAATCAACTTTAGATACTTGGTTTATCTTAATAATGAAATTGAGTTTCTTCAACGGATGGAAACCCTAGTGGTTTAAATCTTTGTGTAGAAATCATATGGACAATATTGTACACATATTTAATGCATGTCTAGTGATAATAATATTAATCATATTTAAGCAATTAACTATGATTGAATATTCTTTCCTAGATACATTAAATAGAAGTATAAAGATTATAATTGTCATACTTAGTTTCATTGATATGAAATTTTGACAATGAATATCAAAACTCTTTGTTGTGGAATTACTTTTGCGAGGACAATAAGTAATACAAAGTAGTTTATGAATTCAAATAATCTTTGAATATGTACAAACTACAAGAATCCATGAATGGATATATGCATGCATCTAGGAGATGATTCTTATGTTTAATATTAAATCCATGTTTGATTTAATAATTAAAATAAGATAGCTCATAAGTATTCTGAAAGCTAGTGGGAGTATTATTTTTTATTTTCTTAAATCTTATATGTTGTATGGGCAACTACATTCCACCTAAATTAAGTTTTAGTTGGGAATAAAACTTAGTTTGTAAGATTTGGAAATAAAGACATACAACCTTGGAATATATGTTTATTACTATAAACATATGCGGTAAATAAATGAGTCTAAATAAAACATGATAAATACATATATTTGACAAGATAGAATATGAATGAGGTCTTAAAGTCTAACTTGAAGATTCATCATGTACATCATGTTGTGTATAAGATTGTTGTGTCATGCTTGGTTACAAGATGATTTGACAACATTGAAAGTTGTTAGTGTAATAAATATTTTAAAAGAAATATGGTTGGATCTAGAATCACATTCCACGGTCTGGAGATGCTCCTAGATTCTATGGATGAAAATATGACAAGTGTTTTATAATTGTCATTGCCAACAAACTTGAGTTTTTGTAGGCACCAACATTACACTATAACTGTTCAAAGTTTACGGATGTTTAAGGAGCATATTGTTGTACACAATGATGCTAGTATAATTGAGATGACACTCAATTCTAGTCATGGTATCCTTGATGATGACCATGTTGACTAATTATGTTCCGCTAAAGGCATAGTTGCATTATACATTAAAGAATAAAAAATACTTTAAACTTTAAGTTTTGGAGGATGATTGTCATAAAATGGTGGTTCAGGTTATCACGCACCTTATGAAATGATATGACAATATCAAGATATGTGTAAACACATACAAGAAATTCACTTATTGAATTCTTGAAATAAGTATTCTCAAAATTCCTATAGATCAAAGTTAGTTGAAATTATGCCCTGTCAACAAATATGATTATCATGACTTGAGGCAAAATTCATTAACTAAGAATTATCATGCATTGATCTATTTAGTATTTGGATAAAGGATATTGTAAACATTATCATTCAAATGAAATAAAGTATTTTGTTATGTTTATTATTTATTTATTATAATGTTTTATTTATTATAATGTTATCCTGTATTTGCATGTTTAAATCCTTCAATAACTTAAGTTATTCTAAATAGTCCATTGTCGATCAATAACATGAGAATGATATTGAATTAAGACAAATCTGAGTATTAGTTAGAATATACTTGAAAGTATATTGATGCGTAGCATGACTAATTTCAGATGATATTCAATGGATTGAGTATAGGACTTATCCCACCCACATGATGATACTATATGGATCTTAGTCATTAAGTACATCATGAATATTTATCCTCTGACTTGAGATACCAGAGAACTGTCATGGATGTAGTGCATTTTTGTGAAGCAATCTAACGCTATACGTAACTGGTAGTTATAAGGGTTGTTTTCAGAAGTGTTGCGAAATTTATGAATTCTGCTTGTAGTCAAAACGGGATTTGTTTCCTTCAAATTTATTTTGAAGTATAATACTGCTGGGCCCATCGTAGGGTTGTCAAGATGTTTGCATGGCCATGCCCAAGGTCTTCTGGAATATGTTCAGAAGAATTCGTAATCTTGATCAATCATATAAAACGAGAAACAGAATAGTTAATTAAGAAATGAGTGAGATCCATATTCTTATTAACATGGTATTAGAAACAAAAGGATGAATATGATGATGAATCATCGAAACTTGGTTTTTCTCCAGAAAACCATACAAGAGTTTTACCGGGGGCATTGGCGTGTTGCTAGACGCTAACCAATGTCAATACACGTTTTGTAAACATATCCAAGTGGGAGCTGTTGGAATGTGTATATATTTATAAAACCGTGAATGTCCGGATTCGAACTCGTGACCACGGGATTGCACACATTAGCGAATGAGAATTAAAGTTATAATTAATGTTAATGATTACGATTAATTATTACACAAAACCCGACTAACGATCGTTAAGTATTTAACGGAAATGACTAACGACCGTTAAAATGCTAAAAGGGAGAGAATATATAGAGAATCGCTTAAATAAGGAAAAGATTCGGGTTGCCCCTTTCTTGCTCTTGGATGGCCGGCCTAGGGGGGTATTTTACCCTAATCCTTAGCTTTTCCTCTAAGCTAACTCCTCACTATATAAGCAAGGCCTAGGGTTAATGTTTTAGGTTAACTTTTGTGCATCTAATTAACCCTAGATCTCTCATTCTCTCCTCTCTTACATTGAACGGCCGAACCACCTCCACAAGGGTGTTTTGGTTTTGTTTTTCTTATAAAACAAGGGTTTGTGCTTGATCTAGCAATCGCTTTGATTCGCGGTTAATTCGTGTGTACAAAACTGTGGTTGTAAGACACTATTCTTACACCTATTGGTTTGAGTTGTAAAACGGTAAGGGACAACTCTTTAAACCACTTCATCTTCTTTGTTCAAGAGATCTAATCAAATTGCAAGAGGTATGTTACGCATTTATTTCAGTTAGTTAATTACTGTTATGATTCTAAGTCTTCCGTTGTGTACTTTGTGGTGTCTATATGGTTTTATTTATTATCATATATATCTTAAACTCAACATATAGAAACCTCTACAAAGGCCTCCAACAAATATGAACATGTATGCCAAATTGGCCTTTTTGTGCTATCTGTTATCTGTAAATGAAGATCAACAAATCTAGTTCCAAGAATCCAACACCGTATGTTAAATTTGTTGCATCGGTATAATCTAATGTTTTGTGTTTGGTAGTTAATAGTTTAAGATCTATCGTTACTCGTTATGATGTTATATCAGAATATCAGATGGTTATTTGGGATAATGCAAATATCAAGTTAGTTATTTTGTAGCTCATTATCAAAACATATACCGTCTCTAACACAACTTTCAGCATGTATTAGTTCCATATATTATCATTATTTAAAATTTAGTTCATAAAACTTATTTTATTTATTTATTTATTTATTTCTTAAACTTGAGGAAATAAGCTAATTTTGATCAAGATAACAACTTATTTGATACTTAAAAGTCAAAAATTCATTCAAGTTGTAGTAAACATGAGTTATAAGTGATCAATAGATAACATGTTAATTTTCTCCATAGTCGGTTATAAAAGAACATAATCGTGTGTACTATCAGATATGTCCCGAAGAAGTAATGCATTCCTAGAAAAGTAGAAGGGACACTTTCAAGACCGACTGAGAATGTTCGATCAAGGGCCACTTTTGAGCTTGAAATCACGCTCTTTGGTGCATCATCTATTTGAGCCTTTATGGTTTTAAACTTGTTTCTGAGCTCTACTAAAAAGTGTTGAATGATTGAAAATCGGTATAACTTAAAGTTGCAAAACCACATGAGCCTTTAAATGGTAATGTATGTAGAAGAAAAGGTATCAACCGACCACTTTGAACTACAAATATGGTAGAAAAATAACAATCAAAATAGCTTTGTTGTCTTATAAATTGTGTTAGCAACTTGTGTTGTAGTTGATTCAAACCGAAACTAGACAAAGTTCTATCGTTTTCAGAATATTGCATTTTTTTCACGTTCGGTTTTGGTTTTTAAATGATTTTGTGCTTCATGTGTATCATGTTTTGGGGCATAAAGTTAAAACATTCGTCTTGTTATCTTTGTGCTCGGATTTTTAGGCTCGACCCATTAAGAAATAAGTGCATAAACCCAATAATTCATGTAAGCTTGTCTATTATGGTTCGTTTTTTGTTCTTGATATATATATTTTTTTGGGTAATGGGTTGATACCCGGTGAATATATTAAAAGAAAAAAGGATTTAGGAACGAGAGAGGGTGGTAATGAGCCACCCTAAACCTAACGCCTATATGCTTTGAACACGCTCAAAACATAACAACCACTCAGCAAAATAAAGCTAAAAAGACTACTAATAAAAAACTCAAGAAAACGCACAGCCTCTAGCTTTTAAGAACCAATCATCTAGCGTCCATGATAACGCTATCAATCTTCCAAAGTTTCCTCATATGATCCACACGAGCGGTCTTCTTGAACCATACTGAAACCAGTTTCAAGCGAACCACATCTATAATAACTTGGCTACATGATCAGGAGGCCTATCTCCCTTCCCATGGAGACGATTATTTCGCTCTTGCCAAACATAGTAAGTGGATGCAGCCACAACAAGACGACCAACAATAGTAATTACCTTGTTGTACTTGGAGATGGGAAGTAACCACGCTACTATATCACTCCATTTCGAAGAAACGAGATTAATACCAGCCATGTACATAACCCAATTCCAGACTTGAGTCGAATAAGTACACTTAAAGAAGAGGTCTCATGCGTATCTGGCTGCGTTTTACATAAAGGGCAACGAAGCAAGGCTAAATCAACATCATTACCAACATGCCATTGTCGTAATCTATCTTGAGTAAAAAGACGTCTTTTCATCACTAACCACAAATGAATCTCATGTCTAGGGATAGCATAACTCGACCATACCAGTTGGGACCACTCAACTTCATTACCTCGGGTTCTAACAGCTTGCCACGCATGCGTTACATCAAAATCTACAAACTGCTTCTGTTTGATATTTTTGGGCTTGTAATCCACGCATCATATATACGACTTGTGTTCTAGATATATACAGTTACGACCATTTTAAACTCTTATTTTACATGTAATAATTTGCGGTAATTTATGATCCCATGTTATGAAAAAGAATAAACTGAAAATAAATTATAAAAAATACAACAACAGAAGACCACACAACACACAATTTATGCACTGTACGTCCCCTCATTAGTTTAACACTTATATCCCTTTGTAATGAACAGTTATTTTAAAACGAACGTAGCATTTTTATAGAAATTTGCGAACTGTGTACAATTTGTTTTTACAAACAATGTAATCATAATGGTTATTAATTTTCTATTTGCGCCAATTTTTCGAGTCTTTGGACTTTTGTGTTTTTATAAGATTTGCAAATGAAAAATAAGATTTTGCAAAATCGTTGGTCTCTTAGATATTCTCATAAAAATGTACTTTTAATTCACGCGTGGTTGTGAAAAAGATTTGGGAATATAGAGAATCGTTCAGTATGGAGTATCGACTATGGGTAATCCTTGAATATTCAAAGTCCATAAGTATCTAAACATGATGACTGAGATAGTAGTTGTTGATTGTCACTATTGTTGTTGTGTATGTATGACCATGTTAGAACGAAAATGTATATAACACTTGATGAATATAAGTTATTCCAAAGGATATCCTTACTATGAACATTTAACTATTAAAATAGTTCATGTCATAAAAGGTTTTGATATGTGTATGAATTGTCTAATACAACTTTTGTTGACTGTTGAGTTAGATCGAACGTGTATTTATTTTGCACGTTGCATTTTAATCAAAAGAATTTAGACATAGTTTTACATTTCTATTGTTTCTATATTAGTTTTTAATATTTGTTTTCCTTTCTAACCTGTGTGAAATTAAAAATTAAACATGTTTAAGAGTACCAAACTGAGTTCATATGAGTTTTTCAATTACTTCACCGTCCGCAGATTTTTTCAACCTGGCAGATAGTGAAATACGCAAGATTAAAAATTAAACATGTTTTAAAGTACCAAATTAAAAGCAAAAAAGCTAAGAGTTCATATGAGTTTTCAATTAGTTCAAAGTCCGCAAGATTTTTTCAATCAGTTAGATTATGAAGAAATTGAAGACATATTACTTGTCTCAACACATTTATAACACATACACTTATGGTATATAAGTAACAAACAACTTCTATCTTCACCCTATGTGGGATCTAGTTTTTTCCCAATAAGATTGTTTTGGCAAACTTATTTATTATAAAAAGGATTTACGTTGGTTGTTGACTCTACAGTTAGATCGTATGCGTATACATTTTGCATGTCGCATTGTAATAACATACAAATTTTACATATCTATATGCTCTCCACCAAAACATATTTTAGAGTAATACTAATTCTCAACATTTTTAACCCACATGCACTTATGGTATATTAGTAACCCCCAACTTTTATAATCAACCAATGTGCGATAGAGTGTTACGATAAAATGTTAGAAAATATCTTCATTAAAAAAATGGTAAAAAGGAGATAATTCAAGAGTTCTTAACAATTGATGAAAGAAAGATTTGTAACATATGGAACATCAAACTCGAGTTTAGAAGCAACTAATTTTATGCATAGAAGTTTTGGGTCATAACTTACTCTTGCACGCATGATTCAGGGTTCTCACAAAACACACCTACATAAAGAAACATACAACCAAAGAAAACAAATAAGAAATCGCAATCTATATTTTCATTTTATATACTTTTAACCAATACAAAATGATATTCACCGGTAGTAGTGCATAGGAAGTTTGGTGTACACTTGGTTTATAAATGTAATGTATGCAGGAAAAATAAATTCAAGTTATAGAGTGAATAACCAATAACCAATATATTTAATCTCTATGAGTAAAAACATGAGATGTTGACTACTTAAATTTCTTCCGGTTGGCAATGCTTTGATCAGCATTCTTTGTCCTTATTAACAAAGAGTGGCCATCTTTAAAAACAAGGATTAAAAAACCGAAGAACATTCAGAGTTAGAGAAAAAAGTAAGGGTGCGTTTGTTTCATTAAGATGTTTTAGGTCTGAATCTGACTACCACATCTTACCAGTAAGAGGTGGCTAGAAATTCTAAATCTGAACGAAATAATGTTGTTTGTTTTTGTATAATTGATGTCCGAATGATTTTAAGTGATCGTTTCTGCAATTTATTTATTAAACTAACGCAATACGATAATAAGTAACTTATGTAAGTATGAAACAAGACTTTTTATCATAAATATAACATAGTTAATAAACTATCAAATATATTATATTAACACAAGTCTTCAATCTTTTATCTAGTAAGATGCAGTAAGACAAGTCACCACCTCTTACTGAGTAAGATGTTATATGTCTAACTGAGTCTGACTCAAAAGAAAAAAACAAACAAAACAAAACGTCTCCCCTCCTCTTACTGGTAAGAGTAAGAGGGCCGGTAAGATTTTTTTTTTTAAAAAACAAACACACCCTAACAACCATTTAGCCATCATTATTGCGAGAATATACCTGATACACATTTTAAACAAGTATCATCAATATATAGAGATCCATCCCAAATAAAATTTGTGTGGATTATGCAATAAAGCCTACGGACATCACATTTTAAACGTTCACAAATGTTTCTCACTTACATATTTTGTTTCAAGTGTAATACTCCAACTATAGGTGCCGTTTTTGCGTGTGTAGTCTCGCCAGACGTTTAGCTTAAGGGGGCATCTTCGGGGAGGAGGTCACGATCGACCGATGGCCATTGTGATGTGACGTCAACATCTGAGGCATGCACTTTTACAATTTCCAAATGCTCATTAATTTTAGAATCACCAACATTAAGTACTAGCAATCGGAAATGAGTTACGATAAAATTTCCATTCATTAATAGTTTGTTTGGATTACTTTGGCAACCTCAAATTACAATCAAGTTGATAAGCTTTAATATAAATAAATAAACAAATAAAGACTTGCAACTTTTACAAATTCGGATAACCTAATAACCGTCTAATTAAGCTAATCCACACACCAGTATCATGTTTATACAATAAATATTATTTTGTAAACTTGTAATGTAGGTATTATCTGCATTTCGATTGAATTATTATTGTTTTAAAAAGATCAAAGCATTTTAAGCAATATAGAAACCTAGACCCTAATCAATTTATTTCAATTGGGTTTAAGCCATAAAATAGTTATGTTTTACTTGAACTAAAGATACTTTTTGTTAAAAACGTTTAAATTGTCCTCATATCCACGCAATTCTTTTGCTTATGTGGTTGGTACAGTTTTAATACGTAAGTCGATTATAAAAGCATTGTTGGTCATGATATTATATTGACACTTAAAACATGTAATACTATACTATTGTTCTAACTTGCAAGGCATGTTGATGACTATGTTATCTAGCGGTTATTTTTTGATTTTATAAATATGAAACAAGTCCAAAAACATATACTCTCTAACATAGCTTTAGGGTGCGTTTGTTATGGGGTCATCAGATTTAGGATAGGACTTAAAGTTAAAAAACATTGTTTGGTGTGATGATTGAGATTTGCTTTTGGAAGTTACTACCAAATATGAGGGAATAGAGAATCCCCAAGCTCATGACCAGGATTTGATTATTTCAATACAAAATGTGGGTCATTTCTCATTTTTAACCATTCACTTATTTTTTTACTTACAAATGTTTGATATAAAAAATCATTTTATTTATATTTAATATATAATATACATTTAAATATTATTTTCTCTCTCTTACCTCAAATCCAAATCCAAATCTTAAACCAAATTCAAATCCAAATCCAAATCCTAATCACAAACCCATCTACAAACCAAACGGGCCCTTAGTATGTACCAGTTCCACATATATCATTATATAATATTTAGTTTGTAAAACTAATGTTAGACATTTCTTTTCGAGTTCCAAATGCTTTATTTCAGCAAGAGACATGTCTGCCACGAAACAAACACTTTTCCAATCATTTTTGCAAGCCACTTTCAATCACAGTCCAGCACCAAATTTACACACTCGGGATCCCATTCCATGTGTTCAGATGATGCAGATAAGTTGACTTCATTATGGTCAAGAGAAACTTCCAGCCTGACCCATTCATCATCGATGGTATCCTTGATGTGTGACAGAAAATACCTTGAACCCAAGTTTTACTTCCCACAAAACCGTTTAAGCAGTATAGTTCCAAACCCGTTAACACCTCTCAACTGCAATGTAATGGAGGCGAGAAGATTTTTCCAAAGAGTCCAAATCAATAAAAGCGACAAACACTGATTGGGCACAAACGGTAATTTGTGTAGTAGAAAAGGCATGAAATTACCACCTTTTAACTATAATACAGCACAAACCTATTGGAAAATAACGAGGGTTATTATACAAATAAGTCACTAAAGTTTGCATTAAATTTGTCCTAAGTCACTAAAGTTTTAAAGTTGTCATCCAAGTTACTAAAATATAAAAAGCAAACACGTCTATAATTTCAGTGATTTTCACGTTTATTTTTTTTAGAGGTGGCAAAATGTGCCCAAAAGCAAAAAGATGGGCTAAATGGGCAAATTTTTAAAAGATTTGGGCACATTTAGCCCCCCCTTTTTTTTAATGGGCACATATAGCCCATTGAAAACTTAAATGGGCACTCACGGGCACATTTTTTTTTCTCAATTGTAGAACATTACAGTCGTTTTAAAGAAATATTTTTTTATATAATATATTTAAGTTTTTTAATAAAAATAAAATATTACGTTTAAGGAATTTATTTCGTTGTTTTAGGTCTTTTATTAAGCGATTTGTATAACATGTGCCCGTTTGGCCCGCGCCCGTTTAAGCCCGTGCCCATTCTAGCCCGTGCCCGTTTAGCCCGTGCCCGTGCCCGCTCGGCCCGCCCGTTTTGCCACCTCTAATTTTTTTTTATATGTTAAGTAACATAAATGTCATGTGTTTACAAGTTCAATAACCTGAAGGACAAACTTTCATAAGGTCAGTAACCTGGATGACAACTTTCATGAGTTTAGTAACCTGAATGACAACTTTGAAACTTTAGTGACTTAGGACAAATTTCATGCAAACTTTAATGACTTCTTTGTATAATAACCCAAATAACAATTAAAAATAACATAACTCTATAGTATAAAAAAATAGTACTAGCAACTTGTATCCTAGTCAAGGTTATAGATAGCGTGAGGCGTGGCGTTGCGGCATGATCAAGCCTCATGCCTTTGCAGCTAAGGCGAAGCTTTTGCGTTTATAAGACGTGACATAAGGCGGCACAAAGTGTGAAAATATTTATATATTTATATCATAATTCATATATATCGAGTTTACAAAAACATGTGCCATAAGGCAGCGTGACGGCATGGCGTAGCGGCATGACCAAGCCTCACGCCTTTGTGAAGCATTTGCGGAGCCTTTGCGAGCCTTTTAGAACAGTGATCCTAGTTGATTGAAACCGAAACTTCACAAGTTCTATTGAATTAGGACCAATGTAAAGTTATAAAAAAGGTTAAGAGAAAAAACTGAAAAAAATACACAACAAACTAGTTTTTGTTGTGAATTATTTTCATACCTAAATTTGCAAATGAGACTTGAACTTCATTACATTTGCTTTCCATCGATATGGGACAAGGTAGATACAAAGCCAAAACTAAACAAATTTTGATCTTTTTTTGCATATTGCATCTTTAAAACGTACGGTTTGGTTTCTATACATGGTTTGGTTTCTATATGGTTTTGTGCTTCATTTGTATTTTGTTTTTGGGCTTTAATTTAAAACGTTTGGTTTTGGTTTGGTTTTAGTATTGTGAATTATTAAGACGTTCGTTTTGTCTTCTTTGTGTCTTGAGTTTTTAGGCTTAGACCATTGAGACCATGAAGAAAGGAAGTGCATAAGCATAATTATTCATGTACACTTGCTTATTAGAATAATAGGTTCGCTTGTATGCTTAATGTTTTTGGGCATACAATCCATTCTTCATATCTACAACTTGTGTTCTTGTTATATAACAGTTTGATCATACAAATTATAAAAAACTTAAATTGATACCATGTAAAATAATGATCGTAACATTTAGATCATGATAAAAAGAGTTAAGTGAAAAGGAAGAGAAAAAAAAACAAGAAAGTGACAATGCAAAAAGTTGGTTTTTGTTGAATCATTATTCCTCAATTTAATATATAAATGACATGCTTATAAAGAGTTCGTTACTTTTACTTTCAATCTATGTGAGATAAGCTATTAAAACAAATAAACAATTCATGTTGGCACTAAAGAAACATAAGATCATAAAGTAGATTGAAAACCACGGTAAAAAACTATAAAAAAAAGGTTAACGTTTTACAAACACTTATCCAAGCATTCATTTTGTAGCCACTTTCAATCAAGTCCAGGAGACCAAGACTGAATTTACAAACTTGGAAACCTGTTCCGTTTGTTCAGATGATGCAAATAAGTTGACTTCATTATGGTCAACAGAAACTTCCAGCCTGACCCGATCATAATACTTGATGTGTGACAGAAAATACCTTGAACCCAAGTTTAACTTCCCAAAAAACCGTGTCAATAATTAATATAGTTCTAACCCCATTAACACCTTCATCTGCAGTTTTTGACTCTGTCGATATGTGAGATATCAAATGGAAGCGAGAAAGGTTTTCCACGGAATCTAAGTCAATAAAAGCGACAGACACCATGTACTGATTGGGTATAGCAATAATTTCTCCAAATACTATCTAGTTTGGTCTATAAATGGTAATGTATGTAGAAGAAAAGGCTTGAAATCACCACCTTTTAACTACAATACAACACAAACCTGGTAGAAAATAATAATTAAAATAGCTTAGCAACTTGTATCCTAGTTGATTAAAACCGAAACTAAAAATTTTGGTCCTTTTCAGATATCATATTGTTAACACATTCTGATCGTTCATTTGAATAATAGGTTCGTTTTTTGTGCTCGTAATCCACACTTCATATCTATGACTTGTGTTCTTGTTACATAAAGTTATAATGACCCCGTGTTATGGAAATGGAAAATGCACGTTAAGTCACTATGCTATTGAAAGATGTTCATGTGGATCACCCCTACTCTTTTTTTATTTAAGCAAGTCAATGGACTACGAAAATATTACATTGTGATCAATCTACTAATTTTTTTGCTACTTATAATATGTAATGAGCTAGGTGGCCTGCAATTATCTTTGGATGATGGTTTGTGGTAGTTCGATAATGATGACCAACTAAAAAGAAACTAAAGAGGCGACAAACATTTGACAGAAAATAAATTATGTGGAGTTGTGAACGTTAATGGATAATATTAATGAGATGGATGATGCATCTTTTTATCAAGCTAAGTGATTTTTTTTATAATTAAATGCAAGTAAAATGACTTGGATAAACAAAAAAATTGATAAAGTCACTTATATGAGGAATTTTTTTTTTTTTTTTTTTTTTTTTTTTTTTTTTTTTTCAATAGTATAAGATTTGAGGGTGCATAAAAGCGTTGTGAAAAAGTAGTCAGATGAAAAGAAAATAAAAACAATAGAAATTAATTGGAAAAAAATATAAAAATCAAAGGAACTCACCTAACAAACAAGATTTAGATTTTGGTAGAAGAGTTTCCCTTTTTGATATTGCTAATGAATGACTCTTGAACTTATAAAGAATTCACATTTTGACAATCTATCTATGTGGGACAAACTAATAAAGTAAATTAACAAATCATGTAAGACATTAAGGAAATATATGATCAAAAGTTGATTAATTGTAGACCATGTAACCTTAATTGAAAAGCTTAAAATACATGCTTATCCTAATATATTGATACATATAATACAAGTATTTGAGTTGTGGACGTCACTTATATTCCTCTTAGAAGTAATGTATAAGGTGGATGTCTGTTCTGTATACTAGCTTAATTGTCACAAACATGAACTATTAATCGTCACAAACATGATATCTTTTCCAAAAATTCTGGCTACGAAAGAGTCCAACAAAATTAGAAGGAACACTGTGGAGACCGACTGAGCATCTTCGATCAAGTACACACGTTGTCCTTGCATGAATGTGAGTCATGACTCTTTCATCGAGTCAAACTTTGGTAATAAACTCATGTAATTTATAGCTAAAGAAACCTTAATAGTGACTCTTTGTGTATGACATCTAGCTAGTACATATAGTATTATGAAATGATCCCACAATTCGCAACTCTACCGCAAGTTCAAAAATCCATATAAAGTTTATCGAAAACAAAAATTGGTATAACTTGAAGTTGCAAAAATATATGAACCTTGACCTTAATAATGGGTTTTAGCCTAAAAATGACATTTTGTATTGTCAGGTTGTGAGAACGAGCTAAATGAAAAACAGTCATATGGTCGACGAACGTTGGGGGATCTGAAAAAACAAACCGAAGCTACGTGAAAAACTAAAGAACCAACCCGAATATGATTATCCGACTAGACTGATTCAAAGTTGTTAATTACCTGAAGTTAAAGAACACGAGATACTAATTTTGCTCACAAAAATAACTCATACGACGTTACAAAAAAAGGTATTTTAGTTGTGGACGTCACATATATGCCCTATAAAGTAATGTATAGTTAATGTCACGTCTTAATACAGAGTTGAAGTTAAGTGATACATACATGTTTTGTATGCTAGCTTAATCGTCACAAACTTGAACTATCTTTTTTCCAAAAATGCGTCCATGAAAGAGTCCAGTAAAAGCATAAGGAACACTCTCGCATCTGAGCATCATCCTTGCATGAATGTGAGTAATGACTCTTTCGTCGAAACAAACTTTGGTAATAAACTCATGTAATCCACCGCTAAAAAACCTTAATTGTGACTCTTTGTCACATATATCAGAAATATATGTATCCGGTGTTGCACGTTCTTAATACATATGCAGTATTATGAAGTGGAGGTGCGATCCTTTACAAAGTAAAGAAAGTTAAAAAGGCTAGAAAGTCACTCACAATGTGACAAGTGTCCACCACCCATTCTCTCCCTTTTTTCTTATTAAATTTGGTTAGGGAGCATTTTGATCCTTTTAACCTCTTTTTTTATTCCACCTCAAAACTTCAAACGTAAATAACTTTCAAACAACAAATTTTTATCAAAAATCGATTTCACCATAATTTTTTAAATTTAATCCTCTTTAATTTGGTATGCATCATGATATATAAATCTCAATTTTTTTTTCAAATTTTTAAATAGGTGTTGATTTTCTTGAAATTTTTGACATTTTCAGCACTATTTTTGTCTAGTTTAAAGGCCGAATTTTGCAAAACTTAAAACACGAAAATTGTAGTTTTTTTGGCCATTTTTTACCCAGAAATTTGAATCACTCAAATCCGACATGATATGAGTGAGATACTGTACGTTAAAGATGAACAATAACTGATGAACGTTATCAAAAATAACTGATGAACGTTATCAAAAATAACTGATGAATGTTATAAAAAAATAATTGATGAACAATATCAAAAATAAATGAACGTTATCAAAAATAACTGATGAACGTTATCAAAAATAACTGATGAATGTTATAAAAAATAACTGATGAACAATATCAAAAATAACTAATGAACGTTATAAAAAATAACTGATGAACGTTATTTTTTCGAAAATTGCTTAACATTATAAAAAATTAATTAATGAACTATACCTAAAATAACTGATGAACAATATTAAAAATAATTGATGAACGTTATTTTTTTGAAAACTGATGAACGTTATCAAAAATAACTAATGAACAATATAAAAAATAACTGATGAACGTTATTTTTTTGAAAACTGCTGAACGTAATAAAAAATAATTGATGAACAAAATAAAAAATAACTGATGAATAAAATAAAAAATAACTGATGAACTGATAAACATTGTATTTTTATTAGAAAATTGATGAACTAATGAACAATACTAACTTGAATTGATAAACATTATCAAAAATAACTGATCAACAAAACTAATAGCCAAAACTAACTAAAACGTTGACACTCTTATATTAAGGATGTGTTTGGTAAGTCGGAATCGGAATGAGGGAATCATATCGGATATGATTCAAGTGTTTGGTAAACATTCACATCTTTCAAATATTGGATTCAAATAGACATATATTCTATACTTCATACCAGCCATATTAGGCTCCTATGCTCTGATTCATTCCTCACCTCTCTCTTCCCGCTTCCATTTTAGTTTCCCGCCAACTAATCCCGCTATTTTCATTTCTCTAGTTAGCTACTCATATATATTTATCCATAAGCTCTTGCAAATATTTCTTCAAAGAGGTATTTTCTTTTCTTCTCTTTTTCTTGCAATCAATCTTTGGTTTTTGTTTTTTTTTTCGATTTGTCATAAAGGTTAACATATTTGCACAAATGCAGGTGGAAATCTTTTCATCTATCCAAGAATCATATGGTACACTCTTACTAATTTTTAATTTTTTTTCCCCGATTCAAGAACTAGGCTGTTGAACTTTGATTTATTCTTTACCAACTTTAGTACATGATTTCCTTATTTTGTATGAATATACTTGTTTGAAATGAAATAGTAGTTGAGATCTTGGAAGTTTTTGTGAGAAAATTCATTAGTTTGTAAAATTTGAGGAATGCATATGACCTGTTTGACAAAATGCCTCATAGAATGCAACTTTAAATTCATTTTCTTATAATCATTTGTCATTGTTTTTAGTTTGAAATCATGTGTTACGTAGCATTGTATAACTAACAGCTATAACGAGACTATTATTTCGTATAACTATGTACTTATATGTGAAAAAGAACATGCTTTTGCAAATGTTGAAGTGTTGAAATTAAACAAATGATTTGTTTCATGTAAGTACAAAGGAGCACATAAGGGCAAATAGAAAAAGCAAAATCAAAATTTTTTCAATAAAATTAGCTATAACGATAATGACAATTCCGAAATCGTTGATAAAGTGGTTATTTTGGATAACTTGTTAGCTTGTCATCTTAGCCCAAATAAAGGTTCATTGAAGTAACATTCTTGCTGCTTTAATATAAATATACCAATATTGTCAAAAGTTTTAATCGACGGTTTATTCATTTAGACTCAACCTACGAGTTTAAAGGATCATACAACACAATCTTCACCAATATCCGAGTCTACACAAAATGTGGCACTGTAAGCTGTTAACATCATTTTTTCTTATACTTAAAAATTGTCATTTATTTGTTTGTAATAACTTAGCTTGTTTTTCTTTTGTCCTATATTTTATGTTAGAACAAATGAAGCACGAGGTCGTGGGAAAAACAAATGCTATTGGGAACAAAAAGAGACAGCAGTATTAATCGAAGCTCTTCAAGATATGGCTTGTGATCCATCGTGGAAGACCGATGGTGGTTTTAGAAGCAATTACTTGTGCGAGGTGCATAGAAGGATCCTTATTAAGATGCCTACTTTTTCTAAACTAGTTTCGCCTCATATTGAGTCAAAAGTCAAATGGTTAAAGTCGAAGTTCCATGTTATCAATGACATGCTGAAATATAGTGGATGTCAATGGAACGATGTGGAAAAAAAGGTTGTTTGTGAAAGGGACTGGTATGATGGTTACTGTAAGGTAATACTTTGTATATTTATGCATCTTTAGGTAGATGACGATATGTTATCTAGTTTCTTCTTTGTGTATTTAATGTAGTGAATGTTATACTCTTAACAGACTCATAAAGAAGCGAAAGGAATGTGGGATTTTAAATTCCCTTACTTTAACGAGCTTGAGTTGGTGTATGGACGAGATAGAGCTACAGGTGGGGTTGTTGAAGGAATTGGTGATGCAATTCACAACATGGAAGCTGATAGCAATGTTGAAACTAGAGGTGAGAATGTTGGTGAATACTTCGTGTCACTAAGTGATGAAGAAAGGGATGATGCACAAACGACTCCATCTGCCTCGAACACTTCAAATGCAAGAAACATGGGTGGAAAGCAAAAAAATACAGTTAATGGTGACAAAGTTGCAAAGAAAAGGAAGACATCGTCATCACAGGATGTTGAGGCGCGTTTAGAAGGAATTGATCATAGTTTTCAAATGTTTGTGAAAGGATTTAATGCTAATTTTGCAACCATAGCCAATGCTATGACAGATGATAACATTCACCAAAAAGTTGCTTCTGAAAAATTGAAAGGCGTGCTTGCGGAGCTAGTGAGGCTTAAAATTCCGACACTGTCTGTACTTGATGCTGCTGATATATTCTCTGCAAATAAAGAGAAAATGGATGTATTTCTCAATCTTTCTGATGATCTAAAAATCGCCTACATAATGAAGCTAACGGGTTTTGGCTTACCAGGTAACTAGATATTCTGATCTGTACAACCTTTTGTTCTTGAGAAATGGTATTTCTCAAATGCTTTAACTAGTTTATAGACATACTCGTACATTGGTAAGACTTTTTGTTCTCGGGAAGGTCTGGTCCTCGAGTGAATATTGTACGTGTATGCTAATAGTGTTAAGATAACTCTTGTTATTGTGGATATGTATGGCCTCAACTCGTTAGATTATCTTTTGTATGCTATATATATAAAGCTTTGTGTACTGATGGCAAGTTTGATGTTTAGATCATCTTTTGTATGCTATATATATAAACTTTGAATGGTAAGTTTGATGTTATTGTTTGTTTTGTTCCGTAGACAGCATCGCGTAATAAACTTATTTTGTTGCTATATAAATGATGTTCGAGACCTCTTGTTTATTTAAAATTTAATTTACTCAATTACCATTACCATTCCTAAAAAAACCAAACACCGGTTTTAAGATTGACAATCAATCCCTTGCTCAAACCAAACATTGGTTTTCAAGTAATGATAACTATACACATTCCACTAAACTATCAATCTTATACCGATTGTGATTCCCTCATGCAAACCAAACGCACCCTAAGCTTTGCTTATACCAATGCAAACTCAGTGACCTCTCTCACACATAGTGGAATGTGATGCATTTCTCAAAAAGCCAAACCAAAAAGTTGACCCTCTTATATTACTTTGAGTAAATTGCAAAAATCGTCCCTAAACTATGGCCAAATTGCACGTTTCATCCCAAAACTATGGAAAGTGCAAATATCGTCCCTGTGGGGAAACTTTGGGGCAGAAATCGTCCCTGGCCTAGATCAAATGACTAAAATACCCTTCTCTCTTTATTACCTTTTAGTTTGTTGCGCAAATGGTCCCTGTGTTTCGCCAGATTTTGCAAATTTAGTCCTTTTTTTTTTTTTTTTTTTTTTTTTTTTTTTTTTTAATTAACTATTAATATTAGTATTATTTTTTTTACGTTTTCGTCTGATTTTTTACGTTTTTGTCTGATTTTTTACGTTTTCATCCGTTTTTTTACGTTTTCGTCCGTTTTTTTAAGTTTTCGTCCGTTTTTTACGTTTTCGTCCGATTTTTTACATTTTCGTCCGATTTTTTACGTTTTCGTCCGTTTTTTTACGTTTTCGTCTGATTTTTTTACGTTTTTGTCCGATTTTTTACGTTTTTGTCTCTCTTTTTAACGTTTTCGTCCGTTTTTTTACGTTTTCGTCGGATTTTTTACGTTTTCGTCCGTTCTTTTACGTTTTTGTCCGATTTTTTACGTTTTTGTCCGATTTTTACGTTTTCTTCAGATTTTTTACGTTTTCGTCAGATTTTTTACGTTTTCGTGCGTTTTTTTACGTTTTCGTCCTTTTGTTTACGTTTTTGTCCGTTTTTTTACGTTTTTGTCTCTTTTTTTACATTTTCGTCCAATTTTTTTACGTTTTTTTACGTTTTCGTCCGATTTTTTACGTTTTCCCTATGAATATTAGTTCATTGTTCAAGGACCATCACCCGGGATTCGAGCAGGGCACACTGCAGTCACCATTGGGACAAAAACATAAAAAAAATCGGACGAAAACATAAAAAAAATCGGACGAAAACGTAAAAAAAAGCGTAAAAAATCAGACAAAAACATAAAAAATCAGACGAAAACGTAAAAAACGGTAGAAAACGTAAAAAATCGGACGAAAACGTAAAAAAAGAGACAAAAACGTAAAAAATCGGATGATAACGTAAAAAATCGGACGAAAACGTAAAAAAACGGACGAAAACGTAAAAAAAGAGACAAAAACGTAAAAAATCGGACGAAAACGTAAAAAAACGGACGAAAACGTAAAAAAACGGACGAAAACGTAAAAAATCGGACGAAAACGTAAAAAAAGAGACAAAAACGTAAAAAATCGGACAAAAACGTAAAAAGTCAGACGAAAACGTAAAAAAACGGACGAAAACGTAAAAAAATGGACGAAAACGTAAAAAAAGAGACAAAAACGTAAAAAATCGGACGAAAACGTAAAAAAACGGACGAAAACGTAAAAAAAGAGACAAAAACGTAAAAAATCGGACGAAAACGTAAAAAAATGGACGAAAACGTAAAAAAACGTACGAAAACGTAAAAAATCGGACGAAAACGTAAAAAAACGGACGAAAACGTAAAAAAAGAGACAAAAACGTAAAAAATCAGACGAAAACGTAAAAAAACGGACGAAAACGTAAAAAAACGGACGAAAACGTAAAAAATCGGACGAAAACGTAAAAAAAGAGACAAAAACGTAAAAAATCGGACAAAAACGTAAAAAGTCAGACGAAAACGTAAAAAAAACGGATGAAAACGTAAAAAACGGACGAAAACGTAAAAAATCGGACGAAAATGTAAAAAATCGGACGAAAACGTAAAAAAACGGACGAAAACGTAAAAAAACGGATGAAAACGTAAAAAATCAGATGAAAACGTAAAAAATCAGACGAAAACGTAAAAAAAATAATACTAATATTAATAGTTAATTAAAAAAAAAAAAAAAAAAAAAAGGACTAAATTTGCAAAATCTGGCGAAACACAGGGACCATTTGCGCAACAAACTGAAAGGTAATAAAGAGAGAAGGGTATTTTAGTCATTTGATCTAGGCCAGGGAAGATTTCTGCCCCAAAGTTTCCCCACAGGGACGATATTTGCACTTTCCATAGTTTTGGGACGAAACGTGCAATTTGGCCATAGTTTAGGGACGATTTTTGCAATTTACTCTATTACTTTTTATCTAGTAACCCGATCTTCCATTTTTTTCATTTCAATAGATCTACCATTTGTAAGAAGCAAGTCAAATCAATATATCTTCCATTTTTTCATCATAAAAAGTTTAGCAAAGCAATTCCGACCAATTGGCGATGGTGGTTATACCGAAAACAAATGGATAGAGAATGAGAGAACTCCGATCAACAACAAAATGAAGATGACGGCGATGGTGGCTGTTTGTAACGGAATTTTCCGGCGTATTCGAAGGTGGTGGCATCGTTGACGGTGGTATCAGATCTGATGGTGGTGTTTGTTGTTGTGTTTACCGATCAATATCCGATCTGTTAATAGTGGCGGTTGTTGTTGTGGTTACCGGTGCGATGACGGTTGAATTTCCGACAACGGCGACTTCTCCATAATCGAATTCTTCGTCGTTTTTTTTTTTTTTTTTTTTTTTTTTTTTTGTATGGAAGAGAGTTATGGGGAACAGAGAAAAAAGATATATGAGAATTAAAATTACGTAACTATCCTTTAAGGGGAAAAAGAAAGGGGACACGTGGCAGCACCAAATTACTTTTTAGACTTTTTAAAGTTTTCTACTTTGCAAGTGATCCGGATTCTTATGAAGTGATCCTACAATTTGCAACTTTGCCATAAGTTCAACAATCCATATAACATCTAGAGTAAATTGCAAAAATCGTCCCTGTGATTTGCCCAGATTGCAAAAAGCGTCCCTGTGGTTGCCTAATTACAAGCGGTGTCCTTGTGGCGAAACTTTGTGATCGTTTTGGTCCCTGATTTTAACTAGCGTTAAATGAATTCCGTTAGAAGTTACACATTTAGCCCTTTTGGCCAATGATCGTTGCAGCGTCCATCCTTTAAACCACAGGGACGATTTATGCAATTACACCGTTAGTCCTCAATACAAAAACAATTGCACCGTCCTTAATACAAAATTTTAGTTAAAAAAAAAAGTCAAAAAAAAAAAATTTGTCAAAAAAATCTTCAAAAAAAAAAAAATTTATGATTTTTTTTTTTCAATATTTTCGAAATAATTTTTCTTTCAATAGAAAATTCGAAATACTTTTTTTCCAAAATTTTTTATTTTCAAAACTATTTTTCCAAATTTCTAAAAAATTATTTTTGGAATTTGAAAAAAAAATTCTGGAAAAAATTTCGGACAAAAAAAATGCAATTTTTTTTTTTTGTAAAAAGGTATTTCGACATATTGCAATTTTTGGAAAAAAAATCATTTTTTTTGAATTTTTTTTAAAAATTATTTTTCCAAAAAGATTTTTTTCAAAATGTTGAAAGTAATTTCGAAAAAAAAAAATGGAAAAAAATATTTCTATTTTTTTTTTGAAAAAAAATTTATTTCGAAATATTGAAAATTTTTTAAAAAAAAAATCAATTTTTTTTTTGAAGATTTTTTTTTTACAAATTTTTTTTTGATTTTTTTTTTTGGTGATTGGTGGTGTTGGGTGGTGGTTGTAAGTGGTGGTGCTGGTTGGTGGCGGTGGTGAGTAGCGGTGGTGATTGGTTATGCTGGTGGTAGACATCGGTGGCAGTGGTGATTGGTGGTGGTAACTAGTGGCAGTGGTGGTGGTGGTGAATGGCAGTGGGTATTGGTGGTGGTTGTGGTGGTAGTGGGTGGTGGCGGTGGGTGGCGGTAGGGGTGTTCAAAAAATCTGAGAAACCGACGAACCGAGCCAAACCGTTCAATCCGAAACCGAAAAAATCTGAAACCGAAGAAACTGAAACCGAAAAAAACCGAAACGGAAAAAACCCGCTTATCACGGTTCGGTTTCGGTTTTTATTTTTTGATATCCGCGGTTAACCGAACCGAACCGTGCTTAATACATGAAGTTTTTTTTAACTAAATATTCAAAAAATCGTACAAGTATTAATTATATTATTGCACTAGATTATTGTATAACGCCTTTTTTGCTTATAATGTAAAAATTTCTAAACATTTATGTGTAAAAGTTGATAAATGTGATCGTAATCTATAAACGTCACATAACTATTATTTGTTAAATGATTATATATGAATATTTGAATGCACTTATTCTAATGGGATAACTTTTGTGTGACTATTATCTATTGAATGTCATCTAATTTTAACAAAATGACATTTTACATTCTAAAACATGTTATTGTTTATATGGTTAAACTCGAATAAACGTTTAAAATGGTTAACCGTTACCCGAACCGCGGGTAACCGCTCATTTCGGGTACACGCTTGTCCGGTTACCCTCTTAGTACGCTTCGGTTTCGGATAGTAAAATTAATTACACGCCCCGCGATGGATAGTGTAAATCGTCCAACTAACCGAACCGAACCGCCCAGTGAACACCACCAGGTGGCGGTGGTGAGTAGTGGTGGTGGTGGGACTAACTTAGGTTATGTATAAAGGATTAACGGTGCAATTTTTTTAACTGAAATTATGTATTAAGGACTAACGGTGCAATTGTTTTCGTATTGAAGACTAACGGTGTAATTGCATAAATCGTCCCTGTGGTTTAAAGGATGGACGCTGCAACGATCATTGGCCAAAAGGGCTAAATGTGTAACTTCTAACAGAATTCATTTAACGCTAGTTAAAATCTTGGACTAAAACGATCATAAAGTTTCGCCACAGAGACGCAGCCTGCAATTAGCCAACCACATGGACGTTTTTTGCAATCTAGGCAAACCACAAGGACGATTTTTGCAATTTACTCTAACATCTATAAAAAATGGGTATAACTTGAGGTTGCAAAAAGTACCAAATCACAACCTTTTAACTACAATGCAAAATAAATTGGGTAGAAAAATAACAATTAGAATTGCTCTATTATTTTGAAAAGAGTATTAGCTACTTGTAATGTAGTTAATTGAAACCAAATTAAAGCTAAGCAAATTTTGATCATTTTTAGCATATTGATTGTGATAATCACGTCCGGTTTTAGTTTATAAATGGTTTATGTGCTTCATTTGTATCATATTTTTGGGCTTAACTTTCAAACGTTAGGTTTTAATTTCTACATGTTTTTGTGCTTCATTTTTTGGGCATTATAAATGTCCAGTTTTGTTTATGTGAAATGCAACAAGATTCGCATGATCTTCTCTTTGGTTGAGTGTGGTTATTCTTCGCAAATGTGGAACCGGGTTCTTAGTACGTCTGATAGGAGTTTTGGGTAGTTAAGGTGGAGTGACATAGTGGATTGGTTGCTTCCCATGGCTAGGCGTAACAACACCACGACCATTATGGCTCGCCTTATTATGGCCGCATCCGCGTATTTCGTTTGGCAAGAGCGCAATAATAGGATTCATAGGAAAGGTGCAAGAGTTCCAGATGATGTGGTGAAGGTCATACTTGATGTGGTTCGGTTAAAGTTGACAACTATTCGGTTAAAAAAGAACACTCAAGTGGATCAAATGCGAAGAACATGGAGCATTGCTAGTGTTATCACTGATGAAGGGTGATCGTTAGGCAGTTAGAGGATTGTGTTTTGTTCAGTGATTTATCCTTGTAATTCACTAGCGAGTTTGTTTCATGTGGTTGTTGTGTTTTGAGCCTGTTCAAATCATCGAGTGTTAGGTTCAAGAGGCTCATTACCTCCCTCTCATGTATCTAAATAATTTTTTTTTAATATATTCATCGGGTATAATCCTTTTACTCAAAAAAAAAATGTCCAGTTTTGTTTTGGTTTGGTTTTAGTATTGTGAATTACTAAGACGTTTGTTTGTCTTCTTTGTCTCTCGAGTTTTTAGGCTTAGACCATTTTAGCTCATGAAGAAAGAAAGTGCATAACCACAATTATTCGTGTACACTTATTAGAATAGTTCGCTTTTCTGTGCTTAATGTTTTTGGGTTTGTAATCCACACTCCATATCTACGACTTGTCTTCTTGTTGATAACACAAATTATAACAAAACTTAAATTGATACCATGTAAATTAATGATCGTAACATGTAGCTCATGTTAAAAAGAGTTAAGTGAAAAGGAACACAAAAAACCCAAGAAAGTGACAATGTAACAAGTTGATTTTTGTTGAATCATAACTTCTTTGTCAAACATGTAAATGACATACGAACTTATAAAGAGTTCATTACTTTTACTTTCTATCTATGTGGGATAAGCTATTAAAACAAATAAACAATTCATTTTGACAATAAAGAAACATAAGATTATAAAGTAGATTGAAAACCACGGTAGAAAACTATAAAAAATTTAACGTTTTACAAACACTTATCCAAGCATTCATTTTGTAGCCACTTTCAATCAGGTCAGGAGACCAAGACTGAATTTACAAACTTGGAAACCCGTTCTGTGTGTTGAGATGATTCAAATAAGTTGACGTCATTATGGCCAACGGAAACTTCTAGCGTGACCCGATCATCATTTATGGTATACTAGATGTGTTGACAGAAAATAAATTATGTGGAGTTGTGAACATTAATGGATCATATTAATGAGATTGATGCATCCTATTATCAAGCTAAGTTTTTTTTTTTTTTTTTTTTTTTTTTTTTTTTTTTTTTTTTAAATTAAACGCCAGTAAAATGACTTGGATAAACGAAAGAAAAAATTGATAGACGTATATGCGGGTTTTTTTTTTTTTTTTTTTTTTTTTTTTTTTTTTTTTTTTTTTTTTTTTTTTTTTTTCGATAGTATAAGATTTGAGGGTGCATAAAAGCGAGATTTAGATCAAAACAAAAGAAATTAATTGAAAAAAGAAAAAAATAAAACAAAACAACTCACCTAAGAAACGAGATTTAGATTTTGTTAGATGAGTGTATTTTGATTTTAACTAATGAATGACTCTTAACTTATAAAGAGTTTTCATTGATATCATACGGGTCGATTGACACATTCAAGTTTTTGATGATGACATCTTTGATTCCGGGCTTAACCAAGGGAAATGGTTCACTTTTGAGCTTGAAATCATGCTCTAGTGGTGCATTGTCTGTTTGAGCCTTTAAGGTAATGTACTTGTTTGTAACCTCTATTAACTAGTGGTGAATGATCAAAAATGGATATAACTTAAAGTTGCAAAAACATATGATCCTAAATGGTAAATGTATGTAGAAGAAAAGGCATGAAAGCTGGTAGAAAATAACAATTAAAATTGATCTATTGTTTTACAAATAGTATTAGCAACTTGTATCCTAGTTAATTGAAACAGAAACTATACAAGTTCTGCTAAATTATGACCATATATACAAGTTCTGTTAAATTATGACCTTATGTTAATTGAAAAAAACTAAAGAAATGCACAACAAACAAGTTTTTGTTGTACATTATCTATATTATTTAAGTTTGTTGATGGCACATAAATTTATAAATAATTCATAGATTTACTTTTCAGCGATGTGGGACAAGGTAGGTACAAAACCAAAACTAAACAAATTCTGATATTTTTTCGCATATTGCATTTTTAAAACGTTCAGTTTATTATCTATATGGTTTTGTGCTACATGTGTATCTTGTTTTTGGGCATTAATTTAAAACACTTGACCATTTGAAACCTACTAGAAACAAGTACATAAACCCCAATTATCCTATAACCTTGTTTATTAAAAGTTGGTTTTTGTGCTTAATGTGTTTTGGGCTTGTAATCCAGTCACAAGTTGGTTTTTTGGCCTTACATGTCAAAACTATATTTTTTGAAAAGACCGTGTTACGAGTTACAATCAAAAATTTCATGTATCTGTGTAATTTATTACCCCATGTTATGTTAAACGGTTAAATTATATAGAAAATAATCAAGGAAGTTAGAGAGAACACACAACTTTTTGTTAATATTGATACTTGAATGGCACTTGAACTTATAAAGAGCTATATACTTTTACTTTCTAGCAATGTGGGACAAGTAATTGAAAGAAATAAACAAACCATGTAAGGCATCAAAGAAGCATAATATCACAAGTAGATTGAAAACCATGTATCCTTACCGAAAAGCTTGAAACCCGTGTCCTTCATTGTATTTTGGTACACATAAAACAAGAAAAACTGGGAGTCGATTTTGGTAAGGATATTGGCTTATGTTTTAAAAACTAGAATGTTTGACAAAAAATGTGTAAAAAAACTCTCTTATGCATACGGAAAACCAAAACCAGATACAAAAGTACAATTAGGTTTGATTGGATTATCCTTACCATAAGTGTTTCTAAAAACATATTATATATGTTTGGGTCATCTTTCTTGAGTCTAGAAAGGCAACCATTCGTGTAAATGAAAGTCGACAAATCTAGTTCCAAGAATCCTAGACCTTAATAATTGGTTTAAGCCTAAAATGGCATTTTGTAGTGTTAGGTTGTGAGAACAAGCTAAATGAAAAACAATCATATGGCCGAAGAACGTTGGAGAATCTGAAAAACTAGATCGAAGCTATACGTACAAAACCAAAGAACCAACTCAAATATGATTAATCCGGCTAGACTGATTCAAAGTTGTTAATTACTTGGAAGTTGAAGAATACTATATACTAATTTTGTTCAAGAGTATATAACTGATACGACGCTACAAAGAAAAAGTATGTGAGTTGTGGGCATCACATATATGCCCTATAAAGTAATGTATGGTGATTGTCACGTCCTAGTACAAAATTGAAGTTCAGTGATACATACTGATGTTTTGTATACGAAAGAGTCCAAAAGAATTGTGGGTACGAAAGAGTTCAATAAAGGTAAAAGGAACACTTTCGAGATCGACTGAGCATGTTCGATCAAGTACATGCATCATCCTTACAATTTCACCTGAATTCGAATCGTTTTACGCAACCATGTTTTGTTTTCTTAATCTGATAGTATCAGGGCATTTCGTCTAGCAGTCACATACTAACACATCAACCAATAGGTTGTGGGTTTGAGTATCATTTTAAGACATATGTATATAAGATATTACCTAAGATAGTAGATGGTTTAGATATGTAAAATATTAGGTGCGTTAAAACGGAAAATCACGTTGGCCGCATATACCTTTTTTAGGCTACCAGCGAGAGGTCACAACATAACAACCTAAATGAGTTCATAAAGCCCAACATAAGCAGTCAACCCACATATTTTTAAAGCAAAAGGCCCGTATAAAACCATCAAGAAAATTTTCCAAAAACAGTAAAATAGAAGTTTTAAAAAGATGAAACATTTATACTGATATGTCATGGATGATATGGATCATGAGCAAAAAAACAAAAACAGCATAAGAAAGAACAAAGACAAGAAACAAGTTTTTGTTGTTTTTGTTCTTTTACACTGCTTTACTTAATAAATGACACTTGAAGTTATGTAGAGTTCATTACATTTATTCTCTATCTATGTGGGATAAGCTTTGAATGATGATGTAGGTATAAGAAACGGTACAAAATCACAACCTTTTAACTACAATGCAAAATGAAATTGGGTACAAAAGTAACAATTAATATCTGTTCTGTTATCTTTTAAAGAGTATTAGCAACTTGTATTCTAGTTGATTGAAACCAATGCTAAGCAAATTTTGATCATGATTAGCATATTGGATCGTTATAATCACGTCCTGTTTTGGTTTGGTTTTAGTATCGATAATTATTAAGACGTTCATTTTGTCTTCTTTGTGTCTCAGGTTTTTAGGCTTAGACCATTTGAGCCCATGATGAAAGAAAGTGTATAAGAACAGTTGTCCGTGTACACTTGCTTATTAGAATAATAGGTTCGTTTTTGTGCTTAATGTTGTTTGGCTTGAAATCCACACTTCATATCTACGACTTGTGGTCTTGTTATATAACAATTTGATACCACAAATTATAACAAAACCTGAAATGATACCATGTAAAATAACTGTTTATAATTGTCGTAAGATGAAGATCTTATGAAGAAAGAGAGTGAAAAGGAAGAAAAAAAAGCCAAAACAAAAACCATGCAACAAGCTTTCTTGCAAAATCTTAATGTTAACTTCAACATGTGAATGACATTTAAAGTTATAAAGAGTTCATTATTTCTACTCTCTATCCAAGTGGGATAAGCTCTTGAAATAAATTAACAAATCATGTTGACACTAAAGAAACATAAGAAAGTTAACGTTTTACATTTAAGTACCAAATTTGATTTGAATATATTTTATCATTAGTGTTACCTTTAAAAAAATACATAACATCAATTAAGATCTTTTCATTCGTGAGCTGCTCTAATGCTCTTCTGAGCTCTGCCGTTGTATTAGCACCCTTTGCAGATATCTCGATATGAACCGTTCCCTTTTTTGTTGCTAACATTTAATCTTCTGCCATGACTGACACGTACCCTAGCAATACTTTCTCGTCAATCTGTTCCAAAGCTTTAGCCTCCTCCAAACGCAAACCTCCATCAAAACTATATCTCTCAAAGCGCTTCAAGAGCGACAAAAAGCTCGGTCTGTACACGTCATGCTTGTTTTCCAGGTTATAAACTTCCCCTCAATTGTTACATTTGAAAGAACCCCCGAAACTAATCAGAATTTGTAGCTTTTTCAGGGGTAAGAAATGTTACCCGGACCCAATTTTCATTATGTTGACCAGTCCCGTTGAGCCTATGGACTGCATGTTGCGAGATGCGTGTTTTTTTAAAAGACAAAAGAAGCTCTTTTCCGTCAACATCATTTGACGATGAAGAAGTATATCAACTGTTAGACATTTCTTTTCGAGTTCTAAATGCTTTATTTTATCAAGAGACATGTCTGCCAGAAAACAAACACTAATTTTGGTCATTTTTACCACGAGTATCATGTTTTTGGGTATAAAGTTAACGTTCGGTTTTGGTTTGGTTTTAGTATGTTGAATTATTAAGTCGTTCATTTTGTTTCATGTGTCTCGGGTTTTTAGGCTTAAATCATCTAAGCCCATGAAACCCTTTCTCTCTCTATAACCGTTTTTTCCCACCAATATCCACCATTAAAAATCACCAAAAAACCTTCAATTAATCCCTCTTTAATACACTAAATAAAAATCTAAACCGTGCAATCGATTCAGAATCTTATCGCGCATATTGCTACTGGTTTGTTTTTTGATTTTAGTGAATGTTTAAAAAACCCCCAAAATGAATCAATTGTGTCATTAAGTCAATTTCGTTGTAGCTGCATACTTTTAGTGTTTTTTCACTTAGTTTTGTTCAGCTTAAAGAAATTAGTCTTAATAATTAGCTATAATGTCGAATAAAAAGAAACAACAGTTATCAAAGAGACAATTAAAGGTTCCTACTAAGTATAATGATCATGTGATGGGTAGCTTAAGTCAGAGGCGCAGTGTGGATACTGAATCGGTAGGGAAAAATGGAAACTCTGGTAATAATGGAGAAGTGAATGATAGGAGTGTAAATGATAGTGGTGTGAAAAATACTGAAGTGGAGGAGAATAATGTTACTGGTACAGATACTAGTAGAGAAAGTGTTTGTGTTAATGTCTCAGTAGATAGTGCTAAGCAAGTGGAAGAGGAATTTGTAGCTGAGAAAGAGAATAATACCAGCCTTCAAAGTGATAGAGCTAAACAAGTGGATGGGGGAATTGTGGCAGAGAAAGAGACTGATGTTAGTGTTCAGACTAATAGTCATGCTTCTAAGAAGAATTTGGGGAAGGAAAATGGAGGCTGTGATAATGTTCAGGTTGATCAGGCGTTTGCTGATGAGGCACTGATTAATGGTGAAGGTGTTTGTGGAAATGCTCAAAATATGGAGAATGAAACTAGCAGTGTTGCTGATGATAGTCCTCAATGCAATGTAAGTCAATCTTTTGATGCTGATTTGAATGTTGGAGCACAGAGTATTAATGGTAATGCAAAAAGCTATGCTGAAAAACTGTTAAAGAATAAGGAAAACAATGATAATAAGTTGAGTCTAATACCTACTGTACTGAATGAGAATGGACAAGAATTTGTGGTCTTTGATGAAGCTATGGTGTTAGAAGGTAGTAAGAAGTGGGAGTTGTCTGCTTGTGGTTACTTTGTCGGTTATAAGATGTATATACAAGAGCTCAGTTATCATCTGTTTAGGATGTGGGGTAAATTTGGTCTTAAGCACATTCTAAATAATGGTAATGGTGTTTTTGTATTCAAGTTTAACAATATACTGGGTCTCCAAACTGTTATTGAAAGTGGTCCATGGATTGTTAATAACAAGCCTATGGTGGTGCAAAAATGGGATCCTAGTGTTAATTTGGACAGGAGTGAGCCTACTACTTTACCAGTGTGGATTAAACTGATGAATTTACCTCTTGAAGCATGGAGTGTTAAGGGACTAAGTGCACTTTCTAGCAGAATTGGCACTCCATTAATAATGGATGCTATGACCTCCAAAATGTGTAATCAAGGGATGGGAAGACTTGGGTATGCTAGAGTATTAGTTGAGGTTAGTGCTCTAAAAGGGTTGGTGGAATCTATTGATGTGTTGTATAAGAGTACAGATGGTGAAAAGCAATTTGTGAAAACAGTGAAAGTGGAATATGATTGGAAACCCCCAATTTGCTCCCATTGTAAGGTGTTTGGCCATACTAATGACAGATGTCATATGAAGGAAAATAAAGCAGGTGAAAATCAGGAAAGTCAGAAGGATAATGAGGGGTTTGTCAATGTGGAAAGAAGGAAGAATAATGATAATAGTGGTACTAGGGATGTACAACAGACCAGAAAAGGACAACTTGTGGAAAGGAAGAATGAGGCTCAAAAAGTCATGTATAAGAAGAAAGATACTAGAGATGATAATGCAGCTCAAACTCAGAAAACTAATAATGTCCAGACTAAAGGTAATGCCAAGAAGATGTGGAATGTAGAAGACAAGGTTGTTAAGGATGTGAGGAATACTGCTAATAAGTACTCAGTGCTGCAAGATCTTGATGAGAATACTGGTAATAAGAACTTAAGTCAGAAGGATAAGGCAGAGGTAGAAAAATATGTTAAGATAAAACTGCAACCTTCTATCAATGTTACGTGTAAATGGACACAAGAAATGTCTTGGTATTTTAAAGAGTGTTGGGAAAGCAGTTACGGCAATGATGTAAATCATGGAACTGCTGATGGTAGTATTGAATTAGATGAGAATGATGTGTATGTGGATAAGTGTGGAATGGCCAAATTCATGACTGACAATGAAGTGCATGGATCTGGTAGTGATTTTTTGTCTAAAGTTTGTTAATGGATTTGAAAATTGCTGCATGGAATATTAGAGGCTTGGGAACAGTCTCTAAACAGACAGAGATTAGGAAGTTGATTTGGAATGAAAATTTGAGTATTTGTGCAGTTTTGGAAACTCATATGAAGAAGAATAGAATTGAGAAAGTGTGTATGAATGTTTTTGGCAGCTGGCTCTGGGAAACTAATGTGATGCTCAGTAGTAAAGGTTGCAGAATTGCAGTTGGTTGGGATGCTAATAATGTTAGATGCTCTCTTATCCACACTTCAGGTCAGTCAATGATGTATTTTGTTGAAGTTTTAAGTACCCAACAAACTTTCTATTGTACTTTTATATATGCTGCTAACAAAGGTAGAGACAGAAAAGAATTATGGAAGAATCTTAGTATATATAATAGGATTGTGAATGATGCTGCATGGGTTATGTTGGGAGATGTAAATGTTAGCCTGAATTTGGTAGATCACTCAGAAGGGATTTCTTGCCTTACTCAAGACATGCTTGACTTCCAGGATTGTGTTAATGCAATTGAAATGGTGGACATCAATAGTTCTGGTTTACATTACACTTGGACAAAAAGCCTTCTAAACCCTAATGCAACAATGTTGAAGAAAATTGACAGGGTCATGGGTAATAACACATTTTTGACCCACTTCAATGCCACTAATGATGTGTTCCTACCTTATGGGATTTCTGATCATAGTCCAGCTATTTTGATCTTCCCTCAAGGTATGAAGAAGAAAAACAAGTCTTTTAGATTGGCCAATTATATTACAGAGAAGGTGGAATTCAAAATTTTGGTTAGGGACAGATGGGATATGGAAGTGCAGGGTCATTCTATGTTTAGATTAGTCAAAAAGCTTAAAGCTCTTAAACCTCATTTGAACAAATTGAATTGGAAAAATGGAAACCTATTTGAGAAAGTTACTGAGTTGAAAACCAAGCTTCATAAGATTCAAGTAAAGATTGATCAGAATCCTACTGATAAGTGTTTGAGAATAGAAGAAACTACTGTGCTCAAAGATTACAAAGAGGCTGTGATGGATGAGGAAAAGCTTCTAAGACAAAAAACAAAAGTTACTTGGCTCAAAGAAGGGGATAAAAACTCTGCTTATTTCCACAAAGTGCTCAAAGAAAGACTGAATAAGGGTAGAATCATGTCAGTTTGTGCAGAAGATGGTAGGAGATATGAATACAATGAAGTAGCAGCTCAGTTTGTCAAGCATTTTGAAGCTTTTTTGGGGAATAATCCTGATGTTACTTGCCTAACTGAGGCAGACTCTTGTTTGTTTGAGAAAAGTATATCTAATGCAGAGGCTGTCACTATGGTTAGAGACGTCACAGATGATGAGATCAAGAAGGCCTTATTTGATATTGAAGACAACAAAGCTCCGGGCCCTGATGGCTTTACTTCAATGTTTTATAAAAAAGCTTGGAGTACAATTAAAGATGACTTTTGTGCAGCTATTAAAGAATTCTTTGTGACAGGGAAATTACTCGGAGAAGTTAATGCCACTCTTATTACTTTGGTTCCTAAATCACTGACACCTCAAAAAGTATCTGACTTCAGGCCTATTGCCTGTTGTAATGTCACCTATAAATGCATTAGCAAAATCCTAACTAATAGGATCAAAATTGCTCTCAGTCAAGTTGTGGATGACAACCAAAGTGCATTCATTCCTGGGAGAGCCATTACAGACAACATCCTTCTAACTCAAGAACTATTAAAAGGATACAACTGTGTTAATGGGCCAAAAAGGTGTTCTTTCAAAATAGACATCCAAAAAGCTTATGATACGATCAACTGGAAGTTCATTGAAGATATTATGATAAGATTTGGTTTCCCAAGGAAAATGGTTGAATGGATTATGACTTGCATTGCTAATCCTAAGTTTACTATATGTGTTAATGGGGAGAGACATGGATATTTTAGAGGTGGAAGAGGATTGAGGCAAGGAGACCCTATATCTCCCTACATTTTTACACTTGTGATGGAGGTACTGAATCTAATAGTAAAAGATGAAATCAAGAAGAATAGGTCATTCAAGTACCACTTTGGTTGTAAACAGTTAAAGATTACTCACCTATGCTTTGCAGATGATTTAATAATGTTGTGCCATGGTGGAACTGATTCTGTGCAGACTCTTAAGAAAGCTTTGGATAAGTTTAGTGCATTCTCTGGTTTATACCCCAATCTTGGCAAATGCACTATGTTCTGTGGAAGCCTGGATGATGAAACTAAGAATGATATAAGCAATATATTTCCATTTAAAGAAGGAAAGCTCCCTGTTAGATACTTGGGAGTTCCATTAGTTACTAAGAAGATTGGAGTTGCAGACTGCAAACAGTTGGTAGATAAAGTTCAGCTAAAGCTTAATGACTGGAAAAATAAGAGCCTTTCGTATGCAGGTAGAGCACAACTTATTGCCTCAGTTCTAGCTTCTATGCAAGTTTACTGGGGGTCTGTTTTCCTTCTCCCAAAGACTGTTATCAATGACATAGAGAAGCTCTTTAAAAGATTTCTATGGAATAATGGAGAAAGTTGTAAAGGTAAAGCTAAAGTTGCTTGGGCGGAGGTTTGCAAACCTAAAGATCAGGGTGGGTTAGGATTCAAATCCTTAGAGCTATGGAATAAGACTTTGCTTGTGAAGCATTTATGGAATGTAGCATCAAGAAAAGAATCTATGTGGGTTAAATGGATCAATGTGGTTAAATTGAAGAATAGGAGTGTTTGGGATGTGGCAATTGATCCTAAAGAAAGCTGGGGCTGGAAATGTATCCTTAATCTTAGAGATATGGTGGGAAGTCATATGAGGTATAGAATTGAGGATGGCAAGAGCATAAACGTGTGGCATGACAAGTGGAACAATGGCATATCATTATCCAGTCTGATAAGCAAGAAGGACATTTTTTATCCTGGATTCAATGACCATAACAACATTGCAGATGTTATGAATGATCAAGGGTGGAGATGGCCTCAAAGCTGGTTAGTTAAATACCCATGGATTAGTAACATTGCTGTTCCAAAACTCAAAAACTACCCTGATGTGCCCATTTGGATGGATAATGATGGCAATGAAAGGAAATTTTCCACAAACAATGTGTGGAAAGATGTTAGGGGAAGTACTAGTCAAGTATGTTGGAAACAACTTGTGTGGCACGCTCATTGTATACCTAAACATACATTTATCTTGTGGCTTGCTGCAAAATCCAAGTTATGTACTCAAGATAGGATGTTAAAATGGTATCCAAACAGGGTTTTTGTATGCAGTTTATGCAACAATGAAGCTGATTCACATGACCACTTGTTTTTCAAATGTGGATTTGCTAAAAGAATATGGAAGAAGGTTTGTGATATTGCTAAGATCAAGGTTAAAGAAGACAGATGGGAGGATATTGTTAAAGCTATGAGTCTGATGAAAGGTGAAAGGAATGTTTGGGGTATAATTAGAAAATTAAGTTTTGCTGCTGTAGTTTACTACATTTGGCAAGAGAGAAATTGGAGATTATTCAACAATTGTAAGAGAAGTGAAGAGGATGTATTTGGTATTTTGTATGATGATCTCAGAGCTAAGATGGTCTCTATTACAGTTAAACAGTCTCCTAATGTCCTCAGAGCTGAAAATGTTTGGAATGTCAAGTTTGCCAGGATGCATTAAGTTGATCAGAGTCTAAGTTGGTATTTGGGTTGAATAGAATGATGGGGAATTGTCCAGTTCTGTGTTGCAGTCTCATTTGGTCAGTGAGATTTGGATCGTGACTATATAAGAGATAGTGTATAGTTCTGTCCGAGATATAGAGTTTGCTTTGTAAGAGGTAGTTCTTTTGTATTAGAATGTATGGATTTGTTAGTATTTCAGAAGGATAGGTATGTCTATCTCTTCTCTAGACTCATGTATTTGTTTGATAATTAATAATATAGTTCACCTTTGCACCAAAAAAAAATCTAAGCCCATGAAGAAAGAAAGTGCATAAGCACAATTGTTCGTGTACACTTTGCTTATTTGAATAATAGGTTCGTTTTTTGTGCTTGTAATCTACACTTCATATCTATGACTTGTGTTCTCCTTACATAACAGTTTGATACCAAAAATTATAACAAAACTTAAATTTATAAAATGTAAAATAACAGCTCGAAATTGCCGTAACATGAAGATCTTCTGAAAAAAAATAGTTAAGTGAAAAGGAAGGAAAAAAAAGGCGACATAAAGCCTATGCAACAACAGTTTCATTGCAACAACATTTGCTACATAAGGCTTTCTGAAGCTTTGAAGATATGAATGCCACTTGAAATTATAAAGAGTTCATTACTTTTACTTTCTCTCCATGTGGGATAACCTCTTGAAATAAACTAACAAATCATGCTAGACACTAAAGAAACATAAGATCACACAAACCGTGTAGGAATAAAAAGCTAACGTTTCACATTTAAGAACCATATTTGATTTGAGGGCTTTTCTTTTTTCTCTTTTTTTTCTTTTTTTTTTTTTTTTTTTGTTAACAAATATTTGTGTTTGGGTCATCTTTTTTATGTCTTCAAATATTAATCAAATATATAACAAGTTAACAAAAATTATCTTATATTATTATGCATGAAACTTGCAAACCAAAGTTATAAAATAAAAATATCTATGTTGTAATGTAGATATTTTATGGATTTCGATTGCATTATTATTGTTCAAAAAAGATCAACATTTTAGGCAACATAAACACCTCTACAAAGGCCGCCAACCAATATAGTAGGCATGCCAAGACCGTATGTTAAATTTGTTAGCATCAGTATAATCTAATATTCTGTGTTTGGTAATTATATTTCATTAATCGTTATGATGTTATATTTCCTCTTAGTATCTAGCTACTAGGGGTTTACATTTGATATTACACGGGTCGATTGACACATACAAGATTCTGATGAAGACATATTTGGATTCGGGCTTAACCAATAGGGAAGACGGTTCACTTTGAGCTTGAAATCATGCTCTTGTGGTGCACAGTCTATTTGAGCCTTTATGGTGATAAACTTGTTTGTAAGCTCTATTAACAAGTGGCGAATGATCAAAACTTGTTTGTAACCTCTATCAACAAGTGGTGAATGATCAAAAATTGTGACAAAACGGTAAATTTTCAGATCATTTATTTTATCAGAAAAAATAAATTATTAATTCTCTGACATTTATTGACTATTAAAAAATAGAAGTTATCTCGCTTTTTCTGGAAAATGAGCCCGCATGCGTACCAACACTACATTATTCATGGTTTAAGTCCAATAAATACATTTCTGAGTCGGTAATAATGTTTTAAATTATTTTTATAAAAACACTCGCAAAACATATCTTACGCGTTCATGCTCAAAAAAGCCAAACTGAAACACCACGACTACATTTTAAGCTCAAACAGCACACGAAATATCAGACCAAGATTTAAAATTAGTTCCCTCCTCTTCATTACTCGTTTTGCCGCCCCAAACCATCATTATCATCGCATGTACACCTTAAGAATTGAGCAAGAAAATTACATTATCAACTAATACTTTGTTTTTAACTCCAAAACACACACACAAAAGCAACTCAAAAACAAGAGTTATTTAGGTTCTAGATGAAGACTTGGTTTGATTTTTGTGCTTGTAATCCACAGTTCATATCTATGACTTGTGTTCTCGTTACATAACAGTTTGATACCAAAATTATAACGAAACTTAAATTTAAACAATGTAAAATAACAGCTCAAAATTGCCACAACATGAAGATCTTTTAAAAAATAGTTAAGTGAAAAGAAAGAAAAAAAAGCCGATAGAAAGTTTGTGCAACAAGAACAAGTTTTGTTGCACAAACTCTTTTGAAAAAATAGTTAAGTGAAAAGGAAGAAAAAAAAGCCCGATAGAAAGTTTGTGCAACAAGAACAAGTTTTGTTGCACAAACTACATGTCAAATCTTTAACATATGAATGACAATTGAAATTATAAAGAGTTCATTGCTTTTACACTCTATCCATGTGGGATAACCTCTTGAAATAAAGTAACAAATCATGCTAGACACTAAAGAAACATAAGATCACAAACCATGAAGGAAACTATAAAAAAGTTAACGTTTCACATTTAAGTACCAGATTTGATATAAGTATCTTTTGTCACAAGAGTTTTTTTTTTTTTTTTTTTTTTTTTTTTTTTTTTTTTTTTTTTTTTTTTTTTGGGTCATCATTTTTATGTCTTCAAATATTAATCAAATATATAACAAGTTAACAAAAATCTTCTTATATTATTATGAATGAAACATGTACATGTTATAAAATAAAAATATCTATGTTGTAATGATATTTTCTGGATTTCGATTGCATTATTATTGTTTAAAAAGATCAACATTTTAGGAAATATATACACCTCTACAAAGGCCGCCAACCAATATAGCAGGCATGCCAAGACCGTATGTTAAATTTGTTGCATCGGTAAAATCTAATGTTTTGTGTTTGGAAGTTATATTTCATTACTCGTTATGATGTTATATTTCCTCTAAATATCTAACTACTAGGGGTTTACATTTGATATCACACGGGTCGATTGACACATACAAGTTTTTGATGATGACATCTTTGGATCCGGCCTTAACCAATAGGCAAGGCAGTTCACTTTGAGCTTGAAATCACGCTCTTTTGGTGCACCGTCTGTTTGAGCCTTTATGGTGATAGACTTGTTTGTAACCTCTATTAAGAAGTGGTGAATGATCAAAAATGGATATAACTTGTAGTTGCGCAAACATATGAGCCTTTAAATGGTAATGTATGTAAAAGAAAAAAGGCATGAAATCTGGTAGAAATAACAATGAAAATAGCTCTGTTGTTTAAAAAAATTACTAGCAACTTGTATCCTAGTTAATTGAAACCAAAACTACACAAGTTCTGTTAAATTATGACCCAATGTTAAATGAAAAAAAAAAGCCGATGAATTCATTACATTTACTTTCCATCGATGTGGCACAAGGTGTTGAAGTAGTAAATTAACCACTCATGAAAGACACTTATAGGAGAAATTAAATAAAAGCTTGAAACCTTTTTTTTTTTTTTTTTTTTTTTTTTAATAATCATGATTTTCGACCTTTTGGCCGAATGGGGTTAAAACCTATCGCCACACAGACTCAAACCATGTAAAGCCCTTCCTTTTCAGGAGGTTGGCGTGGCCACTTAATTGAACTTGAGATCTCACACATTTTAGTGATAGTCACAAGCCCTTTTGCCACTAGACCACCCTTAAGTGGTCTTAAAAAAAACAACAAAGCTAAGCAAATTTGATCATTTTTGGGTACAAAGTAACAATTACAATAGGTCTACTATTTTGAAAATGGTATTAGCAACTCGTATTGTAGTTGATTGAAATCAAAGCTAATCACGTCCGGTTTTGGTTTCTAAATTGTTTTTGTGCTTCATTTTTATCATGTTTTTGGGCATAACTTTCATACGTTAGGTTTTGATTTCTACATGGTTTTACGCTTCCTTTTTTTTGGGCACAATTAACGTTCGGTTTTGGTTTGGTTTGGTTTTAGTAATTTGAATTACTAAAACGTTCATTTTGTCTTTTTTGTGTCTCGGGTTTTTAGGCTTAGATCATTTGAGCCCATAAAGAAAGAAAGTTCGTAAGCACAATTGTTTGTATATACTTGCTTATTAGAATAGTAGGTTCGTTTTTTGGTGCTTAATGTTTTTGAGCTTGTAATGCACACAACATGTCTAGGACTTGTGTTCTTGTTATATAACAGTTTGATACCCCAAATTATAATAAAACTTAAATTGATGCCATGTGAAATATCTTAACATGCATATCATGAAAAGAAAATTTTATGTGAAATGGATTAGAAAATAACCAACAAAAGGACGACCCAACAAGTTACTTATTTGTTTAATCACCATTTATCAATTAAGTATATTAATGAAAGCTGAAATTATAAAGGATTCATTACTTCTAATGTTATATCAGAATATCGTATGGTTATCTTTTATTTATATAATAAAAGAATTACATCATTTCAGAGTATTTTTGCAAAACCCTTCTCATTGAAAAAAAAATTAGACCAATAGGAGAGGTTAATTTTGCCACGTAAGCGAAATCGGTCGACGTGATTGGTCAATTAAAAGTCAAAATTGAATCCAATTTGGTCAACCTTTAAAAAAAACGTTTTACATAGCAACTTATTAAAAAAAACAAACAAACACATGGGTTAGATAGCAATTGTTTAATTTACAAGGGTACAATTGTAACTTATTATAATGAGAAAGGGAACGATCATAGCCATGGATCATACATAACCTTAACATTAACATCGACACTAAATCAAAACCCTCTGGAATCATGAAGATCAAGAACCCTATCACCTTAACCTTTACACGAACAAAGAACAAATTTGAACAACCCACATCATTGGAAACATTGTATCCGAAAACCAACTATATCAAAACCCTAATTCAAAATCGACCGACCAAATTCAATCAATCCAGTTTTCTGTTATCATATAAAAGATTTGAGGTGCTCTATTTGTATTTTGATTTTTTTATTTAATTGTTATAATTTATAAGATGCACATGTCTGTAACTTTAAAGATGTTGAGAGATCATACGACATGGCATGTGGAAATTGGTAATGGTAACCTAAGATTACCTTAAACCAAAGTTTTTAAAAACTCTAATGTTTTGTTTTTGTTTGCACAAATTGCATTTAAGTAATAGGCATTTGAAAACACTTGGATTATTTTTACCCATTTGAACCCTTTCATTGTTAGTTGGTTTTTGAAGTTAGACATGTTGGAGTTCAAAATAGAACAAATTCAACCCATATTGGGTATGGTACAATATTCTTCTCTCATACTTTTGATTATAGGTTAAAATAATGTATGGACTAAAGTTTTTAAGGGTAAAACATCCCCTGAGCTTTCGGAGTTAAAAGATAGTGCTTTGAGTTGGTATAGTTCATTCTTATTTTAGATGTAATATGCATTATGTTTTGTTACTTTACTGAGAGCGCATAACATGTTGTTCACTTTATGGCCAGCTGAGACGCATATAGTTGAATTGTTATAATGAGGCATTCAATGATAATTTATATTTTCATCCATTAAGTAAAACTATTATGGTTTGTTTTATGCTCCTTGCCTTTTATTTAGACCGGATATGTGTTTTTGTTGCAAATTAAGTGTTGGGTTGACAGTTTTGAAACAATATTACTAAGCTTATGTTTGCAGCAACATGTTAATTTGGCTAGATGAAGGTTAACTTTTTTATACCGGTATTCATAATTTATTTTTGTCTGTGTGAAAAACCTAATTACAACTATCATAGATGTGCGAATAGAAGAAATATCCTTTTTCTATAACACTGTTACTGCAATAATCTATATTTCTAATCAATAGATTCACTGGAATGGATACTTGTCTAAACAACTTGAGTTATATATCTTTTTTGCATTTTTGGGTCAATTTAGTCCGTGACAAAACAACTTGGATGGCAACAATATTACTAAGCTTATGTTTGCAGCAACATGTTAATTTGGCTAGATGAAGCTTAACTTTTTTATACCGGTATTCATAATTTATTTTTGTCTGTGTGAAAAACCTAATTACAACTATCATAGATGTGCGAATAGAAGAAATATCCTTTTTCTATAACACTGTTACTGCAATAATCTATATTTCTAATCAATAGATTCACTGGAATGGATACTTGTCTAAACAACTTGAGTTATATATCTTTTTTGCATTTTTGGGTCAATTTAGTACGTTTCTGCTACTGTGAACTTAATTTTTGTATGCATTTTCAGAGAACTAAATAAAGAGGCATTAAAAAAGGGTGATGGCCTTGATGTGTGGCTATAACAGACAATGGGCTTTCCAAAAGTGTGGACATCATACTGGACTTAGAGTCGGTGGTCACGCAAAGAATAGAGGACTGGTTCACTACGTTTTTGTTGAACATGGCAACCAGGGACTGCAATCTAAAAATTTTGTTCAGTTTCTGCAGGATCTACAATTCTACATCACGAGGTATGCAGTTGTAATAAGAGCGAGATCCTTGATAAATTTATGACTGCATTTTGAAATAATTATTTACGTTCGACTAATTTTTTTCATGATTCTAATCATCTCGACATTCTTGCACTTTCTTTTGTTGCTATATAATTTAGCTTGATGATTATATCATTTTAACTTAGTGGTGGACCGGTGGCAACATGGGTCATAATGGGTTCGGGCTAGGCTGACCCTTAAATACTTTTGCCTCAATTTCTAATTAATATGAATGTATCGAATTTGATGACTGAATCGATATTATTACAGCAAAAATCTATATCTTTGATTATAGCAATTTAGGAGGTTGTATGCACTCGAGGTTACCACTAACTCATTTGGCATGCTCCACTTTTAGATGCATTTATTGGACCCATTTGATGTGTTTTGTGCATATCATGTGGTTCTCAGATACTTAGTTTATGTTATTTCATTGTTGTGTTTCACTCTATGCTCGAGTAGAACAATTCCAGTAAAGGATTATGTCTTATCCATGGTTGCATCTGGTGATATACGACATATGGACAAGTTGCTTGACCACGTCGATCAATTAAGTTACGACCCTCATCTTAAGAATAAACACATTGTATTGACGGAATTTAAAAACTTTGTAGAACAAAGAAATTACAACCGTTTTCTCTTGCCCTGTTCAACTATAGGGAAGTCAATATATTCTTGACTAGGAAAGATTTAGTCATTTGGGTGCTAACTAAACATGAAGCACATTGTCGAATCACATATGAACATGTAGTTTGTCTATATATTTTATTTCACTTTCCAAAAATTTCATAAAAGCTAATTTTGAGATATTATTAGCTTGGAGATGTTTTGGTGGTGATTATAAGATGTGAATATCTTACCTTTCTAATAAGCATTCTTTAGTGTTGATTACCATCACCACCATAATTGATGTTAAAATCTAACGCAAAACCATAATTGTTGTCCTAAATTGTATGCAAACAACCCAATATCCAAATAGGGATGAGCAAAAGAATCAAAAAAACCGGACCGGAACCAAGAAGAACCGAACTGACCCAGAACCGAAGATTCCGATTCCGGTTCCAGTTATTGAGTTTGAGATTTTTCAGTTCTTGGGTCGGTTTGGTTCGGTTCCACCATTTCTCGGTTCCGGAACCAAATGTCCAATAATTCTAAAAACATGTAATATTTTTTACTTCTTATACTCAAATTGATCGATTTTTGTGCACACGGGACAACAAATAACTAATATGGTTGGTTACTGTCATTAATCTATGAGGTCACATGCTATCACGAATAGAAGCTCTATGTATGATTTACCATGAGCAGCTCTCAGTTCCCGAAGTTACAAATGCATTGTTTGAGCCTGCAAACATGATGGCTAAATGTGATCCTAGGCATGGGAAGTACATGGCATGTTGCTTGATGTATTGTGGAGATGTCAGTTTCTAAAGATGGCAATGTTGTTGTTGCCACAATCAAAACCAAGCGTACTGTGCAATATAATTTGTAAACTCAATTTGAAACAACCCCATGTGTACTATTGTCATCTTTTTTTGAAATAAGATAATATGCACACATAGTTGGTATGTTAGTTTGATTTGTATTTTGTATGTTTTGCATGATATACCATATTCTTTACGTTTTGATAATTAAACTTCTCTGTGTATTGTTGTTTTTCTTATTAGGATCGTTATTTGCTGCAACACATGTGCATGTTGTATAGTTTTGCAAGGAACATAGATAAGTGTGGTGTTCTGGATTCAGTAGAATGTGAACCTCTTGAAGCTTTGTGTTAGCAAACATTAAACAAATGGAACACCAATTATTTTACTTCTCATTATGTTCTTAAGAGCTTCATGATACCTTTATTTATATTTTTAGAAAGCTAAAAAAAGTGTTTTTGTTTTTGTTTTTTTTTTTCATAACGCCAAAAGTAGCAAAACATGTTAATTGTATTTGTAGTTGCAACGCAATTATACCATTTTTCTTTTAGAAAGTTCAATTGTTAATAAAACAATAGAATTGTTGATGCAATAGAATTGGTATGAAAAATATTTGTAAATCCTTAAACAAAAGCCAAGCAAACTTTCTTTATCTTATTGTCATAAAAGTTTTAATTTGGTCACTTGATCCTTCAAGCATAACTAATGTAATATCCTCATTTAGTTTCCTCTGTGTGAAACTCTATCTTATCTATTAGAAGAGAGTTGTGCACGAGGTCACTAATATTGTATTTTGTTGATGGTGTCAAACCTATGAGGATATTAGTTGTCATTGATATCAATTTTCTTTCTTTATTGTGCAGGAATTAGAATGCAAATCCCGTTTATATCAAATCACTTTATCGACGATGAAGGTAACAATGTTTCTCCATGTGATAATGAGGAAGCTAGGACATATTTTAATAATGTAACCTCTTAAGGGTGATTTAGCTAGAATTTGTGATCTAAGAAATAGGTTTAACTATTTCGACAAAAAAAATGTTTAGACAATCTGTGAAGTGGTTATTTGTTAGATGGCTTGCAGATATGTTTTCAATAATGTAAATGTAAGTTGAAGTTGCTTCTAGAGCAACTGAAAGTTGATATGGAGACCAACATGACTCATATATAGTAAGAGGATGCACAAGAGAGCCACAAGGCAAAGATGGGTGAGCCGCAGTACACGCAACGCAAGTTGAGAACCAAGTGCAAATTATAACAATACACAAGTAATATCAATTAATGTTAGTATTTTAGTTGATAATAACACATACTTAAAAAAAATAGAAAAACCCCGTGCGTGCACGGGTATTATAACTAGTTTGGGATAATGTAAATATCAAGTTAGTTATTTTCTAGCTCAAAATCAAAACATATACTGTCCCTAATATAACTTTCAGTATGTACTAGTTCCACATAATATCATTATCTAATATTTAGTTCAGAAAACTATTTTTTTTTCTTAAACTTAAGGAAACAGCTAAATTTGATCAAGATAATAACTTATTTGTTACTTAAAGGTCAAAGAATTCATTCAAGTTGTAGTAAAAAGAAATAGTTAAAAAATTCATTACTTTTGCTTTCTATCTATGTGGGACGCTATTGAAATAGTTAAACAAATCATTGAATATTTTGTACGTTTTCTTTGACATTTTAAATATATACGGAAACGTTGTTCGCTTAAACACTTCAAGTATGTTGTTACCTCTCCAGGTGCAATGTGCGCAGGAATTTCTAAAAGTTGCTCATAGAAACACTTGTGGTGTGATAAGACACGGGTCGAGTGACAATAAGACATACAATGATACAAGTTCTTGATGATAACATCTTTGCATCCGGGCTCAACCAGTAAGGAAAATGGTTCACTTTTGAGCTTAAATCAGTCTCTTGTGGTGCACCGTCTATTTGAGCCTTTATAGTTATGTACTTGTTTGTAACCTCCAATATTAACAAGTGTTGAATGATTAAAATTCGATATAAAGTCTATCACAAAAATTGTTGGTACAACTTGAAATTGCCTATGAATGATGATGTGGGTAGAAGAAAAGGTATCAAATCACAACCTTTTAACTACAATGCAAGACAAATTTGGTTGAAAAACAGCAAGTAAAATAGCTCTATTATTTTAAACATATGTATTGTAGTTAGCTGAAAACGAAACTAAACAGGCCTTGATCGTTTTAGCATAAGCGCGTGGGTTTTGGTTTCTAAATGGTTGTACCTCATGTGTATCACGTTTTGGGACATAAAGTTAAAACATTCGTTTTGTTATCTTTGTTCTCGGGTTTTTAGGCTTAAACCATTTGAGCCCGTTATGAAATAAAGTGCATAAACCCAATAATTTCGGTAAGCCTGTCTATTAAGGTTCGTTCTTTTTTCGATTTTGGGCTTGTAAATTGTAATCCACACATCCTATTTATGATTTATGTTATAGTTATATGTAGTTACGACCATTTTAATTTGCATGAATATAAGTTTTATAATAATTTGCGTTAATTTGTGACCCCATGTTATGAAAAAGAACTAAATGAAGAGAGAGAGAGAAAAAAAAGAGACAAGAAAAGACGACACAATCAAATTTTTGAATTTCACTTCAACTTATAAGGAGTTCATTACTTTTACTTTCTATCTATGCGGGACAAGCTATTGAAATTGAAAACAATTTAATTGATAAGCCCTTTGTCGTACATTGGCAAACATAAAACAAGAAAATGGGTGTCGATTTTGTTGCACCATCTGAAATGATCCCAAAAATTGCAATGCTACCATAAGTTCATGATTTATATTAAAAAAAAGCCAATTTCTGGTTAATAAAACAATATTCATTTTCCTTGAAATTAAAGAAGCCAAGCTTACTGTGTGATCTTAATCAATTAAGATCCTTTCATTCATGAGCTGCTCTAATGGTTTTCTCAGCTATTGCAATTATTTTAGCTGCTCTAATGGTTTTCTCGTCAATTTGTTCCAAAGCTTTAGCAGCCTCCAAATGCATACCTCCATCAAAAGTACATCTCTCAAAGCGCTTCTTCAAGAGCGACAAAAAGCTCAGTCTATACACATCATGCTTGTTCTGCGGTTTATAAAGTTCCCCTCGTTTGTCACATTTGAAAGAAACCCTGAAACTGACTTTGTAGCTTTTTTTGGGGTAAGAAATGTTACCCGACCCCATTTTTCATTATCTTGACCAATCAAGTGTAAAAAAAGCCAATACTTGTTAGTAACCTCTATTAACATATGTTAAAGAAAAGGCACGAAATCTGGTAGAAAAACATATGACCCAATGTTAAGTTATAAAAAATTGTCAAGTGCAAAAAAGCCATATGGAGTACACAACAAACAAGTTTGTGTTATATAATTCTTATAGATACAAATATGAATGACGCTTGAAATTATAAAGAATTCATTATATTAAGTTTCCATCGATGTGGGACATTAAGTTAAAGTAGTAAAATAACCATTCTTGAAATTAAAGACACTATCGGAAACATAAGATCACTAAGTAAATTAAAAACCATGTAACCTTAATTGAATAAAAGCTTGAAACTTAACCCCTGCCTTTCGTAGAATACGGGTAAACAAAAACAACAAAAATTGAGAGTCGATTTCGGTAAGGATGTTGTTTTATATTTTACATTTGCGTATTTGGTCAAGAAACTTAATACTCCCCAAAACTGTGTAAGAAAGTTTCTTATGCATACTCAAAATTAGATAGAAAAGAAACCAATTTAGGTTTAATTTGATTATCCTCTATCATAAGTGTTTTTTAACAATAAGATTATATATGATTGGGTCATCTTTCTTTTGTCTTCAAAGGCCCATTGTAACCTATATAGAAGGTATGCCAAATCGGCCTTTTTTATATTTGGTGCTACTAGTACCTGAATCACAGGTTTAAGAATCCTAGACCTTAATCATAGGTTTAAGCCTAAAATAGAATTTGCAGTGTCGGGTTGTGAAAACATGCTAAATGAAAAACGGTCATATGACCGACGAACGGTTAGGGAATCTGAAAAACCAACTCGAAGGTACGTACAAAACCAAAGAAGCAACTCAGATATGATTATCCGGCTAGACTGATTCAAAGTTCTTAATTACTTGGAAGTTAAAGAAGACTAGCTATATACTAATTTTGTTCAAGAGGATAACAAATACGACTCTACAAAAGAGGTATTTGAGTTGTGGATGTCACGTTTTAGTACACAGTTGAAGTTAAGTGCGAACTAATGTTTTGTATACTAGCTTAATCGTCACAAACTTGAACTATCTTTTTCCCAAAATTGTGGTTACGGAAGAGTCCAAAAAGTGTAGAAGGTACACTTTCGAGAATCGAGACCGACCGAGCATCTTCGATCAGGTACATGCATCATCCTTGCACGAATGTGAGTAATGATTCTTTCCTCGAGACAAAATTAATTTGGTAATAATTATTTCTTGTTAGCAAGTTGGAAATGAACCCGATAAGGTGACAAGATAGTCATCCTTTATAATTGAGGATTCCCAAAGGCAACTACTTTCCCGACACAATATGCATCGATCACCAAGTTATCCAACAATAAGCAGTTTTTGATTTAGAAATCTCTTTTAAAATGAATTATATAATACCAAGATACAAGCAAATCACCGATTTAAGATCTAACCTCTCCTGGTGAAATGTGTGCAGTAATCTCCGAAGCTCTTTGAGAACTACTAGGGGTTTTTATTCGATTGATATCATACGCGTCGACTAACACATACAAGTTTTGATGATGACATCTTTAGATCCGGGCTTAACAAATAGGGAAAAGTGTTCACTTTCTAGCTCGAAATCACTCTCTTGTGGTACACTGTCTCTTTGAGCCTTTATGGTTATGTACTTGTTTATAACCTCCATTAACAAGTGTTGAATGACTAAATATCGATATCTTAGAAGTTGCAAAAAGAAAAAAGATACGAGCCTTTGAATAATGATCTAGGCAAAAGACAATGCACCAAATCACTACCTTTTAACTACAATACCAGGAAAATATGCTAGAAAATATTAATCAAAATAGCTCTATTATTATAAAAATAGTATTACCGGCTTATTTTGTAGTGAATTAAACCAAACTTAACAGATTTTGATCGTTTTTAGCACATCGGATAGTTAACAGGTTCGGTTTTGGTTTCTAAATAGTTTTGTGCCGCATATGTATCATGTTTTTGGGCATGAAGTTAAAACATTTGGTTTTGGCTTCTACATGGTTTTGTGCTTCATGCATGTTTTTGGCATATCAAATTGTTAAGGCGTTTGTTGTGTTTTCTTTGAGTCTGGGTTTTTAGGTTTAAACCATTTGAGCCCATTCATAAACAAAGTATAAGTGCAAGATTTGTTTGGTGTGCTTAATGTTTTTGGGCTTGTAATCCACACTTCACATTTACGACTTGTGTTCTTGTTATATACTTGGTTTAATTACATGTTACTAAATACGATTATGGAAAAAGTGAAAAAGAAAATTTAAAAAAGGAAACGAGTGTTTTAATTACATGTTACTAAATAAGATTACGGAAAAAGTGAAAAAGAAAATATAATAAAGGAAATGAGTGTTGACGCAACAACAATCAAGTTTTGTTACGTCAACTACGATTCCTTTAAACATAACGTTGACACTCGAGGTTATAAAGCGCTCATAACTTCTACTTTCTTACAATGTGGGACAAAAGTTCTTGTAATAAATTAATAAATCATGTTAGACGTTAAAGAAACATAAGATCAAATGTAGATTGAAAAGCTCGAAACGCCTGGCCTTCGTCTCATATATTGGTAAACATGGGTTTATATTTATTTTTATGTGTGTTTGAATCATCTTTCTTTCGTTCCCATATTAATTAAATATATATAACAACACGCTTCTTATAATTTCAATAAATATATATTTATGTTTTACATGCTATCAAATTAAAATATTGCGTTGCAATGTAGGTATTCTATCATTTGGATTGCATGTCAACAAAGATCAACAAATCTAGTTCCAAGAATCCTAGACCTTGATCATAGGTTTAAGCCTAAAAATAGCATTTGTAGTAGAGAAGCACAATTGTTCTTGTACACTTGCTTATTAGAATAAAAGGTTCGGTTTTTTGTGCTTAATGTTTTTTGGCATCTAATCCACACTTATACTCGATTTTGCATGTTACGACCAATTTAAGCTGTTATAAGGAATCAAATAAAGTTTTGTTAAAGGAACATCAGGGACGGACCCATAATTTTTAAGAGGGTGTTGCACAAAAGAAATATTGGGCTAACTAAAGTTAAACCGTAAGAAATGAAAATAGCAAAAAAAAAATTTGGCTGTTGCACATACTTACAAAAACGGTAGTTTTGAATTTTTTTTACACTTCGTGACCTAAAATCGGGTGTAGCCCGTGCCACACCCGACATACATGTGGGTCCGTCCATGAGGAACATATTAAAAAAACTGACCAATTTAAGCTTTATTTTACAAGGAATCAAATAAAGTTTTGTTAAAGGAACACATTAAAAAAAACTGAAACAAGAAGAAACGCAACAAGCAAGTTTTTTTTTTTTTTTTTTTTTTCTTTTTTTTTTTTTTTTTTGGTATTTGATACTTACAAGGAATCATTAGAGATTTTTTTTTTTTTTTTTTTTTTTTTTTTTTGGGTCATCTTTCATACGTCTTCACATTAATCAAATATATAACAAGTTAACAACAAGCTTCTTATATTTTCATGGATGGAACACATACATGTTGTTAGCTACCTATTAATATTTCTGTCTTCCCTATTTGTATTTGATGGAAGATGTTGCAACTATTTGTCGGAATATAATACGAGAAACAAATTGGGTGATGCTAATTAAGCTTAAGTTTGATGTGTTAGTTGCTTGAATTTAGTAACACGTTTTGTTTGAATGATGCTCAACCTCACTGGGTTGTATTATATTGCCATGCGCATCACACATCATAACCTTCCCCTCTAAAAGGAACTTATTAATCCTACACATTTCTGTTCATTACTTGTTTTTGGAAGAAAGAAAATATGATTTCCATTGAAGACCACCGATCCAGCAACCTGTTGCACAATTAGATACAACTGATTACAATGCATGTTTCTTTTCAAAATGGATTTTTAATCACAGTTTAGCTAAGAAATGGTGCAACCTGTGTCTCAGGTTTAGATTCTTATCAGTTGCAATGGTGTTTTTATATATTTGACCAGTCATAGTGTTTCTCGAATATGTTTGACATCCTTAGAGATTTTCAGCAATTGTAATGATATTTTTTGTCTACTTGACGTAACTACATTGTTTGTGAATGATTTCTGGTGAGCAATTGTATATGCCTAGCTCGATAACCTGCAGTTAAATCGTACTCTATTTTCTGACTGAAGCCGGCTGGGTATATCATGATTTCTTTTGACCTTTTATTAGTCACATAGATGAACTTATTAGCCTATGCCTTTTTATAATTTTATAAAATGACCAGGTTGTTGCATATGCTAACCTCCTTTTACACATCTTTTTCATTGTCAGTGCTGCAAGAAAACATGGAATAAAATGTTACTAGAGGTAGCAATTTTCAGCCCATTTGCTTATGAGTTATGAATGGGTCGTTTCAGTCTATGTGTTATCTCTAACGGGTCGGGACTGTTAAAATAAAACAAAATATCATAAAGGAAACGGCTTTTGCGGGTCACACTTGTCAAATGGATTGGGATTTGTTCAAAGTATATTCCAATGCAGAACACTTCATAAATTATTTTGTTCAAAAAATTCGATGATTATTGAAATTTATACATTTTCCCATACCTCATTGACATATATCAAACGTTACATGTGTTTTATTCCATGATTTATCCTTGTAATTCTCTAGCCGGTTTGTTTCATGTGGTTGTTGTGTTTTGAGCCTGTCCAAAACATTGAGTTTTAGGTTTGGGAGGCTCATTATCTCCCTCTCATGAATTTTTTTTTATATATATTCATCGGGTATAATACCTTTACCCCAAAAAAAATGTCCAATTTTCTTTTGGTTTAGTTTTAATATTGTGAATTACTAAGACGTTCATTTTGTCTTCTTTATGTCTCGAGTTTTTAGGCTTAGGCCATTTGAGCTCATGAAGAAAGAAAGTGCATAAGCACAATTATTCGTGTACACTTATTAGAATAGTTCACTTTTCCTCCTTTTTTCCTTTTTAAATTCGGCTGGGGCATTTTGGTCCTTTTAACCCATGTTCTTATTTCACCCCAAAACTTCAAACGTAAATAACTTTTAAACAACAAACTTTTACGAAAAACCAATTTCACCATAAAGTTTAAAATTTAATTATCTTTAATTAGGTATGCATTTTGATATATAAATCGCAACTTTTTATTTCTACTTTTTAAGTGGGTGTTGATTTTCTTGAAATTTTCGGTATTTTCAGCTCTAATTTTGTCTAGTTTAAAGGCTCAATTATGCAAAACTTAAAGCACGAAAGTTGTAGCTTTTTGGTTATTTTTACCCAGAAATTTAAATCACTCAATTACGATATAATATGAGTGAGATATTGCACGTTAACGATGACATCTTAGTCATATTTAGTGCACACAAAGTGTTATGATAAAATGCCTAAAAAAGATTTTTCTTATAAAAGTACCTTTAAATGCACTAATTGGTATACCAAAATACATTTTTTGTTATTTTTATTATTTTTGATTTTTTTTAACTGATGAACAACCAAATAATAAACTGATAAACATTGTGACCATAATTGATGAACATTATGATTTTTTTTGGAAAACCGATAAACTGATGAACAAAATTCAAGAGAACTGATGAACATCTCTTTTTATTGATGAACAATGCTAATTGATGAATAACTAATTGATGAACTGATGAACACTATGACTCTAACTGATGAACAATGTGATTTCTTTTAGACAACTGCTGAATATTATGATTTTGTTATTGATGAACACTATGATTTTTTTTTTAAAAACTGATAGGCTACATAATCTAACTTATGAATATTGTGATATAACTGATGAACAAAAATAAAGAGAACTGATGAACGTTGTGATAAACTGATGATCAACTCTTTTTAGTAATAAATATGTCTTGTTCATCAGTCTTGAACAAGATTAACTAATGAACAATATTAACTGATGAACAAGATTAACTGATGAGCAAAGACTAACTTGATGAACAAAGATTAAATGATGAACATAACGTATTTTTTTTAAATAACGATTAAAGATTATAACTTTTTGAATCTTACATTAATAAAATGACTAATAATGCGTTGTGGTACAAAAATTAGAGAATTTAACGCAATTTTAACACTAAAAATTTAAGCTAGACATTTCATCAAACACCTTGTGTGGAACAATATGATTAAAATGACATCTTTTAACGTGCAATATCTCACTGATATCATATCGTATTTGAGTGATTCAAAATTCCGAGTAAAGAGTGAATCAAAGTCTACAACTTTCGTGTTTCAAGTATTTCAAGATTCGGCCATTTTGAAGGGAAAAAATAGGGTCGAAAATGACAAAAAGATCAAGAAAATCAAGACACATTTGATATGTTAAAAAAAAAGTTTGAAATATTTAACAAGATTTATACAAAATTAAAGAGGATTAAACTTTAAGAATTATGGCAAAATTGGTTTTTTATAAAAGTTTGTCGTTTAAGAGATATGTGTGTTTGAAATTTGAGGTGGTGAAGAAAAAATGGGTAAAATTACAATTTTACCCTTGAACGAATTTTTTGAATAAAATAAGTGGGGGAAACATGTAATATGATAAGTGGCTTTTCACACTTTTTAAACTTTATCACTTTGCAATTGATCCACTACCCTTATTAGAATAGTTCATTTTTTTGTCCTTAATATTTTTGGGCTTGTAATCCACACTTCATATCTACGACTTGTGTTCTTGTTGTATAACAGTTTGATGACACAAATTATAACGAAACTTAAATTAATACCATGTAAAATAATGATCCTAACATGTAGATCATGATAAAAAGAGTTAAGTGAAAAGGAACACAAAAAGAACCAAGAAAGTGACAATGCAACAAGTTGGTTTTTGTTGAATCATCATTTCCAAATTTAACGTACAAATGACATCTGAACTTATAAAGAGTTCGTTACTTTTGCTTTCTATCCATGTGGGATAAGCTATTAAAACAAATAAACAATTCATGTTGACACTAAAGAAACATAAGATCATAAAGTAGATTGAAAACCATGGTAGAAAACTATAAAAAAAGAAAAGTTAACGTTTTACAAATACTTATCCAAGCATTCATTTTGTAGCCACTTTCAATCAGGTCCAGGAGACCAAGACTGAATTTACAAACTTGGAAACTCGTTTCGTGTGTTCAGATGATGCAAATAAGTTAACTTCATTATGGTCAACAGAAACTTCCAGCCTGACCCGATCATCATTTATGGTATGCTTGATGTGTGACAGAAAATACCTTGATCAATTTTAGCATACCGGGTCGACAACATGTTCATTTTGGTTCATAAATGGTTTTGTGCGTTATGTGTATCATGTGTTTTGGGTGGTATGACCTTAAAACGTTTGGTTTTAGTTTCCACATGTTTTGTGCTTCAAAATTTTGGGCACAAAGCTATAATGAATCCGTGTTATGGAAAAGGTTAATGCCATTTAAGTCACTCTGCTATTGAAAGATGTTCATGTGGATCACCCTACTATTTTTTTTTTTACTTAAGCAAGTCAATGGACTATGAAAATATTACATTGTGATCAATCTACTAATTTTTTTGCTACTTGTAATATGTAATGAGCTAGGTGGCCTGCAATTATCTTTGGATGATGGTTTGTGGTAGTTTGATAATGATGACCAACTAAAAAGAAACTAAAGAGGCGACAATTCAAACAGTTGACAGAAAATAAATTATGTGAAGTTGTGAACGTTAATGGATAATATTAATGAAATGGATGTATCCTTTTATCAAGCTAAGTGATTTTTTTAAATTAAATGCAGGTAAAATGACTTGGATAAACATAAAAATTGATAAAGTGACTTATATGAGGGAATTCTTTTTATTTATTTATTTATTTATTATTATTATTATTATTATTTGTAATAGTATAAGATTTGAGGGTGCATAAAAGCGTTGTGAAAAAGTAGTCAATTGTAATTTTTTTTCTTTCATGTTAATCTCTTATCATCACTGTTGTTATTTTTTTTAGTACTAGTTATAATACCCGTGCACATGGTTTTTTCTAAATTTATTAATATTAAATTTGTTTATAGTTTGTAACTATAAACAAATAAGGTTTTAGATGTTAATAATATTAATTTATTGCGCTTTTATCTTTTGGCATCCGGATTAACATCTACAACATAAAGGAATTCCGTATTTGTATTAAAATAGGATGGGATGTGCAAAATTCCATTGTCTAAACTTAGTTTAACATGACTTTTTATTTTGTTTATTTGTTATCTGTTTTTTTTTTCTTATTTATTATTTGTTTTTCGTTTTTCATATATAGTTTTCAGTGGATTTGGATATAATTTATCTTACACAGTTATGAATTGTATTACGATTTGATTTGAAGTGTTTTAAAGGGTGTTTGTTTCTGCTTATATAGCCAGTTTATGGCTTATTTCGGCTTGTAGGCACTGTTTTAGGGGATGTCTCAAGAACCTTTAATAGCTTTGTGTTTTTTTTTTTTCCAAGCTAATATGCGGTCTATTGTTGGTTTTTATATCTTAAGTTATGTTAAATTAAACAAAAAATAAGAGGCCTATATAATGATGTTTGTCTATTTCGACATTTAAGGCTATGAAAGTAGGTATGGGTGATCTTGCACAAACACAAGGTATTCGATCAAGGCGATCAGTTCACGCAATTACTCATCCCTTATTTATAGTCGACCTTTAAAATGCAACACTTGCATAGAGTGATTGTCCAAAAAAAAGTCCATAATGTATCATGTAATTTCTATATGTTATGGAAAATATATGATTTACATGGTTTGATTATGAGAGCACAAGGTATGGGATGCCATTGGTGTGCCAAATGCATGCCATTCGTGTGCCAACCATACCGGAGCATCGTGCCATTCGTGAGCCAAATGTTTTGAGCTAATGCAATGGCTCAAGCCATTTGCATTCTTGTGTGTTTTTTTCATTTCTTTTTTTATATTGTGAGTGAGTGAGTATTTTTAGTGGGGTATTTTGTGGGACCCAATAACATGTTAGTAGTGTGTTATGAGGGAGGGTATTTTAGTTATTGGTGTGTTATTGAGAGATGTATTATGTGGTGCTGATGTGGCATACCAATAACGTGTTAACGGATCCTCCCATACCTTGTGCTGTGAGATATTTAAGCTTCAAGTACACTCTTTATAGAACGTGTAATGTTAGTACTTCATTATGTAACTTGCTTTGTTAAGTATTTTACATATAATGGATTTTTTTTTTGCCATCTACCAATTAACAAATAATTTTACGAAGATGTACGAATGTTTACGGTACATAAATTAACAGTCTCAAAAAATCTACTAAAGTAAATACAATTATGGACTGGTTTCAAAGCATTCTTTCATCCAAGTACAACATGACACACTAATCTTTGTTATGAAACTCTCCAATCACCTAGAGTCTTGATCTGCACACTCACCTAGTTATCTCCAGGGCAGAAGTAATGGAAAATGGGTGCATGTGAACAGGTCTTGATTGTTATGTTAGTGCCTTTATATGACATGATATAATTAAGTCTAAATTTTCGGGTACAACTCACCATTCAAATGGGGAGACAGCAGCACGGTTGACAAACATGTATTGCCCAATCATATATTTGATCCGCTAGGCTTAAAAACCTAAGGTCGCATTGCATCACCCAAAGACATCGGCGTACTTCTGTCACAGCTAGATTATGGTTACTGATTGATTCATAAAAGGAAGGTATTTTTCTAATGGAAAATCAAAATCTCACGATAGTGTTTGGTAATTTTACATCTTACAGCCATGAAATACTGCTAACTAAGATTGTATGAAACAATGTTAGTGAAGATAGAAATGATACCGAAATTGACCTACAAATCATACATTTTGTTATCTCTAGGGATTAGATGTTAAAAGCTTCTGACCCAACAAATATCTCGATGATCTTGTACAAAGGCAAGAGTACTTGATAGGTAAAATTTTGGCCATCTTTATGGACCATGTACACCATAACTTGATCAATATTAGGAGTCTTTGGTGGTATTAGTGCGAAACAATCAAAGTCGATCTCATCTGCAATTAATTTACTTAAATGTTAGCAATAAGGAAGTCCAAGACAAATTATAAAAGTCGTGAAATTGCAATGTTATTAGGCAAATGGGTCTACTTTCAAAGACAATGGATCACATCACAGGAACAAAAATCAAGATTATTCACAACTATATTAAGATGTGCTTTTAACCATACTACGTTTTAGAAATGAATCCCATCTAAAACTATAAACAAAATTTTTTCAGATATTGAAACTGGCTCCTTTCCAGAAAATTGGGGTTCATAATAAATATTAGGGTGAAGGCTGAGAATACGTAACAAACTTTCTCAAATATACCGAAGTACGTAACATACAAATTTTATTATTTTTGTACGTAAATAACTTTCAAATTTTGTTCAATGTACGTAATATTGACAGGTTACCAAGTTTTAAAGTTACAACATTGGTCCCTGTCGTTTGCATTCACTTTCACCGTTAGTCATTTGACATTTTTTCACTTAAAAAAATTACAGTAACGGTCCTTGTAGTTTGCTTTGACTTTCACCATTAGTCCTTTGTCTTTCATCTTTTTTATATACGTTTTTTACGCGTTTTTATACACATTTTTTTACATATTTTTATACACGTTTTTTACACACGTTTTTATATACATTTTTTTACACATTTTTATACACGTTGTTTACATGTTTTTATACATGTTTTTATACACGTTTTTATGTACGTTTTTATACACGTTTTTTATATACGTTTTTATATACGTTTTTTATATACGTTTTTTACATGTTTTTATACACATTTTTAAAAAAACGTTTTTATATACGTTTTTTACATGTTTTTATACACGTTTTTTACACACGTTTTTATATACGTTTTTTACATGTTTTTATACACGATTTTATGCATGTTTTTATATACGTTTTTTACATGTTTTTATACACGTTTTTTACACACGTTTTTTACACGATTTTACGCACGGTTTTATATACACATAAAAAACGTATATAAAAACGTGTGTAAAAAGTTTTTACACACGTTTTTATATACGTTTTTTACACATGTTTTTATACACGTAAAAAACGTATATAAAAACGTGTGTAAAAAACGTTTTTATACACGTTTTTTACGTGTAATAAAACCGTGCGTAAAATCGTGTATAAAAACATGTAAAAAACGTATATAAAAACGTGTATAAAAACATGTAAAAACGTATATAAAAAACGTATATAAAAACGTATATAAAAAACGTGTGTAAAAAACGTTTTTATATACGTTTTTTTTTTACGTGTATATAAAACCGTGCGTAAAATCGTGTATAAAAACATGTAAAAAACGTATATAAAAAACGTATATAAAAAACGTGTATAAAAACATGTAAAAACGTATAAAAAACGGTACATAAAACCGTGTATAAAAAGTGTATAAAAAACGTACATAAAACCGTGTATAAAAATGTGTAAAAAATGTGTATAATAACGTATAAAAAATGTGTATAAAAACGTACATAAAAACGTGTATAAAAACATATATAAAAACATGTAAACAACGTGTATAAAATGTGTAAAAAAATGTATATAAAAACGTGTGTAAAAAACGTGTATAAAAATATGTAAAAAAATGTGTATAAAAACGTACACAAAAACGTGTATAAAAACATATATAAAAACATGTAAACAACGTGTATAAAAATGTGTAAAAAAATGTATATAAAAACGTGTGTAAAAAACGTGTATAAAATTATGTAAAAAAATGTGTATAAAAACGCGTAAAAAACGTATATAAAAAAGATGAAAGACAAAAGACTAATGGTGAAAGTCAAAGCAAACTACAAGGACCGTAATGTCAAATGACTAACGGTGAAAGTGAATGCAAATGACAGGGACCAATGTTGTAACTTTAAAACTTAGTAGCCTGTCAATATTACGTACATTGAACAAAATTTGAAAGTTATTTACGTACAAAATTAATAAAATTTGTATGTTACGTACTTCGGTATATTTGAGAAAGTTTGTTACGTATTCTCAGCCTTCACCCTAAATATTAGTATCCGTTTTTCCAAATTTTTATGAGAGGTTTACTTACATAATCAGCAAAATTCTGGATAGGTGCTTTTGACATTTGTGCAGTCTCAACCAAAGAAATGATCTGGCTCAAAATCGTGTCAGCGCCAATTTTTGGTTGCCCTTATGGCCGTAAATGGAGTAAACCGTTAAAATTTATCGTACCTCCGATCACCAACGAATCCACCTCCTTAACAACATGTGCATATTCACCCGTAACCATAGTTTAGTTTCGTTCACACGACTTGAACGCCACACAACATGACCATCAACAGGAACCTTTTTATTCGGAAGAGCTTTTAATACATCACCAGGCTCAATCAACAATGCATCTATTTCCCTTTCTCCCACATTGTTTCCACCTATAAAATTTACCAAAAAAATATATAATTTAATATACTGAGTCACAACCAATTATATTAATATCATTACTCAATATATGTTGAGTTTTGACTCCAACTAACGAACTTATAACATAGCTTCGTCTAACGTCTAACGAATTTATAATTCACATAAAGCACTTATGTTTATAATCGTCTATAAATCTCTTAAGCCCGTTATGGTGTGCCCTGCTAACATGCTTAAAACCTGAACCAAGTAAATAAGCTAAAGATAAAATCCTCATTCTTTACTTTTGCAACTTCAAGCACATGTTTTTCAAGAATCGGTTAGGTTGGTTTAAATGATCATGAAACAAAGCTTATCCTACATCATGTATTATAACATTTATCAATTCTTTGTTGACGAACATATATCAATATCCAATCAAAACTCTAACTACAAATTTGAAACATAAAAAACTTAATATTAAATGGATCGACAAAGCCATGGAACCTTACACAAATGTTGGAACCAGTTCACATACAAATATGTAAGCACTGTACCAAATCAAATATTATCATGGAAATCGAGAAATAAATTTTTTAAAACAATCAAATAATCCCATACACATATGTTGCAAACAGCTAAATACTAAACAATCGAACATACCGTATTGATAAATGGAGACAAATCCCCGTTTATTCAATTGATGAAATATAACCTACTTTGGGATTTCAAATAAATTGATGATTATGAGTAAGTTAATCAACTAAATTTGTATTTGATTATGATGAATTAAAAGGGGGAATATGGATGATAATTTTGATCGGGTGATGAGATGAGAAGCAGGTGACATTATCTTCCGCTTTTTTTTTTTTTTTTTTTTTTACATTTTGTACCCAAAATTACAATGTATTAAATCTCAAGTACATGTGTATTTTCTTTTTTTTAACATGTGTATTGTAAAAAACGAATTTTTAATTTTTTTTTGCCAAATTAGGAAATATTTAAGTTTTTTTAATTAAACATATATTTTTAAGAAAATAATTATAATTCAACTATTACTTAATAAGGTATGATTTGATTTTTTTGAAATGAAAAATTCTCGCTAAGAGTTTTATTTTATTATATAAAAGATATGTGTTTTGGTAATCTTTGTTATGTTTTCACAAGTTGTAATGGCATTTTTATTGTTTAAAAAAGATCAACTTTATTTTAAGCAATATAGAAACCTCTACAAAGGCCTCCAACCAATATACAGCAGGGGTGACCCATTGGACCTAATAAGCGTTTGTAACCGTGTTAACCTATAATATGGTTATTAACTTCGGGTCAGGTCTACTACGGTCTACCCGACCCTTTTGATACCCCTACTACATGTACGCGGTTTAACCAATATTCTTGTGGCTGTTTCCGACCTTTTTCTAACTACCTCATGATTTTTAGCCAACAATTTTCAAACACGGATCTCTTTTGATACCTTTGGCTGTCTCACCACTCAGCCATCTTGAAGAAATTTGACCCAAGTACAAATATTCATATTTATCAAAAGTAAATTGTAGATCATGTAACCTTAATTGAAAAGCCTCAAATCTATGCCCTTCCCAATATATTGGTACACATGATACAAGAAAAACGGGAGTCCATCTTTGTAACGATGTTGTTTTATAGCGCTTTACAATTTCCGTACCTGTTAAATGAGATACAAAAGAATAATTTAGATCTGTTTTGATTTTATAACCAGTGTTTAAAAAAGAAAAATTATATATATTTGGGTCATCTTTCTTCTATCTACAAAGGCCTCCACTCGTGCAACCAAGAAAAATTATATATACTTGGGTCATCTTTCTTCTATCTACTATCATGTTTTGTATATTAGCATAATCGTCACAAACTAGAACTATCTTTTTCCCAAAAGTGTGGCTACGAAAGAGTCCAACAAAACTAGAAGGAAAACTTTCAAGACCGACTTGAAAAAAAAGAGCTATGTGAACAGGAACATAAAAAAAATAACAACACAAGGATGATTGCAACAAGTTAGCTTTTGTTGCAACTTCCACTTGTTTAAAAAACAAAAATATCTATGTTGTAATGGCATTATTATTGTTTAAAAAAGATTAATATACGGCAGGTTTGCCAAATATCTCTGTTGCTGTTTGTTATCTGTCAATGAAGACCAACAAATCTAGTTCCACGAATCCAAGACCGTATATTAAATTTGTTCCATCGGCATAATCTAATGTTTTTTGTTTGGTATTTATATCTCATTACTCGTTATGATGTAATATTTCCTCTAAGTATCTAACTACTAGGGGATTTCACTTGATATCATGCGGGTCGATTGACACATACAAGCTTCGGATGATGACATTATTTGAATCAGCGCTTAACCAGTAGGGAAAGCGGTCCACTTTTGAGCTTGAAATCATGCTCTCGTGGTGCACCGTCTATTTGAGCCTTGATGGTGATGTACTTGTTTGTAACCTCTATTAACAAGTGGTGAATGATAAAAAATGGATATAATTTGTAGTTGCAAAAACATATGAGCCTTTAAATGGTAAACGTATGTAGAAGAGACAACACTTAAAATAACTCTGTTGTTAAAAAAATAGTACTAGCAAATTGTATCCTAGTTAATCGAAACCGAAACTACACAAGTTTGTTTAATTATAACCCAATGTTAAGTTAGAAAAAAGAAGATGGAATACACAACAAACAAGTTTTTGGTATGTTATCCACACTTTCATTTACAAATGACACTTGAAGTTATAAAGAATTCATTACACTTACTTTCCATCCATGTGGGACAAGATGTTGAAGTAGTAAAATAACAACTCATGAAAGACACCAAGGAAACATAAGATTACTATGTAAATTAAAAACCATGTAACATTAATTAATTGAAAAGTTTGAAACTAAACACATGTCTGTCTTTCGTAGTAAATTGGTAAAGAAAGACAACAAAAATTGGATTCGATTTTGGTAAGGATGTTGTTTTATATTTTACATTTTCGTACTTGGTTAAGAAACTTAATGTTCGACAAAACTATGTAGGAAAGTTTCTTATGAAAACATATTAAGAAGAAAAAAATAAGTGAAAAGAAATAGAAGGTTATTTATGACTCTATATTATGAAGAAATCGGAAAAAAGTGGAACAATAACGGTGACAAGAAACAAGTTTCTGTTATGAATGACACCACAAGCTTTTTGAAGTAAATTAACAAATCGTCTAATGAGAGTCGATTTTCACAATGATTATTATGGTTTGAGAATTGCAAACTTTAGAAAAAGATCAACATTTTAAACTACTAATCTACTATCTCGACACCTTATGCATCGATCACCTACTCAAATTTATCTAGCAATAAGCACTCTCCGATCTGGATTTTTCTTTTTTTGTTAACTCGAATAATGTAATACAAAGATACCGATAAATCAACGACCTTTACATTCACCGAAAACTTTGTAAGTATTTAAAATCACTTGGTAATGTTGTCCCATTGAAGCGTACAAGTTTTTGATGATGACATCTTTGTTGCATATGAACGTAATTTCATGTGATTGTCAAAAGGAAAATGAGGCAAATACCCCCGGCGCCCTGAGGCTAATCACTTTCCGGATCACTTTTTTTTATTTGAAAATGGTCCGAGGGCAATCGCTGTCATTGGGAAACTCATCGACATTGTGAAAAGTGTCCCGTATGTGTAAGGTATTGTTTTTTGGGCAAGAAAAATTCACTAGGCAACCGTATATATTAAAAAAGGTTGTTTCGTCATTTTACATTATATAGAAAGTACACATTTGAATAGGGAAAGTACAGTACATTTCTATTCAAAACCCAATACCCACTCGCACAAAAACATTCATAGTTACCGTTTTTCTTTGTTTTTGCTTCTCGCACAAAAACATTCTTACTTACTGTTTTCACAAATCAAACCGTCTTCTTTGTCAGCCCCTCTCTTCCTTATAACGTTAGTTATATCACCATCTAGAAAGCTACAATGTTGATTGCAAACCACATTCGATTGATCAAGTTTTTTTCAAAAATATGGCCAAATATGGTACATAAATATTTTTCTCGTTGTTTATTACATATGATCTATTTCCAATTGGTTCTATGTTATAATAAATCGTTGTTGTTATTCGATTAATACCTATGTTAGATAGGTGTTAATTCCATTTTATAATCCATTGCTCTTTTTTATGTCTGTCTGATTCGTAATTATGTAGGGTATAATACATTAGATGTCGTTAGTTAAGTATGTAGCATTACTTGGTTCATTAAAAATTCTAGTGGCAATTTGTAGACTAATAAGGAGTGTTTTATGCATCATCTATGCAAATGTTTACGACGTTGGTATCGATTCCTTCTATGGTTTGAATTAATTTTTGGTTTTTGTTGACCCTTTTTAGGACTACGTCAGGGATTCCCCACTCCTTTTAAACCCCCCCACCACCCCCCACACAAAATTTAGAAACCAAACCGAATGTTTTGGTTTGGTTTTAACACGTTAATTATTTTATTTATTTTTATTTTTAGAACGGCGAGTTAGTACAAATATATTTATTGAGTCGAGCCCGCAGTGACATCTAATTAGGCAGTATGCAAATTGGAACTTGCGCCTAGGGGCCGTTCCAGCAGGGGTTTCCCCACTCCCTGCGAGTTAGTACATATATATTTATTGAGTCGAGACAACAATGACATCTAATTGGGCAGTATGGGAACTGGAACCTGCGCCTTGGGCTGTTCCCAACAGAGATTCCCCATTCCATTTACCCCCCCCCCCACACACCCCTCAGAAGGAATACCCCCACGAGGAGACTCAAACTCGATACCTCTCGAATGTGGTAAAAATCTCCTAACCAACTCTGATAGGCAGACATTGGCAATACGTTAATCTTTAAGATGTTCAATGTGTTTTCCTTGGTCTTGGATTGTTAGGCATAGACTATTTGAGTTCGATGTGTTTTCTTTGGCCTTGGATTTTTAGGCTTAGACCATTTGAGCCCATTAGAAACAAATTTCATAAGCCCCAATTTTCCTATATATATAAAGGAAAAAAAAAACACCCAAACAAATCAGACACAACACACAAATTTTTGTAGAGCCCACCATATCTAATTATTAATATGCAAATAGCACTTGAGCTTATAAAGAGCTCACTACTTTTACTTTCTATCAATGTGGGACAAGTAATTGAAGCATAAGATCACAAGTGGATTGAAAACCATGTAACCTTACCGCAAAGCTTGGAAGCCCTGCCTTTTGTTGTATATCGGTAAACATTGAACAAAAAAAATGGGAGTCGATTTTGGTAAGGATGCTAGCTTATGCATACTGAAAACCAATACCATATACAAAAGTACAATTAGGTTTGACTGGTTATCGTTTACCTTAATAACGAGTTCAATCGGGAACCGGCTAACCAATAAAAGCCACCGGTTGAAACCGATACAAACTAGTGTCGCCACCGGTTCGGCTAACCAATAAAAGCCATCCGAAGACTCACCAGAGAGGACCAGTTGAAACTGATACAAACTGGTGAATCAGGTCTCATCGAGATCTATTTCTCCGGTTAATCATCACAACACGGTTACCCTGCTATACTATATATAAAGGAAAAACCAAAAAGTGAAAAGATGAAACTAAAAAAGGAAATGTTGAAAACATATATTTCAAAAGAAAACTATTAATACATATCGAAAACCGGGTTGACCCGGGAAGCTTCATACCCGGTGGGTTGAGCCGTTTTAATTTGACCCGTTTTTTACCCAACCCGTCGGGTTGACTCGGTTTAAATCGGCGCGTTTTTCGACCGGTACGGTTCAACCGGTTGAACCATTTGAGTCGAACCGAGTTTCAGAACATTATGTTTAATCCCCAAATCTTCATACTTTTATATATTTTAGATTATAACCCATAAATATTTTTTAACACAGAATGATCGGTCGCTATAAAATCCCGTTGCTATGCACAGGTGTTCGTCTAGTATATTTAAAGGAAAAAAATAACCAGACAAATTAGACACAACACATAAATTTTTGTAGAGCCCACCATATCTGACTATTAATATAAAGGACATTATGTTTAATCCCCAAATCTTCATACTTTTATTTATTTTAGATTATAACCCGTAAATATTTTTTAACACAGAATGATCGGTCGCTATAAAATCCCGTTGCTATGCACAGGTGTTCGTCTAGTATATATAAAGGAAAAAATAACCAGACAAATTAGACACAACACATAAATTTTTGTAGAGCCCACCATATCTGACTATTAATATGCAAATGGCACTTGAACTTATAAAGAGCTCACTACTTTTACTTTCTATCAATGTGGGACAAGTAATTGAAGCATAAGATCACAAGTGGATTGAAAACCATGTAACCTTACAGCAAAGCTTGAAACCCCTGCCTTTCGTTGTATATCGGTAAACATTGAACAAGAAAACTGGGAGTCGATTTTGGTAAGGATGTTGGCTTATGCATACAGAAAACCAATACCATATACAAATGTACAATTAGGTTTGACTAGATTATCGTTTAACTTAATAACGAGTTTAAGCCTAAAATTGTAATTTGTAATGTTAGGTTGTGAGAACAAGTTAAATGAAAAACAGTCATATGGCCGAAAAAGATTGGGGAATCTGAAAAACTTAATCGAAGCTACATACAAAACCAAAGAACCAACTCGAATATGATTATCCGGCTAGAATTATTCAAATTTGTTTATTATTAGGAGGTTATAGAGTACTATATACTCATTTGTTCATGAGACATATAACTCATATGAGGCTTACAAACAAAAAGTATGCGAATTGTGAGTGTCACATATATGCCTTATAAAGTAATGCATGGTGAATGTTACGTCCACAAAGTTACATATATGTGATCTTCACATATATGCCCTATAAATAAATACAATACTAATGTCTTGTATACTAGCTTAATTGTCACAAACTAGAACTATGTTTTTTTTCCCACAATTGTGGCTAAGAAAGAGTCCAACATAAGTATAAGGAACACTTTTGAGACCGACTGAGCATCTTCGATCAAGTACATGCATCATCCTTGCACGAATGTGACTATTAACTTTTTTGTTGAGACAAACTTTGCTAAAAATTTCAATATAAGTTGAGATTGCAAAAAGATATGAACCTTTGAATGGTGATGTAGGTAGAAGAAAAGGTACCAAATCGCATCCTTTTACTACAATGAAAAATAAATTTTGGTAGAAAGTAACAATTAAATTAACTCTATTATTTTAAAAAGAGTATTAGGAACTTGTATTCTAGTGGATTGAAACTGAAACCTAAGCAAATTTTGATCATTTTTAGCATGTTGGATCGTGATTATCACATCCGGTTTTGGTTTCTAAATGGTTTTTGTGCTTCATTTGTATCATGTTTTTGGGCATAACTCTCAAACGTGAGGTTTTAATTTCTACATGGTTTTGTGCTTCATTTTTCGGCAGAATAAACGTCCGGGTTGGTTTGGTTTTAGTATTGTGAATTATAAAGACGTTCGTTTCATCTTCTTCGTGTCTCGGGTTTTTAGGCTTAGCCCAATTAAACCCTTAAAGAAAGAAAGTGCATAAGCACAATCTTTGTATACACTTGCTTCTTATTAGAATAATATGTTTGTTTTTTGTGCTTAATGTTTTTGGGCTTGTAATCCACACTTCATATCTACGACTTGGCTTCTTGTTATGTAATAGTTTGATCCACAAATTTTAACAAAACTTAAACTTATATATGTAAAATAATGATCGTAACATGCAAATCACGAAGAAAGATTTAAGAGAGAACATGCAAATCATGATAATAGAGTTAAGTCGAAACAAGGACGATGCAACAAGTTTTGGTTACAACACTGAGATTTTAGCTTTTTATATATACGGTACTTGAACTTATAAAGAGTTCATTACTTTTATTTTATATCTATCATTAGTGTTTTTTTTCCTTGATAAGGTGACAAAAATCTAACTCTTACCCGATCTTATTAAGCTTTCGAGTTTATCATGTTGACCCGTTGGACCCAATAAGCATATGCAACCGTGTTAACCCATCCCTATAAGCCGATATCACGTGTGGGTCGTGTCTACTCTGGTCTACCAACCCTTTTGATACCCCTACTACATGTATACAGTTTAACCAATATTTTCGTGGTTGTTTCCGAACTTTTTGTGGGAAACGGTGTACATTTTTATTTATGAAAATCAGATTATAATAACTATAAATAAATTAACAGAAATAAAAAATAGTAAATTAAATAACAAGTAGAATGGGGTAGAAGCAAAAGAAAGCAGTAAAAGGTCATGAACGAGGTTCGTGTTTAACAAAATTCCCTTAAAGCAGATTCGCCGTCTGTTTCCCAGGGTACAACGTTCAAAACAGTTGCACAGCCGGACCTGACAAACTTGCCTGAAAATTCACGAAAAAGCTGTGCGTTTCTGATCGAACGAATTGCTGGAAATTGGTTGCAGTAGAGCTACGGTTTAACTTGTTGACAAAGTTAAAATCAGTAGATACGCACGTACGCGAAGTTTCGGAGCTGAATTCGTGTCCGCAGGTCGCGCGGGTATGAGTTCAAAAGCTTCGAACCCATTTTGGCCCAAAAATATTGAAATCTCCAAACCCGCCCCTACGCGTGCGCACGTAGGTGTTGGAGTAAAACCAACAAATCAATTTGAAGGTTCATATCAATATTTCTATATAAACACACTCCCACTTCCTTTTCTAGGCGATGTGGGATGTGTTCAGTTTTCCAAATTTTGTGTTTCACGTGCCTCACTTTGAGACACGATATCTCATTCATTTCAACTCCATTTTGGACACGCTTTATCTCGTTGCGAAGCTCTCGTCAAGGAGAACGCAAAGCTACCAAAAAATATAATTATATATAACATATACATATATTAAATAGTGTCCAAAAATTTGCAAAAGTCACTTTGCAAAAAAAAAATTTCCAACAATTTTTTCTGACTATATCATGATGTTTATCCAACGATGTTTGAACATGGATCTCTTTTGAGACCTTTGGCTGTCTCACCACTCTCAGCCATCTTGAAGATAATTTGAACCAAGTACGAAAATTCTCAATAATAATAAAAAAATATTTGTATCTATTAAAAAATATAATTTCTCGCATACCCAATTAGTTGTTCACTTCAAAATTGCACACTTTTTATGTAATACCTGAATTTCTAAAATTCAAAAAAAGACCAAAATACCCCTACAATCAAAAGTATGAATAATTAATTCATAAGAATACCAAGTAAGCTATGTAAATTCAGAGAATCTTAAGAAATATCCCACATGACCTAAATAAATAGTAAACACTTTGTAAAGGTAGTTTTTATAGTTTATGATTTTATAAAAACTAGTTTTGTATTTTACATATTAGCCGAATATATTTAATTAACTTTATAAAAGAAATAAAACTAAATAAAAGCCCAATATAATTTATATTATTAAAGGACCATTTAATTTAAGTCCAATGCATTATAAATCCCACAAGAAAAATAGAAACTCAAGTATATATACATATATTCGGCTCACATAATCCCAAAATACCGATTTTCACCAAACCGACCTAAAAACCCCAAACAATTCGACTTCTAGTTTCCAGAGCTTGAGACCATTTTTCTTGGACGAGATTCAAGGTATAGAAGGTGGGAAAAATAGTGTTCGAGCTCCTAAGCTACTGTATTGATCGTGGTTAGTTTTGGAGAAATTAGGGTTTCGGCGAGAAGGAGGTTTTTGTGTTTTCTTGTTCTATCGATTCAAGCTCATCAAGGGTATGTTTCTAATGATGAATTCAGTCTTATAAGTTGTATATAACACATAAAAATTAGCCATGCATGATTTATATGTCGTATGAAATTATTTGGAATCCAAAATCCTAAAATCGTATATTAATTAACGAATAAGCTTATAGTATTTTTAGAGATCATGAATCTATTTTTCCAGAAGCTATTACATGTTATAAGACCTGAATAAAATGCATAATCATGAATTCGAAGCTTGTGTGGATTGTCTTGGGTTTTTCTTGATTCGAAAAGCATAAAAAGGAAAGGTTTTTAAAAGGGGCGATTAGGGTTTTGTATAAACTAGGGTTTCCTTATAATCATGGAAGGTAATTAATGAAGTGGTAATGATGAGCTAATGATTGGTGTAACTTAGGTTTAGGGCTTGCTTTTGAATTGTACGTTATTCGGCTCTAAATAAAAAGGTTTGGGTCGATTTTGTAATTATTGAAACTTAAAGGTTATTTTTGAAAAACAGTAAAAGATATGTACTAAACGTATAAAATAAGTGTGGGGGTTAAACGTGTGATTTTGGATATTTAGAGGGCTATTCGAATTTTATTTAACTAAAAGGGTATGTTTTGTAAATTCTAAAACCTTTGGGCTAAAAGTGTAAAATATGAAAATAGAAGGTTAGATCGTATAATTAAATATGTTAAAGGTGCAACATGAAATTTTGGGTAATTATGGGTCAACATGTGTAAATGAATTACGTAAGGACATGCATGAGTTTTGAGGTAACTTCGGTTTGTTTCCATATACGTTCTAGGTCAAAGTGGAAGTCATTAAAAGGAGTAACATGTTAATTGAATGCGTAATAAGTAATATTGAAGGTATGGAAACCCTAGAACTAAATGGGAAGTTGATTAAAGGTTAAAAGTTAATTGTGTAATTTCGTTATTTCATGTGAGTTATAAATTATGTAAACTACTTTGAAAGAGAGTCTTAAAAATCCGTCTTTGACATTTGTAAACCCTGTGCTATGAATAATGATCATATAAGCTCTTAAAGAAGATATTTATCATATTAAACCCATACGTATGGCTAATTAATAATCTGACAACCCTAAAAGTATTAATGAGATTAATCCGTTATACTAATAAGTATTAAATAAATCATAATCCGTGTAGATTCGTTGGAGGAGACGCGACGTCACATCTTCGTATTCGTTCATTTGTTGCTTTTCTTCTCATTTGCTTTAAGGTACGGATATTCTGTCTTACTTTAAGACACTTATGTTAACGTACATGAGTTCTGACCTTTTCAGTAAAGGTCCCTCATGTTTTTCCTTCTTCATTATGTCTCTTATGTTTATTAGGATTCCTAATGCCATTGCTATGAACCCTTTTATGAATGTTTGATCTGTTATTTATCTGAGCTTGTGTTCTAGTGAACTATGAAATATCTGATGTGAACTTATGTTAGGAAGACTTTGATATATACATTTATTGAACCCTGCTATATTTGGATTATGAACTTATGATTATGAACTTATGATTATGAACCTCTGGTTATGAACTCCTGTTTATGAACATATGATATGCCACTATGATATGAATTTATGATTTCTGACTATCTGAATATGGACCTTATGATATGAACTATCTGATATGATTCTGTGACCTTGTGTGTACCTATGATCTATGCCATATATAAATCTGTTTGACATAAGTTGGTTGATAATAACCAAATATTTAACTAGTCATGGGGGTTCCATGTCCGTATCAGTGATGCACCTCTGATATGACTCTAGGGCAGTAGAGTGATGTTCTGCCACGTCTCTGGATGGTGAAGCATATTTTTGAATATGTAGGAAGGGGCGTATGGATGCATCCTAGATCTGATCTGTTATCCGATATGTTATCTGGTGAATGATGTCGTGTGCAATACGCGTCTTCACAAAATTCTGGGAGCTAGCTACTCCATATATGTACATTTATTTTCTGAAGTTACTTTTGAAGAAGAAAGATATTTCTGATATGATATGTTTGTGAATGTGCTTATGACGTATTTGTTTAAGTGATTATTAGTTGCCATGCTAGGATAAGATTAATATGTTGAGATATGATTCGTGTATCTGATATTATGATTTGTTATTGTACGTGAATACATTGATCTGCGAGATGAATGTGCTAGTATATGATTGAGTGTTTTGAAGGTTAATTACCTATCTGCATATGTGACCTGCCATGTTTAATTCTGTTAAAGTAAGATTTAATATGAGAACTGGTTTAACTATTTTGTCTGCCATTGACCTGTTTGCTATTTCCGCTGTTATATATATATATATATATTGTATTAGGTGTATATTATGTTGATTAATTGATTTGTATGAATGCCATGTTTATTTACTAGGAACTGTTTCTGTTAGTTTTGAGACTTTCCGTTTGGTTTATACGTAATCTGTTATTGTTGGTATGATTAAGTGTTGGGTTATTCTGATTTCGGTTGCGTTTATGTCTTTGATGTGCTATGTGATGTCTGAACTGTTATGTGGTCGTTTGGATTTCTGTATATGTGTGCTTCCGCAGAATTCTAAAAGATCTTTCGTCATTATTTCATTTTATTTTCGTTATTCGTATATTTGTTTTCTTTTTGCATATTTTGTAAAGGCTTCCGCTATTGTATGGTTATTATAGTTCTGATATGAAACTGTATTGTGATATCTTTACCCTTGTCGGGTCGGGGTGTTACAATTTATGGTATCAGAGCTCTAGGTTTTAGGACCCTTAGAGCTTAGGCTATGACCTGTGAGAAGTGGGTAGATTTAGGATTTTCCTTTCTGCGTACTTCTTTGCGTACCCTATCGTATTTAAGTTTTGCTGATAGTTGGAATTTCTTTTAGATGGTTATTCCCCGTCGCGCTAGTTCATCTGATAGGAGTAATCGAGGACCGGCTAGGCAACATAAGGAGAAGACGAAGTGGGCCGTTATCATTGCTAAGGGCTGCACGAGGTATGGTAAAGTGAAGAGGACTAATAAGAGGATAAAAGTTCCGGCCAATATGTGGCCATGTACCATCGAGGAAAAGCTGACCTTGAGGACCATTGACGGAGAGGTGGTGGAAGAATATGAAACTAAGGTGGTGGACAACGAAGGTTTCACTACTACATATCATGATAGGTGTCCCAAGTTCGTTGAGGATGAAGTAGTAGGACGAGCTGAGAGTCGCGATCTGTATGCCTTTGTGGATCGTGTGCCGGAGGAGGAAGAGAGGAAGCGTAAAGGTGGCTTTGCTAATCGCTTCCTACCACAGCCTGAAGGAAACAAGAATGGATGGATAAGCGAGGAGGAGGAGGAAGAAGAGGAACCCAAGGAGGAGTACGAGGTGGAGTCGGAAACGGAGTCTACGGCCACTAGTAGGTTCAATCCGACACAAGAATAGGAGTTTCGTTTCTGATTTGTTACCCTCTTTATGAAATTTTCTGACATTTGATTTTGAGCTAGGCCTTTTGTTTTCATTTTGACGTTTGAATCTGGGATTTTTAAGTTTTGTTTTGGAAGATCCTCGTAAGACGATTTTGCGAATTTTGTTTGATTAATGGAAATAAAACAAAAATTTGATAGTATGATTCCTGTTCGTTGTTTTCTTTCTGATAGATTCGTTGAGTTTTCCGTTAGTCCTCATAAGTTTCGTCTGCTATTTATTTTCTTAGTGTTGTTGTTTAATTACCGCTTGGATGAAGTATGGCCATCATGATGGTATACTCATGTGTATCTGGTTTGTTATAGTATGTTACTTGCTATCTGAGTGTTATCTGTATGTGGTATGTTTTGTTTTGATATTTGTTATGTGTTTTGTCATGACCCAAGACCGAATATAATGACAATAAGAACTGGTTATGTGATGCAAGTATTATGACGCCTGATCAACGTAATAATACCGAGATCATATAATCTGAACTTATTAAAGGTATACGACGTCTGGGAAATGCCTGTAGTTGATGTGTGATAGGAGTTTGACTTGTATCTGTTATTTTGGTGCTTCTCATGTTCGTTTGAATTCCGTACCTATTTGTGAGACTCTTGTCGATATCTGTTACGTATAAGTTTTGTACGCTTGAATCCGAAGTTGTTATGATCCGTACGAACCTCTAGATTGCTATGATCACCTTAACCTTATATGTCTCCCCATATTTCTGCGACTATTGAGGCCGATAGGATTTATTTCGTCTATGCATATGATGTCCTCATCATTAGATATCTGAATAAGTTAGAAATTGTCGTTTGATTTTCTGCGTCTCATCTGTTCTCCGCCATTATTCTAAAGAGTATATAATTATCTATTATAAGTATTTGACTATTTATTTGATTTCTGAATAAGTATGAGATTGAATATTCTGATAAGAAATTCATTTGTTCCGAGATAAGATTTATGTTCGTTATATTCCTAGGAATTCTGAAATCTGATTCGTTTTCTGCTCTGTTCCGTCTTTTCCAATTTCGAGGACGAAATTTTCTTTTAGAGGGGAAGAATTGTAATACCTGAATTTCTAAAATTCACAAAAAGACCAAAATACCCCTACAATCAAAAGTATGAATAATTAATTCATAAGAATACCAAGTAAGCTATGTAAATTCAGAGAATCTTAAGAAATATCCCACATGACCTAAATAAATAGTAAACACTTTGTAAAGGTAGTTTTTATAGTTTATGATTTTATAAAAACTAGTTTTGTATTTTACATATTAGCCGAATATATTTAATTAACTTTATAAAAGAAATAAAACTAAATAAAAGCCCAATATAATTTATATTATTAAAGGACCATTTAATTTAAGTCCAATGCATTATAAAGCCCACAAGAAAAATAGAAACTCAAGTATATATACATATATTCGGCTCACATAATCCAAAAATACCGATTTTCACCAAACCGACCTAAAAACCCCAAACAATTCGACTTCTAGTTTCCAGAGCTTGAGACCATTTTTATTGGACGAGATTCAAGGTATAGAAGGTGGGAAAAATAGTGTTCGAGCTCCTAAGCTACTGTATTGATCGTGGTTAGTTTTGGAGAAATTAGGGTTTCGGCGAGAAGGAGGTTTTTGTGTTTTCTTGTTCTATCGATTCAAGCTCATCAAGGGTATGTTTCTAATGATGAATTCAGTCTTATAAGTTGTATATAACACATAAAAATTAGCCATGCATGATTTATATGTCGTATGAAATTATTTGGAATCCAAAACCCTAAAATCGTATATTAATTAACGAATAAGCTTATAATATTTTTAGAGATCATGAATCTATTTTTCCAGAAGCTATTACATGTTATAAGACCTGAATAAAATGCATAATCATGAATTCGAAGCTTGTGTGGATTGTCTTGGGTTTTTCTTGATTCGAAAAGCATAAAAAGGAAAGGTTTTTAAAAGGGGCGATTAGGGTTTTGTATAAACTAGGGTTTCCTTATAATCATGGAAGGTAATTAATGAAGTGGTAATGATGAGCTAATGATTGGTGTAACTTAGGTTTAGGGCTTGCTTTTGAATTGTACGTTATTCGGCTCTAAATAAAAAGGTTTGGGTCGATTTTGTAATTATTGAAACTTAAAGGTTATTTTTGAAAAACAGTAAAAGATATGTACTAAACGTATAAAATAAGTGTGGGGGTTAAACGTGTGATTTTGGATATTTAGAGGGCTATTCGAATTTTATTTAACTAAAAGGGTATGTTTTGTAAATTCTAAAACCTTTGGGCTAAAAGTGTAAAATATGAAAATAGAAGGTTAGATCGTATAATTAAATATGTTAAAGGTGCAACATGAAATTTTGGGTAATTATGGGTCAACATGTGTAAATGAATTACGTAAGGACATGCATGAGTTTTGAGGTAACTTCGGTTTGTTTCCATATACGTTCTAGGTCAAAGTGGAAGTCATTAAAAGGAGTAACATGTTAATTGAATGCGTAATAAGTAATATTGAAGGTATGGAAACCCTAGAACTAAATGGGAAGTTGATTAAAGGTTAAAAGTTAATTGTGTAATTTCGTTATTTCATGTGAGTTATAAATTATGTAAACTACTTTGAAAGAGAGTCTTAAAAATCCGTCTTTGACATTTGTAAACCCTGTGCTATGAATAATGATCATATAAGCTCTTAAAGAAGATATTTATCATATTAAACCCATACGTATGGCTAATTAATAATCTGACAACCCTAAAAGTATTAATGAGATTAATCCGTTATACTAATAAGTATTAAATAAATCATAATCCGTGTAGATTCGTTGGAGGAGACGCGACGTCACATCTTCGTATTCGTTCATTTGTTGCTTTTCTTCTCATTTGCTTTAAGGTACGGATATTCTGTCTTACTTTAAGACACTTATGTTAACGTACATGAGTTCTGACCTTTTCAGTAAAGGTCCCTCATGTTTTTCCTTCTTCATTATGTCTCTTATGTTTATTAGGATTCCTAATGCCATTGCTATGAACCCTTTTATGAATGTTTGATCTGTTATTTATCTGAGCTTGTGTTCTAGTGAACTATGAAATATCTGATGTGAACTTATGTTAGGAAGACTTTGATATATACATTTATTGAACCCTGCTATATTTGGATTATGAACTTATGATTATGAACTTATGATTATGAACTTATGATTATGAACCTCTGGTTATGAACTCCTGTTTATGAACATATGATATGCCACTATGATATGAATTTATGATTTCTGACTATCTGAATATGGACCTTATGATATGAACTATCTGATATGATTCTGTGACCTTGTGTGTACCTATGATCTATGCCATATATAAATCTGTTTGACATAAGTTGGTTGATAATAACCAAATATTTAACTAGTCATGGGGGTTCCATGTCCGTATCAGTGATGCACCTCTGATATGACTCTAGGGCAGTAGAGTGATGTTCTGCCACGTCTCTGGATGGTGAAGCATATTTTTGAATATGTAGGAAGGGGCGTATGGATGCATCCTAGATCTGATCTGTTATCCGATATGTTATCTGGTGAATGATGTCGTGTGCAATACGCGTCTTCACAAAATTCTGGGAGCTAGCTACTCCATATATGTACATTTATTTTCTGAAGTTACTTTTGAAGAAGAAAGATATTTCTGATATGATATGTTTGTGAATGTGCTTATGACGTATTTGTTTAAGTGATTATTAGTTGCCATGCTAGGATAAGATTAATATGTTGAGATATGATTCGTGTATCTGATATTATGATTTGTTATTGTACGTGAATACATTGATCTGCGAGATGAATGTGCTAGTATATGATTGAGTGTTTTGAAGGTTAATTACCTATCTGCATATGTGACCTGCCATGTTTAATTCTGTTAAAGTAAGATTTAATATGAGAACTGGTTTAACTATTTTGTCTGCCATTGACCTATATTGTATTAGGTGTATATTATGTTGATTAATTGATTTGTATGAATGCCATGTTTATTTACTAGGAACTGTTTCTGTTAGTTTTGAGACTTTCCGTTTGGTTTATACGTAATCTGTTATTGTTGGTATGATTAAGTGTTGGGTTATTCTGATTTCGGTTGCGTTTATGTCTTTGATGTGCTATGTGATGTCTGAACTGTTATGTGGTCGTTTGGATTTCTGTATATGTGTGCTTCCGCAGAATTCTAAAAGATCTTTCGTCATTATTTCATTTTATTTTCGTTATTCGTATATTTGTTTTGTTTTAGCTTTTGTTTCGTTATATCCGTTCACTGGGCTTTGTAAGCTCAGCCGCACTTTTCTTTTCATGCGGCAGGTATTAAGCATTTCAAGATGAGCTTATGGGATAGCTGATCTGGGTTTGAGAGTAGAGCTGAGAGTAAGACTTTACCATAGAGATCTTAGATTTATTTTGAAGTTTTAGCTATTTATGTTTTCTTTTTGCATATTTTGTAAAGGCTTCCGCTATTGTATGGTTATTATAGTTCTGATATAAAACCGTATTGTGATATCTTTACCCTTGTCGGGTCGGGGTGTTACATTTTAATACTATAATTAAAGTACGATTTTTATAGTATTTATTGAAATTTGAGAATGAACACTCGTTTGAAATTAGATGTGGCAAAATGAGCACAAAAGCAAAAGGATGGGTTAAATGGGTAAATTTTTAAAATTTTTGGCACATTTAGCGTACTCCTTTTTCTGAAATAAGCACATATAACCCATTGAAAACTTAAATAGGCACTAACGGTCACATTTTTTTCTCAATTGTAGAACATTACGATCGTTTTTTTATATAATAAATTTAAGTTTTTTAATATAAATAAGATATTACATTTAAGAATTTTATTTCGTCTATTTAGATCTTTTATTCTGCGATTTGTATAACATGTGCCTGTTTGACCCGTGCCCATTCTATCTCGTGCCCGTTTTAGCCCGTCTCCTAGCCCGCCCGGCCCACCCGTTTTGCCACCTCTATTTGAAATTAACCAAAATAGTAAGGTTAACATTTATTTTGCGACAAGAAAATAAATCATTTAACCAAATAACATAATTAAGTGAAAAGAAATAAAAAAACAAAAAGAGACACGGGTATGTCTTTTCGCTTTTTTTCATAGAATATGCTACAGTAATAAACAGATTTTTACTTTCACCTTCTACCAATGTCATAATGTGGGACAAGCTTTTGAAATAAATTAACAAATCATGTTAGACATCAAGGAAACATAACATCACAAATAGATTGTAGACCATGTAACATCCACAAACTACGAAACTTCCAGCCTGACATGATCATCATTAATGGTATCCTTAACGTGTGACGGAAAATACCTTGAACCTAAGTTTTACTTCCCATAAAATCGTTTCAATAATATAGTTCCAAAACCGTTAACACCTCAAATGCAATTTTCTACTGCGATCTGTGACATATCAAATGGAGGCGAGAAAGATTTTTTCCAAAGAAACTAAGTCAATAAAGTGACAAACACCAAGTGATTGCGCATAGCAATAATTTCTCCAAATACTACCTGATTTTGGTCTATAACTGGTAATGTGTGTAGAAAAAAAGGCATGGAATCACCACCTTTTAACTACAATACAACACAAACCTGGTAAAAAATAACAATTAATATAGCTCTATATTTTTAAAAATCGTATTAGTGACTTGTATCCTATTTAACTGAAACTGAAACGTAACAAATTTTGGTCGTTTTTAGTATATCGTTAACACATTCGGCTTTTGTTTGTACATCGACTACTCATTATGTTTTGTAGTCCAAGCCCATTAGTTTTCCTTGCCTTATTCATTAAAATCATAGGGAGCTGATAAATTCACGATCAAGTTCTATGAATCCACGGAAGATAAAAGTAATTTACATTAATACCCTTGCAATATATCCACCGATTTTTCACAAAAACAACAAATATTTGGGAGTCGATTTTGGTAAGGATGTTGTTTATATTTTACATTTTCGTACTTGTTTAAGAAACTTAATGTGTGACAAAGTTGTGTAAAAAAGTTTCTTATGACTCCATATTATGAAGAAAAAATACATAAGTGAAAAGAAATAGAAGGTAATTTGTCACCCTATCTTATGAAGAAATCGAATAAAAAGTGATAACATGTTTTTGTTTTCACTCATCTTCTTATCACATTACTTTAAGAATGACACGTGAAGGTATAAAGAGTTCGTTTTTTATACTTTCCATCCATGTGGGACAAGCTCTTGAAGTAATTAGCAAATCATCTAATTAAGACAACTATGAAACTTAATATCACAAGCAGATTCAAAACCATGTATTCTTAATGAGAATCTTGAAATCCAGCCCTTCTTCATAAATTGATAAATATAAAACAAGAAATAATCAGAGTCGATTTTCATGATCATTATTATGGTCTGATAATTGCAAACTTAAAATATTTTCATATGCCCATTGTCAAGACTTGTCAATTCATATACTACGATATCTTTATAGAACATTTTGCAGCAACACTTGTAGATTAAGATATATTGTTGTAAATGAGCTTACTTAAAATACCAACTTTGTACTATTTCTTCGAAAAATCCATTTGATATGCTATATTCTCCCTGTGTTATGGAAAAGGTTAATGCAATTTAAGTCACAATGCTATTGAAAGATGTTCATTATGTTTAGTTTCCATTGATGTGGGACAACATGTTGAAGTAGTAAATTAAGACACTAAGGAAACATAAGGTCACTAAGTAAATTAAAACCAAGCAACCTTTGTTAAAAAGCCTGAAACTTAACTCTTGCTTAATATATTGGTAAACATGATACAAGAAAAAATGGGCACCAATTCTTGTAACGAAGTACGTAGCCCAATTATACCAACAAATTTGTTTATTAAGGACTGTTTTTTGCGCTTGTAATCCACACTTCATATCTACGACTTGTGTTCTTGCTACACACTCAGTTTTGTTACAACTTGTGGTAATTTATGACCTCTAGTTATGAGAAAAGATTTATATGAAAAGAAACTAATGAAAAGTAACTAAAAACAAAATAACACAAGAAAACAAAACAAACAAGCTTTTATCATATTTTGTTTGTGTTGCTAAAACATGACAGTTGAAATTATAAAGACTTCATTGCTTTTAGTAACCATCTATGTGGGACAAGCTCATAATTTAATGAAACAAATGATGTTAGACATTAAAGAAACATAAGATCAAGTAGATTGAAAACATTCGGTGTTGGTTGTTAGCATTAAGTTCGTATTGTTTTCTTTGTATCTCGGGTTTTGAGGCTTAGAACATTTACAACTTGTATACTTTCTATATACGGAGTTGTTCCTGTACAGTTGTTAATTAGAATGTTTGGGCTTGTAATCCACACTTCATATTTACAACTTGTATACTTCTTATAAACATTTTACATGTTACGGCCATTTTAAAGTCTTGTTTTAAAGGATTATAGGCATCAAGTTAAGTTTTGCTATGATTTGAGGTAACTTGAGGTATCGCCACTAGGTATACATTTAAGATCCATCCAAATCTTGAAATAATCATATTATTATAGGCTTATAGCCAACAAAAAATGTCTCATGCTTTGAGTTGTTCACCTCTTTCCTCCATTTATGAATAGCACATACAAGTTTTTGATGATGACCTATTTGGTTTCAGGCTTAACCAATAGGTAAAACGTGTTGAAATGTATATATTTATAAATACGTAAATGTCCGGATTCGAACTCGTAATCATGGGATTGCACACATTAGCGAATGAGAATTTAAGTTAAATAATTAATGTTAATGTTTACGATTAATTATTACACATAAAGTCCATCTAACGATCGTTAAGTATTTAACGGAAATGACTAACGACCGTTAAATGTTAAATGGGAGAATATATGGTGAATATCTTGAAAATGGAAAAGATTTGAAATCTCTTCTACACCTCTTAGGGTGGCCGGCCATATGGGCTTCCCCATGCCCTAAACCCTAACTTGTTTTTCAAGATTTCCATACACTATATATACAAAGGCTAGGGCTTAGGGTTTTTCATCACTTGTGCATTGAATTAACCCTAGATCTCTCTCTTTTCTTCTCTTGCTACTATTCGGCCGAACCCCCCTCCTAAGGGTGTTTTGGTTTTGTTTTTCATAAAACAAGGACTTGTGTTAGATCTAGCAATCGCTTGATTCGTTGGTTAATTCGTGTGTACAAAACTGTGGTTGTAAGACATTATTCTTACACCTAATTGGTTTGAGTTGTAAAATGGTAAGGGACAACTCTTTAAACCACTTCTTCTGTTTTGTTCAAGAGATCTGACATTTGCAAGAGGTATGTTACATTTGCAAGAGGTATGTTACGTTTTAATTCAGTTAGTTATTTATTTGTTATGATCTTAAGTCTTCCGCTGTGTACTCTTGATGTCTACATGTTTTATTGTATGTCATGTATTATAAACTAACAAAACGGTCCACTGCTGTGCTCAAAACTCACTCTCTTTTGGTTCACCATTTGTTTGAGCCTTCATGGTTATGTACTTGTTGGTAGTCTCAATTAACAAGTGTTGAATGACTAAAAATTGATATAACATGAAGTTGCATAAAGATATGAACCTTTGAACGACGAATTAGGCTTAACCAAAAGGCAAAACGGTTCACTAATGAGCTCAAACTCACTCTCTTTGGTGCACCATTGATTTGAGCCTTTATGGTTATGTACTTGTTTGTAGTCTCCATTATCAAGTGTTTAATGACTAAAAATCGATATAACATGAAGTTGCATAAAGATATGAACCTTTTGAACGACGACTTAGGATGAAGAAGAAATTAAAGGTACCAAATCATCACCTTTTAAATATGGTACAAGACAAATTTGGTAGATACTAACAATCAAAATAGCTCTATTACTTTGAAATTATCACTAGTAACTTCTATCATTGTAAACTGAAACTGAAACTAAACAAATTATGATCGTTTTCAGAATATTGGATAGTTAACACGCTCGTTTTTGGTTTCTGCATGGTTTTGTGCGTCGGGCATAAAGTTAAAACGTTTGGTTTTGGTTTCTACATGTTTTTGTCATAAAATTAGAATATTTGGTTCTGGCATGTTTAATTACTGTTGAGGTATTCGTTGTATTTTATTTGTGTCTCGGGTTTTTAGGCAACCCATTTGAGCCCACTAAGAAACAAGAGTAAACTTCAAAAACCATTTTTGTGGATTGTCAAATTTGGCACCAATCATCCCAACTGTTGGCAAGTATTATCCCTGAGAGGTAAAATGTCTAACACTTTACAACCTTGAAGGATGATTTTTTCAAAACTTTCTGCTAAAGTTTTTTGCATAAATCGTCTTTAATATGGACAATTTTTGCTAGACATTTGGCTTCTTAGAGATGATTCTTGCTAATAGTTTCTGGAAAGTATTATTAGTGCCACATTTAACAAACCATAAGGATAATTTTTGCAACTTACTCAAGAAACAAAGTAAAAAAAAAGAGTTAAGCACAAAAAATGAAAACAAGAATAGACATAACAAACAAACTTTCTCATGTATTCTTCCTCAATTAAACCCATGTTTGACACTCGAGTTTATAAAGTGTTCATTACTTTTACTTTCTAACAATGTGGGACAAAAGCTCTTGTAATAAATTAGTAAATCATGTTAGACATTACAGAGAAACATCACTTGGAGATTGAAAACCGTATAACCTTAATTAATTAAAAAGCTTGAAACGCCCGCCCTACGCAACATAAAACCAGAAAATGGGAGTCTATCCCCATATTAATCAAATATACAACAACAACCTTATTGTATTTTTAATGATAGAATATGTACATGCTATCAAATTAAAAACTCCCATCGAAACCAAGTAACAATAGACTCAGATCGATGTTCAGATCTAGACAGTGTATTAAAATCTAAATCTTTTGTGTATGGAGATGAGCCATCACAGTCATGTTTAATTCAACAGATGTTTTTGTCTCTCTTGAACTTGAAGGATACAATCTAATTTTGATAATGAGAAATATACACCAACGTCTTTGATATTTGTAAGTGTATTCATTCATATTGTGCGAAACATATGATGCAAGTGATCAATCAACAAATATATACTGTTGTTCACCATGGGTAATAAAAGAACATAACCGCGTGTAGGATCAAATATGCATCCATGGCGTAAGAGCCTCGTACAAATTTAAACCGGAAAATCATAAATATTTGCCTTTAATCGTTGCAGACTCGAACTATCCTATTCCCAACATTGTATCCACGAAAGAGCCCTACAAAAGCTGAAGAAACTAGTACTCTTTCCAAACCGACGGAGACATTTTCTCCATGCATTTGGTAGTTATTAATGGAAAATGAACAAAATATTGATTAGATTTCATGAATTACATAGACTACATTACATTAAACTAGCATAGTACCCGCGCAAAGCAGCGGCAGTACCCAACATGTCGGTTTTTGAGAGTCAGTATTTGACGGTTTTACCCGTTTGATAGTTCGAAAAGAGTAGATGCGTGTTTGAATTTCCGTAAAGTATATTAATACAAATATAGATATCCATAATTATACTCATTTGAACTTTGTAAAACTTGAATGTTTATGATAAAAATTACAAGTATAATTTGTATTATTATAAGTTTGTAACATCCATTTTAATACTAAAATTTAATGTGTCATTAGTGTACATTATAATGCAATTATTATAGTGTAGAATTTAATTATATGAATTACTAATTATAGTAAGATGTGTAGGCTTACAATTTTAAGACTTCCTTTTATAGGAAGTCCTAAATGCATTAGTATGTAGTATAGATAGAAAAACAACAAAACCTACCCTAAATACTAGATGTGCCTAAACCAACGGGCTGGGCCAATGGGCCTTATTAGCTAACACAGTTTTCCCATAAGAATGAGATGAATGGTCGTGGTGACAAATTCAGAATACAAACTCATATAATCGAGAGATAAAAAGCCCTTAATGGTCAATCTCTTGAAGATAACATTTAGCACGTATGTGGTTGTGCTCGTCTCCCATCATGACTCCACATATCACAACTCTACCATGCAAGTTTATGTTTGATATTGCTGCTTCCATTGCTATATTCTCTTCATGTTAGAACGCAAATAAAATAGTCATCCATTTTGTATTTAGGATTCCCAGAGGCAATTACTATCCCGACAGCATATGCATCGATCACCTAAACAAATTTATCTAACAATAAGCAGTATCCGATCTAGAAATCTCTTTTAAATCGAATAATGCAATACAAAGATAGCATTAAATCAAGGATTATTATGTTCATTGAAAACTTTTAAGTTACTTTTTTTTTTTTTTTTTTTTTTTTTGTTGACATTTTGAACATATTCAAATCACTTAGTAATGTTGTATGCTTAAACACTTAATAGTCAATATGTATTAATGCTCAATGAAAAATGTACATTATGAATATGTGTGCAGTAGTCTCTAAGTTCTTTAAGAACTATTAGGGGTTTTCATTTGATATCATACGGGTAGATTGACATATACAAATTTCTGATGATGACATCTTTGGATTCAGGCTTAACCAATAGAGAAAACGGATCATTTTTGAGCTAGAAATCACGCTCTTGTGGTGTGCCGTCTATTTGAGCCTTTATGGTAATGTACCTGTTGGTAACCTCTATTAACAAGTGGTGAATGATAAAAAAATGGGTATAATTTGTGGTTGCAAAAACGTATGGTAAAGGTATGTAGAAGAAATCTATACTACATACTAATGCATTTAGGAATTCTTATAAAAGAAAGTCAAATGTAAGCCTACACATGTTACTATAATTAGTAATTCATATAATTAATTCTACACTATAATAATTGCATTTTAATGTACACTAGTGACAACATTAAATTTAAGTATTAAAATGGATAGTATAAACTTACAATAATAAACATTCAAGTTTTATATAGTTCAAATGAGTATAAGTATGGATATCTATATTTGTATTAATATACCTTATGGAAATTCAAACACGCATCTACTCTTTTTGAACTATCAAACAGGTAAACCGTCAAATACTGACTCTTATTGCATAACGCTTAAAGATTACGAGAAAAACTGACATGTTGAGTACCCCCGCTGCTTTGCGCGGGTACTATGCTAGTAACAATCAAAATAGTTATGTTGTTTAAAAAATAGTACTAGCAACTTTTATCTAGTTAACAGAAACGGAAACTACACAAATTCTGTTAAATTATAATCCAATGTTAAGTCATAAAAAAAGTTAAAGTGAAAAAAGTCAATGAAATAAACAACAAACAAGTTTTTGTTGTGAGTTCGTTACTTTGATGTACAAATGACACTTGAATTTATAAAAAATTCTTTACATTTTCCTTTTATCGATGTGGGACAAGGCAGATACAAAACTAAAACTAAATTAATTTTAATCCTTTTTTTCGCATATTGCATCTTTAAAACGTTTGGTTTTGTTTCTAAATGGCTTTGTGCTTCACGTGTATCTTGTTTTTGGGCATTAATTTAAAACGTTTGGTTTTGTAACGTCTAGTCTTAGAACATTTGAGCCTATGAAAAACAAAGTACATAAGCCCCAATTTTTTTCTAATAACCTTTTTTAAGGTTTGTTTTTTATGCTTAATGTTTTTGGGCTTGTAATCCACGGTCAACATTTATTATGTTTTATACAGTGACACTGTATCAATCAAAATTTTTATTTGTTTGTGTAATTTATTACCCATATCATGAAAAAGTGTTAAATAAAAAGAAATAATATATATAAAGAAAAAGAAATCAAACAAGTTAGACACAACACACAAGTTTTTGTCGAGTCCAATATCTGATCATACGAGGCTACAAAGAAAAAGTAAGTGAGTTGTGGGCGTTACATATATGCCCTACGAAGTAATGTACGGTGAATGTCAGTATATCACGTCCACAAAGTTAAAGTTTAGTAAATACATACAGTATAATTGTCACAAACTAGAACTATCTTTTTCCCATAATTGTGGCTAAGAAATAGTCCAAAAAAAATAGAAAGAACACTTTCGAGACCAACTGAGCATGTTCGATCAAGTACATGCATCATCCTTGCATGATTGTGAGTAATTACTCTTTCGTTGAGACAAACTTTGATAGAAACCTCATGTGATCCACAACTATAAAATCCATATGACGTCTATAGAAAGTCGGTATAACTTGAGGCTGCAAAAAGATATGGTCCTTTGAATAGTGAATGGTAACATGCACATAATATAAAAAATAGTTGAGTGAAAATGCTAAGAAAAAAAAGCACAAGGACAATGCAACAAGTTAGTTTTGTTGCATTTGTACCTGTCATTTTAATATGTGAATGACAATTGAAGTTATAAAAAGTTCATTACATTTACTTTCTCTCTACGTGGTATAATCTTTTGAAATAAATTTTAAAACCGTGTACGAAACTTTAAAAAGTTATAAGTACCAGATTTGATTTGAATATCTTTTATCATTAGTGTATTCTTTTTAAATATAGGTGTTTGGGTCATCTTTCTTATGTACGGAGTATTTACGTATCTATTTTAGTTCATGTACTTTCCATCCATGTAGGACAAGTTCTTGAAGTAAATTAACAAATCATCTAAGACGATTAAGAAACATAAAATCACAAGCAACTTCAAAACCGTGTAACCTTGGTAATTTTATATCAGAATATCATATGGTTATTTAATTTAAGATCATTTGAGAACAAAAGATTATTTACATACCAAGGGATCAATCTCCACCATCTAATTTTATTTGATCTAATGGATGAGATTAATCACAACATTTTAAAAACCCCACTTTCATCCTCTTTTTTTAAATATTAATAACTTTCAAACCGTTAATCGTTAAGCGAAAAAAAAGTATCATTGCGACGAGCTTTTAATTATCTTATTATAGATAGACACTTTGATATACTTTCGACAAAAAAAAAAAAAAAAAAAAAAAAAATCGTATTTTTCACGTTTTTTTTAAGTTTTTTTGTTTTTTTACGTTACTGTAAATTGAATTAAAAAATCATATATGATAAAACACTAATTTGAATATCACATGTGAATATTAGTGTAATATCACATCATATATGATTTAACACTAATATCACATGTGATAATCAAAGTAGTGTTTAATCATATATGATTTTTTCATGCAAATTTCAAGTAACGTAAAAAAAGACGAAAAACGTGAAAAAAACGAAATTTTTTTCTTTTTTCAAAAGTATTTCAAAGTGCCCGTCTATAGAAAGATAATTAAATGCTTTTCGCGACGGTGTAAATATTTTCACTTAACGATTAACGGTTTAAGAGATATTTAAATTATAAAAAATATGTGAAATAATAAAATGCTTTTAATCTCATCCATTGATTTCTTTTTAAATGGATGGTGGAGATGAGTCCCTTGATATGTAAAAAAAAGTTTGGTATGTAAAATAACTCTCCTCATGGTTATTTGGGATAACGTAAATATAAATTTAGGGTGCGTTTGGTATGCTATCATGAATGACAATGGGTATTAGTTTGATAGTAGTGGTGGGTCCCTCATCTATGAAAGATTCATACCTAGCTTTTTTAATGTATATGGAGTATGGATTAAATCTATCATTCATTACTATAGTGGTGGGCCCCCTCATCTTAAACAAACACTTTGAATCACTTTCATAGTCATAGTATCATTCCCATACTGGGATACCAAACGCACCCTTAGTTATTTTGTAGCTCAAAATCAAAACATATACTGTCTCTAACATAACTTTCTGTGTGTACTAGGGACGCAAATTATCATTATCGAACATTTAGTTCATAAAAATAACGTGTTTTTTTTTCTCTTAAACTTGAGGAAACAACTAATTTTGATCAAGATAACAACTTTTTCTTTTTCTTTTTTTAACGGCAAGATGAATTAAAAAACTAGCAAGATGCTAGAAACAATTACAAAGAAAAATTAATCCAGGCATTCCAACTACTATGGTTACCGCCTCTAAATTTACACCATGAAAAAGAATACAAACGAATATTATCAAAAACGTCACTTTGCCTCATAACTTGAGAACGAGAAGTCGCGCAATTACGATAGCACCAAATCATCCACATGGTAGCCGAAATAATACCATACATGCAATCCTTATGAGACTTTGAAGTATGCCAATTATCAAGCCAAGCGATCCACTCAGAATTCGAACCAAATCTCGGCATCGCAACATCACACCAAGCACGAATTTTGGTCCATATATTTACGGCCACGTTACACGAATAAAAGAGATGATCATTGGATTCCATAGAGCCATCACATACCGGGCATAATATGGAGTTAATTTCCAAACCACGAGCCGACAGATTCACCCTATGGGGTAATCTATCCAAAAGAAGATGCCATATAAAAATGTTTACCTTTCTCAGCAAAGAAGTAGACCATCTTTTAGATGTAGGCAACGTAGGAAGCAATTGAGCATCAACATACCTCCTTGTGACACCCACTGAAAACAACCCACTTATATCTGAACTCCAAATGCATGTATTCAGACCTGAACCGAGATCTACCAAGTCGATTTCTTCCAATAACAATGCTAACGATTCTGTATAACAGGCTCCAAGCGACTGTCTGCGCCAGTCCCATGACCATATTCCATTTGAAAGTCTATCTCGAATTACGCATTCTTCATTACGATCTATTCTGAATAATCTGTTGAAACGAACCTGAAGCGGGCCATTACCTAGCCAATTATCTTTCCAAAATGTTATCGTTGATCCACAACCCACTTTAAAACTAAGAGTTTCCTTTGGTATAATTCCGCTAGAGTGCAAATAATTAACAGTCCCAACAATCTTGGCCCAAATTCCCTGCATTATTACCATGGATCACTTTGATTAATCTAACCCAAAAATGACCTGGGTTGTTGACCAACCTCCAACGCTACTTTGTAAGAAGAGCAAGGTTAAAAACTTTTAAGCTACCCACTCCTAACCCGCCTTTATCCAACGAGGCCATGACAATATCCCATTTCACCCAAGCAAGCTTTCTTCTATCAGGATCACCACCTCAAAAAAACTTGGCTCTATGGCTTTCTAATTGATTAACAATCTATATTGATACTTTGAAAATAGACATGTAGTAAATACCGATACTTCATAAAATTGATTTAATTAACGTTAGATGACCGCCAATAGACAAAAGCGATGCTTTCCATGACGATAATTTAGTCCGAAACCGATCAACAAATCGTTGCCAATGAGAAATGCGATTCATCTTTGAAGCAAAGGGCAGCCCAAGATAAATAAAAGGCAGGTTACCCGCTCCTGTCACTCGAGCCATAACATTCACGTCTTTCATTGGCACGCCAACTCCAAAAATGTTTGACTTTTGGACATTAATTTTTAGACCTGAAGCAAGATAAAAAAAACTTGAAGCACGTGAATATTGTTCTCTAAATCCCGAGCACTCCAATCTGAAACTATGACTAAAATACAACTTATTTGATACTTAAAAGTTAAAGAATTCATTCAAGTTGTACTAAACATGAGTTATAAGTGATTAAAATATAACAAGTTTTCTCCGTAGTCGGTTATAAAGCAACAAAATCGCGTGTAGTCCTGTACGATCAACTATGTCCCCAAGAAGTAAGAACCTTATTCAAATCTAAATTGGTAATTCGTGAGAGTTTGTTCCTTTAATCGTTGCAAACTTTAACTATCCTTTTCCCAACATTGTAGCCACGAAAGAGTCCTACAAAAACTAAAGGAACACTTTCAAGACCGATTGAGACATCTTCAAGTACCTGCATTTTCATGTACGAATAATATCAATGGTCGTGGAAACACACGGGATACAAACTCATATAATCTATTTATATTAAATTAGTGATTGTATCATGCAGATCATGAAAAAAGAATTAAGTGAAAAAATAGAAAATTGACTACTTCGGGTTATAAAGAGTTCATTACTTTTGCTCTCTACCCATGTGGGATAAGCTCTTGAAATAAATTAACAAATCATGTTGACTTTACAAAAACATAAGATCACAAAGTAGAAACTATAAAAAGTTAACGTTTTATCATTAGTGTTTTTTTTTAAATAATATATGGGTTTGGGTCATCTTTCTTATGTCTTCATGTTAGAAATTGAGGTCATAATCTGTGGCAAACATGTCATTCTATCAAGGCTTATTACAGGGGTTATTCTTGGATAAAGCATAAATGGTTCAAAGGGTTTAGAAGTTCATTTCTGCTGATGCCTCTCTTATAATAGTTGAGGGGTTCATTGTGTATCTTTTACCCTTACTTAATCCTTCCCCTAATCTAGGGTTAGAACACAACTGTGTGTGCAGGCATTGTTTCACACTCTCTCTTTTCTGATCATAGTACTGATCTTGTTTCTTCTTTGTATTTGTCTGGTTATTGTCTCATTGACATTAACCTAACCTTGTAACACTTTGGATATTATTGTTGGCTTAATCTAAGCTGACTATTGAGGCTTTGGTTTGAATAAAGTATTGTTGTGAATATATTGTTGCTGATACTTTCTCACATGGTAGCAGAGCGTCAGGCTCATAATCATAGTTGATTCACCATCCTAGGGTTTCTGCGTAGAAACTTGGGGATATCTCTCCGGCAACAATCAAAAGCTACTATGGGTTTTAAAAGGTGGTCAATCTCGATTGCCTTATTGTTTTTTTGGGTGCTAATTGGAAAAATTAGGGTTTCCTACAAAAACCCTAATTTATGGTGGTTTGGGGTTATTACTATTGGGACAATTGCTGGTTACCTTCCATTCACAATTAGCCCTAGACTAAGTGAATCTAGGATAATTGTGATTCGTTCTTTCCGCTGCATATTTCTCTGTAAGTCTACTCTCTCCTTCAAACAACAGTACTCAAGTCCTTGTGGGTGCAAACGGGTAGACTAACATCTTGATCTGCCACCCTTGAGTGGTATGAATACCTGCTCTGGTTTACCCCAGTCCACAGGCTTGGTGCTTGTTGTTTCTTAATTACAAAGTCTTATCTTTTACTGTCTTTTATTTGTTTATCTGCTTTAGCTATTATTTTTATGTCTTATCTGCTTTCCTTATTTGTATTATGGCTGTTGGTGATGATGCTGGTGGTGGTGGTTCTTCCACTGAAAAAAGTTTGTCTTTTGGTGATGCTTTATATTTGCATCTTAATAACACCAATGGTACTCCTATTATCTCCATTAAACTCACTGGAACAAAAAATTATAAAATATGGAATATGGCCATGACATTTGCCTTAAGGAATCATAATAAGATAGGATTTATTGATGGTACTTACTTAAGAGATGACTCAAATCCTGTTCTTGCTAATCAATGGGATACCTGTAACTCTGTTGTGGTCACTTGGATTCTTAACTCTCTTAGTCCTGAATTGTTTGCTGGTGCTATCTATGCTAAAACTGCTTATGAAATGTGGAATGATCTTAAAGATACTTATGATAAGGTTGATGGGTCAGCTATCTTTAATTTGCATAAAAATATAAACTCTCTTAGTCAAAGTGGGTCTTCTCTTGCTGATTATTACAACAACCATAACTCCTTGTGGAAACAAATTGATTGTATGATTAGCTTACCTCCCTGCACTTGTGAAGCTGCAAAACATTTTGAAAAACACAATCAACTAATCAAATTAATGCAATTTCTTATGGGTCTTGATGACTCCTATGTTCCCATCAGAAGCAATATTTTAACCAGAGATCCTTTGCCTAATTTCAAAATTGCTTTCTCTGTTGTCTCTGGAGAAGAATCTCATAGAAATGTTTCATCTAGGAATAGCTCTGCTAAACCCAATGCTACTGCTTTTGCTGCAAAAACTTTTGATGGTGGAAAATTTTTTGATAACAAAAAAGGGTTTAACAATAACAATTTTAAAGGTTCTGGTTTTAATGCTGGCAACAGCTCAAACAACAGAGGACCAAACATTAATCTCAAATGTACTAACTTTAAAAAACCTGGTCACACTGTTGATAGGTATTATGATCTTGTTGGTTACCCTGCTGGATATGTTAAAAGGAACTTTAATGCTAAACCTGTTACTAGTAACACTGTTTCCACTGATGCTAACCATCTCACTGATAACAGAGCTAGCAACTCTCCTGTCTCTTTGTCTAATGAACAACTCTCCAGACTTATGAGTCTTTTTAATGACAACAATGTGTCTTCTGCTAATGCCAATATGGCAGGTAAAAATTTTTCAGGAACTTTCTTTAATGGAAGTGTCAAGTTTAATATAAACTTCAACAAATTTTTTAATAACAACACAAAAACTTTATCTGGAAACATCAGTCTTGGTTGGATTGTTGACTTTGGAGCAAATCAGCACATGACTTCAATAATGACCTAACTCTTTTTGATGTTCTGGTTGTTCCTGAATATAATGTCAGTCTGATGTCTGTTCATAAGATTGCTAGAGACAATAAGATGTTTGTTGGGTTTAATGAATCTAATTGCTACATACAGGATTTACATCAAAAAAGGATTGTGGGGATTGGTAAACAATGCAATGGGTTATATATGTTTGATATTGATTCTACATGTAAGATCATCTCTAATAACTGCATATCTGTTTGTCATGTTTCTAGAAATCTATGGCATCAAAGACTTGGTTATCCCTCTGACCAAGTCCTGCATATTCTCAAACCCACACTTAAACTTGATAGCTCATATGAATCTAACCATCTTTGTGATACTTGCAATAAAGCTAAACAAACCAGGGAACCATTCCCTCTAAGTGAACATAAATCAACTAAAATTGGTCAACTTGTTCATCTAGATGTGTGGGGACCATACAAAATTACTAGCAGAGATGGTTACAAATATTTTTTAACTATTCTTGATGACTATTCTAGGGAAGTTTGGGTTTATATGCTTAAGGGAAAGGATGATGTTTATGTTTCCATTGTTAACTTTACTCATATGCTATCTAATCAATTTGAACACAATGTTAAGATTTTCAGAAGTGATAATGGGACATAATTTGTCAATAATAAACTTCAACACTTCTTTCATGACAAAGGAATTTTACATCAAACCTCTTGTGTTTACACACCACAACAAAATGGTATTGCAGAAAGGAAACATATCCATCTTCTTAATGTGGCTAGATCCCTTATGTTTCAAGGGGAATTACCTCTATATCTTTGGCCTGAATGTATTCTAACTGCTGCATATGTCATAAACATGTTACCCTCTTCAGTGTTGTCTGGCAAGTCCCCCTTCTCCCTTGTGTATGGGCATGACCCGTCACTCTCTCACCTTAGAGTCTTTGGCTGCTTATGTTATGCCACCATTCTCAACATCTCTAAATTTAGTAGTAGGTCTGAAAAAAGTGTTTTTATTGGTTATTCAAATGAGAAAAAAAGGTTATAAGCTTTTAAGTTTAGAAACAAAAAATATCTTTCACTCCAGAGATGTTAAATTCTATGAAACTGTTTCTCCTTTCAAAATGAAAAATGCTTTATCAAAACCATTTGTTGAAACTTTTGTACCTAAAGATTTAAATCACAAAAACTTCTTTGACTCACAAACAAGTCCCAATGATGAAGGGAGAGTGACATCCTATGATGATGGCACAGTGTTGGGTCATCCCACTGAGGATGATGAACTTGTTGCAACTTCCATAGATGAAAATACACACCTTGAGGGCAATGTATCACATGAACCATATCCTGCTGATACATCTTCTGATTCTAATCAGAATCCTGAACAAGAAGAAGGCTTGCCAGCCATTACTGCTAGAAGGTCAACCAGAGTTTCTAAATTGCCCAGTAATCTTAGTGACTTTATTGTTGAAGGGAAAGTTAAATATGGTGTTGAAAAGGTTGTTAACTACTCTAACCTTAGTAAAGATAAATATTGCTTTGCCTCTAGTCTAAATAAAAGTATTGAACCTACATGTTATGAAGAAGCTATTCTTGACAGTAATTGGGTTGATGCTATGAGTTCTGAAATTGACGCCTTAAATGAAAATCATGCTTGGGATATAACTGATCTACCCCCTAATAGAACTCCCATTGGTTACAAATGGATTTTTAAAATCAAATACAAAGCCAATGGTGAGGTTGATAGATACAAGGCTAGATTAGTTGCTAAAGGTTATAACCAAAGGGAAGGAATAGACTATGATGAAACTTTTTCTCCTGTTGTGAAAATGTCTACTGTTAGATGTCTTATTGCCTTAGCTGTAAAAAACAAATGGCCTCTTTTCCAACTTGATGTCAATAATGCTTTTTTATATGGAGACCTTGATGAGGATGTCTATATGACCATTCCTAAGGGATTCTGTAATGAAAACAATAAAAACAAAGTCTGTAAACTTGTCAAGTCTCTGTATGGCCTTAAACAAGCTCCTAGGAAATGGAATGAAAAACTTGTTAGTGTATTAAAAGAAAATAACTTTGTTCAATCTGTCAATGATCATTCTTTGTTTACCAAAACAGAGAATAACAAGTTTATTGCTCTGCTTGTTTATGTGGATGATATTGTCCTCACTGGGAACTGCATTGATGAGATAAATCAGTTCAAAGAGTTTCTAAAATCTAAATTTCATATCAAAGACTTGGGAAACTTAAAATATTTTCTTGGCATTGAGGTTTTAAAAACTGGGAATGACATATGTCTCACCCAAACAAAATACTGTCTTGAACTCCTCAAAGAATTTGGACTTCTTGGGTGCAAACCTGTGTCCACTCCTATGGAACCCAACTCTGTTCTTCCATACATACCCACTGCTGATGATCCCTTACTTGCTAACATTACTGGTTATCAGAAGTTACTTGAGAAACTTATTTATCACACCCATACCAGACCTGAGATCTCATATTCAGTCCATTGTCTGGCACAATATATGCATTCTCCCTTGAAATCTCATTTAGAATGTGCCCTCAATGTTCGTGTTTTCTTTTATGATTGTTTGATCTCATGGAAAAGTAAAAAAACAAAACACTCTTTCAAAATCTTCCACAGAAGTAGAGTATAGATCAATGTCTACTGCTGCCTGTGAAATTATTTGGATTCAAAAAATCTTAAAAGATCTAAAAGTTGATATCAATCTCCCTGTTAATCTTTTTTGTGATAACAAATCTGCTCTGCAACTTGCTGTCAATCCTGTTTTCCATGAAAGATCAAAAAATTTTGAAATTGATGTTCACTTCATCAGAGAAAAAATTGCAAGAGGTGTTATAAGTGCCAAATGAATTGGCTCTTTAAACTAAACTGCAGACATTCTTACAAAAAACCTTCCTGTTTATCAGCATAAATTCTTGTGTGAAAAATTGATATTGTTTGATATGTTTGCCCAACAGATTAAGGGTGAATGTTAGAAATTGAGGTCATAATCGGTGGCAAACATGTTATTCTATCAATTGCTAATGGTTTTCAAGTTATGTCTATTGCAGGCTTATTATAGGGGTTATTCTTGGACAAAGCATAAATGGTTCAAAGGGTTTAGAAGTTCATTTCTGCTGATGCCTCTCTTATAATAGTTGAGCGATTTATTGTGTATCTTTTGCCCTTACTTAATCCCTCCCCTAATCTAGGGTTAGAACACAACTGTGTGTGCAGGCATTGTCTCACACTCTCTCTTTTCTAATCATAGTACTGATCTTGTTTCTTCTTTGTATTTGTCTGATTATTGTCTCGTTGACATTAACCTAACCTTGTAACACTTTGGATATTATTGTTGGATTAATCTAAGCTGACTATTGAGGCTTTGTTTTGAATAAAGTATTGTTGTGAATCTATTGTTGCTGATACTTTCTCACACTTCACATATTAATCAGATATATAACACGTTAACAACTAGCTTCTTATATTTTCATGAATGTACCACGTATAGCAGGTATGCCGAATTGGCCTTTTGAATATTTGTTGCTACTTGTTATCTGTCAACAAAGATCAACAAATATAGTTCCAAGAATCCTAGGCCTTAATCATGGGTTAAGCCTAAAATGGCATTTTATAGTGTCAGGAACGAGCTAAATGAAAAGCAGTCGTATGGCCGACCAACGTTTGGGAATCTGAAAACCAATTCAAAGCTACGTACAAAACTAAAGAACCAACTCGAATATGATTATCGGGTTGGACTGATTCAAACTTGTTAATCACTTTGAAGTTAAATAAATCCTATATACTAATTTTGTTTACGAATAATATCTCATACGACGCTACAAAAATAAGTATTTGTGTTGTGGACGTCACATATATGCCCTATAAAGTAATGTTTAATGTCACATCCTAGTACAAAATGAAAGTTAAGTGGCACATATCAATGTTTTGTATACTAGCAAGCTTTTCCCAACATCGATCAAGTACATGCATCATCCTTGCATGAATGTGAGGAAGAATGACTCTTTTGTCTAGACAAACTTTGCTAATAAACTCATGTAATACACAGCTAAAAATCCTTAACTGTGACTCTTTTGTGACATCTAGCACAAATACATATGTAGTGTTATGAAGTGATCCTACAATTTGCAACTCTACCATAAGTTTAAAAATCCATCTAACGTCTAAATTTTTTTGGAATAACTTGAGCTTGCAAAACGATATGAAACTTTAAATTGTGATGTAGATAGAAGAAACGGTACCAAATCACAACCTTTTTAACTACAATGCAAAATAAATTGGTAGACAAGTAACAATCAAATTAGCTCTATTATTTTGAAAAGAGTGTTAGCAAATTGAATTGTAGTTGATGGAAACCGAAGCTAAGCATATTTTGATCTTTTTTAGCATATTGGATTGTGATAATCACGCCTGGTTTTGGTTTCTAAATGGTTTTTGTGCGTCATTTCTATCATGTTTTTGGGCATAACTTTCAAAGATTGGGGTTTTTTTTTAATACATAGTTTTGTGCTTAACTTTTTGGGCATAAGAAACATCCGGTTTTGGTTTGGTTTCGTTTTAGTATTGTGAATTATTTTGATGTTCGTTTTGTCTTTTTGTGTCTCGGGTTTTTAGGCTTAGACCATTTGAGCCCATGAAGAAAGAAAGTGTGTAAGCAGAATAGCAGGTTCGTTTTTTGTGCTTAATGTTTTTGAGCTTTTAATCCACAGTTCATATCTATAACTTGTGTTCTTGTTATATAACACTTTGATAGTACAAATTATAATAAAACTTAAATTGATACCATTTCTAGCACTATAGTACAAATTATAATATAACACTTCTCATACTTTCTCACACTTGGATCGAACTTTTTTTTTTCCTATTGTAGCACTGAACTTGCCTAATTTTCCTTTTGTAGCACTGAACTTGCCTAATTTTCCTTTTGTGACACAAAATCACACTTAAAGTGTAATTAACCTTCTTAAACCCGTTTTAAGTGTAATTTGGTGTCACAAAAGGAAAATTAGGCAAGTTTAGTGCTACTATAGGAAAAATTGGGCAAGTTTAGTGCTACCCGTTTTAAGTGTGATTTCGACCGTTAATTTTTTTATTGCACCGCTAGTCCTTTTCGTTTGTTTTTAACGACCGTTATTATATTATAGCACCGTTAGTCCTTTTCGCCCGTTTTTTACACGTTTTCGTCGTTTTTACACGGTTTTGTCCGTTTTTACACGGTTTCGTCCGTTTTTACACGTTTTCGTCCATTTTTGCACGGTTTCGTTAGTTTTTACATGTTTTCGTTCGTTTTTGCAAGTTTTTACACGATTTTTTTTAGTTTTTGCACGGTTTCGTCCGTTTTTACACGTTTTTGCATAGTTTCGTCCGTTTTTACACGTTTTCGTCCGTTTTTGCACAGTTTCATCCGTTTTTTACACGTTTTCGACGAAAACATGTAAAAACGGACGAAACTATGCAAAAACGGACGAAAACGTGTAAAAACGGATGAAACTATGCAAAAACGGACGAAAACGTGTAAAAACGGACGAAACTGTGCAAAAACGGACGAAAACGTGTAAAAACGGACGAAACTGTGCAAAAACGGATGAAAACGTGTAAAACGGACGAAACCGTGCAAAAACAAACGAAAACGTGTAAAAACGTGCAAAAACGAACGAAAACGTGTAAAAACGACGAAACGTGTAAAAACGGACGAAACCGTGCAAAAACTAAAAAATACATGTAAAAACGTGCAAAAACGGACGAAAACATGTAAAAACGGACGAAAACGTGTAAAAACGGACGAAACCGTGTAAAAACGGACAAAACCGTGTAAAAACGACGAAAACGTGTAAAAAACGGGCGAAAAGGACTAACGGTGCAATAATATAATAACGGTCGTTAAAAACAGACGAAAAGGACTAGCGGTGCAATAAAAAAATTAACGGTCGAAATCACACTTAAAACGGGTAGCACTAAATTTGCCTAATTTTCCTATAGTAGCACTAAACTTGCCTAATTTTCCTTTTGTGACACAAAATCACACTTAAAACGGGTTTAAGAATGTTAATTACACTTTAAGTGTGATTTTGTGTCACAAAAGGAAAATTAGGCAAGTTCAGTGCTACAATAGGAAAAAAAAAGTTCGATCCCTGAAAAAGAAAAAGTGCCTTTTCAGACAATTTGCCCTTTAATATAATGATATCAAAAAAAAAAAAAAAAAAAAAAAAAGGAAAAAAAACAAAGAGAAGGAGGATTCAACAAGGATCACACATATGTTTAATTTATGAATGATAGGTAAAGCTATAAAGAGTTCATTACTTCTAGTCTCTATCAATGTGGGATCAGCTATTGGAATAGATAAATGATTCATGTTGACGCTATATAAACATAAGATCACAAAGTAGATTGAAAACCATTTAATTGAAAAGCTTGGAACCCAATCCCTTTATCATACATTGGTAAACATAAAACAAGAAAAAATGGGTGTTGATTTTGTCGCACCATCTGAAATGATCCCACAAATTGCAACGCTACCATAAGTTCTTGTTTGATATTAAAAAAAGCCAAATTTTGGTATTCCTTTTTCTTAAAATTAAAGAAGCCATGCTTATTTTGATCTTAATCAAGACAAGTCTCTTAACAAAAGAAGTGAGTCGAGCATCAACTAAGATTCTTCCATTAATGTGCCGCTCTAATGGTATCTTGATATGAACCGTTCACGAAGCACTGTTGACTAACATGTAACCTTGAAATACTTTCTCGTCAATTTGTTCCAAAGCTTTAGCCGCCTCCAAATGCAAACCTCCATCAAAACTACATCTCTCAAAGTGTTACTTCAAGAGCGACAAAAAGGTGAGTCAATACACGTCATGTGTGGTCTGCAGTTTATAAACTTTGTTGCTTTTTAAGGGGTAAGAAATGTTACCCGACCCCATTTTTCATTATCTTAATGAATCCTGTTGAGCCTATGGACTGCACAAATTTTGCCAGATGTGTGTTTCTCCAAAACAGACAAAAGCTCTTTTCTGTCAACATCATTTGGACCATGAATATATGTCCATTGTTAGTCATTTTTTCGAGTTCGAAATGCTTTATTCCAGCAACCAAAAAGAGCTACAGGTGGGGAGACATGTGTGCCAGGAAATAAACAATGCTCCACACATTCATTTTGTAGCCACTTTCCATCACGGTCCAACCTTAGGTTGTTTCTTAGGAACATCCTTAGCAGCTAGAGGACATGTTTCAGTCGCACCTTATCTAAAGATAGAGGACATCCAATGGTTGTAACTAAATTTCTTAGGAACATCCTTAGCAGCTAGAGGACATCCACCTTATCTAAAGATACCATACTCATGTGCCAGTTTGGAGCATAGACATTTGGAGCATAGACATTTCAGTACTTTTCAAAGTACGACGAATAAGTGACCTGTTCGTAACTGTAACTAAATTTTGCGAGTTTTTGCTTATGTTTTATTGATTGATATCATCTTTAAGCTGAGCTCGAGCAGCCTAGATTTGGCAGGGTGCCAAATTTAGTTTGAGTATCTCTTATCATTAGTATTATTCTTTTTAAATAAAATATTTGGGTCATCTTTCTTATGTCTTTACATGTTAATCAAATATATAACAAGTTAACAACAAGCTTCTTATATTTTCATGAATGGAACACATACATGTTATTATATAATTAATATATCTCTGTTGTAATGTTTGTATTGTTCTGCATTTCGATTGCGTTATTAATTATTGTTTAAAATAGATTAACAATTTAAGCAATTTAGAAACCTGTACCAGGGTCTCCAACCAATATACAACAGGTATGCCAAATTGGCCTTTTAATGCTATTTGTTATCTGTAAATGAAGATCAACAAATCTAGTTCCAAGAATTCAAGACCGTATGTTAAATTTGTTGCATCGGTATTATAATCTAATGTTTTGTGTTTGGTAGCCATATTGCATTACTCGTTATGATGTCATATTTCCTCTAAGTATCCAACTACTATAACTAAGGGTTTTTCATTTGATATCATACCAGTTGATTGAGACATACAAGTTTTGGATATGACATATTTGTATCCGTGGTTAACCGATAGGGAAAACGGTTCACTTTTGAGCTTGAAATCGCGCTCTCGTGGTGCACCATGACACCATCTATTTGAGCCTTTAAGGTGATGTACTTGTTTGTAACATCTATTATCAACTGATATGATAAAAAATAGATATAACTTGTGGTTGCAAAAACATATGAGCCTTTAAATGGTAAAAGTATGTAGAAGAAACAATTAAAATTACTCTGTTGTTTAAAAAATAGTACTAGCAACTTGTATCCTAGTTAATTGAAATCGAAAGTACACAAATTCTGTTAATCGTTGTTTAAAATAGGGCAAATGATTGAAAAAAGTATCATACTTGCCGTCATTTCTTTTTGTGGGTAGCGAACAATTTTTTTTGCTTTTGTGGGTACTTTTTTTTCAAATTCATAATTTTTAGGGTACTATGTGACATATTTGCCCTTCGAGAAAAAAAAAATTCTATTAGCTAAGAGGGGCAAAAATGTCCAAAAATTTAGCAAAATACCCTAAAAAGGATAAATTTGAAAGAAAAGTATCGACATAAGCAAAAAAAATTTGTTCGCTATCCACAAAAAGAAATGGTGCAAAGTATAATACTTTTTTCAATTATTTGCCCTTTAAAAAATAGTACTAGCAACTTGTATCCTAGTTAATTGAAACTGAAAGTACACAAATTCTGTTAAATTATGACCCAATGTTAAGTTATAAAAAAGAGTTAAGTGAAAAAGTGGCTTAACTTTTGCTTTAATGAGTAAATGACACTTGAAGTTATAAATAGTTCATTACATTTACTTTCCATCGATGTGGGATAAGATAGATACAAAACCAAAACTAAACAAAATTTTATCCTTTTTCGCATATTGAATCTTTAAGACGTTTGGTTTAATTTCTATATAGTTTTGTGCTTCATGTGTATCTTGTTTCTGGTCATTATACATAGTTCATTACATTTACTTTCCATCGATGTGGGAGAAGATAGATACATAACCAAAACTAAACAAAATTTTATCCTTTTTCGCATATTGAATCTTTAAAACATTTGGTTTAATTTCTATTTAGTTTTGTGCTTCATGTGTATCTTGTTTCTGGTCATTAATTCTAAACGTTTGGTTTTGGTTTGGTTTTAATATATTAAAATTATTAAGACGTTCATTGTGTTTCCTTTGGTCTTGGGGTTTTAGGCTTAGATCATTTGAGCCCATTAGAAACAAAGTACATAAACCTCAATTTTCCGGCTAGACTGATTCAAAGATTTAGTTGCTTTGAAGTTAAAGAATACTAACGAAATATAAACTTTGTTCAAGAGAATAACTCATATGACGCTACAAAAGAGGTATTTGAGTTGTGGATGTCACGTCCTAGTACAAAGTTGAAGTTAAGTACGTACTAATATATTGTATACTAGGTTAATCGCCCGTTATCATGACTTGTCAATTCATATACTACGATATCATTATATAACATTTCGCAGCAAAACTTGCAGATTAAGATTGTTGTTAATGAGCTTACCTAAAATACCAACTTGGTAGGAGAATGGTAATCCCATGTTAGAAAGCCAGCAACATAGTCAACCATCTCAATTTTAGTTTCTCATAGGCTACTACTAATTTACTACATCGACACCTTATGCATCGATCACCTACTCAAATGTATCTAGCAATGAGCACTGTCCGATCTAGATTTTTCTTTTTTGTTAAATCGAATAATGTAATACAAAAATACCAATAAATTAACGACCTTTACATTCACTAAAAACTCTGTAAGTATTTAAAATCACTTGGTAATGTTGTATAGTCAATCCATGTATTAATGTGTGGAGAAATCTATGAAGTTTTCGGGAAGTGAAAAGTGTATACCAAGTACCTTTATAACATTCTGGAATACCATAACAACATATAACGAAATCGAAAAACAGCAAACCCGACTCAAAGACATGATACTAAAAAGCATATGAAACATCAATAAATAGCGCCATCAAAACCAACTGGGTTAGCTCAGTTGGCCACCAAGGTTTCCTTAAGGTGCTTTCGAGAGGAGATGTTTGGCTAGGGCAGGTCTCAAGTTCGATTCCCACCCGGGACTTTTATCTCTTCAGGCGATAAATGAGGAGCAGGCGGGTCTCAGGGTCAGCATACTGCCCTAATTGGATGTCACTGCTGGACCTGAACCAGTAACAAGTAACAAGCAGGAAAAAAAAAAAAAAAAAAAAAAAAAAAAATCATTTGAGCAGCAATAGACCCCTTCAGGCGATAAATGAGGAGTAGGTGGGTCTCAGGGTTAGCATACTGCCCAATTGGATGTCACTGCTGGACCTAAACCACGAACAACTAACAAGCCGAAAAAAAAAATCATTTGAGCAACTAACAAGCCGAAAACGTTGGGTTTGGTTTCTAAATGGTTTTGTGCTTCATGTGTATCTTGTTTTTGGGCATAAAGTTAAAACGTTTTGTTTTGGTTTGGTTTTAGTACGTTAAACTATTAAGACGTTCATTGTATTTTCTTTCCTCTTGGGTTTTTAGGCTTAGACCATTTGAGCCCTTCAGAAATAAAGTACATAAGCACCAACTTTTCCCTATAATCTTGTTTATTAAGTTTGTTTGTTGTGCTTAATGTTTTTGGGCTTCTAATCCACGGTCCATGTTATGGCTATTTTATGAAAAAAGGTTTACACAAAAAGAAATTAAAGAAGTAAGACACAACTTACGAGTTGTTGAGTCTACTTATTTGATTAGTAACCAATAAATGACACCACCTTTACTTTCTATCAATGTGGGACAAAAATCGAAACAAATTAACAAATCATGTAAGGCATCAAAGAAGCATACGCTAAACTTGTTGCATCAGTAATCTAATGTTTTGTAGTTATATTTCATTCTTGGTTATGATTATATTTCCTCTGGTCGTTACTTGGTAACTTTATATCAGAATATCATATGGTTATTTGGGATAATATAAAAATAAATTTAGTTATTTTGTAGCTCAAAATCAAAACATATACTGTCTCTAACATAACTTTCAGCATGTACCAGTTCTACATATTATCATTATCTAATATTTTGAGGATACAGCTAATTTTGATCAAGATAACAACTTATTCGATACTTAAAAGTCAAAAAATTCATTAAGCTGTAGTAAACATGAGTTATATAAGTGATCAATAGATAATAGATGATAACAAGTTTTCTCCATAGTTGGTTATAAAAAAACTTAATCGCGTGTACGACTCCCAGGAAGTAATGTCTTCCAACAAAAGTAGAAGGGATACTTTCAAGACCGACTGAGAATGTTCGATCAAGTATATGCATCGTCCTTCACAAATGTGACTAATGACGCTTTCGTCGAGACAAACTTCGGTAATGCATGTAGAAGAAAAGCTATCAACTCACCACCTTTGAACTACAAATATGGTAGAAAAATAAAAATCAAAATAGCTATGTTGTTTTCTTAAATAGTGTTAGCAACTTGTGTTGTTGTTGATTCAAACCAAAACTACACAATTGTTTATCGTTTTCAAAATATTGGAATTTGGTTTCTAAATGATTTTGTATTTTTGTACTTCATGTGTATCATGTTAATAGGATTATTTTTATTTTTTATACTTTTTTGGGTAAAGAATTATTTTGTTATCTTTGTGTCAAGGGTTTTTAGGCTTAAACCATTTGAGTATATTTTTGTAATCTTGTTTACAGTGTATGAATATATTTTTGTAATAGTTTGCTGTAATTTATGACCCCATCTTATGAAAAAGAATTAAATGAAAAAAAATTATTAAAAAATAAAACAAGAAAAGAATACATAATTAATATTTTGTAATCTATTGTTGTTTAATTGACCATTCAAATGAAACTTGAAATTATCAATGTGGGATAAGCTACTGAGATAAATTAACAAATCATGTCAGACCATTAGAGAAACATAAGATCACAAGTAGACTCATTACCATTTAATCCCCTGCCCTTTGTCATACATTGGTAAACAAAAAACAATAAAAAATGGGTGTCGATTTTGCAGCACCATCTGAGATGATCCCACAAATTACAACGCTACCATACGTTCATGTTTGATATTAAAAAAAAAAAAAAAGCCAATTTCTGGTTTTTAAAACAGTATTCCTTTTCTTTGAAATTAAAAAAGCCAAGCTTATTGTGATCTTAATCAAGACAAGTCTCGAAACGGAAGGAGTGAGCCGAGCATCAATTAAGATCCTTCTATTCATGAGCTGCTTTAATCATTATACCAGTCCCGTTGAGCCTGTAACTGCACAAATGTTGCCAGATGCGTGCTTCTCTAAAAAGAGAAAAGCTCTTTTCGTCAACATCCTCTGGACCATGAAGAAATATATCAACTGTTAGTCATTTCTTTTCAAGTTCCAAACGCTTTTTTTCAGCAAGAGACATAAACCTCCACAAATTAGGCCTCCAACCAATATAGCTTGTATGCCAATTTGGCCTTTTGGTGCTATTTGTTATCTGTAAATGAAGATCAATAAATATAGTACAAAGAATCAAAGACCGAATATTTAATTTGTTGCAACGGTATAATCTAATGTTTTGAGTTTGGTACTTATATTTCATTACTCGTTATGATGTTATATTTAATTCCTCTAAGTATCTAACTACTAACGGTTTTCATTTATCATCGGGTCGATTGACACATACAAGTTTCTGATGATGACATCTTTGGATCCGGGCTTAACCAATGGGGAAAACGGTTCACTTTTGAGCTTGAAATCACGCTCTAGTGGTTCACCATCTATTTGAGCCTCTATGGTGATGTACTAGTAGATGCAAAAAACATATGAGCCTTTAATTGCTAATGTATATCGAAGAGAGGCATAAAATCTGGTAGAAAATAACAATTAAGTTAGATATGTTGTTTAAAAAATAGTACTAGCAACTTGTACTCAAGTTAATTGATACCGAATCTACACAAGTTCTGTTAAATTATGACCTAATGTATCATATAAAAGAGAGTTAAGTGAAAGGAAAAGAGAAAAAAAAAAAAGAAAATGAAATGCACAACAAACAAGTTTTTGTAGTAGACTAGTCCCTATTAGCATGTGAATGACACATGAACTTATAAAGAATTAGTTATATATAGTTTCCATCGATGTGGGACAAGGTGTTGAAAGATGAAAGACACTAAGGAAACATATAACATTAACTGAAAAGCTTGAAACTTAACCCCTACCTTTCGTAGTCTATTGGTAAACAAAAAAAACAAAAATTGGGAGTCGGTTTTTGTAAGGATGTTGTTTATATTTTACATTTTCTTTTGTTTACAGAGAGGCCTCATTGTAACCTATATAGCAGGTATGCCAAATCGGCCTTTTTTATATATGGTGCTACTTGTTATATGTAAAAGAAGATCCACAAATCTAGTTCCAAGAATTCTAAACCTTAATCATAGGTTTAAGCCTAATATAGATTTTGTAGTGTCGGGTTGAGAAAAAGAGCTAAATGAAAAACAGTCTTATGGCCGACGAATGGTTGGGGAATCTGAAAAAACAACTCGAAGCTACGTACAAAACCAAAGAGCGAAATCGAATATGATTATCCGGCTATACTGATTCAAAGTTTTTAATTACTTGGAAGCTAGAGAACATTAGCTAGATACTAACATGTTTTTGGGTGGTATAACCTTAAAACGATCACTCTGCTATTGAAAGATAATCTGTGGATCACTCTACTCTTTTTTTATTTAGGCAAGTCAATAATGGACTAATAAAATATTTACATTGTGATCATTCTACTAATTTTGCTACTTTTTTGTAGATGAAGACATAAAAACGAAACTTTATACGAGGGTTTTATTTTTATTTTATTATTATTCAAGTCCCACACCTGATCGGTTCACAAACAGAAAACACAATAAAACAGTAACCGGATATTACTTGGAATAAGCTCTCCAATTAATCAGAAAAGACTTGCTTACAAAAACTGATATAGAATGCATTCATACAAACCACAGCTCGGTTTGTTTATATAGGTGTTAGAATTTGCTTTCTAATCCTACTACAATTCTAATAAAGCTAGATAGTCCTTAACAAATAAGGAATCCTAATTAGACTAGAATTGTAAACTTCCATATGCTTGGAAACTGTTTTGTCTTCCATCTGCTCGGATCTTTGGACTGCACATTAAGCTCGTGACTTTTGAACTACTCATTAGCTCGAGTAGAACATTAGACCAACATTCACCCCCCTAATTTCTGACTCGAGATAGGTAGGTCTTCAACTCCAAGTAACTCTTGCATCTCCTTGAACTTAATCCTTGCGAGAGCTTTCGTCAGAATATTAGCACGTTGTAACTCACCTCTTACAAATTCAATTTGTACTTGGTCTCTTTCAACACACTCTCGGATAAAATGATAACGTGTGTTTATATGCTTGCTTCTCCCGTGAAAGACTGGATTTTTCATAAGTGCAATAGCCGATTTGTTGTCAACAAATAAGACCACCACTCTTTCTTCCATTCCGGTTATTTCACTTAACACTCTACGTAACCATATCCCTTGACACGCGGCTGAAGTTGCAGCCATGAACTCGGCTTCACAAGAAGATAGAGCCACCTTGTTTTCCTTTTGTGAGCACCAAGTGATAGGTGATTTACCTAGATAAAATACATGCCCAGTTGTGCTTCGACCATCATCTTGGTCCATAGCATAACTACTATCACTAAACCCCACTAACTCCTTGGTCTTCTCTTGGTTGTATCGTATTCCAAAATTCAAACTACCTTGGATATACCTTAGTATTTGTTTCACAGCTGCCATATGTGATTCTTTTGGTTCTTGCATATAACGACTAACCAAACCAACCGAATAAGATAAATCAGGTCGTGTGTGTAGTAAGTACCTTAGACAACCAACTCGTCGTCTATACAAAGTTGCATCAACTGGTTTTCCTTCCTTATCCAAGCTTAACTTCATTCCAGGTTCTAATGGACACTGAGTAGAATTCGCTTCATGCATCCCAACATCTTTCAAGATCTTCTTTGCATAGCTTTCTTGACTTATTGAGATACTCGAATCCTCTTGCTTTACTTCAATGCCAAGATAATAGCTTAACTTTCCCAAGTCACTCATATCGAAAAATTCACCAATTTCACTGTTTCGTGCTATGGATGGTGGAGAAATTGGTCCACATAGATGAATTATTGGCAACTTTTCAACCATGCCCTTCCTTGCCATTAATTCCATCGTCTCGAAATTAATGTGACCCATCCTAGCATGCCATAACCAAGCATCATCTTTCATCTTTGCTTTGAGACACACCGGACTTCCAACTTGGAGCTTAATCTTGTAAAGTCTATTACTTGTTCTAGGAACCTTCATTAGAAGCTTGCCATCTGAGTCACGCATAGTAAGAAGGTTACCTTTCATACGAATGTCACATCCGCCTTCGGTAGCTTGCCCAAGACTAATTATGTTGCTCTTTAGCTCGGGTAGGTAATAGACTCCAGTGATTAACCGTTTCTCACCCGTTTTCCCTTCAATGATTACCGAACCCTTTCCTTTTATCTCGATGTAGGAGTTATCACCAAACTTCACTCTGCCGGAGATATTCTCATTCAACTTCGAAAAGTATTCTCGGATCCCCGTCATGTGATTACTTGCTCCATTATCCAAATACCAAGTGTCTTCCTCGTTTGGCTTAGTATTCAATTGGTTTGGGATAATCTTTTCTTCATTCAAGAAAACTACTTCTTGAACGCTTTTCATCATAAAAAGTGTCGCGTCATCATCATCCTCCGTTTGCAAAAGGTTTGATTCATGCTTTTGCTTCTGTTCACTTCGTTCAGGGCAGTTAGAAGCAAAGTGACCATATTCATCACATCTGAAGCATTGAATCTTTGAAAGATCTCGACTTTTGTTCTTCTTTTGCTCCGTATTGCTCCCGGAGTTGTTACGGTTGTGGTTATTAGCTTGACCACTATCATGAGATTTGTTTTGAGAAGAAAAGTTTTGACCTTTATCGTTGCCACCAGAGGAATTCCTTCCTCGACCTTTCTTATCATATCTTTCAGCCCTTCCGAACATCAACATGCCTTGATCTTCAGAAGTGGTGTCAACACCCTTCATTCTTCCTTCAAAAGCTTTCAACCTTCCAATTGCTTCTTGAAAAGACATAGTATTCAAGTCAGCAAATTGTTCTATTGAGGCAACAATTGCAACATACCTATCCGGAACGGATGCAAGCAGCTTCTTAACAAGTTTCTTGTCTTCATAAATTGTTCCCAAGCTATTTACTTCAGTTACAATTTTGCCCAACCTAGCCGCAAAGTCATCGATTGATTCGTTGACTTTCATCTTTAAAGATTCGAATTCCGTCTCCAAGGTTTGCAACCTCGCGTCTCGAACCCGTTCAACACCCACATACCTGGTCTTCAAAGCTCCCCAGATTTCTTTGGCTGTGTTGAATTGTGAAACTTGAAAAACAAGTTCTTCTGGAATCGCTTGGAAGAGTAACGCCACTGCCATGTGATCTTGCTTGGCAACAACTTGTGTTCCTTCCCCTGGTTCCAGTGCATCGAGTATTCCATGGACTCGGAATACCGCTCTAACTCTTATTGCCCATATGTTATAGTTCGTGCTTGTTAACATTGGACATTGAAGAGCCGTCTTAGAATGTTCAATAGGTGGTGGTTGACTCGACTCGCCTTGCACCATCTTTCTTGAACGCCTTTTGTAAGTTACCGGTGTAGTTGGATTGACTTCCAGCCCTAGAGCACGCTTGTTTTACTTCTTGCCTAAGTAAACCAAGTGTAAAGTTTGAAACTTTATGTTCGATTGACTTGGAAACCCTTTAGTCAACTTGTTTGGAAACCCTTCTGTGATCGACTAAGCTTTAACCTTGCTCTTAATACCAATTCAAGTCCCACACCTGATCGGTTCACAAACAGAAAACACAATAAAACAGTAACCGGATATTACTTGGAATAAGCTCTCCAATTAATCAGAAAAGACTTGCTTACAAAAACTGATATAGAATGCATTCATACAAACCACAGCTCGGTTTGTTTATATAGGTGTTAGAATTTTCTTTCTAATCCTACTACAATTCTAATAAAGCTAGATAGTCCTTAACAAATAAGGAATCCTAATTAGACTAGAATTGTAAACTTCCATATGCTTGGAAACTGTTTTGTCTTCCATCTGCTCGGATCTTTGGACTGCACATTAAGCTCGTGACTTTTGAACTACTCATTAGCTCGAGTAGAACATTAGACCAACAATTATTATTATTATTTTCAACAGTATCGAGGGTGCATAAGCGTTGTGAAAAAGTAGTCAAGTGAAAAAGAAATTAAAAGGAAAAAGAAAAAAGAATAATAAGAAAACTCACCTACCAAACATATCTAGATTTTGTAAGGTGAAAAACTTGGTTCAACTTACGAATGACTCACTTATAGAGCTCAATTTTTTTACTTTCTATATACGCGGGACAAGCTATTAAAGTAAATGAATAAATAATGTTAGACATCAAGGAAACATGACATCACAAGTAGATTAATTGTAGAGCATGTGACCTTAATTGAAAAGCTTCAAATCTATACCCTTCCTGTATCTCGCTAAACTAATAAAATATCTCGCTCACAACACTATTAATTTAAAGAGATTTTACTGTATATTGGTATACAAGAAAAAACGGGAATCCAATTTTGTAATGACCATTCTTGTGGTGCGCCGTCTATTTGAGCCTTTTAAGGTGATGTACTTGTTTGTAACCTCTATTAACTAGTGGTTTATGATCAAAAATTGGATATAACTTGTAGTTGCAAAAACATAGGAGCCTTTAAATGGTAAATGTATGTAGAAGAAAAGGCATGAATTATGGTAGAAAATAACAAGTAAAATAGCTATGTTGTTTAAAAAATTGTACTAGCAAAGCAACTTGTATCCTAGTTAATTGAAACCGAAACTACACAAGTTGTGTTAAATTATGACCCAATGTTATAAAAAGAGTTAAAAGTGAAAAAAGCTAAAGAAATACACAACAAGTTTTTTGTTGTGTTTTGCCCGACTTTTGAAAAGAAAGTAACACTTGAACTTATAAATAATTCATTACATTCACTTTCCAACGATGTGGGACATGATAGATACACAACCAAAACTACACAAATTTTGATCCTTTTTCGCATATCGCATCTTTAAAACGTTCAGTTTGTTTTCCATATGGTTTTGTGCTTTCATGTGTATCTTGTTTTTGAGCATTAATTCATTAAGACGTTCCGTGTGTTTTCTTTGGTCTTGGGTTTCTAGACTTAGGCCATTTGAGCCCATTAGTAATAAACGAGTGTGGAAACTCGCGCGATGCAGCGGGATTGGCTTCAAAGGACTTACTTTGTAGCAACACTTAAACCTTAGGGACTATTTTTGCCAAGTTGTGAAACTTTGCATTTAATGTTTGGACTTACTTTGCAACGACGCTTAAAACTCAGGGACTGTTTTTGCCAAGTTGTGAAACGTTGCGTTTAATGTTTGGACTTACTTTGCAGCGCCACTTAAATCTCAGGGACTGTTTCTGCCAAGTTGTGAAAGTTTGCATTTAATGTGTGGTTGCTACAGTAACGTGTGTGAAATGTTTTGCATTTCATGTGTTGTGTGTACGCCTTTTAGTATATTATACAAATTACATAAACCCCAATTTTCCTATAACATTGTTTATTAAAGTTGGTTTTTGTGCTTGATGTTTTTGGGCTTGTAGTCCGCAGTCGATATTTACTCGGTCTTACATGTTACAACTATATTTTTTTTGGAAAGGCCATGTTACGAGTTACGACTATTTTATACAGTGACAGGGTATCAATCTAATTTTTAATTTATTTGTGTAATTTATAACCCCATTTTATGAAAAAGAGTTAAACAAAAAGAAATTATATATATAAAGAAAGAGAAATCACAAATAGTTAGACACAGCACACAAATTTTTGTAGAGTTCAGTATATATGATTATTAAGAAGTCAATGGCACTTGAACTTATAAAGAGCTCACTACTTTTACTTTCTATCAATGTAGGAGAAGTAATTGAAGCATAAGATAACAAGTAGATTGAAAACCATGTAACCTTACCGGAAAGCTTGAAACCGTTGTCTTTCGTTGTCGATAAATATAGAACAAGAAAAACTCGGAGTCGATTATGCTAAGGATATTGGCTTATGCATATTGAAAACCAAAACCAGATACAAAAGTACAATTAGGTTTTATTGGATTATCGATTACCTTAATAATGGGTTTAAGCCTAAAATGGCATTTTGTAGTGTTAGGTTGTGAGAACGAGCTAAATGAAAAACAATCATATGGCAGAAGAACGTTAGGGAATCTGAAAACTAAATCGATGCTGCGTACAAAACCAAAGAACTAACTTGCATATGATTATCCGGCTAGACAGATTCAAACTTGTTTATTATTTGGAAGTTATAGAGTTCTACATACTAATTTTGTTCAAGAGATATATAACTCATATGAGGCTACAAAGAAAAAGTGTGTGAGTTGTGGGTGTCACATATATGCCCTATGAAGTAATGTATGGTGAATGTCACGTCCTAGCACAAAGTTGAAGTTAATTAAATACATATAGTACTAATGTTTTGTATACTAGCATAATAGTCACAAACTATACTATCTTTTCCCCAAAACCGTGGCTATGAAAAAGTCCAACAAAAGCAGAAGGAACACTTTCGCATCGGAGCATCTTCGATCAAGGACATGCGTCATCCTTGCACGAATGTGAGTAATGACTCTTTCGTCGAGACAAATTTTGGTAATAAACTCATGTAATCTGCAGCAAAAAAACCTTAATTGTGACTCTTTTGTGACATCTAGCACAAATATAGGTATTCGGTATCCCACGCTCCTTATATACATATGTAGTATTATTAAGTGATCCTACAATTGTCAACACTGCCATAAGTTCAAAAATCCATCTAACGTCAAAAAAATTCCAAATAAACTAAGTTCACAAAAAGATATGAAACTTTAAATTGTGATTTAGATCGAAGAAAGGGTATCAAATCATACCCATGAAGACAGAAAGTACATAATCCAAACTTCATATCTCAACATATGTTCTTGTTATATACTCGGCTTTGCATGATATGACCATTTTATGTTGTTATTTGACATGGTTTAAATTAAAGGAACAAATCAACATATGTTCTTGTTATATACTCGGCTTTGCATGATATGACCATTTTATGTTGTTATTTGACATGGTTTAAATTAAAGGAACAAATTAAAAAAAACCAAAAATTGAGACAAACGCAACATGTCGTACATTTGTCACATTTTGTCAAATTCTGATTAATTTATAAATGACATTTGAGCTTATAAAGAGTGCATAACTTCTACTTTCTATCTATGTGGGAAATAATATAATAAATCATCTTGACATTAGAAACATAAGATCGAAAATTACCAGATTTGATTCGAATATCTTTGGTCATTAGTATTTTTTTTTAAATATATGTATTTGGGTCATCTTTCTTATGTCTTTACATGTTAATAAAATATATAACAAGTCAACAACAAGCTTCTTATATTTACATGAATGAAACACGTATAAAACGAAAATCTCTTTGTAATGACATTATTATTGTTTAAGAAAGGGATAATTTTATATTTCACTCTCTTTTCTAACATTAATTTCAAATATACCTGAAATACAATCGTTGAATGCGTTGTTTACAAAGCCTTTAAAGTATCATTTGAGTAAGTATGAAATTTTCATGCTTTTGAAGGGTATATATGAAAATGCCCTTTTAAAACTTATCAACATTTTTAAGCATTAAAATAGGTATGTCAAATTGGCCTTTTGGTGCTATTTGTTATCTGTAAATAAAGAACAACAAATTTAGTTCCAAGAACAATCTATTTTCTATTGTCTTAAGCCATAAATGGTTATTTATAGGTTTGGGCATCAGGCTAAGACCGGATCAGATCGAGACTGGTTTAGCCCAAAACCCCAGACCGAGAACTAGATCGAAACATTCGGTCTGGTCCTTCAATCGGTCCGGTCCAAAAAGACATAATGGTCGGTTTTTACGTAAGACCAGGACCGAACCGACCTAGAACCAAAATAAAGAAAAGTTAAAACCGAGACCGAACCGTTGGTCCTTCAGTTCGGTCGGTTTTTTCGATTCGGTCGGTTTTGGGTTCTGCGATTTTTGCTACAAACGCTTAAAGCACAAACAAACTTTTTTTACCCAAGCTAGGCATTTTTTTTTCTTTTTTTTAGAACGGAAAATTTTTTTCAAACCACAAATCTCACAATACATCTCATAAATGTCTCCGGCGAGGCTTGAACCCACAACCTTTAGGTTGATGGCCTTGGGTGCAAATCTTTTTTTTTACCCACTTATTACTGTCCACGCAATTCTTTTGCTTATGCGGTTTCCACGTCCTAATATGAGTTATCACTGGTAGACATGGTTTTAATACGTTACTCGATTATAAAACTATTTTTCATCATGAAATTATATTATCCTTCTAGGGAGGTGATTTGGACACTCGATTAAATGATTTGTACACTCAAATTGTTTGTGTTTAACATTTATATCTTTACATTACTTTTAGTTATATTCACCCATGTAATGGTATAAATGTCAAAACACAAACAACTAGAGTATGCAAATTATTTTGTGGAGTGTGAAAATCACCTCCCTTTGTTCTAACTTGCAAGGTATGTTGATGAGAGTAAAAGTGATGTGATGGTATAAATATCAAGACACTCTAAATTTGAGTGTGTTAATAAATTGTGTGAGTGTGCAAATCACTTCTCTATGTTGATCTGTTATGTAGTGGTTAATTCTATGATATGAAACAAGTCCAAAACTAATGAAAACCTATATATTTCGGGTTAGCAAGTTGGAGTCGAGCCCGATAAGGTGACAAAAATCTAACTCTAAACCGATTTTGTTAAGCTATTGAGTTTAGCGGGTTGGACCCAATAAGCATTTGTAATTGTGTTAACTGATCCCTATAAGTCAGTAGTCAAGTTTGGGTCGGGTCTAATCTGGTCTACCCGACCCTTTTGATACCCCCTACTACATGTACGCAGTTTAATCATTATTCTAGTCGTTGTTTTCGACATTTTTTTCTAAGATGTCTACCCAACGATTTTTTAAGTCGGATTTCTTTTGAAACCTTTGGTTGTCTCACCACTCAGCCATCTTGAAGATACTTTGAACCAAGAATGAAAATTCTCAATAATAATAACAAATATTCGTATTTGTAAAACATATAATTTCCTGCATACCAAATTAGTTGCTCATTTCAAAATTGCAAACTTTTTATTTCGAAAAAAAAAGAGTTTTATAGTGCGTATTGAAATTTGAAAATGAACACTCGCTTGAAATTAACTATAATAGTAAGGTTAACATTTATTTGGCGACAAAAATATAAACCTTTAACAAAATAACAAAATTAAGTGGAAAAAAATGAAAAAAGACATAAACAACAAACTAGTTTTATCTATGTGATTTTTCATTTTCTTCATAACATATGAGCTATAGTAATAAAGAGATCATCACTTTTATTTCCTATCAATGTGGGACAAAATTTGAAATAAATTAACAAATCATGTAAGGCATCAAAGAGACATAAGATCACAAGTAGATTGAAAACCATGTAACATTACCGAAAGGGAGGTGATTTGTGCACCAATACTTTTTTTGCCATACACCACCAAATCTTATGTAAAGACTATTTTACCCTTAACCTATTTAATTTTCTTTTTCTTTTACCAAATCATAATCAAAATAAAATATTAACTCGTTCTCTCCACACGAACAACTTGCCATCAACCTTACCAATAATTTTCACCTAGTAAGCTTTATATTATGAACACACAGGTATGATTTAACCAAAATATAATTAGTTTAAATAATACTTTTTTTAGTGCTTAATGTATATGGCATTTGATTGTTGGGAACTTTGACTTTATATGGCATTTGCGTAATGTATATGGCATTTTTCTGCGCGAGTACATGATGATTGATTTGAATTTATATCCAGAATCTTCAAGCGACTTTATGTTGTTTGTGTAGAAGACTAGTCACTCACCTTTGACAAGAAGCCAAATATCCTTCTTATGGCGCACTGTTTGATTAGAAGCATGGAGTGGAAGAAATATTTCAAATACATCAACTATTGATGGTGCTTTTTTTTTTAGTGTTGAGTTGGATTGTTGTCTCTTTTTCTTCGATCATACTTGGCTTACGAGTTTGATTTTCTGCAAGTGTTAAACTTATATTTTCTAATTGCTACTGGTTTTAATTTGTTCAGTTGGAACCTGGATATCTTCTGTCAATTAATCAAATTCCTTTTACTTTCAGTAGAATGTTAACTCTGTACTTTATTAGCCAAGTGAATTGTATTGTGGTTATCATAAAAAATTGCCATGTTCTCGTAGACTTACAAAAAGAGCCTAAAAGATGAAAAGTTAGAACATGGAAAAGTATCAATAATGAAAAAATTGGATGAAGTAGAAACATGAAAGCCTAAACTGGAATATGAAAAACAAAAGGTAAATGGGCTAAGAAAACGTATGTTTATAGACTCAGTTATAATGCTTGAGAAAAAAAAAAAGGAGTTACTTATGTTAATGGTAAAATAGTCTTCCAAAATATTAGTTGGGCATGGCAAAAATAATTGGTGTACAAATCACCTCCCTTACAGAAAAGATTGAAACCCCTGCCCTATTTTGTATATCCCTAAAAAAAAAAAAAAAAAAAAAAAAAAAAAAAAAAAAAAAATCTGGGAGTCGATTTTGGTAAGGATGTTGATTGCTGGCTTATGTTTTACACTAACATACCAGTTTTAATACTACAACGTTTTGTCAAAACTGTGTAGTAAACTCTCTCTTGTGCATACTGAAAACTGTTAGCCCATATCTTTGTAGATAATTACAAACCATATACAAAAGAACAATTATCTACAAATATATGGGCTAACAAAAACCATATACAAAAGAACAATTAGGTTTTTGATTATATTGTCCTTAATTGGAAAGCTTCAAATCAATGCCCTTCCTAATATATTGGTAAACATGATACAAGAAAAAGCGGGAGTCCATTTTTGTAACGATGTTGTTTTATATTATACAATTTCGTACCTGTTAAAAACTTAATATTTGAAAAAAACTATGCATGAAGTTTTCTTATGCAAACTGAAAACAAGATACAAAAGAATAATTTAGATCTATTTTGATTTTATAACCACTGTTTAAAAAAGAAAAAATATACCACATATATTTGGTTCGTCTTTCTTCTATCAACAAAGGGCTCCACTCGTGTAACCAATAAAACCCGAAACAAGTACAAACGCAAATTGACCTTTTTTTATATTTGGTGCTTCTTGTTATCTGTCAACAAAGATCAACAAATCTAGTTCCAACCTAGACCAATATATGAATAACAAGTACAAACGCAACAAGCAAGTTTTTGTTATGTTAAATCTATCAGGTGAAATATATGAATAACAGTTAAAAATGGTAAAGATCTTATGAAAAAAAGAGTTAAGTCAAGAATCCTAGACCTTATCAATGGTTTAAGCCTAGAAAAAACCCGAAACAAGTACAAACGCAACAAGAAAGTTTTTGTTATGTTAAATCTATCAGGTGAAATATATGAGTAACAGTTTAAAATGTTAAAGATCTTATGAAAAAAGAGTTAAGTGAAAAAAAAATGTAACGACACGCGACTTGCTTCACTTTCACATGCAAATGACACTTGAACTTATAAAGAGCTCATTACTTTTACTTTATATCTATGTGGGAAAACTGTTGAAACAAATTAGATTGAAAGCCATGTAGGAAACTATAAAAAGTTAACGTTTTATCATTAGAGTCTTTTTAAATAATATATGTGTTTCGGTCATCTTTCTTATGTTTTCACATGTTAATGAAATAATATGAGTTCTAAATATTTAAAAATGATGAAACGTTATACTCATATGTCATGACTCATGGATAATGAGCAAATATTAGTCTTGTGTTTGTAGAAGACAACGGTAACTATAATCGGCAAGATTGATTACCATTCCTCATGGTCGGATCACACAATAGCTTTTGTAACCGTAGTTACTACCATACTCATTTTGTCCCTTTCCGTGGTAAAAACGTGTTTGAACCCAAAAAAGTCATTCTTTGCAACTAGGGATGGCAATGGGCGTGAAAAAACCCGCAACTCGCGGGTACCGTCACATAAATAGGTGGGTATAATCGTTAATTTTCACCCACGGGTGGGTTCGTGGGTGAAAATCTGTACCCATCAATGGTGGCGGGTGGGTAACGAATGAGGCATACCCATTGCGGGTAAACCCATGACACCCATTTAAAATACCCACGGGTATACCCTGCAAAATACCCGTGGGTGCACCCATAAACCCATGCTAAAATTAATTATTCTAATTAAAATATTTATGATATTGCATGGTATACATTTAATAGTTACCAAGTCTCAAAAATAGACATCAACCTAATCGTTTGTTTGTGTTTCAAGACTAAAAAGAGAATATGAAAGATCAGATAATCAGAGTTGTATACATGTGATTTGGTGTAATGATATTCAATTGCTACTTTGAGACATGTGTTTAAGTATTTTGTGAACTTGGAATTTGACAAATTGATTGGTGTCTTGTTATGCAATTTCTTAGCTAGTATTCATATCATGGTTTTGTAATTTTATTGTATTACACTAACCCATGGGCAATAAATACCCGCCAGCAAGGGAATGGGTAGAAAATTGTACCAATTAGCGGGTGACAGGTGGGTGACGGATGAGGAAAAAACTACGTGAGCGGGTAACAGGTTAGAGGTACCCATGCCCATTACCTACGGGTGCCATCCCTATTTGCAACTTGGTAATAACTTGTACCTTTCATATTACGTATATGGATTTCATCATGGAGCCTTAGCAGCAAAACTTATTGATTGAGATTGTTGTAACTGAGCTTACCTAAAACCTCATGTTGTTATGACAATGTTTATCCCGTAGAGTCAAACTTTCTAATGAAAATCCCATTCGATATGCTATGTTCTCTCAATGTTAGTAAGCCAACAACATAGTCATCCTTTACAGATTTAGCATTCCCAGAGGCAACTACTTTCTAGACACCATATGCATCGATCACCTACACATATTTATCCAACAACAAGCAGTTTTCAATCTAAAATTTTCTTTTAAATCGAAAAATTTATACAAAGATGCCAATAAATCAACGACCATTAAGCTCACTCAAAACTTTGTATAAATGTTCAATGAAATATATACATTATACTGAGTTAAGATCTCACCTCTCCAGGTAAAATGTGTGCAGTAATCTCCAAAGCTCTTTGAGAACTACTAGGGGTTCTGTAACACCACAACCCGGCAAGGGTAGAAGTGTTACATTCTGGTGTCATATCAGAACATACAAATGAAATCTTTACAAACGAAAACCTTAAAAATGAGGTATCAAAGCATATACCCAATTGACTGAAAAGGAAAATACAATACCCAATAATGAAATAAAATCCCAAAACAAAAGTTCTTCTAAATAAGTCCCAACGTAATAAGGTACTAGGGTTGGTCCACTCAGATACTCTAACTCTCAGCCCATCGAAGCCCATCTTCAAACCTAAAACCTGCCGCAGGAAAAGAAATGCGGCTGAGCTTAAAAAGCCCAGTGAACAGATATAACAAAACGAAAGCTAAATAAAACCAGAAATGTCAAATGGAATAATGAAACTGATAACAAGGTCGCAGTGAAATGAGGACAATGAGTCAATGAGGATCCTGCAGAACACAATTATACAGATATCCAAAACAAACAGATAACAAGGAGAACGAAGCAAAGCAAAGCATCGATGACATGTAAACAAGCACATACAAACCAGACATACAAGAACTGAAACATAAGCAAACATAGCAGGCGTCGCATCAACACAACATATATGTCATACAATCAATTCAGGAAATCAGAAGACATACAAGCCAAACAGAAATCTACAAGAAAGCGGAAGCAATTAATTAATAAGTGAGCATGGCAATTCACACAGATCAAAACCCTTAGTTGAAGACATAACCAGTATCATAACAGCGGAAGTGCTAACAGCATTCAATACATGGTAGTCACATGTAATAAGTAGGAATACAATATAAACGATATAATTAAATGAATTAAGGACATAGCAGGGCAACTAAACAAATTAACAAGCCAGACGTCACAAGCTGAACCATTTACTCAATCAAACCGTTGCATAAACAGAAATGCAAACATGGCAGCAGATAAGGACACAACGAATAGTCATAGTCCACGGATAACGATTACACATTAGCATGGTCACCAGACAATTCAGAGGGTCACATAACAGTGAGATCACATATCGTCAGATGAAAACATGTAACTCAGATAACCGTATTTAATCATATCGCAGCAGAGTAATCAGTAGTCACATAACACATGAAAAGCATAATCAAATCCAATAACATATAATAACCCGGTACGTGAATGGAACGATAGTCTGAAATAACGGAATAAAAGTGTGACAGATCAATGAAAAGGAGTATCTATATCTTGGTAAGAGTGAGTCATATAAGGGTACTGAGTAATGAACAATTAATACAGATTATGGTGCGTTGGGGAAATACAGAAAGTACATTATAGGCATATCAAAAGTGTAAGGGTTGTCAGAAATCTACCACGAGCCCAGAAACATATCCTATCATATCATAAGTAGCCATTGTATTCGGAGGGGTGACCTCGAAATACCATATATAATAGGAGGAGAGACCTCAGTAACCAATGGAGTAGCTAGCTCCCAGACTGTGAAGACGCGTATTGCACACGACATCATTCACCAGACAAATCATATCATATCAGATAACAGAACAGATCTAGGATGCATCCATACGCCCCTACCTCACATATACAAAATATGCTCCACCGTCAAGGGACGTGGCAGAACATCACGCTACTGCCCTAGAGTCATGTCAGAGGTGCATCACTGACACAGACATGGAACCCCCATGCCTAGTGAAATAATGGCTCGGGTGTCAAACTAACTTAGGTCAAACAGAATGTCAGAAATAACACAGATCATAGGTAATCATACAGGTCATACAAAAATACATATCAGATGGTTCATAATCATAAGGTCCAAATCAGAAAGTCCAAATCAGATATAGCAAGGTTCGACAAACAGAAGTTCAGAGAAACAGAGATTCAGACAAACAGAAGGGATTCATAGCAATGGCATAGGAAACCCTAATAAGCATAAGCGAAAGGCCAAAGAAAGAAAATCATGAGAAACCTTTACTGAAAAGGTCAGAATATCTGTACCTTAACGCCAATGACAGGAAAGCAAACGAATGAATGAACATGAAGACACAATGTCACGTCTCCTTCAACGAATCTACACGGATTACGATTTGTTTAATACTTATTAGCCCATTTAAGTCATAACGGATTAATCGTATTAATATAAGCGTATTCTCATTTTTAGTAGTGGACGTAATTAAAATACTTTAGGGTAATAATCATTAATTAGCCAAACTTAAGGGTTACAAATGATAAATGGCAAAATTAAATGTTTAATATGATAAATATCCTATTTTAAGGCTTTATTAGACCATACTTTAAAGTATAGGGTTCGCATGGTAAATATCTCAAAGTTTAGGGTTTACAATGTAAATAAGTCAAAAATAAAGTTTAAAAAATGTTTCAAGTTTCAAATGCCAAAAGGATTAAGTATAGGACTTAATGTTATCAATATAATAGTTTAGGGTGCATTTTGTCATTTCATCCTAGTTCAAGGTTTGGATGTGACGACATTTAAAGATGAGGGTTAAAAGTTAATAAAAATGTTATAAATAATTACATGCAACATATTTTTTTTAACCATCCGTACCATACAATGGTTTCCTTTCATTCTTTCTTTTTTTTATCCCGACATGCCAACTTCATGCTTGATCGCGGCTCAAACGGCTTACAGACATAACTAGATAAACACGTATAATGATTAACCCCCGACTCTATTTCCCCGAAACATTTTCAAAACTCCAAAATACCCAACCATAAATCCCGCGATCACCCTCGAAGTTACCCCCACAAGACCCATTTTCTTTCATGGCATGATCGACCTATATTCAAGCTTGCTCGCGGGTCCTAATATTAATATTCACGACTAAGTAAACGTGCCAAAGGACTAACACCCGACTCGTCTTCCCGACGCCCTCTCAAAAATACAACCCGGCTTACCCATTTGCCCCGCGATCGCTCTCAAACTTACCCCATAAGACCAAACTAATACTCTTTTCTTTTATTGTTTTCAACACAAAATGATTTGGTCGAGATATACGTGATTCTTGCTACACCATTTTAGCTTGACATCATTCAATAAAACATGTATGTGGCCGTGCATGCGAAGGTCGAAAGGCAACAAAACAGTTTCATATGGGTCGTATAATGGCCATCTCCATTTGATATTTTATGTGGCAACTGTTATGATTTTTATTAGTCTTTTAAAATTTCATCTCATGTGAGATTTTCATGCAAGGTTCAATTCAGGATCATGCATTCAAAGAGACCATAACCACACGACAGAAATCAAAGGGACAAAACAAGGAAGGAAAAATTTAGAAGAGATTAGATAACACGAACCCTGGATGCGTGCGTGAGGAAGAAAGCAAGAACCAAGACGAATCGAAACCAAAATACTCACACCCTTCGCCCATGGGGTCACAACCACAACAGCCAAAACCCACGAACAAACCCACGATCACAGCCTCCTCACAACGCCTTACGAGTCTCCTTTGCCTGTCCTTGGTGTCGAATGAAACAAGGAAGAAAATGGATGCTTGCCGTCACTTTTTATTTTTAGGGTTTAGTGTGTAGGAATTACTTGTGAAACGTAGGTAAACGGAAAATAATATGGAAGGAATATATATATATATATATATATATATATATATATATATATATATATATATATAGTGTAAGGTTATATACAGAACCAAAAAATTTGCGAGAACTGCGAGAACCAATCTCAACCATTAAATATTATATCAAAGGCTAAGAGAGATTGTGGCATTTCTGTAAATTAAGAAATTTTTTAGGAGTGTTTTATAAACAAGCAAGGGGTAAAAATGGGATTTAGTCTCACTATAATTATCAGTTTTTTATAGTGATCTAATTAATTTTTTTCTCTCTCTATGCAAACAAAACCGCCGCTCTATTTTTTTCCTCTCATCCCACCTCTCTCTAAACTGAAAATCAATGAAGATCGATGATGATTATGATGAATGATATAAAAAAACGTTTCAACCTATGGTGGTGGTTGCGTTAAACAATAGATCTGGTGACGGCATGCTCTTCAATTTTTTCCTGGTACGAATCTGTGAATTGTTTGGTTTCTTATCCACCTTTGTCATAGTTTTTGAATTTTATAATACATTATTTTTTATACTGAATGAAGTCGGTTACCTAAATAATATGAATTAGATCGATTTCTCCGTTTGTTATTTGATTTGTTGTCTTGTATAGTTGTTAAGAGTATGTCAATATTAATCATTTTAATTGATTTGATGATCAGATCTCATTTGATGGTCAAATTGTTTATCTAAAACAAAATAAGACAAATCGATTACGTAACAAGCAAACAACATACCCATTTGCCTCACCTATTCTTATTTCTTATGGTTGTAATTTATTAGGAATCATTTTGATTATTATAAAATTGATTGTTTGTTGAATTGTTGTGGCAGTAATTTGCTAGAATCCTCATGTGCTGTTTACTTTTTGAATTATTTAATTGATTTGGATGGTTTGGCAAATTGAGGTGGGATATTTTTTATATTTAACCATCTATATTAGATTTTGTTTAATTGATTTGGATGATGGTTCACAAATGGAAGAACATCATGTTGTGTTGCACTTAGCTTTTACGGTTTTTTTTTTGGATAGTTTTTGTTTTTCAGTAAGTGTTGATAGATTAATCATGTTATGCAGGTCATGTTGTGTGCACAAGTGTTGTAGTTTTGTCATCTTGTATCTCCATAATTTTGCATATGTGTTTGCTAATTCTAATTTAAAGATGCACTTATGTTTTGTGGTTGATATAAAATTAGTTGAATTATATGCATATGTGTTTTAAGGTAGTGCATTTGTGTTTTATATCTAGCAAAAATCCGTAAAAAATCAATAAAATGGGGTTTGCATATGTGTTTTACGGCTGGTTAAAAATTATTAAAGGATTGTGCATATGTGTTTTAAGGTTCATATATACCAAAGATGGGGTATGCATAGATATTTAAATTTTGCATATATGTTTATTTTGTACATGTGTGTTTGCTAACTGTTTATTTTTTAAAAATAACAGTTTCTTGTAATTTCAGGGACATGTTTGATAAAGATTGGTCATCACCAATATAAAGAGTGCATATATGTCTTCAACAAATACATACTTTATTGTGGCCATTTGGGTTGGAGTCGGTCAAGATCCAAGAGGGTTGCACAGACAACCGATTGTGATACTCGGTTATGTGAGGTTAAAAAAAATACCGTTTGCATTTAAAAAAACCTTTTTTACAGTAACTTTTTTCAAACTTTTTAGCAGAAATACCAAGGTGGGTGTGCTCGTCTTTGTTGGTGACGGAAAGCTTGACTTTTGACTTTTGAGAAGATGAGATGAAAAAGGGTTTAAGAAAGCAGCTTAGTTTTTTGAGTTTATGGAATATGTGTGGTTTTTAAGATTTAAGAATGATGAATTGAGGTTGTTAACATGAGTGAATGGATTACAGGTGGTAAACAAGGGAAACAGGTAAACAGGTGGCAAGGCCCATATATTTCATTAATGAAAAGTATCATTTTACTAATCTATTACTGTATTATTTGTTCCTCGTAGCAATCATCTTATTTTGTTACGAATTAGATGTTTCCTAGATGTGATTTCTTTTATTTATTTGATGTATTAATTTACTGTTGAAAGAATAATGGGTGAATGGTCTTATATGTTCTTAAATAGGCTAAATCCATTTCTAAATGTGTTGTTGGTTGTACCTGCCTATTGCAACTGGTCTTATGTGTTCTTAAATAGGCAAAATCCATTTTTAAATGTGCTGTTGGTTGTAGCTGCCTATTCTTAAATAGGCAACGGTTCAAATCTTACTTTTTATTCGTCTTATCGTTTCAGTGTGCACATGTGTTTTTGAGTGTGCATATGTGTTTTTATACTTGTGAATTTGAAACCTTCTATGCATATGTGTTTTTACAGTTTCATGAACTTGTTTCTTTTGTTTAATTTCAGCTGTTATGGAAAGGATTGTGTACAAGGATTAAAAATACATGTGTACATATGCCTACAAAGAGATCGAGAAATCGAGAGTGGCCAATGAGGAAAATGAGGAAAAACACATGTGTACAAAGAGATCGAGAGTGGCCAATGAGGAAAAACACATGTGTAGAAAGTGGCCAATGAGGAAAGACACGTGTACAATGAGAAAAAACAAAGAGATCGAGAGTGGCCAATGAGGAAAAACACATGTGTAGATTGCATAAATGTATTAATAAAGTCTTGTTGTTTGTATACATACTTATGTAATATTTTTTTATAGATACATGGCCAATAAGGAAAAACACATGTGTAGATTGCATAAAATTGCATAATTGTATTAATATAAGTTGTTGTTTGTATAAAATTGCATAATTGTATTAATAAAGTTTTGTTGTTTGTATACATACTTATGTAATATTTTTATAGATACATGTGCAAATACAAAACACCTATGCAAAAAACGGAAAATACAATTATCAAATAATGCAAAACACATGTGCACACAATGTAAAAAAAAAAAAAAAAAAAAAAAAAAAAAAAAAAAAATCCTTGAATTACTGGAACTAAAAAAACGTTTTTTGAAAAAAAAAATCAAATATAAAAGAAAGTAATTTTACCATTATGCCCTTTTGAATTAAATTATACAAATTAATATAAGAAAAAATCTGATTGGTTGATGCTGGTTCTCGCAGTTCTCGCAAATTATTTGGTTCTGAAAATAACCCTTCCCTATATATATATATATATATATATATATATATATATATATATATATATATATATATATATATATATATATATATATATATGGGGCGTTTAAAGTGACCGAGCATCAAGGAAATTACAACCAGAATATTTACATTCCAATTTACTATTTTGGGCTTTTACAATTTAAGTACTATGGGCTCTTATATATTAAGTGCAATGCATGAACTTTTCGACCCATGTAAAAATATTAAACGTGATTCATAGTTTGAATGATGATTTAAGCAAAAGAAAATGCACCAAATCACTACCTTTTAACTAAAATACCAGGAAAAAAGGGTAGAAAAATAACAATGAAAATGGCTTGATCATTTTAGAAATAGTAATAGCAACTTGTATTGCAGTGAACTGAAACCAAAGCTTAACAAACTTTAATCGTTTTTTACCCAAAAAACAAATTTTAATTGTTTTTAGCACGTTGGATAGTTAGCACGTCAGTTTTGGTTTCTTAATGGTTTTGTGCTGCATGTGTATCATGTTTTTGGGCACAAAGTTAAAACATTTGGAATTCGCATCTACATGGTTTTGTGTTTCATCTTTTTTGCATATCGAATTTTTAAGGCGTTCGTTGTATTTTCTTTGATCTATGGATTTTAGGCTTAAGCCATTTGTTAAATAATATGAAGGACAAAACATGTCAAGTTTCAAAGTCTACATAAAGATTAAGTCTTAAATGAAGAGAAGAGAAGTTAAGGGGCTGAAGTGAAAGTTAGCTGAGTATATATTCTACTTACCCAGCTAGGGTTTCATAACTTTCTTTATTATCTCTGTTTTTACTCTCTCTTTCATATTCACATAGTTGTGATCGTTTGTCTTTGATATCAGATAGTGTTTATGTATAAAGGATCAATCTCTTTATTTGATCCTTGATTAGTCTGAGTGATTGAGTGTTTTTTGTAGTGAGATAACTGGTGTCTTCCTAGAAGAGATCAGTTCTTGTTTCTTTGTATTTGTATTGGTAAGCACCCAGTTGAGGACTTATCTTCTTGACATTCTTATAATAAAATACACTGTGGGGTGGTTGGTTGGGTGTACTAGCAGTTTGTTGTGTGCTCTTGATCATTTTTACATGGTATTAGCGCGCACGGTTCTGATATGGTGGTTTTGAGATTCTAGAGTTTCTAGGGTTTCGAAGTTGTTTTTGGGGATTCTTGCAATTGGTGGTTGAATTGGTTAATTGAGGTTGTTTTCTTAACGGTCGTGGTTGATTTGTTCTGTTTGGGATTGGATCTGGTGATTTTATGGGTTTCTTGGTTAGGGTTTTTTGAAACCCTAATTTGGTAATTTGGGGGTTTTCATCCCTGGTGATTTCTTGTTGATATTGGGCCTGTTCTTGATTCAATCTCACTAGACTATGTGAATCTAGTGAGTTTTGTGTCTCATTCCGCTGGTATATCTCTGTAAGTGCTCTCTTTCTCTTAAGATAACACAAATTGGTTAAGAAGGTGCAAACGGAATAGTTAACATCTTGATCTGCCAACCTAGATTGGTAAGAATACCTGCTCTGGCTGTTCCCAGTCTTCTGGCTGGTTTGTTGCTATTCTTGGGTGTGAGTGATAGTTTATATAGATTGTTATTTCTGTTCTTTAGATTCTTGTTGAGACTAATTCGAAGGAGGATAGGATTTGGGCAGTCTTGGGAGTTGATTGTGTTGAATAGTTTTAATTGTTTGTTGGTCTTGCTGTTATTGTTTATTGTGGTTATTTATGTTTATTCTTGCTGTTTGTTCTTGTTAATTCTGTTTATTCTTGCTGTTTGTTCTTGTTAATTGGTTATTATGGCTATTGAAGATGAACCTAGTGGTAGTAATACTCAAGTGTTAATTAGTAATCTTGATGCTGGCAATCTTCTTCATATTCAAACTAATGATAATAGTGGAACTGCTCTTATTCCATTTAAACTGCTTGGAACTGAAAATTATAGAATTTGGTTTGGTGCTATGAAATTGGCTTTGCAAGCTAGGAATAAGTATAGTTTTGTTGATGGTACTTGTCTTAAGGAATCATTTATTACTAGTAATGTCTGGTAGCTCAATGGGATAGATGCAATGCCATTGTCTTAACTTGGATTATGAATTTTGTATCTCATGATGTTTATATGGGGTTGGTTTATTCTGAAAATGCTGCTTCTGTTTGGCAAGAATTAAAAGAAACATATGATAAAGTTGATGGTTCTGTTATATACAATTTGTTGCATAAGATTAATTCTGTTAAGCAAGGTGGTAGTTCTGTTGCTGATTACTATCATAGACTAAATTCTTTATGGAGAGAATTTGATTCTCTAACTAAATTGCGTAAATGTGTTTGTGAACATAATTGTGCTTGTGAGGCTAGTACTGAGTTAGTTTTGCATCAGCAGTTGATGAAACTGATGCAATTTCTTATGGGTCTTGATGATTGTTATCAACCTGTTAGAAATGCTTTATTAACCAGAGATCCTTTACCTGAGGTTAAGGATGCTTATGCTGTTGTGTCAAGGGAGGAGTCCCACAGAGGGATTCCTGAGTCTTCTAATGTTTCTGAATCTAAACTGAATGCATCTTCTTTTGCTGCTAAGTCATTTAATAACAATAGAAGAATGTATAACAACAGTAATAACACTAGAGGAACCAATTCTAATACAAATACTACTAATAGAGGTCCTAATCCTAATTTAAATTGTAAAAACTGTGGTAAGATTGGACATACTATTGAAAGATGCTATGAACTCATTGGTTTTCCACCTGGATTTGTTAAGAATAATAATCCATCTAAACAAAATGTTTTTAGACAAAATGATAACATCAAATAGTTCTGAATATTAAGTGTCAATTTCCCCCGATAATGCTCGTTATTTATATCATTTATATGGATTTACGCTTGTTTTCCATTGTTTTCCACTTTCAGGTAAATTACGAGCATTGGAGCTAAAGAGACGCGGAAATGGAAACATTACTAAAGATTTATCACAATATGCCTATTTTGAAGAAGTTATGGCGTAACTCGTCTCTTACATTACGCCGTAACTATTGCGTGACCCAGAAGCCCAACTTATCAAGAGGTTATGGCGTAACACTTCCCAAAGGTTACGACGTAACTCCATTAGGTAAAAAGAGGTTCCACGCCGCTGATACTTACGCCGTAACTACTGCATCACTTACGACGTAACCGAGTTTATTGAAGACTACGGCGTAACCACTTATAAGGTTACGCCGTAACTAGCAGATCTAGTGCATTTACGAAGAAATAGAAGGTTACGGCGTAACTCCTCTATTGGTTACGCCGTAACCCAGACCTGGCCTATAAATACCCCACGAATTCCAACATTTCAAAGCATCCCATTCCACATACAACACTCTGAGAACGTGGGAAAAAGCTCAAGGCAGGTCTAGGGGAGCATACGGAGCTGTTTCCAAGGGAGAAGTCACTCCATTACGATAAGCTTTAGCGTTTTATATTTCTTTCACTTTCAATTCATGTATTTCGTACCTTTGAATATTGAATTGATTTGCATGATTAATATGAGCGGCTAAGCACCCTTTGGTGCTAGCCTAGTTATGATTCCTTAATTGTTTTGTTTGTGTTTACCTTTACTTCCGTACAATTATTTCTAAGTGCATGCATGCATACTTCTTTGGTAGTCACCCTTGGTTCGGTAGTTTTGAATGGCGATAGAGGCCAATTGCCTAGGATATATGACCAACTGACCCTAGGTGAGCGGAATGAGACGGGAAGGGTAAGATATGACCAGCTGATGACCCTTTCTACTTGTGCGATTTGACCAACTGATCACCTATCGTTTGGATGAACTTAAGAATTGGGGGGTGTAGTGTCTAAGTTCCTAACGGCCGGGCACTCACTATTTAGAATCTAACATGTAGCGGTACTTAATGACTCGGCTTAGGGGACTAGGAACAACAGGACTTATGACGGTGCGCCTGATTTCTCCTGTGGTGGCATCTTTGCTGATAGGTTAGGGCGAATTGACCAAATGATGTCCTCTCGAATTTGACCCCACATGAAGTAATTGGAAGTAGGTAGACGTAGACATAACTAGCTAGGAGGATTGACTAGGTTAGCACCACTATTCCTCTATTGATTTCCCTTTACCATTTATCTGCTTTTATTTTATATTTTGCATTAGTAGTTTAATTAATTAAATCCCTATCAAAACATTTATTATTTCGTGACAATTAGACTTAGTAATAATCCAACACACATAGCTCTTGGGACGACCTCGGCTTTACCATTTACTACACTACACACGACCGGGTACACTGCCCGTTAGTGCATTAGGGTAGACCATAGGTATAGCGAGACACTATAAATATTAAGACCTGGTCAGTAAAACCTGCATCAAGTTTTTGGCGCTGCTTCCGGGGAGTTATATTAGGATTAATATTAAGTCTTTCATTTCATTTTTAAACTTCTCTCACGATCATATTTCAAGTTTTCAGGTACCATGGAAGTTGTTAACATCGATGACCTCACTCTTGAGGAATACTTGGCGTTGACTAGAGCAGATCAAGGGCCGGGTCTCGTAAGACCGGCAATCGGAGCGGATGTTCGTTTCGAGATTAAAGACCAATTTATGAGGGAGCTTCGAGCTAAACCTTTTTCGGGAAACAGGGACGAAGACGCATATGAGCACGTTGAAAATGTCCTATACATCGCTAGCCTTTTCAACATTCCGGGCGTGTCTCATGATGCTGTCATGCTTAGGGTATTCCAAATGACTCTTACTGGAGCAGCCAGAAGATGGATCGAAAGATTGCCCGCCAGGACAGTTAATACTTGGGCGCTACTAAAGAAACACTTTATTCAAAGATATTGCCCGCCATCAAAGATTTCTAATCAACTTTTGTAGATCCATAATTTCAAACAAGAAGACGACGAAACTCTATATCAAGCTTGAGACAGATACAACGATCTTCTTTATAAGTGTCCTACCAATGACCTAAATAACCAGCAGAAGGTCAATATTTTCTACAAAGGAATAAATGTAACTACAAGACAGATGCTGGACTATCAAGGACCTATCCCGAACATGACTCCTATTACTGCAATTGAAGCCATTCAAAAAATGGCGGACCATTCTAAAAAATGGCACGACGGTGGAAGTAAAAGAAACCAAGGCGGAAGTTTCAGCGGAATTGCAGTAATCGCAAGTAAAATTGAAAGTCTTAGTCGAGATATGCTGAAGGTCAGAGAAACCGTTCATACCATCCAAGTGGGTTGTGAAAGCTGTGGAGGAGGACATCTTATGAAGAATTGTCCTCATATGGACGAAGAGGATATTTAAGAAGCTAAGTATGGAGAAAATCGACCATTTTACGGTGATAATCGAAATAGTAATGGTTATCGTGGAAATTACAACCGTGGGCCTTATGGAGAAAGAAAGCCCAGTCTTGAAGAAACAATAAATAAGTTTCTGAAAAATTCAGCCCAAAGGCAAAAGGAGCAAGATGAGTGGTTGAAGGAATTCCAGGAAAACACTGACAGAAACATTTCCAAACATGACTCAACTCTGAAAAACCTTGAATCCATGGTAATAAAGCTCAGTGAAAAAGTAAGGAGAAATAACGATAAACCTAAAGGATCTAAACCATCTATGGAATGTAAGGTAATTTTTTCTGATGATAACTCAAAGGTTCAGGTCAATAATACGAATTTAGGGGAAGATTTCGTCAACAGATCTGAGTTACGCCGTAACATGCCTAATGAGTTACGACGTAACCTTGTGTTTGACAGCGACAACGGGGTTGTGAAGAATACTGAGGAAAGAGACTCTAATGAATTACGCCGTAACCAAGAATCTCAGTTACGTCGTAACTGGGATACATGGGCAGAAAAATTCCTCGACGTGGACGAGTCAGAAAAACTTGAAGAACTCTCCCTTGAAGATGAAGAAGAGCCACTTATCACTCACTGGTGTACTCCTGTCGTCATTACTGATGAAGAAACCACAAGGGCATGGCCTTCATGCAACCCCTTCCACGAGTATTGCAATGGAGGAGACGATGAAAGAAAGGAAGAATGGACATGCCCTCATGAGCGTGAAAGACATAGTATTAAATTTGGTGATTTGGCCTTTAAAGATTGGTACGCAAATCAATTTGGGGATGCCAAGATCAATCCAAATCTTCTTATGAAGCTAAAAATTGATTACGAGGAGCACATTCAGAAAAAGGAAGAGACTAATAAAGATATACTATGCACGGATGAGCATTTAAGTGAAACTGACAACAAGGAACTACGCAGTCACTGGTGCGAAAAAGTAAAATCTCCTGGGGAAATTTTATGGGCGTCATGTAACCTGTATGACGATATGTGTAATGGGGGAAGCAACTCTGGAAGATTAGGAAAAGATGACTTCTTTTGGTCCTCAACCAATGATGAGGAGAGAACGAGTTTACCTTGGCTGGACAACCTTGGATTTGATAGTTGGGTAAAAATTAAGTATTGACATGTAGACACATTAACCAAAGAGAAGATTTGGAAGGAATACATGGATCGAGAAAATTCAAACGACAAAAGTCTCAAGAACACGAGTAAAATAACAATTGACAATGACAAAGAGCGGGTTAGTAATGATAAAGAAGAATGCAAGCGCGTTCTAGAGGAGAATTTGCTCGGTGAAGAATGGTTCAAGGATACTACTTCTGATGATGATGATATCGAAGGGATGCTAGATTACCTTGAGTTGCAAGGAAATGAGGAGTTCACTGATCCCGATGACGAAGCTTACGAACAAAGGAGGTGCAAACTCCTGGGGATTCCCAACAAAAGACCACGTCCAATTATTGTTGAAAAGTATGAATTCACTAGCTACCACCTAGGACCGGATGAGAAATTTTGTAAAGTCCGAAAAATTGAAACTATTGAATACCTCTGAACTGCCTCGAATGTTGCATGGATGAGGCATAATTTGATGAAAGATATTGAAGAAGTCGGGGATGCTCAAAGGCCCCCATAGGAGCCCCGCGGCTCTGAGTCTAACTTAAAGACTAATTAATAAAGAAAAGTGCTCTTTCGGGAGACAACCCGAATTATCCCTTTCTTTTTTTTTTATTTCCTTTATGTTGGGTTTTGTGCTTTCTAACCATTTTTGCAGGAGACAAAGAAATAATTAATGCTGCAGTTGCTGATCTGAACAGAGTTACGGCGTAACTCATCTTGGTGATTACGCGGCGTAACCAACATTTTAGCAGCAGAATTCTTGACGCATTACCAATTACGGTGTAATTCCATCTCAGTGGTTACGCCGTAACTATTCGCTTCACAGCTCATACCAGGTTTTGCCAGTTACGACGTAACTCCGACGTAACTCCCTCATAGGAGTTACGACGTAACTCTCCTATGCTTTAATTCTTTCATTTTAAAACACATTGACCTTGTATTAGTTTTTAAATGAACTTTGTGGGTATGTTCTCTGTAAACCCTCACGAGACTTCACTCGTCCACTTGGGACACCAAGTGGTTTAAAAGGCTTGTTGCATTCGCTAAATGCAACCGTGATTCCTACGAAAGTGAGTTAGGTTTGTTTTTCATTTTATTTTTTTATTTTTAGAATTATGCTTGTCGGTATTGTGATTTCAGGGATTGAAGTTTGTTCATGACGCTTAAACGAAGGCACGGTTCTCTCGTGGGCCTTCTTCTTTTTGGAGCAAATTTCAGGGAAGTTCTCGCTCTAATTCTACCTTTCTCTTCACCTTTATTTTAATGCCTAGTACAAAAGGGACTTTGTACAATTCAAGAGGGGGGACGGGAGTAGAGTTATCTCTTGAACTTTATTTCGCCCTCATTTTTCTAGTTTATTTTGAAAAATTATGCCATTTTGAAAATTTTGACATGTTTTTCCGAACCTAACTAGATTAGACCTTAGCCGAGCACATACAATCCTTGACATTACATGGTGAGATTAGCCTTATCTGTTTCCAATATTTTACCCCAAATCCACCAAATTATGAGTGTGTCGGTAGCTTGTAAACTTTAGAACTTGGCCTTTGCATCATTTCGAGACCATAGGCGAGGTATGTTGAGTTAGCTCGATGTATTTGGACTTTTCAGTTTTAGAAGGCAATATTATAGGATTATCACCCAAACAGCCTACCATTGTGAGTCTATCGATTAGTCACCTCGACTTTTCAACCCCCATGTGAAACCCTTTTGTTGCACTCCCCTTTAGTGCAAGATACCCCTAGATACACCCTTCTGAGCCATTCCTTTCATTTTGTCAACCCAATATATTGTTTCGTTACACCTATACACCTTAGCCTACCCTGTAGTCTTTATTTGTGATTGGGAAGTCATCATTTGCCTAAGTTCAAGGTTCGAGTGGAAAGGTTTGGAAATCACGCTTTCATCGACAACATTTATAAAGATCATTGAAGACCCCCCGAATTCCCATTGTTCATCTCAAGTGGGGGAAATATTATGTTATGTTATGTGAAAAAAAAAAGTTGATTGAGTTATGATATTGTAAAGTGCGATGTTATAAGCACTATAGTATGAAGCTTTATTGATTAGTATCGAGGAGGCCACCTCGGTCACATTTGAAGATTGGAGTTGGTAGTTTTGCCAACAGAAAAAGAAAATGTAGTATGCCCATCACGACGTCCTCTAATGACACATCTACCTTGCACTTCATGATCCGGTCTCTAGACTTCTAAGCTTGAACTTTGGGCGGACGGTAAGTGGTGATGACTTGGTTATAGATTTAGACTATCTTCTTGTTTTTCATTTTACACCAATTATATATCCCATGTCTTATCCTACCCTTTAGTCATGAAGCATGTCTAGGTGATGCAGCGAGCAATCTTTGGTGTCTTGGCCATGGATTTGGTCATGTATCATTGATTTTGTCCACTTCGCCGTGACATGTTAGTAATGACGAGTCACCCCTAAACTTTTGTCGTGTCCACCCATATTGCCTTCGAGAATTGTTTAGACCTTAACTCTAGTGGTGGAGATTTGTGTAACCGCCAAGCTTATGATAGAATACATGCTATGACTGTGCGATTGAGTGATCACCCAAAAATTGACACTTAGAATAGTTGAGAGATTTGAGTGTTTGTTCCCCTTTCGTGAAGTATTCGGCTTCGTTTTATTCTAGCATAAGGGATTTGTAAACTCATATTTTCCAGGTTTTGGGAGATATCTTTTTAGGAATCTATCTAATAAGGTCTACTTGAGGGCAAGTAGAGTTCAAGTGGGGGATATTTGATAACATCAAATAGTCCTGAATATTAAGTGTCAATTTCCCCCGATAATGCTCGTTATTTATATCATTTATATGGATTTACGCTTGTTTTCCATTGTTTTCCACTTTCAGGTAAATTACGAGCATTGGAGCTAAAGAGACGAGGAAATGGAAACATTACTAAAGATTTATCACAATATGCCTATTTTGAAGAAGTTACGACGTAAATCGTCTCTCACATTACGCCGTAACTATTGCGTGACCCAGAAGTCTAACTTATCAAAAGGTTACGGCGTAACTCTTCCCAAAGGTTACGACGTAACTCCATTAGGTCAAAAGAGGTTCCACGCCGCTGATACTTACGCCGTAACTACTGCATCACTTACGACGTAACCGAGTTTATTGAAGACTATGGCGTAACCACTTATAAGGTTAAGCCGTAACTAGCAGATCTAGTGCATTTACGAAGAAATAGAAGGTTACGGCGTAACTCCTCTATTGGTTATGCCGTAACCCAGACCTGGCCTATAAATACCCCACGAATTCCAGCATTTCAAAGCATCCCATTCCACACACAACACTCTGAGAACATGGGAAAAAGCTCAAGGCAGGTCTAGGGGAGCATACGGAGTTGTTTCCAAGGGAGAAGTCACTCCATTACGATAAGCTTTAGCGTTTTATATTTCTTTTACTTTCAATTCATGTATTTCGTACCTTTGAATATTGAATTGATTTGCATGATTAATATGAGCGGCTAAGCACCCTTTGGTGCTAGCCTAGTTATGATTCCTTAATTGTTTTGTTTGCGTTTACCTTTACTTCCGTACAATTATTTCTAAGTGTATGCATGCATAGTTCTTTGGTAGTCACCCTTGGTTCGGTAGTTTTGAATGGCGATAGAGGCCAATTGCCTAGGAGATATGACCAACTGACCCTAGGTGAGCGGACTGAGACAGGAAGGGTAAGATATGACCAACTGACGACCCTTTCTACTTGTGCGATTTGACCAACTGATCACCTATCGTTTGGATGAACTTAAGAATTGGGGAGGGGGGTGTAGTGTCTAAGTTCCTAACGGCCGGGCACTCACTATTTAGAATCTAGCATGTATAGGTACATAATGACTCGGCTTAGGGGACCAGGAACAACATGACTTATGATGGTGCGCCTGATTTCTCCTGTGGTGGCATCTTTACTGATAGGTTAGGGCAAATTGACCAAATGTTGTCCTCTCGAATTTGACCCCACCTGAAGTAATTGGAAGTAGGTAGACGTAGACATAACTAGCTAGGAAGATTGACTAGGTTAGCACCACTATTCCTCTATTGATTTCCCTTTACCATTTATTTGCTTTTATTTTATGTTTTGCATTAGTAGTTTAATTAATTAAATCCTTATCAAAACATTTATTATTCCGTGACAATTAGACTTAGTAATAATCCAACACACATAGCTCTTGGGACGACCTCGGCTTTACCATTTACTACACTACACACGACCGGGTACACTGCCCGTTAGTGCATTAGGGTAGACCATAGGTATAGCGAGACACTATAAACATTAAGACCTGGTCAGTAAAACCTGCATCACAAAACTATAATGCTAATGTTGATAAAGTGTCTGAAAAATCATCTACTACTTCATCTGCAAATACATCTTCTGGTTTTACTTCTGAGCAGATGAAGAAACTCTTGTCTTTGATCAATGATAGTTCTTCTGGAAGCATACATGCCAATATGGCAGGTAGGGCTTCATTCATTAATGGAAATGTTTGGTTTAATATTAATTTTTCTAAATATTTCTTTTGGGAATTCTAGTCTTTCTGTTAAAACTATATCTTTGGGATGGATCATAGATTCAGGTGCTAATCAGCACTTGACTGTTTTTACTGTTGGTATGTTTAATGTTGTGGATATTTCTAGTCTTAAGATTACTGTTGGACATCCCAATGGTACTCTTGCCACTATAAGTCATGTTAGAAATTTGAAATTAACCAATAATGTGACTCTTTATGATGTTTTAGTGGTTCCTGGTTACTGTGTGAGTTTGTTGTCTGTTAATAAACTGATTAGAGATAGCAAAATGTTTGTTGGTTTTGATGAAGATACTTGTTATATTCAGGATTTGAAAAGGGAGAATGTTCTGGGGACTGGTAGTCAGTCTGATGGATTGTATTTGTTTGATATGCAGCCTGATAATACTCTGGGTGAGTGCAATATGGTCATGTCTTGTAATGTGTCTAAACTTGTTTGGCATAATAGATTGGGTCACCCTGCTGATCCAGTCTTGTCTGTTCTTCAAAAGGATCTTGGTATTTCCAAGAATTCTTCTATTTCTATTTGTGAGATCTGTCATAGGGCTAAGCAGACAAAGGAACCTTTCCATTTGTCTGATCATAAGTCTAAGAATCTTGGTGAACTTGTTCACCTTGACTTATGGGGTCCTTACAGAGTAACAAGTAGAGAAGGATATAAGTATTTTCTCACTATTGTTGATGATTATTCTAGAGCTGTGTGGACTTATTTGATTAAAACTAAAGATGAGGTGTTTGATGTATTTTGCTCTTTTATTCACTTAATTTCTAATCAATTTGATATTAAAATTAAAACTGTTAGATCTGATAATGGTACTGAATTTGTAAATAAGAAAATGAGTGAAATGTTTTCTGATCTTGGGATAATACATCAAACATCTTGTGCTCATACACCTCAGCAAAATGGGATTGCTGAAAGGAGACATAGACACCTACTCAATGTAGCTAGGAGTCTTATGTTTCAAGTGGGGATTCCTTTAAGGTTTTGGTCTGATTGTATTCTAACTGCTGTGTATCTTATAAACAGGCTGCCATCTTCAGGTCTAAGTGGTAAATGTCCCTATGAGTTATTGTATAAAACTAAACCTAATCTTTCCCATTTGAGGTCTTTTGGTTGTCTGTGTTTTGCTACCATTCTAAATAATCATGATAAGTTGTCTTATAGGTCTGAAAAATGTGTTCTAATTGGTTTTTCTTCTACTAAGAAAGCATATAAACTTTTGAGTTTGGATACTAGAAATGTGTTTTTTGCCAGAGATGTGAAGTTTTATGAAAATGTTTTTCCTTTAAAAATGAAAACATGTGAGTCAACGATACAAACAGTGTAAATGAGGTTGAACACTTGAAGTTTTTTGATAGTCCAAAGTCTCAAAGTCCCAATGATGAAGGGGAAGATACACCACCAGTTGAGGATGGTAGTATGCCATCTTCACATGATGCTAGTGATAATGAAACAGATACTACTTATATGCATCATGAAGATGGGCAATCTGCAACCCATTTTGGTGACCAACACTGGTCTGAGGGCAATTCTAGTCTTGAAAATACTGGTTTAGTTTTTACTCAGTCTGAAAATGTTAATGAAGATGTGCAGATACCTGTGTTAAGAAGGTCTAGTAGAGAGTCTAAAACTCCTATTAGGTTCAATGATTATGTGATGCACTCTAAATTCAGATATGGTATTGAAAAATATGTGAGTTATGCTAGTTTGAGTAGGACTAATATGTGCTTTGCTTCTACATTGAATAAGTCTGTTGAAACAAAAAATTATAAAGAAGCTGTTAAAAATCCTAATTGGTCTGAAGCTATGAACAATGAAATTGAAGCTTTAAATAGAAACAATACCTGGACTGAATGTGAGTTACCTGTTGGTAGACATGCTATTGGATATAAATGGATATGGAAAATCAAATATAAGTCTACAGGAGAAATTGATAGATATAAAGCCAGATTAGTTGCTAAAGGTTTTAATCAAAGAGAAGGTTTTGATTATGATGAAACCTTCAGTCCTGTTGTGAAAATGGTAACTGTCAAATGTCTAATAAGTATTGTTGTTAGTAAAAATTGTCCTTTATATCAGTTAGATGTTAATAATTCTTTTTTTATATGGTGATCTTGATGAAGATGTCTATATGCAATTACCTAAAGGCTTTAATGGTGGTGATGATACTAAAGTATGTAAGCTTAATAAGTCTTTATATGGACTTAAGCAGGCTCCTAGGCAATGGAATGCTAAGCTTACTAATGCTTTAATTGAACATGGTTTTGAACAAAGTAAACTGGATTATTCTTTGTATGTTAAACAAAAAGGTTCTGTGTTTGTTGCTCTGCTTGTGTATGTTGATGATATTGTTATCACTGGTAATGATGAAGTAGAAATCAATAACTTTAAAAAGTTTTTGAGTTCTAAATTTATGATCAAAGATTTGGGAGAGTTGAAATATTTTCATGGGATTGAAGTATTGAAAAATGATAATGGTATTTGTATGACCCAAAGAAAGTATTGTTTGGAATTGTTATATGAGTATGGCTTGCTTGCAGCTAAGCCTGCTGATACACCCTTGCCTGAAAATTCTGTTTTGAGTTGTGTTGAAGCTAAAAAAGATAAAGTGTTGAACAATATAAATAATTATCAAAAATTGGTTGGTAAATTGATATACTTAACTAATACCAGACCTGATATTAGTTATGATGTTCACTGTTTGAGTCAACACATGCATAAACCTTTACAATCTCATCTTAAGGCTGCTCTAAGGGTTTTAAAATATTTGAAAAAGTCTCCTGGTTTAGGTTTGCAATTTAATAAAGAGTCTGATCTCAAGCTTAAAGCTTAGGCAGACTCTGACTTGGCTAAATGTCCTCTAACTAGGAAATCTGTAACTGTTTTTTGTGTTTTCTTGGGTAACTCTCTTATTTCATGGAAAAGTAAAAAACAAGCTACTTTGTCTAGAAGTTCAGCAGAAGCTGAGTATAGAAGTATGGCTTCTACTACATGTGAAGTGATTTGGTTGAGCAACTTGTTGCATAGTCTTGGTCTTAAAGAGTTGTTACCTGTAAAAATATTCTGTGATAATAATGTTGCAATCCAGATTGCAGCTAATCTTGTGTTTCATGAAAAAACCAAACACTTTGAGTTGGATGTGCATTTGGTTAGAGAGAAGGTTTCTGCTGGAGTGATTAAAACTGCTAAGATTCATACAGATATGCAAGTGGCAGATATTTTTACTAAGTGTCTTGGACAAAGACAACATTCTTTGTTTTGCAAAAGTCTTGGTATGTTTGATCTGTTTGCAGGTGTGAACAATTGTGAAAAGAGTAGCAGTCAGATGAAGGATGGAAGAAGTTCTCTAAATGCAGATGCAAACTTATCAACTTGTGGAGGGGTGTTAAATAATATGAAGGACCAAACATGTCAAGTTTCAAAGTCTAAATAAAGATTAAGTCTTAAATGAAGAGAAGAGAAGTTAAGGGGCTGAAGTGAAAGTTGGCTGAGTATATATTCTACTTACCCAGCTAGGGTTTCATAACTTTCTTTATTATCTCTGTTTTTACTCTCCCTTTCATATTCACACAGTTGTGATCGTTTGTCTTTGATATCAGATAGTGTTTCTGTATAAAGGATCAATCTCTTTATTTGATCCTTGATTAGTTTGAGTGATTGAGTGTTTTTTGTAGTGAGATAACTGGTGTCTTCCTAGAAGAGATCAGTTCTTGTTTCTTTGTATTTGTATTGCTAAGCACCCAGTTGAGGACTTATCTTCTTGACATTCTTATAATAAAATACACCGTGGGGTGGTTGGCTGGGTGTACTAGTAGTTTGTTGTCTGCTCTTGATCATTTTTACACCATTTTGAGCCAATTCATAAACAAACTACACAAGCGCAAGGTTTGTTTTTTGTGCTTAATGTTTTTAGGCTTGTAATCCGCTATTAATATTTACGACCATGTAACCTTACCGAAAAGCTTGAAACCATGCCCTTCACTGTATATCGTTAAACATAAAACAAGAAAATATGGAAGTCGATTTTAGTAAGAACGTTGGTTTATGTTTTAAATTTACATAATTGTTTAAAAGCTAAAATGTTTGACAAAACTGTGTAAGAAACTCTCTTGTGCATACTGAAAACCAATACAAGATACAAAAGTACAATGAGGTTTGATTTGATTATCGTTTACCATAAGTGTTTCTAAAAACATATTATATATGTTTGGGTCATCGTTCTTGTGTCTAGAAAGGCCACCATCATTAAATGAAGGACAAATCTAGTTCCAAGAATCCTGGACCTTAATAATGGGTTTACGCCTAAAATGGCATTTTGTAGTGTTAGGATGTGAGAACGAACTAAATGAAAAACAATCATATGGCTAAAGAATGTTGGGGAATCTGAAAAACCAAATCGAAGCTACGTACAAAACCAAAGAACCAACTCGAATATGATTATCATGCTAGACTAATCCAAAGTTGTTAACTATGTGGAAAATAAAGGATTAATATATACTAATTTTTTTTCAAGAGAATAACTCATACGACGCGACAAAGAAAAAGCATGTGAGTTGTGGGCGTCACATATATGCCCTATAAAGTAATGTATGAGGAATGTCACGCACTAGTACAAACTTGAAGTTAACTAGTTAAGTGATAAATATTAATGTTTTGTATACTAGCTAGCTTAATCCTCACAAGCTTAAATTATCTTTTTCTGAAATTATGGCTATGAAATAGTCCAACAAAGGTAGAAGGAACACTTTCAAGACCGACTAAACATGTTCGATCAGGTACATGCATCATCCTTGCACGAATGTGAGTAATGACTCATTCATTGAGACAAACTTTTGTGATAAACTCGTAATCCACAACTAAAAAACCTTAATTGTGACTCTTTTGTGACATCTAGCATAAATGTAGTATTATGAAATGATCCTACAATTTGCAACCCTGCCATTAGTTCAAAAATCCATATGAGTAGAATGCTAAATAAAATTCCATAACTTGAGGTTGCAAAAAAGATATGAACCTTTATTTGGCGATGTTGGTAGAAGAAATGGTACCAAATCACAACCTTTTAACTACAATGCAAAACAAATTAGGTAGAAAAGTAACAATTAAATTAGCTCTCTCATTTTTAAAAGAGTATTAGCAACTTGTATTCTAGTTTATTGAAACCGAAGCTAAGCAAATTTTGATCATTTTTAGCATATCGGATTGTGATAGTCATGTCTAATTTTGGTTTCTAAATAGTTTTTTTGTTTCATTTGTATCATGTTTTTGGCATAACTTTCAAACGTTGGGTTTTGATTTCTACATGGTTTGTGCTCCATTTGAGCCCATGAAGAAAGAAAGCGTGTAAGCACTAATGTTCGTATACACTTGCTTATTAGAATAGCAGGTTCTTTTTGTGCTTAATGTTTTTTAGCTGTAATTCATACTTTATATCTACGACTTGTGTTCTTGTTAAAATTTTAACAAAACTTAAATTGATACCATGTAATATAATGATCATAACACTATACCAAAAAAAAAAATAATAATAATAATAATTGAAAAGGAACATAAAATTAAAAACAAAGAAAATGAGGACACAACAAGTTAGTTTTTTGAAACCTCATTCACTTTGTTAAAAATAAAAAAATGACTTCTGAAATTATAAAAAGTTCATTATTTTTACTTTATATCTATTTGGGATAAGCTATTGAAATAAATAAACAATTCATGTTGACCCTAAAGAAACATAAGGTCACAAAGTGGATAAAAAAACATTTAATTGAAAAGCTTGGATCCCCTGCCCTTTAGAGCAAACACATTAATAACGCCATAACGCGCGTTAGGGCATTTTTAACGGCGTTATGGGCGTTACAACCGTTGGACCATCGGCGTTAACGAGCAAGAAATGTGGCAGCGTTAGTTGGGCAACGCCCGTTATAGGGCTAAATATATATATATATATATATATATATATATATATATATATATATATATATATATATATATATATATATATATATATATATATATATATATATATATATATATATATATATAGATAGATATATATATATATAGGGGGTGTTTCTTGTGAGAAGTCTAATTTTGGTGAGAACGCGAGAAGAGATCCTAGCCCTCCATCTAATCCCCTCTTTTTTACATTTAATGGCTCAGATCCTTCTAAAATTTACACTGATTAGAGCTATTTTCTTCATATCATATTCTTACCAACTATAAAAATAAAAAAACACACCAAAAAAAAAGTTGAAGGTGAAAAAAAGATAATTCTCTCTCGCGGTTCCCCACTGTTTTTCAACAACCACAACCAGTGATCTTCGATCATCACCGATCTTATCAACCACCACAATCACCGATCATCACCACAATCACCGATGATCACCGATCATATCCGTTTAACGGATCACCACCGATCTTATCCGTTTAACCGCCATAATCACCGATCATCACTGATCTTATCCTTTTAACCGCCGCTCAACCGCAGTATGCTGCCGCCATTCAACCGCCGTATGTCACCGTTGTTCAACCACAACAATCACCAGAATAGAATGAATATGAATGAAGAAAATGTGAATTTAGATGAAAGTGAAACAAATGAAACTGAAATCACTAAAGAAGATTCCTTGTTCAAGTCAGATTACACAGAGATATCAAGTAATTATTATATTTTATTATTATTTAATTAATTTTTATAAAAATTGTTTTGAATTGTTAAGGTTATTAGCGGATTTAAGTTTAGTTAGAGTATCTTCACATGGGAATAATATCATTAAGCAATAAAGTTTTGATGTTGTTAGTGCATTTAATTTTTTGTTATAGTGTCTTCGCATGTGAAGATTACCGGTTAGGAATGAAGTTTTGACTTAATTAGCTAATTTAAGTTTGCATTATATTATCTTCGCGTGAGAAAAATATCAGTAAGCAATGGAGGTTTGAGGTTATAAGTGGATATAAGTTTAGTTATAGTATCTTCGCATGTGAAGATTACCGGTTAGGAATGAAGTTTTGACTTAATTAGCTAATTTAAGTTTCTATTAGATTATCTTCGCGTGAGAAAAATATCAGTAAGCAATGGAGGTTTGAGGTTATAAGTGGATATAAGTTTAGTTATAGTATCTTCGCATGCGAAGATTACCGGTTAGGAATGAAGTTTTGACTTAATTAGCTAATTTAAGTTTGCATTAGATTATCTTCGCGTGAGAAAAATATCAGTAAGCAAATGGAGGTTTGAGGTTATAAGTGGATATAAGTTTAGTTATAGTATCTTCGCATGTGAAGATTACCGGTTAGGAATGAAGTTTTGACTTAATTAGCTAATTTAACTTTGCATTAGATTATCTTCGCGTGAGAAAAATATCAGTAAGCAATGGAGGTTTGAGGTTATAAGTGGATATAAGTTTAGTTATAGTATCTTCGCATGTGAAGATTACCGGTTAGGAATGAAGTTTTGACTTAATTAGCTAATTTAAGTTTGCATTAGATTATCTTCGCGTGAGAAAAATATCAGTAAGAAATGGAGGTTTGAGGTTATAAGTGGATACAAGTTTATTTATAGTATCTTCGCATGTGAAGATTACCGGTTAGGAATGAAGTTTTGACTTAATTAGCTGATTTAAGTTTGAATTAGATTATCTTCACGCGTGAAAAATATCATTAAGTAATGGAGTTTTGAGGTTTTAAGTGGATATAAGTTTAGTTATAGTATCTTCGCATGTGAAGATTAACAGTTAGGAATGAAGTTTTGACTTAATTAGCTGATTTAAGTAAGTAATGGAGTTTTGAGGTTATAAGTGGATATAAGTTTAGTTAAAGTATCTTCGCATGTGAAGATTAACAGTTAGGAATGAAGTTTTGACTTAATTTGCTGATTTAATTTTGCATTAGATTATCTTCGCGTGTGAAAAATATCAGTATGTAATGGAGTTTTGAGGTTATAAGTGGATAAAAGTTTAGTTATAGTATCTTCGCATGTGAAGATTAACAGTTAGGAATGAAGTTTTGACTTAATTAGCTGATTATGGGAATGTATCAATAAGTAATGGAGTTTTGAGTTTATAAGTGTATTTTCGTTTAGTTATAGTATCTTCGCATGTGAAGATTATCGGTTTGGAATGAAGTTTTGACGTTATTAGTGGATTTAAGTTTGGATTATATTATCTTCGCGTGTGAAAAATATCAATAAGTAATGAAGTTTTGAGGTTATAAGTGTATGTACGTTTAGTTATAGTATCTTCGCATGTGAAGATTATCAGTTAGGAATGAAGTTTTGACGTTATTAGCGGATTTAAGTTTGGCTTATATTATCTTCGCGTGTGAAAAATTATCAATAAGTAAGACTTTTGAGGTTATAAGTGTATTTAAATTTAGTTATAGTGTCTTCGCATGTGAAAATTATGATTTAGGAATGAAGTTTTGAAGTTATTAGTGGATTTAAGTTTGGATTAGATTATATTCACATGCGAAAAATATGAGTAAGTAATGAAGTTTTGAGGTTATTAGTGTATTTAAGTTTAGTTATAGTATCTTCGCATGTGAAGATTATCAGTTAAGAATGAAGTTTTGAAGTAATTAGACGAATTAAGTCTAGATTAGATTATTTTCGCGTGTGAAAAATATCAGTAAGTAATGGAGTTTTGAGATTATAAGTGGATATAAGTTTAGTTATAGTATCTTCGAATTAATTGCACACAAACTGTTATTAGTTTATGTAACAATTGTAAGTAGTTATTAATTTATTGTGTTGAAATATGTTGAAAATGTGTCCATTGTTCACCTCTAGTAAGCTGATATAAAAAAGTGTTGACTAGTGTTATATAAAAATAGCTCTAAATTTTCTCGTGTGAAAAAAATAAACAAGGAATGAAATTTAATGTTACTAGCAGGTTTATTAAAATATTGTAGAATTGTAGACTAGTGTTTAATAAACAGGATATAATGAGCAAAATACTAAATGCGAATGAAGTTGTTTAGTAACAGATTTGAATTATAGACGATTATCTAATTTTAGTAAGGGTTTATTTGCAATTGAAAAAAAAATAGCATCGAATTAAGTTTTGATGTTACTATCGGATTTATTTAATAAAATGACAAAAGTCTTTTAAATCTGAAAAAGATACATTATTTTGCAGGTGTTAAATATTAGTGAAGAAGAAGAAGAATATGTTAATAGATTAGGTCAACCGAAGCTCAGATTGATGAAGAAGACGAACTTTTCAACTCAGACGACAAATAAATTTCAAGTAACTATTATATTTGTTATTTTTGATAACATTTTATTGTAGAATTCTGAATTACTATGTGTTTGAAGTTATTATCATTGTTTAAATTGTAAATAAGTCATATGTGAATGTATAGTAGGTCTTGATTATTATAAGCTACTTTATTCGTTTACGCAAAGTAGAATATAGGAGAGATTTTTTGATCTTACCAGCGGATTTTTTAAGTTTAGTAAGACTATCTTCGCGCGTGAAGAAAATTAGTTAGGAATGAAGTTTTGATGTTATTAGCAGATTTTGTGATGATTTAAGTTTAGTAAGAGTATCTTCACGTGTGAAGAAAATCAGTTAGGAATGAAGTTTTGATGTTATTAGAAAAATTTGTGATGATTTAAGTTTAGTAAGAGTATCTTCGCATGTGAAAATGAAGTTTTGATGTTATTAGCAGATTTTTTGATGATTTAAGTTTAGTAAGAGTATCTTCGTGCGCGAAGAAAACCAGTTAGGAATGAAGTTTTGATGTTATTAGCAAATTTCGTGATGATTTAATTTTAGTAAGAGTATCTTCGCGCGTGAAAATTTTTATCAAGGAATGAAGTTTTGATGATATTAGCGGATTTTTTGATTATCTAAGTATACTAAGAGTATCTTCGCCCGTGAAAAAAAAATCAGCAAGGAATAAAATTCTGATGTTACTAGCGGATTTTTTATACTAAAAGTGCAAAAATAGGAGTTATTCATGTTTATGAACGAAGAAAATGTGAAAATAGGAGTCATTCATGTTTTGAAAATAGTTGCTCAACTAAGATGATTTGAGTGACTTCCTATGAGAGGCGGCGATGGTGTTATTCGGGTTGACGACCCATGTTTGGGTTCGTATTCTTTCTACTGATTTGGAGAGTTATGAAAAAGAGTATGGTCATTTTACAACACGTTTTTGGGTTCGTATTCTTCCTGTTGTTTTTATATTTTCGTAAGTTATTTTTTGTTTATATACTAAAATTGGAATTTGGGTTTAAACTACAATGTAGGGTTGTGTTATGTAAGGATGCTGCTCATTATTTTGGTTATTGCATAGGCTCAAGTCAATTATGGGAATGCTAGTTCTGGTGTGTGATATTGATTGATTTCGTGAACTAGAAAGTCAGTTATAGTTACGGACCAATAATATGGTTAACTATTGGATCTGATATTTAATTGACTTTTTAGTTGTTAGGAGATTTTGTAATATTCTATTGATAAATCAAGCACTGTATGTGAAATTTTGGATCATGGCTTCAAGTTTAGTTATGTGAATATGTATATGTGTTTTGATTATGTTAGTTTCATTGTTGTTGCTAGGTAATCTTAGTTTCAGATAAAGTATTCTCTTTTTCACCAACTGTGTTGTCTTTGCATTCGTGCGCCTACCAAAGTTGGTAACTTGTTTAAAATGTGCATTTTTCTACTTGACAGGTGACAAATTTCGTCTTGCAAAGTTATAAATGGATACAAATACAGGTGTGAAATCTCGTATCACGGGAACATTTAGGTAAGTAACTTTTGTATATAATTAGTTTAACCTTATGTGTTGATTTCTCTTTTCCATATGTTTCTTTCTAAAGAATAATGGAACATTGATTTATTATTTTGACTTGCATATAAGAGGATCTACACAAGTGCATCAACTAAGAAGCGTCTGGAATTCAGTAAGGTCAAAAAGGACAACTAAAATGATCATAAAGTGTTCGAAAGTCAAATGAGAATGAGCGTGGTTTAACTGTGGTAACTAATTCACTTACAATTTATGTGCTACCTGCTTTTTTTTACAAGAAATAATTTGCATAGCAATAACCTCTAGATTGTCTGACTAACTAAATAGGAATCTGGTCATTAACTATGTGATGTGACATATATGAACTTTTTTTGCAAAATAGATGAAGGCGGAAAAATTCCTAGTTTGTTCATATATTTATATACAGTTGTTTGGTACAAAGTGTGAGGTCCAAGCTTTGTGCCTTGTTGATGCAACCATTTAATTCAGAAAACACTTTGGGGTGTAAAACAGGGGCACACTATTATCTCGGGTCAAATGTGTTACTTAGTAACATTAGATTTTTATAGCGATTGACTGATTTCTATATATTACAGAAGTTGGGCTAAAGTAGCCAGTTGGTCAAATTTGTGTTTATCCACTGTGTTAGATTTGTATGCGGAGGGGCATATATTTTTAAATCTAGATGTGGTTTAAAGTCCTATGAAGAAAGCCATGGGTGAGTCGAGTCAAAATACTCAAACATGATGTTATTCGCCTGGATTAAGTTCTGGATTAAACATCAGCCATATTACTAGAATTGATACCCCTTATGACTAGTTATGGTCAAGTGAACCCTTTATTATTGAAATTGATGATATTGAAAGTCTGTTATCCCAAACACCCCCATACCATACATTGTGCATGCTATGTTTCAAAAGATAATGGATTATGTTCGTTTAAGGTTTTTAAATCTTGGAACTAATTTAACAGTCTGGTCCTGAGTTTTGCATTCTCTTAATGACTTCTATTAAATAGCTAATTTTGTTTCATTTGCCTATTCAAAAAAACTGAGGTGCTTTTTTGCTAGACTTCACTATTGTGTTGATTCGGCGGGATGGGGTATTGTAGTTGTTAATATTGTGTCTATTTGCTAGAAATATGTTTAGTGGCTGGAAGTAGTTATTAGTTTAGGTAACAAATGTATGTATCTGTAAGAGTTGGTGAATCCATACAGAGCATGTATGAATGTACATGTAAAAGTGATCAGAGTTCTATAGTTTATGCAGGATGAAGGTGAAAAGTACATTAAGCTGTGTTAGTTTTGTAGTAGTCTATGAAGTTTGTTATATTTGGTTCATATTAAGTTGTATAATAGGTGAAAATTTGTTGTAAATAATGTTAGTCATAAAATTTGCTGAATTTGGGAAATATTGTGATAATTTAATGTTTGAAGAGTAAATAATGATCAAAGTGTTTGCCTTTTAGAGACGAAAGGGGTTAGAATTGATTTCGACAAACTTTACATGGATAGATCATAAGTATTTAAGTATCACTATAAAGTCAATGACGTTAGAAGAATTGAAGATTAAAAGTATGGTTTACATGGTTCAAGGTCATTAATATTTACGACATATTTTTGCATTTATTTGGGGTCCATTTAAAAGATGTGGTTGATGTATGGTGGGTGTATATTGGTCACAGTTTAATTTTGCATTATAATTTTGATTTTGGTAAACTTATTATGGTGGTTAAGCGGGAATGTGAAGATTCGGTAAACTCAGTGGAAGTGTGTTTATAAGGTTTTGTAGAATAATAAAGGTTTTGTTAGATGCGTCTTAGTTATTTTGTGTAGCTTTCAAATCCATGAAGTTTTAATGCAAGATTACGACGCCGTTGTGAGTGGAACACGTGTCCAGCAACAAAGTGTTATACTATTTTCTCAAATAAGACACCGGATTTCTTATATATCAAGAGTAACTTTGTTAAAATATAGCATTGGAGTGTCGATAAACTGTGTATGATGTAAAGAACACCACAATTTATAGGTACATTGTTCTCTAAAGAAAATAAACTATGCCAAATGATGTTATCACCACTATATGAAGCCATTGGATAAATTAAAACAAGTTTGTTCCGAATCTATAAATCGACTTTAGGATACTTGTTGTACTGTCACCTGTTGTTTCCGATCTCAGATTGTCTTGTTTTATTACAGTGGCCTCCTTTGGTTGAAGTAGTCGATAGCAGGGAGTTGCCCCCAGTACTTATAGAAAGATTTAATAAGCGTGTTTTTAAAGGAAAAGCTTCAAGTTTAAATAATATAGTGCAAGACATTCAACTTAAAAGTTTTGAGTGGATTGCCAGAAGATCAAGAAAGAAAAGTGATATAAATCGACAACAATGGCTTTTTGATCAGGTCAAATGTCGGGTCTGAAGAATTTTGTGAGATTCCCTTGTTAATGGTTCATGTATGCAGATATATAGGATTTAAGATATCAAGTCTGCTGAGTTTCGTGAGTATTACAATTCCTACAGTTGGTCAGGAGTGGTTCTCAAGTCTACTCAGTGGGTCTATAGTGTCTGTCGCCCCAGTTCTTGCAGCAGAGTGTTTGGGAGATTGCAGCAGATTGTTTGGGAGATTGCAACAGAGTTGGGAGATTGCAGCAGTGTGTTTGGGTTAATGCAGTTGGTTTGGGATTTTGCAGCAGTGTGGGAGTGGATCTTTTTTGAGCACATGGGCTTATGATGCACACTATCATATATAGAATACAAACTTATTCATGGTTTGAGATGTTCAATTAAATTGTCTATTGGTGTTAGGCAAACGTCACATGGTAGTCAGACTTGTTCTACTTGGAAGTCAGTGCCAAATAATTCATACCAACTAATATCTTAGGAAGTGTAACTAAAAGAAGAAACACATGTAAGCTTTAAATGAGCCTAGTTAGCTCATGTTAGTACTGATTGCTGAATATCTCGCTCATGTAACACGAGATATAATTGACATCAGTATCTAGTGTATTGTGGTTTTCATCTTAGCCCGTGGGTTTTAAGTCAATGGGTCCATTAATTTTTAGTTTTCCTTGCGTCAGTTTTAGTTGTATCATTTGGTTTTAGATGTATCTTTCCTTGTTTGTATTATGTTTTTTCGGGCCTCATTCTCTTTTAATTCTCTTTATTAGTTGAGGTGGGGTGCCATGTATTGTATCTTTTGCTCTCTTTTTTTTCGAGGTCTCGTAATAATAGTTTGCCTTTCCAAAAATAAATAAATATATTCATATAATAACTGTTTAGTCTATTTGCACTATGAGCGTTAATCAGAACATGAGCTCATACATGTGCGTGACAAGAAACCACATGGTGTATAACTTTTTTTTTGAACGGCTTGTTAGTTGTTATTGGTTCAGGGCGAGCAGTGACATCCAACGACATATTTTTCTCTTCGCGTGTAAATAAACTTTCTTCACTAGTAAATACACGTATTTTTCTCTTCGCGTGTGAATATAATTATCCGTATGGTTTAGGTAATCAAAATAAGAATCATATAAAAAATTAATTAAGTTGTATATAACCAGGTATTCTAATGTACCATTAAAAATCAAGTTTCATACAATGTCAGACAAATTTAGTATTCTGAATGTTCAATACAAAAATGATTTAGGTAATCAAAATAAGAATCATATAAAAAATTAATTAAGTTGTATATAACCAGGTATTCTAATGTACCATTAAAAATCAAGTTTCATACAATGTCAGACAAATTTAGTATTCTGAATGATCAATACAAAAATGAATCTAGCAACTGAGGTCCAAAATTCCCCAATAATGTTGAGCACTAAAACATATATTTTGCTAAGCGAAGACCTGGAATGGAGCTACTTCATTTCCCTTCATATTGCATTATCCTGGTTGCGCTACTTCACTTCCCTTAATGTTGCATCATCCACGTTGCAATTCAATAGGTACTTTTATGAAAACAATGGAAATTAGTACATATTTGTGCTTCGAGAACCCATGGTTGGCTCCTTTAACAACATGTAACTTGTTTTCGGTATGATCTTTGAAAACTCTAATGCCTCTTTGGCTCGACAATTGTATCATCAAACCCGTGTACTGTCAACACACTGCATAACAAGGATAACTTTTTGATCATACATACATACAATGGATACATGATGTATCGAAATAACAACAAATGAGTCGGATGAAAAAGTACTGCTCACTAAACAGTTTAACCTAGTTAACTTATTTATGTAAACACGTTATATAGGTCGGCGGGTCAAGCAAGTTATACGGGTTGTAAACATCAAATGTGCAACTTTTTCAGCAGACTGATTCCTATATGTACACAAAACATGTAACTGGTTTTTATGCAAACAAAGTACAACTGATGCAATTGATATTTTCTAATGTACAAGCTGGAAGGGTGACGGTATGTCTATCATTAAGAACAAAAATGGTTAGTCGTCGTAGCAGGTTAAAATACATCTTTATTCAAAATCGTCTTCAATGGTTCAAGTCGTCATAGCAGGTTAACCAAATGTCACATTACATTTTTCTTGTTAGATAGCGCTTAAACATTGAAACTAACAAGTCATATTTGAGTCCCTCTTTACCGTTGATATTGTCATCTTCAACTTTAAACCACTAGGCAAAGCGATGGTAAAAAAAAGAGTACAATAAGGCAAAAGCAAAGTATTGATTAAAAGTTTTCAAAAAATGAAATGGCCATTGTATAGGAAACTACTGATGAACATAAGAAAATGAAAAGAGGACTAAAGGACAAAAAGGCAAAGGGGATATACAAATATGTCAAACCCCTAATACAAGTAAAATAAAGTCATACACACATCTTTCCAATAATCACCATGGACCACAGGGTCCAACTCTAGTTTTCCTTACATTTTGCTAAGGAACCACGCTAAAAGGGTGTTTGGGATTGCTTTGTATATTTTTTTTGGGTAAAAGGGATTTTTCACCCTGGTAAAATGATTGCTTTGTATTTTATGCCTTTTACTTATGGGGTGTTTAGGATTGCTTATATTTTCTGCTTATGCTTGTAAAAAAGCATTAGAGACCAGTTTAAAGTAAGCATTTCATGCAGTTGACTACTTTATTATCGGCATCTCAAATAAGCAACGCTCCAAATAAGCGTAAGTACTTATCTACTTGAAACTAAGCTAGATGAGAATATATGGGCTTTAAAATGATCATATAAGCACGTATCTGGCTAAAAATATGCAGAGCAGTTAGTTAAACTTAAGTTTAACTATGTCTTACGAAAATGCTATAAGTTAAATTTAACCCGTCCGTAACAAGGTACAAGTACATTTCATTTGACAATAGCATAAACTTCCAAAGTTTCATACCTGAATAAAAACGTATTTACTACCACGATTCTCCCCAAACGCCATAGCAACAGCATGATCCACCTTATCAGCCAAGGCATCACTTGGAGCTCTCGCCATAGGCCTACACTCCTTCTAGAAGCTTTTTATTTTTTTTTTGAACGGCGGATTTTATTATCGAGAAGAGAAAAAACTAGCAAGAAGCTAGATACAAAAAGCCTAACTGATAGGCACTATACAGGCAATTATAGGATCATTAATCCAATCATTCCACTTAATAGTCAATTTTGAGCATCTACCACCTATCCAATTGTAGGATAATTGTTGAATCTCCTTGAAAACTTCAATGCTAGATTGAGACTTGTCCATGAACACCTTGCGATTTCGACTATTCCACATTATCCAAATAGTTGAGAACAAAACGGCTTCAAAACATCTTAATTGAAGAGGCTTGAACATAGATTTTCTCCTTTGACTTAAATTCCTAACAAAATCCATAATGTTTAACAATGAACAACCACGAGAATTTTGAGGCAAACAAAATCCCCACCACTGAAAAACATAACTCCAGATTGTGTTTGACCAGTTGCAAGAGACCATCAGATGTTCTATAGTTTCCAATTCCGAGTCACAATTGGGACACAATATAGAATGCAAATCTATGTTTCTCAAATCAAGGTTAACTCTAGTGGCTAACCTGTCCCGAATGGCTCTCCACACCATAATATTAACCTTCTTAGGCACCAACTTAGACCATCTAGTGAAGTGGTTTGAAGAAAGAAAAATTTGCTTTTCAATTCGGGAGCGAATAGATTTGACAGTGAATTTACCTGACTTTTCGAGAGACCACCTCCATGAATCCGAAACATCAGACAAATTCACATCACGAACCACCTCCATTAGCTGATCAAAATCAGCCCTCTCCCGCCCGCTTCTTAAAGCCCGTCTCCAATTCCAACTCCAAGAGAAAGTATCCCCCACCCGTATGAGCCTCTCACTTAAACTACAGTTCTTATCGAGCTCGAGAGCGAATAAACGAGGAAACATGATTGCAAGGTTTAAGTCACTAATCCATTCGTCAGTCCAGAAATTAACTGAATCTCCCTTACCAATTTTCCGAGAAAATAGAGACTTTAAAGGAATGTTAAGTTGTTGAAGCTCCTCATCTAGTTTTGTTATATTAGCCCATGTGCCTTTATTTGAAGCTCCTCCTTCCACTTGCCCATGAATAGCATGAATAACTTGTTTCCATAGCGCCTGATCTTAAGTTTTCCATCTCCACCACCACTTAGCCAATAAACCAATATTACAAGCATATAGAGATCCAATGCCAAGACCACCTTCTGCCAATGGAGCAATAACATCTTTCCATGAAATCCATGCTATTTTCTTATCTTCATTCCCACTGCCCCAGAAAAAATTCATTCGGATTCGATCAAGGGTTTTGATTATTTCACACGGAGCTCGATAAAGCGAGAAAAAATAAACAGGTAAATTTGACATCACAGATTTAATGAGAACGAGCCTCCCCCCGAATGATAACATCTTCGCTTTCCATAAGGAGAGCTTTGACTGAAATTTATCAATAATCGGTTTCCAGCTAGAAACTTTCCTCATGTTTGCACCCACCGGCAGCCCAAGATACTTAAAAGGAAGCACCTCCCTTTTACATTTTAGCAAGCGAGCAAACCTTCTAACCTCTTCCACCCGAGGCCCCACCCCAATTAAGCGACTTTTTGAAAGATTAACTTTCAAACCCGATGCAACCTGGAAACATCTCATGATTCTAATTAGATTTAACGCGTTTTGCTCTGACCATTCACCAAGAAATAAAGCGTCGTCTGCAAATTGCAAGTGAGAAATAGAAACCTCACTTTGTCCCAGCTTAATACCCTGAAAAAAATGATTCTCCCTAGCTTCCAACATAGCAATATGAAGAGCTTCGATTGCTATGTTAAAAAGAAAGGGAGAAAGCGGGTCACCCTGTCTAAGGCCCTTGGAAAATTTAAACTCGGGAGTTGGGCTACCATTGATGAGCACAGACGAGAAACCAGAATCCAGGCAAGCTCGAATCCATTTTCTCCAAAGGGTACCAAAACCCATTTGCCTCATTACACCATCGATAAAATCCCAATTAATGGAATCAAAAGCTTTTTCAAAATCTACTTTGAAAATTAAAATTTTGTGATTGAGTCGTTTAGCCCAAGAAATCACCTCATTTACTATCAACGGACCATCAAAAATCTGCCTATCCATAATAAAAGCAGATTGAACATTGCTAATGACCGAATTCAAGACTAACTTTAATCTATTCGCTAACACCTTTGAAATTATCTTGTAATAACAACCCACAAGACTAATAGGACGGTAATCTTGTGGATTAATCGGATTTATTACCTTAGGAATTAGAGATATGAATGAAGAATTACACCCTTTTGCAATGGAACAAGAAGAGCCAAAAAACCTGATCGCTTGTAGAATTTCTTCACCAATAAGCTCCCAATAGTGTTTTATGAATTTGAACGAAAATCCGTCAGGACCCGGAGACTTTTCACTTCCACAATCCCAAACAGCCCTCTTAACTTCAGACATTTCAAAAGGTCTTTCGAGGTTTAATCGATCCAATTCTGAAAGCTTCTTAAACTTTTGACTTTCAAAATAGGGTCTGTTAACTAGAACCTCCTTAAATCTTGAAGAAAAGGAATCGTAAAAAAATTGTTTAATTAGACTCGGATTCGTAGTCCAACTTCCATTAAGCATGACACCATGTATTGATTGACGCTTATTCTTTCCGTTGATGACCGAATGAAAGAACTTAGTATTCTCGTCTCCTTCAAGAGTATACTTACATCGAGCTTTTTGTTTCAAAGATGCAATATTATGTTCTTCAAGTTCATATAGACGTTTCAACACCTCACCTTTAACGTTAAGATCAGACTCTGATAACAAATCTTGATCAGCTTTCGTGTCAAGATCCTCAAGTTGTCTCACCAGAGTAGATTTCTCTGAATGCAAAGACTCCTTCAACTTTCTTGACCAATCTTTTAGAGCAATTTTTAAAGCTCTAAGTTTGCTACAAAAAGAAACGTCAGGACGAGGATGATCGATAGCTTTGTTCCAAGTTGAAACAACAATCTGATCCAATGAGTCATGTTCAAGCCAAATATTATAAAACTTGAATGGGGTAGGACCGAAATCTTCTGAAGTTGTTTCCAACAACAGGGGCGAGTGATCTGAATACCTCCTAGGCAAAGCCGTGACATGAATTTTAGGCCAATAATGAAGAATATCCTGAGATATTAGAACACGATCCAACCTACTCATTTTTTTTCCATCTCTGGAAATTCGGGTAAACTTTCTTCCTCCAAGAGGGACTTCGATTAACTCAGCGTCAAATATGAATTGATTGAATGCCCGAGATATTGATGGATTAAAAGACATACCTTTGCATTCAGATTCATCCTTAATGGCATTAAAATCCCCAAAACATAACCAATGACCAATTGTGTTTCTCCTAATGGTCTTTAAGGTATCCCAGAGTTTCTGCTTCTCAGAAGGATTTTGTGGTGCATATACATTAACAACAACAAGATCCCCATCTATTCCAACCCAATTCCCGAGCATCATTATAAACCCATCTCCTGCATAGTTTTCTTTAATAGTGAAACAACTTTTGTCCCAAATAGTTATAAGCCCTCCTGATAAACCATCAGCCGGTTTAAATACAAAATCAACATTACCATTCCCCCACAATGCTTGAATTGAAAGCTGGTTAACCTTTTTAGCTTTAGATTCTTGAATTCCCAAAATATTAACTTTTAAATTACACCTAATCTCCTTTATCCAACTTTTCTTTACACTATTCTTGATTCCACATGCATTTAGTGACAATAAATTCATTGGGAATAAGATGGTGTCACCATATTGTTAATAACCTCCCTTACCTCTTTTGATGCATCTTTCATTGAAAACCCAATTGAGTTACCAACAGCCAACGTTTGATTCACTTCCTCAGAAACCTCTTTTGATCCTGAATCATCAGAATCTTCAGCAACATGTGGCAAGTTTCGATTTCTGAGATGAATTCGATTAAGGTTTGACTCAGAATCTGAAACACCCAATTCACTTCTTGATGGCATCCTAGTACCCTCTGAGATTTTGTTTACCTTCTTCTTCTTCTTTAAATCCCCCATCGATTGAATCACATCCTTGAGCTTCATTGAGCGAAAACACCTCTTTGTTCTAAATTTTTTTCCAGCATCTTTTTGGAAAACATAAACTCTTTATTAAAATATTTATGCCAATTTACCCGAATGTTGGTTTTTTTACTCTAAGGCATGATAACATAATCAAAATGCTGTTTAAAAATCAAATTTATGTTTTTTTTATATGTACTATTTGTAATTCTCGTGTTATTTTTTCGTAGCTCCTGCAAGTTCATAATAATACTTGCCTTCTCGACTAATATATGCATTATAAAGTATTGACATGGAGATGTTTGGAAAATATATAATATATTTCTTAGTCGTACCAAACCAAGGAATGAATTCTCTCATCGATTCTAACACTTTATTCCTTATATTTCTCAAACACCGGAATCTTTGCTCTTGTCTCAAAGTGATTCTTTTTCTTTATCATTCCATTCTCTATTGCATTTCCATTCTTTGTGATTCATGTGTACCAAACGTCCAGTGTTTCTAAAAACATATTATATATGTTTGTGTCATCTCTCTTGTGTCTAGAAGGTTGACAAATCTAGTTCCAAGAATCCTAGACCTTAATAATGGGTTTACGCCTAAAATGGCATTTTGTAGTGTTAGGATGTGAGAGCGAACTAAATGAAAAATTGGGTCATATGGCTGAAGAACGTTGGGGAATCTGAAAAACCAAATCGAAGCTACGTACAAAACCAAAGAACCAACTCGAATATGATTATCCAGCTATACTAATCCAAAGTTGTTACTATGTGGAAATTAAAGTACGTGAGTTGTGGGCGTCACATATATGCCCTATAAAGTAATGTATGATGAATGTCACGTACTAGTACAAACTTGAAGTTAACTAGTTAAGTGATAAATATTAATGTTTTGTATACTAGCTAGCTTAATCCTCACAAGCTTAAATTATCTTTTCCCGAAATTGTGGCTACGAAAGAGTCCAACAAAGGTAGAAGGAACACTTTTCGAGACCGACTAAACATGTTCGATCAAGTACATGCATCATCCTTTCACGAATGTGAGTAATGACTCATTCGTTGAGACAAACTTTGATGATAAACTCGTAATCCACAACTAAAAACCCTTAATTGCGGCTCTTTTATGACATCTAGCTTAAAAATATATCTATCAAGTGTAGCACGTTCCTAATACATATGTAGTATTATGAAATGATCTTACAATTTGCATCTCTGCCATAAGTTACAAAAATCCATATGACTAGAATGCAAAATAATGTTCCATAACTTGAGGTTGCAAAAAGATATGAACCTTTATTTGGTGATGTTGGTAGAAGAAATGGTACCAAATAACAACCTTTCAGCTACAATGCAAAACAAATCAGGTAGAAAAGTAACAATTAAATTTGGTCTATCATTTTGAAAAGAGTATTAGCAACTTGTATTCTAGTTGATTGAAACCGAAGCTAAGCAAATTTTGATCATTTTTAGCATATTGGATCGTGATAGTCACGTCTGTTTTTTTATTTCTAAATGGTTTTTGTGCTTCATTTGCATCAAATTTTTGGGCATAACTTTCAAATGTGCTTCATTTCTAAATGGTTTTTTGCTCCATCTGAGCCCATGAAGAAAGAAAGCGTGTAAGCACTAATGTTCGTGTACACTTACTTATTAGAATAGTAGTTTCTTTTTTGTGCTTAATGTTTTTGAGCTTGTAATCCACACTTCATATCTACGACTTGTGTTCTTGTTATATAACAATTTGATACAACAAATTTTAACAAAACTTAAATTGATACCATGTAATATAATGATCGTAACATGCAGATCATAAAAAAAAAAAAGAATTAATTGTAAAGGAACAAGAAAAAAAAACAAAGAAACGGAGGACGCAACTAGTTTATGTTGAACCCCAATTTTCTTTGGTTAACAAATGAATGATTGCTGAAATTATAAAGAGTTCATTACTTTTACTTTCTATCTATGTGGCATAGGCTATTGAAGAAATAAACACTTCATGTTGACACTAAAGACACATAAGATCACAAAGTATATTGAAAACCATTTAGTTGGAAAGCTTGGAACCCCTACCCTTTGTTATACATTGGTAAACGTAAAACAAGAAAAAAAGGGTGTCGATTTTGTTGCACCATATGAATGATCCCACAAATTGCAAGGCTACCGTAAGTTCATGTTTGATATTAAAAAAGCCAGTTTCTGGTTTATAAAACAGTATTCCTTTTCCTTTATATTAAAGAAGCCAAGCTTATTGTGTGGTCTTAATCAAGACAAGACGCGAAACGGAAGGAATAAATCGAGCATCAATTAAGATCTTTCGATTCGTGAGCTGCTCTAATGGTCTTCTCGGCTTTGCCATTATTCTAGCTGCCTTGGCAGATATGTAGACACTTTATGAACCGTTCCTAAATGACCATAAAGCTTCATCTGGATTACATTTGACAAATGCAAAACCCCTATTCAGCTTGCGCGGCCATGATACTTTGTAGCCTTTTCACGAGTGAGAAATTTTACCCGCCCCATTTTTCATTATCTTGACCAGTCACGTTGTGCCTATGACTGCACAAATGTTACCAAATGCGTGTTTCTCAAAAAAAGACAAAGGCTCTTTTCTGTCAACATCATTTGGACCATTAAGAAATATATCAAATGCTAGACATTTCTTTTCGAGTTCCAAATCTTTATTTCAGCAACCAAATAGAGCTACAGGTGGGGAGACATGTGTGCCTGGAAACAAACACTTCTCCAAACATTCATTTTTATCCACTTTCCATCATGGTCGAATAATGAATTCAAACTCGTAAACTCATTCCATGTGTTCAGTCAACAGAAACTTCTAGGCTGACCCGATCATCAGTAATGGTATCATTGATGTGTGACAGAAAATACCTAGATCCGAAGTTTGACTACCCACAAAACAATTTCAATAACATAGTTCCAAACCCATTAACACCTTCAACTGCAGTTTTCGACTGTCGATCTGTGAGATATCAAATGGAGGCGGAGAAAGATTTTTCATATATTTTTATGAATGGAACACCTACATGTTATAAAACGAAATATCTATGTTGTAATGACATTATTATTGTTTTAAAAAGATCAACATTTTAAGCATGTTAATGGTTATGTTATGTAGTGGTTAATTTGTTTATTTTATGAATTTGAAAAAAGTTCCAAAACTGCCAAAAGCCTATTTATTTTGGATTAGCGAGTTGGAACTAGACCCGATAAGGTGATAAAAATCTAACTCTAACCTGATCTTATTAAGCTATCGATTTATTGGGGTGACCCGTTGGACCCAATAAGCATTTGTAACCGTGTTAACCCATCCTTATAGGCCGATTATCAGGTTCGGACGGATCAACATTTTTTTAGCAATATAGAAACCTCTAGAAAGGCCTCCAACTAATATACAACACGTTTGCTAAATTGGCCTTTGGGTGCTATTTGTTATCTGTAAATGAAGATCAACAAATCTAGTTCCAAGAATAATCCAAGACCGTATGTTAAACTTGTTGCATATGTATAATCTAATGTTTTGTGTTTGGTTTTTATATTTCATAACTCGTTATGATGTTATATTTCCTCTAAGTATCTAACTACTAGGAGTTTTCATTTGACATCACACGAGTCGATTGACACATACAAGTTTCAGATAATGACATTTTTCGATCCGGGCTTAACCAATAGGGAAACGCTTCACTTTTGAGCTTGAAATCACTTTTTTGTGGTGCATCGTCTACTTGAGCCTTTATGGTGATGTACTTGTTTGTAACCTCTATTTACAAAGTGGTGAATGATCAAAAATGGATATAACTTGTAGCTGCAAAAACATATGAGCCTTTTAATGGTAAATGCATTTAGAAGAAAAGGCATTAAATCTGGTAGAAAAATAACAATGAAAATAGCTCTGTTGTTTAGAAAATAGTACTAGCAACTTGTATCCTAGTTACTTGAAACCGAAACTACACAAAATCTGTTAAATTATGATCCAATGTTATGTTATAAAAAAGAGTAAAGTGGAAAAAAGCTAAACAAAGACACAACAAACAAGTTTATGTTGTTTCTTTGTCAAGCTTAAATATATAAAGGACACTTGAACTTATAAATAATTCAATACAATTACTTTCCATCGATGTGGCACAAGCTGTTGAACTAGTGAAGTAACCGGTCATGAAAGATGTTTATATTTTATATTTTCGTACTTGTTTAAGAAACTTGACGTTCGACAAAACTGTTTAGGAAAGATTCTTATGCATAAGCCAAAATTAGATACAAAAGAAACCAATTTAGGTTTAATTTGATTATCTTTCTTTTGTTTAGAAAGGCCTCATTGGAACCTATATAGCAGGCATGCCAAATCGGCCACTTTTTTATATTTGGTACTACTTGTTATTTGTAAATGAAGATCCACAAACCCTAAACCTTAATCATAGGTTTAAGCCTAAAATGGATTTTGTAGTATCGGGTTGTGAAAACTAGCTAAATGAAAAGCCGACGAACGATTGGGGAATCTGTAAAACCAACTCGAAGCTACGTATAAAACCAAAGAACCAACTCGAATACGATTATCCGGCTAGACTGATTCAAAGATTTTAATTACTTAGAAGTTAGAGAATACTGGCTAGATACTAATTTTGTTCAAGAGAATAACTCATACGACGCTACCAAAGAAGTATGTGAGTTGCGGATGTCACGTCCTAGTACAAAGTTGAAGTTAAGTGAGTACCAATGTTTTGTATACTAGCTTAATCGTCACAAACTCGAACTATCTTTTTCCCAAAATTGTCGCTACGGAAGAGTCCAACAAAATTAGAAGGAACACTTTCGAGACCGACTAAGCATCTTCGATCTGGTACATGCATCATGCTGGCACAAATGTGGGTATTGAATCTTTGGTCGAGACAACTTTGGTAACAAACTCAAATAATCCATAGCTAATCAACAAATCCTCTTGACACATGTTCAAGTTGTTTCCTCATAATTTTTATCATTGATCATGCTATGTGCCTTAATCTTATCATTAGGGGCCTGTTTGGCAGGGGCTTTTTGGAGGAGCTATTAGCTTTTTGTTATAAACTCAGTAGTTTCGTTTGGATGCATTACCTACAAGCTTTTATTTCAAACAAATAGCTCCAAAATGAAAAGCTGTTGATCCATGAAGCTTTTTAAATGTCTATGAGCTGTTAAAACTTTAAATTACTAATATAACCTCCAAACATTTATTTACAATTATAGATTTGTCGTTATATGTCATTTTACATTTTATAATTACATTTAACAGCTAATTTATCAAACATTGTTATTAAAAAAAATACAGCTTGTAGCTCATGTTAACAGATTTGCAGTTTACAGCTTACAGCTAGTTTTGCCAAACATATATCTCCCCACATATATAATAGAGGAACATGCCAAGTCACTAATGCCACTTGGCACCCTTAAATGCCATGCTGGTAGAAATTAACCAATTTCTTCAGCACACGCATTCTCACCTCTTTCCACCAAAAACACACGCCCTTCTCATCCCCAACTTCTTCCCTGATCTTCAGCTATCAATTAACCTAAACATTCATTATGTAACACACGCACATCTCACGCCTGCTATCACCCGCAATTCATATCCCTGATCTTCAGCACCATATCAATTAACCTAAAATCATACATCTAAAATGGTTTAAACACGCACAAAATGATCAGAGAATGATTTATCACAGCGCAATCAACTTCAATTTCTTGTCATTCTTCTAAGGTAATTTTTTATTTTTAGTTTTTGTTCTGATTAAATTGAATTAGGTTATCCAGTTAGTTTTTTTATGAGGAATTAGGGATTAGATTTGTTAGTATAGTTTTAGGTTTTGGATAGAAGGCTTTCAAAAGAAAGACTATAAAGTGGATGATCAATTTGCATACCAAATGTTTGATGAAAGTCATGAATGCTTTTTTTTTTTTTTTTGAAAATCTGTTATATTGGAATATAGCTTTTTACGTGAAGAAATTACATATTAAGTGTTTGAGCTATTCATAAAAAAAACATATCAAGTGTTCGAATAATTTCCTAAATGCAGTTAATAAATCACTTTAGCTACAAGTTACGACTTAAACTCAATTTATAGATCATCAATAGGTTCTGATATTATGACAATTAAAGATGTGTTGCAGAAGAGACCCACAAAATGGAAGTAAATAGTGTAAATATATGACATGTAATGTTTGGTCTACATGCAGAACCTACTGGAGCAGAGATCAATGTTATCCATGAACCTGATATTCTTGGATACGGCCATGAAACTGCAATGGAGAAAGCTTTGTCTGCGCAATTAAAAATACTAATGTTCCATTATCTTATGAGAAGCTAAATAAAAGAGGTTGTTACTACACGAAAGTTCCCCATCTGATCAAGCAAAAGGGAATTCCCGGGCAAAACCTTACTTCCTTGAATCTTGACAAGGTATACTTCCTTGAATATTTTCAGTTAAGTTTTAGTCTAGATTTACAGTTCTACCAATGCTGATAACATTGGATTCCATGCAGACAAGTCTTTTGGAACACATATTGATGAAAGAATATGGATGAGACGAAGATTTGCTTCTTGGAGAGCAGCAATTTGCTTTTGCTGCATTTCTGGTACGGTTTTATCAGTATATAATGTGTTATCAGCAATTTGTTCAATAATATAATCTTATGTTGGAACTTAAACACCCTAAATGTGTTACAGATGGGACATTCACTTGAAGCATTTCTTAAATGGAAAGCTGTTGTTAGTCTTCTACTTGGTTGTACCGAAGCTGTAAGTTATACTTTTGAAGCAAATCACCTGCATGTTGGACTCTCTTTAACACTCTTGTCTAACGTTTCTTTTTGTTTATATAAGTTCTTGTGAAAGAGTTGTGAATTAATATAGGATTGACTCTTTTAGATTAACTTCAGCGGGTTTTTGGATTATCTTATAGTCCGGACTTGTGGACTTTAATTGTATTTTGGAAAATTTTATAAGGTATACTTTTTCTAGCATACGAGCTTATCAAGTTGAGCTTATGGATTCAAAAAAGCCATAAACTCAAAAGTTGATGAGCTCATAAGACAAAGAAAGTGACCTTTTGAATATTATAATTTTCAGATAATCCCTTAAGCCCGGAGAATCAGCTAATCCAAACACCTACTCAGAAGGTATGTGCCACTTTGTTTATTGTGATGTAAATTATAAAGATATATAGTGATGGAGAGGATTCTATGGGACAACCCAATAAAGGTATGCATGCATCTCGGAATTCTATAACTATCAGTTTCAGTTACATGTCATAATTTATTAGTTGATATCTTGAACACTCAAAACTGATTATTGCAACTCAAAATCCCTTTAATCACTTTAAACATCCATCTAAACACTTGGATTGAATGCCTACTCAACTTTATTTGCATTGATTTAGGAACTAGACACCACCCTTAATCGGTGCTAGGATGAATTCAAGGAATTTGCAAGGCATGATGTGAAACACCGAGAAGATCTAAAACACGTGAAACAAAAGATCAATAAAATGGATGAGCATGTTGAAGAGGTATACTACATTTTTATTGATCTTTTGTTTAATGGAAGTAGAAAAATATAGTATATTTTTATGGATGAGAAAGTTGAAGAGGTATACTATATTTTCAAAAGCTCGAATGCTTCCACAACCCATATTTTTTATGGGACAGGCATATCAAACTGAGTTTATGGACCTAAATAAGCTCAAGTTCATGAGCTCATCCTATAGAGGAAGGGGTGATTGTATCAGCCTTTTCAAATATTCATAAGCTGATAAGTCGTGAAAGAAGTTAATTCAACTCCCCGAAAAAAGAATTAGAAAATTAAAGTTTAGTGTATAATAAGATGGTGTTTAGATATAAATTTTCAAGCACATTAGTTTCTGAGCTGCAGCCAGAAGTGAATGGTGTTTAAACTAATGTATTTTCAGATGAATACTATGACTATTTCGAAAGATTATGTTGTTCGATCTAATCAACAATTTAAAAAAAAAAATATTGATGCATTATATGTAAGCAAAATCTGGAAATTTTAACGTTGATGAGGCACATGCATAACGGATTCCTACAAACACGCACGACATCAAATTTTAAAACGTTTCTCAATTTGTTGATAGACATGATGTACCCAAATTACAATTGAAGGATATGGACATGTGGTACAAAACAAAATTACAATACTCATTATATACTATTCAACAAAACAAATTTTCTATTATACAATTCAACAAAACAAATTTAATTTTAATAACAAATTGATGAGAAACAAAATTACATTTACATAATAATAATAAACCAATTTACATGAGACTCGCCCGACCATCAGCCGGGTCATGAGACTAGTACTTTTATATATGAGAATCATTTTCCTTCTTGTTAACGCCATTTTCCTTCTTGTTATATAAGTGTCGTTACAATTGTTGGTAATTTATGACCACATATTATGAAGAAAAAAATAACTGAAAAGAAATAGAAGGTAATTTATGACCCTATATTATGAAGAAAAAAATTAAGCGAAATTAAATAGAAAAAAAATGTTAAACAAGAACAGAGATAAGAAACAAGTTTTTGTTATCCTGACCTCTTCGACATTGCTTTATGAATGACACTTGAAGTTATATAGAGTTCATTACTTTTACTTTATATCCATGTGGGACAAGCTTTTAAAGTAAATTAACAAATCATCTAATTAAGACAATTAAGAAACATAATATCACAAGCAGATTTTAAATCATGTAACCTTAACTGAAAGCTTGAAATCCAACCTTTCATCATATATTGGTAAACATAAAACTAGAAATAATGAGTCTATTTTCATAATGATTATTATGGTTTGAGAATTGCAAACTTAAAAAAAAAAAAAAAAAAAAAAACAACATTTTAAACAATACATAAACCTCAACAAAGGCCCTCCAACCAATATCTACATATGCCCGTTGTCATGACTTGTCTAATCATATACTATGATATCATTATAGAACTTTTCGCTGCAAAACTTGTAGATTAAGATTGTTGTTAATGCGCTTACCTAAAATACCAAATTTGAACTATTTCTTTGAAAAATCTATTTGATATGCTATATTCTCCCCGTGTTATGGAAAAGGTTAACGCACTTTAAGTCACTCTGCTATTGAAAGATGTTCATGTGGATCACTCTACTCTTTTTTTTTTATTGAAAGATGTCAATGGACTACGAAAATCTTACATTATGATCAATCAAATAATTTTGCTACTTATAATATGTAACGAGGTTGCCCATAATAATCGATCTGATGATGTAGGGACACTTTACATTTCTTTGGATAATGATGACCAAAACACATTAAATATTAACATAAAATTATAAATTGAACAGGAAATCAAATTGGCAATTGCATAGAGCTGTATGCATCTTTTTATCAAGTTAATCCTAGACCTTAATCATGGGTTTAAAGCTTAAAATGGCATTTTGTAGTGTTCGCTTGTGAAAAAGGGCTAAATGAGAAACAAAGTACATAGCCCAATTATTCCAACAAACTTGTTTATTAAGGTTTGTTTTTTGCGTTTGTAATCAACACTTCATATCTACGACTTGTGGTCTTGCTACATACCGAGTTCTACATATTACCATTTTACATGTTACCATGATCATTTTGAACTATTCTTTTGCAGGGTATCATTTCAAGTTTTGTTACAACTTTTTGGTAATTTATGACCCCAATTTATGAAAAAAGAGTTATATGAAAAGAAACTAAAAGCAAAAAACAGAGTCAACGAGAACTCACTTAAAACAAAAACAACGAAAGGAAGACGCAACAAACAAGTTTTTCGTATGTTTTCCTTGTTTATTGACACATAGAATGATAGTTAAACTTATAAGGAGTTCGTTACTTTTACTCTCTATCTATCTGGGACAAGCTAATAATTTAATTAAACAATTGATGTTAAACATTACAGAATCATAAGATCAAGTAGATCAATGTTGGTTGTTAGCATGATGTTCGTTTTGTTTTCTTTGTATCTCGGTTTTGAGGCTTAGAACATTTACATCTTATATACTTACTATATACGGAGTTGTTCCTGTACAATTGTTAATTAGAGTGTTTTTGGGCTTGTAATCCACACTTCCTATTTGCAACTTGTATACTTGTTATATACATTTTACATGTTACGGCCATTTTAAAGTCTTGTTTTAAAGGATTACTGGTATCAAGTTAAGTTTTGCTATGATTTGAGGTAACTTGAGGTATAGCCACAAGGTATACATTTAAGATCTATCCAAATCTTGAAATTATCATATTTTAGCCAGCAAAAAATGTCTCATGCTTTGAGTTGTTCACCTCTTTCCTCCATTTAAGAATAGCACATACAAGTTTTTGATGATGACATCTTTGGTTCCAAGTTTAACCAATAGGTAAAACGGTTCACTGCTGAGCTCAAACTCACTCTCTTTTGGTTCACCGTCTATTTGAGCCTTTATGGTTATGTACTTGTTTGTATTCTCAATTAACAGGTGTTGAATGGCTAAGAATCGATATAACATGAAGTTGCATAAAGATGTGAACCTTTGAACGACGACTTTGGAAGAAGAGAAAGTTAAAGGTCTCAAATCACCACCTTTTAAATACGGTACAAGACAAATTTGGTAAATACTAACAATCAAAATAGCTCTATCATTTTGAAATTATCACCAGTAACGTCTATCGTTGTTAATTGAAACCAAAACTCAACAAATTATGATCGTTTTCAGAATATTGGATAGTTAACACGTTCGCTTTTGGTTTCTATAAATGGTTTTGTGTGTCTGACACTTTACAACCTTGAAGGAAGAATTTTGCAAAACATTGTGCTAAACTTTGTTTGTATAACTCGTTTTTAATAAGGAAAATTTTTGCTAGACATTTGGCTTTTTAGTGATGATTCTTGCTAATAGTTTCTGGCAAGTATTATTAGTGCCACATTTAACAAACTATAAGGATGATTTTTGCAGTTTACTCAAGAAACAAAATGCATAAGCCCAAGGTTTTACATGATACTAAAAAAGAGTTAAGTGGTAAAATAAATACAAAATATGGAAATAAGAATTGAAACAACAAACAACTTTTGACCTCTTCTTCCTCCCATTAAACCATTTTTTGTCACTCGAGCTTATAAAGTGTTATTACTTTTACTTTCTAATAGTGTGGGACAAAAGCTCTTGTAGTAAATTAGCAAATCATGTTAGGCATTAAAGAGAAACATAAGATCACACTAGATTGAAAACCGTATAACCTTAATTGAAAAGCTTGAAACGCCCACCCTTCGTCATTTATATTTAGTGCTATTTGTTATTTGTAATGAATATCAACAACTCTCGTTCCAAGAATCCAAGACCGTATGTTAAATTTATTGCTCGTTGCGATGTTATATTACCTCTAAGTCTCGATCTAACGGTTTTGAGTGTATTATTTGCGAGTTAGGGGAGTTTGAGTTAGCTTATTTGATGGACTTATAAGATTATTCAAAATTTGTTAGCTGATAAGGTCATTATTAATGGTTTATGAGTTTATCCACTTGAGGGTTATGTCTTATATAATCATGCGCGTGTAGTGAACTCATGTATGATGTTGTTAAAACATTCTTGTGACAAGTGAAACCTATCATAAATTCACAACCTTATGTTGTATCTGGTATATATAAAATCTATAACTTTACCGAAAACCATATCAGATAGTTAATTATATGAAAATAGAACTTGGACCTATGAAGGTCTCTAACTTGCGACACTAGCTTATTAGTACAACACTTTAACCAGTTAATGTAAGAGACTTATTTTGAACGAGCTAGATGCGTATATTAACTGGTAAGCTCGAAAGTTGTTCCCGTCCCTATCTTGGGAGATTCCAACCATCCCTCCTTAGTCCTTACTAACACAGAAAGCAACATGGGAAAACTTGGAAAACAGTAGAAAAAAGGTACTATTTGAAAAGTTTGGGGATGATATATGCAAAGAAAAAAAGGGTAATTTATTAACTTTTGCTTTAAATAAACATCTCGAAACTAAATAGCAACAAATCTGCTGTAGCACAATCATATTCTTCAATTGAAGAGTAACTCCGACTCTCTCATTCTTAAATAAAGAATACCATTCTCAAGAGTCCCAGGTTCGAGTCCTGGCAGCAGAAATAACTTTTTTCTTTTCCACACATAAATTTTTTTTGTAAAGGTTAAAAAAGAAATATGGCCCATGCAGGTATCGAACCTGCGACCTTCGCGTTATTAGCACGACACTCTAACCAGCTGAGCTAATAGGCCTATTTGTTTGGATTTTTAGTGTTTCTATACTTAAACTGTAAGTGGCCATATGTTGGTTAAGCAGCGGAATGGTTCATGTGAATCATCTGAAGGTGAACCATATTTCTAAAAATCTTTTTTGGTTAATTTATAAACAGAATTTAGTTGGTTATTTTGTAGCTCAAAACCAAAACATATACTGTCTGTAACATAGCTTTCAGTATGTACTAGTTCCACATATTATCATTATCTAACATAAACAGCTAATTTTAATCAAGATAATAACTTATTTGATACTTAAAAGTCAAATACAGTAATTCATTAAAGTTGTGGTAAAAAGAAATAGTACCAAAAAAATCGAAACAAGGAGAGACACAACCAACACAATTTTTTATTTTAGTTTTTTATTTATTTTTTATGATCATCTCCTTGAGACTTTTAACCTACAATCACTTGAAATTAGAAAAACGCTTTCTATCAATGTGGGACGCTATTGAAATATTTAAACACTTCAAGTTATGATGTTACCTCTCCAGGTGCAATATGTGCAGGAATTTCTAAAGTTGCTTATAGAAACGCTTGCGGTTTCATTCGATTGATAAGACACGGGGTCGAGCGAGAGTGACACATACAAGTTCTTGATGATAACATATTTGCATCCAGACTCAACCAGTAAGGAAAATGGTTAACTTTTGAGCTCAAAATAAGTCTCTTGTGGTGCACCGTCTATTTGAGCCTTTATAGTTATGTACTTGTTTGTAACCTCCAATATTAACAAGTGTTGAACGATTAAAAATTGATATAACGTCTATCACGAAAATGATTGGTACAACCTGAAATTACCTATAAATGGTGATGTAGGTAGAAGAAAAGGTATCAAATCACGACCTTTTAACTACAATGCAAGACAAATTTGGTTGAAAAAAATAACAGTTAAAATAGGTCTATTATTTTAAACATATGTATTGTAGTTAGTTGAAAACCAAAGTAAACAAGCCATGATCGTTTTAGGTTGTACTTTCATGTGTATCGTGTTTTGGAGAATAAAGTTAAAAACATTGGTTACATTATCTTGGGTTTTTAGGCTTAAACCATTTGAGCCCATTAAGAAACAAAGTGCATAAACCAAATAATTCTAGTAAGCTTGTCTATTAAGGTTCGTTCTTTGTTCGATTTTGGGCTTGTAAATTGTAATCCACACATGATATTTATGACTTGTGTTCTAGTCAAGACAATTTTAAACTAGTATTTTACGCTATATGAGTTTAAGTTTTGTAACAATTTGCGGTAATTTATGACCCCATGTCATGAAAAAGAACTAAATGAAATTTGCGGTAAATAGGTTTCTTTTGGATAAGAAGCAAGTTTGATTTATTGGGTGGTTTTCTTGTTCAAGTTTTATTCAAGTATGAAGTTATTGACTTGGTTTTATTGATTACTTTCTCGACTAGCATTTTAATCGAACGTATATGTTAATCGGGTTTGTGTGTGATACTCTTCGAGGTATCTATTTTAGATACTTAAGGTTTCGTTTTGGTTTCTTGTTCCGTTACTAGAGATCAATTGCCAAGCAAGGTTAGCTTTTCTATATCCCTTTTAATTAATTAATATTGTATTAATTATTTATTTATTAAATACGTGCTTAACATAATTGCATTAACTAGATCCAATATCCGCTGCGTACTCGTAGAGGTTAATGGTTAGCTGGTTCTAAAATCGCAACAATGTGCTGGTTTGCCTAATGTTTCGTCCTCTTTGGATACGATTGTAAATTTTCGTATTCCCATATCCAAGAAACGTTCGGTTAGAAGTGTGATTCGTAAGCTTGTGTTTGCTGCTTGTTCTTATTTTATTTGGAAAGAACGGAATCATTTGCATTTTATAAAAGAGGAAGCGGCCAAAGGAACAAGTTATTGAGTTGATCATGTCTACGGTTCCCCTCAAATTGCTCTCGTGCATATTTAAGAAGAAGTCGAAGGTGGAGTCATTTTTTCTGTTTTAGATACTCCCTAGCACACTTAGTCTAGACTTTTAAGCTTTTTTTTTCTTTGATATAGTGGATAGGTGCGTCTTTGGTCATAGCCAATGTGGTGCTCAACCACATTTTGCGGCACTTCATTGCTTTGTGAGTAATATATTCTACCAGAGTAAAAAATAACCGTGACAAAAAAAAAAAAAAAAAAGGTTTAATTTGATTATTCTATATCATAAGTGTTTTTAAACAATAAGATTTTATTGGGTCATTTTTCTTTTGTCCACAAAGGCCTCATTGTAACGTATATAGCGCACAGGTATGTCGGGTCTTTTTAAATTTGGTTTTACTTGTTATCTGCAAATGAAGATCAACAAATCTAGTTCCAAAAATCCTAGAACTAAATCATAGGTTTAAGCCTAAAATAATAATTTGTAGTGTCGGGTTGAGAAAATGAGCTAAATGAAAAACAGTCATATGGCTGACGCACGATTGGTGAATCTGAAAAACCAACTTGAAGCTACCATGCGTACAAAACCAAAGAACCAACTATAATATGATTATCCAGCTAGACTGATTCAAAGTTTTTTTAATTACTTGGAAGTAAAAGAATGCTAGCTAGATACTAATTTTGTTCAAGAGAATAACTCATTTGATGCAACAAAAGATGTATTTAAGTTGTGGATGTCACGTCCTAGTGCAAAGTTGAAGTTAAGTACGTACTAATTTTTGTATACTAGCTTAATCGTCACAAACTTGAACTATCTTTTTCCCAAAATTTTGGCTACGGAAGAGTCTGACAAAAATAGAAGGATCAGTGGAACACTTTCAAAACAGACTAAGCATCTTCGATCTAGTACATGCATCATGCTTGCACCTATGTGAGTAATGACAAGACAGACTTTGGTAATAAACTCATGTAATCCGTAGCTAAGAAACCTTCATAGTGACTTTGTGTATGACATCTAGCATAAATAATAAAATAAATACATGTATCCGGTGTCGCACGTTCATTATACATATGGAAAATAACAACTGAAATACTTCTATTATTTTTAAAGTAGTGTTAGCAACTGTGGCTGAATGAAACCGAAACTAAACATATTTTTATCCTTTTTAGCATGTTATTTCTTTAAATGTTCGGTTTTAGATTTCATTTCTTAAAAGAGTAGTGAGGACTATGTGCCTTAATATTACCATTAGATATTCTTTTACATATGAGAATCATTTTCCTTCTTGTTATAAGTTGACTTCATTGTGGTCAACAGAAACTTCCTGCCTGACTCGTTCATCATTGATGGTATCCTCGATGTGTGACATAAAATACCTTGAACCCAAGTTTGACTTCCCTCAAAACCGTTTCAACAATAGAGTTCCAAACCCGTTAACACCTTCAACTGCACTTTTCGACTGTCAATCTGTGAGATATCAAGTGGAGGCGGAGAAAGATTTTTCCAAAGAATCTAAGTCAATAATAGCGACACACACCAGGTGCATACTGATAGGGCATAGTAATAATTTGTCCAATGGGAAAACAGTTCACTTTTGAGCTTGAAATCAGGCTCTTGTGGTGCATCGTCTATTTGAGCCTTAATGGTGACAAGTTTTAAAAGAGAATTAAGTGAAAAAAACGAAAATTAAATACACAACAAACAAGTTTTTGTTGCACATTTTATATCATTACACATGTTAATGACAGTTTAACTTATAAAGAATTCAATTTATTTAGTTTCCATCGATGTGGGACAAGGTGTACGTTGAAAGTAGTAAAGTAACCACTCATGAAAAACACGAAGGAAACATAATATCAGTCATTAAATATAAAAACAATGTAACCTTATATATTGAAAACATTGAAACTTAACCCCTGCTTTTCATAGTATATTGTTACACAAAAACAAAAAAAAATTGCGAGTCGATTTTTGTAAGGATACTGTTTTATATTTTACATTTTTGTACTTGTTTAAGAAGCGTAATGTTCAACAAAACTGCGTAGGAAACTTTCTTATGCATACTCAAAATCAGATCTAAAGAAAACCAATTTAGGTTTAATATGAATATCCTTTATCAAAAGTGTTATTTTATTTTATTTATTTTTTACAATAAGATTATATATGATTGGGTCATCTTTCTTTTGTCTACAAAGGCCTCATTGTCACCTATATAGGCTATGTTTGGCACACAAAATTATGAAGAGATTATGCTTATTTTTTCAAAAAATAAGCTACTTAAAAAATAATTCTTGTTTGGCAACATAACTTATAAGAGATTATAAAAAAAATAATCTTCCATAATCTCTGAAAATAATAGGTTACTTCATGTAGCTTATAAAAATAATCTCTTTTTATAATCTTTTTCAGCAACAGCACCAGCACCAGCATCAGCATCAGCAACAGCAACAGCACCAACACAATCTATTTTTGCCAAACATACCCATAGTAGTTATGCGGAATCCGGTCTGTAAATGAAGATTCACAAATCTAGTGTGGCACTTTCATTATACATATGGTGGAAACCAGGAAAATATGGTAAAATAACAATTAAAAATTGCTCTATTATTTTAAAAGTAGTTATAGCAAATGTGGGTAAATGAAACTGAAACTTATTTTGATCCTTTTTAGCATATTCTATCTTTACAATGTTCAGTTTTGGTTTCTAGATGATTGTGTGCTTCATTCGTATCATGTTTTTGGGCATAAGTTAAAATGTTTGGTTTTGTTATGGTTTTAGTATGTTGTTTCTTTGGGCGTCATATTAAAATTTGTTTTAATTTGTGGTGATTTACGATCCCATGTTGTAAAGAAAAAAGAATTGAGTGAAAAAAAGAACTTGAAACACCCAACACAAACAAGTTTTGTTGTGTATTTGGTGTTATTATTACTTTAAGAATGATAGTTATAGTAATAAAGAGTTCATTACTTTCACTTTCTATCAATGTGGGACAAGCTTTTAAACTAAATTAACAAATCATGTTAGACATCAAAGAAACATATGATCAAAAGTAGATTGTAAACCATATAACCTTAATTGGAAAGCTCGAAACCCTTGCCTCTTCGTATATTGGTATTTGGTAAAAATAAAACATCAACAAATGGGAGTCGAAATTGGTATGGATGTTGTTTTATATTTTTCATATTCGTACCGGCCTGTTTGACAAAACTGTGTAGGAAAGCTCTTATGGATATTGAAAACTAGATACAAAAGAAACCAATTTAGGTTTGATTTGATTATTCTTTATCATACGTGTTTTTTAACAATAACATTAAATATGATTAAGTCATCTTTCTTCTGTCTACAAATTAAGGCCTCACTTGTGTAACCTATATAGCAAGTATGCCAAATTGGTGTTTTTTATATGTGGTGTTACTTGTTATCCGTCAACAAAGATAAACAAATCTAGTTCCAAGAATCCTAGACCTTAATCATGGGTTTAAGCCTAAAATAGCATTTTGTATTCTTGTTTTTATTAGAGAATAAATAGGCTCAAGCCCGGTTTGTGGGTTTAGGGCACCTAGGGTTTTGCCATTATAAATAATGATGAATAATAAAGTTATACCTACGGATTTATCATTATCTAACATGGTTTCAGAGCGGGTCTGATCCTCAGACCTAGGTGGCTAAGTTGAGCCGTCTCCCCTTAAGCCACCCCGTCAAACCCTAACCTTAATTTTCTTTTCTACCCTTACCGATGCATGAAAACTGTCCTTTAATCTGCAAATATTTCTCCCCACCGAATGCAATATTCCCTTAATTCTTTGTGTTAAAAGTCAAGTGGTAGGTTCCACATGATAGAAGATGGGTATCACAATATGTTCGAAGGCTCAAGGATCAATACCATTTCATCAAGACACCATGTCGAAGAAGCGTACGATTAAGAATATAAAGGATTTATGTTTTATTGTGTAAAAAAAAAGAAAAATAGAAAAAAAGAAAAAAAAGAAAAAAGGTTATAGTTATTTAATTTTTTTGTTTTATGTCGAATCCAGGATGTTAATTCCCGAGATGACTTTTGTTAGTGTCGAATCCAGGGTGTTAATTCCCGAGACGACTTTTGTTGGTGTCGAATCTAGGGTTCTTATTCCCGAGACGACTTTTGTTGGTGTCGAATCTAGGGTTCTTATTCCCGAGATGACTTTTGTTGGTGTCGAATCTAGGGTTTTTATTCCCGAGACGACTGTTTGGGATACTTTGGATTATCCCGTTTTATTTTGGTTATTGTTTTTTTTTTTTTTTTTTTTTTTTTTAGTTTCCTACTCCAGTTCGAGTTTTCACGATTTCGCCGCTCGAACTGCGAGGGAGTATTAGAGAATAAATAGGCCCAAGCCCGGTTTGTGGGTTTAGGGCACCTTGGGTTTTGCCATTATAAATAATGATGAAGAATAAAGTTATACCTACGGGTTTATCATTATCTAACAGTTTTATACTCGGGTTTGCATGTTACGACCAATTTAAGCTGTTATTTTACAAGGAATCAAATAAAGTTTTGTTGAAGGAACATGCTAAAAAAAACGAGAGTTTTGTTAAAGGAACATATTAAAAAAGAGAGAAAAAAACGAGAGATGAACAAAGCGACAAGCAAGTTTTTGTTGCATTGGATCCACTCGTTTTAAATATATGAATGACCTTAGAACTTATATAAAATTCATTACTTTTAATTTTTATCTTTGTGTGATAAGCATTTGAAATAAATTAAAAAATCATGTTAGACAGTATAGAAACATAAAAACAAAAAGAAGATTGAAAACCTTGTAGGAAACATAAATGGATAATACCTACAACTAGGGCTACAACAACTTACCTTTAATGTTTAAGGTTAATGGTCCAAAAAATACATGAACTTGCCACATTTTACTATTGTGACAATAAACTTTTAATTTTCCTATTAAAACAAAAAACTTTCTTAATTACTTATTGTAACCAAATTGGACACGTGGCACCCTTAATACGTTTTTTACCCGATTAATTCAATGATTCCCGTTTTAAGAGTTGAGGGGCCTTTTTTGCCAATAAACGAAAGTTCAAGTTATCATTAATATATCACATTTTCCCCCAACCTTTTCCCCCAAATCAGTATACGAATTGGTTCCTGTGACTAGATTTGAAAGAGGTGAAATTAAAAGAAGGCTACTATGTGATGGATCCTGTGAAAGCAGTAGAAATGGTGGATGAAAACACGATTTGTTTTGCTGCAATTCTTGGTTCCACAATGACATGAGAATTTGAAGATGTCAAGCTTCTTAAAGATCTTCTAATGGAAAAAAACAAAGAAACTGGATGGGACACCCCGATTCATGTAGATGCTGCAAGCGGAGGGTTTGTTGCACCTTTTCTTTACCCTGATCTTGAATGGGATTTTCGTTTGCCACTTGGTAATCAAGAAGTCTAAAATAATCAGGCATCATCAGAATCATAGGATCACTCGGAGCAAACTCACCCAACCTGGCTACACTTCGAGCTAAACTGGCATCACCAAGTCTTAGAGTTCTCACCAAAGATACAACTATCAACTCTATGGATATCCCAATTCATGATCTACATTTCCAATTTAAACAACAGACTCTAGAGCTGCCAATATGCAGTCAAACATCCTCACATAGAAGCAGCCTAAAGTCCATGTCCAAATAGGCATCATCACAAACTTGAGATCACATAGAGTTAAAACACCCAAACATGTCATATCCAAGGGAGGTAGTCTCATCTTTCATGACTCACCAACCCTTGGAAATAACCCAGATTATCACTATCATAACAAATTACCCAATCATAGCCCATAATTTCTCAGAATCAAGAAACCTTCCTTTTGTAAAATACACGCCAGAAATACTTGAAACAACCTGCCTGAATTAACTGTCGCACCTAGACCCATTCATCCAAACAAGCTGAATAAGCACAATGGCTACCCTGATTCATATCACAAATTCATATCAAACCATTCTTACCCTGAATAACCTTCTATCAACTTCGACCCGACCCAAAATCTCTGTCATTTGTCTGACGTGGGTTTTTTTTATAGGGTTTTGATTAGAGGTTTTGTTGGTATTTGATAAAGTTGATTAAGAGAGTGGGTTCTTCTCCGGAGATGACATCTCTTCTGGGTTGTTTTTTTTTTCAGCTTTTTCACTGATTCTTCGTCGGAGATGTCGGATTTGCTTTTGGTTTTAGATTGACAGCATCATTGTGGTAAGGTGTATGTTCAGGGATTTGCTTTTGGTTTTAGAACTCATATGAATCTGGGTTTTTGTTTGTGTGTGGTGGATTTTTGTATTTAGTTTTAGTAGTTTCGAATATTTGCAAAAAAGGCCCCCCACAATGCTAAAACGAGAAAAGTTGGATTAATCGGGTAAAAAACGTATTAAGGGTGCCACGTGTCCAATTTGGTTACAATAAGGGTAATTAAGGAAGTTTTTTGTTTTAATAGGAAAATTAAAAGTTTATTGTCACAATAGTAAAATGTGGCAAGTTCATGTATTTTTTGGACCATTAACCCTAATATTTAATACACCGACTTATATGTTAAGAATAAGAAACATGCGCCTTACCTTTAATATCGGATTAAACACACCGACTTAACTATTCGTTCTTTAAATATGAGAAAGAATAACTCGTGATTGCCATAATTCATAAAGAATATTAGTCGTATGTTGCGATCACGCAACAAGTAATCATCATGCAAGCAGCTGTGAAAAATGGTTTAGAGATTGTGAGGTCATGTCCAGGTAATTATGTAGCAGGATTGGGTCGTCGTGCTACTGGTTTCACCACTCGATCTGATATCGGTCCTGCACATGCTGCGGCTATCGGGCGGGGTGGTGCTGATGAGGAAGATGTAGAGGTTAAGGGATATGACGAGGATCGGAATTTTGATAGAGTTTGAAGGTAATTATGTTGGGTTGTTTGCTTCTGCCGAATATGATGAAAAAGATAAAGAAGCTGATGCTGTTTGGGATGATATTCATAAGCACATGGATTCGAGGAGGAAGGATAAGAGGGAGGCTAGGCTGAAAGATGAAATCGAAAAGTATCGAGCCTCAACCCCAAAGATTACCGAGCAGTTTACCAGTCTTAAAAGAAAACTGGTGACTATGTCCTCTGAGGAATGGGATAGTATTCCTGAAATCGGGGATTATTCATACAGGAACAAAAAGAAAAGATCTGCCGAGTTATGTGCCTCTACGTGATACACTACTCGCCAAAGCATTGAATCCTCAAACAACACCAGATTTGACCGCCATTGGTGAGGGTCGATGAACAGTTCTATCTTTGAAATTGGATAGACTTTCAGCTGCTTTGGACCTAATGGGTGTTAGATAATAAGGCCTATAGGCCCGACTCACTTGTTTAGGACCGTTTAATAGTTAGGTTTCGTCTGTGTTTTTTTCTATTTAATGTTTTGTAATATGTTAGTTATAGATGAATCAGATCAATATAATTGTTCAGTATTCCCTTTGTTAGTTATAGATGAACCAGATGGCTGTAGTAAGTAATAAAATTTTTCACTTTTTTTTTACATTCTAATGTTCAATTTGGTGCTTCATGTGATCTATACTACTTTATAATGGATTTAGGACTTTCTATAAGAGGAAGTCTTAAAAAAATAAGCCTACACACTTACTATAAAAACACATAATTAAAAGTTGATTAATTGTCTTAAATTGTTTGAACTTGTAACATCAACCCATTTAAAAAACATGTAACAACCCACTTTATAATGGGTATTTATGTCTAGCTTTAGACTTTAAGTTACAAACGTATTTATGATTTTAAAGTCAAAGTACTAACTTTCTTTTTAATAAGTACATTAATGTTCAAAAAAGGTATACCAAAAGTCCAATAATATTATGCATAGATACGGAAACACATGATAGAAAAATGTGTTCGATGTTTTGGCATAAGTGAGCTGGGGTTGAATTGGACACGACTTGACCCGACCCGACTTGTTAACTATTTGAGTTGTTGAATTTTTGCTAAAGAAGGAACCACTTTGGATTTACGGCTGAAATACTACGCCATCATAAAAAAGTACTTTGAAAAAGATCATCGCCGAAAAATATATAATCACACGGGTACCCGCCGCTGCAACGCACGGGTACCCGGCTAGTATTTAATCAGGTACGTTCATAAACTTACTCACCTATATATCTGTTGAAAGTATTGAAAGTTCTTTGTCAAACAGGAACCTTCAAGGGTATATTGTGTAACTTTTTATACTTGGTTTCTAACTCTTAATACTTTGCGTGTTGTTTGTTAAGTTTGTATGTGCAGGGTTGAGAATGAAATATCTTGGGCTATATAATGTTTCATCCAGCTAGGGTTTCATTATCTTTCTCTCGATTATCTCTCTAAAAGTTTCACACCCAAGTTTGATACTCTTCTGGGTTTTACTGGTTTTCTGGGTAGTTTACTATTGTAAACTGGTGTTGTAGATCATCTTGATCTTTGGTTTGGTTTTAGTGTATGAGTGATTGTATTCTATTGTTGCACATATTAGAGGGACAACAATCTTTCTTTGTATCTGTTTTGGTTAGCACCTGTGTTGGGGACTAATCTACTTGTATATTGTTATAATAAAAGATTATCACCAAGGGGTGGTTGGTTGGGTGATTATTGATATTGTTCTGTACCATTTTAACATTGTATCAGTGCTATAGGTTGATCTCTTGGTGATTCTTGGTTGATTGAAGGGTTGTGATCTCGATTGGTCTTTTAGGGTTTTTTCTTGAAACCCTAATTTTTGGGGGTTTTTCGATTACTGAGGTTCTTGGTTTAATTGAAGGTGGTTTTAGTGGTTTGGGAGGTTGAATTGTTGGTTTCTTGGTACAATTGGAAGAAACCCTAATTTTTAAATTGGGGGTTTCTTGTATTCTGGAAATCTTGTAGTTCTTGGGCTATTGATTGATTCTTTTCCGTTGCTGGTTTCTTCTATAATGCACTGTAAGGATTACTTTCTTTCCTTTAGGATTGACTAGTTCTGAGTTTAGTGGGCGTAAACGGATTGACTAACATCTTGATCTGCCTCCTTGAGAGGTGTGAATACCTGCTCTGGTCAATCACAGCTTATTGGCTTGGGCTAACTTAGTCCTGGGTGTGTGGTTCTTGTTTTCTTTTATGCTTAGTAGTTCTTGTAGTATCTTGGTTATTGTTAAGTTGATTATTTGATAATTGTTGTTTATCTGTTTCTTTAGTTTCTTGGTTTTATCTGTTTGACTGTTTATTTTGTAGTTTTGTTTCTCTGTCTGTTATTATGGCTATCATGATTAGTAGTCTTGATCAGAGTAATCCTCAGCATTTGCATCCTAATGATTTGATAACGCTACACGCGTCGTTCGGGGTCAAGGAAACTTCCTTTTCTTCGAGCAAGTTTTATAACACCCTAGGCAGTGAACCTAATCGTTGTAGTGTAGTAATTAGGGTAAGCCACGGGTATTGATATCGTTCTCTAGGGGAATAGGAATGCTAGTAGGGAGTTACTACGCTAAGGTTAAGGTTGAGGAAGATTATTTTTTATCTTTTTATATTTTCTGAAAAATGGAAAGGTACGAATCTCGGGTATTGGATTTGGGGGGTTGGTATTTCTACCGATTACTCTACTATTATCTAATTATCTAAACTAAGGTTGTGGGAGTCTATGTCTAATTAATGTGTGCTCGTATGATAGTTTAAAGATGTGTTTACTTAGTTTGTATTACTCCTTAATTATCTCCTATTGATGGTTGAGTGTCACGTCTTATTCCTAGTTGCGTTGTGTGTCTAAAGTTGTAGGGTATGCGTTTCTCCCTAACTCTTTGAAATTACCAAAGGGTCTTGTCTACAAACCCACTAGAGATTATAGACTCCTACTCTAAGGCGCTCTTAGGATGGTTTAGCCTACAATTACTCAGGTAATTATACTCTAAGGTTCACAAAGATGAATCAAGCATTAAGTACACAACGAATGACCTATCGCATTACTAGATCATTAATCAACTAAGATAAGAAACAACCAATAAATATTTAATAATTAAGTTTCATACTTCCTAAGCAAACACACAAATAAATTAGCCGGACATGGAGAACATGCAAGCATACACACAAATAATCAAAGACATAATTGAATTAATGAAGTAAAGACTTATCTTGGTGTAAGATAGGGTTTAAAACCCTAAAATACTGTACAAGACACCTTAGGTTCGGTTTTAGGTTTTTACTCCAAAGACTCTCCACACAAAGACTGAAAAATTCGGATTCTATATATAAGATTACAATTGCGACGGCGTCACCTTATGTTTAGTGACGCCGTCGTGTCGCCGCCATTAGGGTTTCGTCTTGGCCACGTTAACCTTGCGACGGCGTCACCTTATGTCCGTGACGCCGTCCTCTTCAGCTTCTGACGTCGTCTGGATTGCATCTAGGCCGTCTGAGTAGCGACGGCCTACTCTTCCACAACTGGACGTCGTCACTTGAAAATACGAGTTTTGAGACCTGTATCGTCACAATAATTTTGGGACGGCGTCACAATGTAGCACCTGACGCCGTCGCCTTCTACTTTCAGCAACTGTGAGTGTCTCGATTTCGACTTTGGCCATTTTCTTCATATATTTGCGCCTTTTCGTCCAAATAAGTGTCATTCCAGCATTTTGCCTTCACGAGACCTAAAAAGTGAAAAGGAACGATATTAAGCAATAACGGATACAAAAGTGATCAAATAAGGACTTAAACGACCCCTCAAAATGGTACCTTTTAAAACCTTATCAAATATCCCTACACTTGTTATTTGCTTGTCCTCAAGCAAATGTGCTTTTAGCCAATTAATTTATAAGTTAGGGGTCATGAAGCATTAATTCAAAACGGTCCACAACACATATAAGCCCCGCAAAAGTCATAACAAGCACGGAAATTACATACTAGCACCTCACATGGGGTGTTTGGATACTCACATCTCTCTCGGGTGTATATATGAAATATAACAATATAGGAAATGGAAGATAAACACTCATTAACCGGTCCTAGTACATAGATTACCATAGGCTTGAGAATAGATCAAACCTCCATCGCTTTGGCGTAAGCACCTAGGAAAGACTATCAAAGAGGTCTTTAAAGGGTTGTAACGTTAGGCTTACGGTTATGGAAATAAGGGTTTGGTGGGATAGGCTATTTAGTGGTGGTAAGTCAAAAATCTCTATGTTAAATGCATATGAAGAATGGCGTTGCTAAGCCAAGACTCGACACTCTAAAACTCTAGGTAACGGAAATAAACAAACATAAATTTAAAGGATAGATGTAGGATGGTAGCCCGTTTTTTTTTTTTTTTTTTTTTTTTTTTTTTTTTTTTTTTTTTTTTTTTTTTTTCTTTTTTTTTTCTTTTTCTCTTTTTCTATTTTTTTCGATTTTTTTTTTTTTTTTTTTTTTTTTTTTCATACATTTTTACTCTACCATCCTCTATGATAACATCAAAATACTAGGGATTTACAGGCATATCCCTACACTTGAGTTTTTATTACTCTAACACTAATTTGACCCGAATTGAAAAGATCAAAACACTTGGGGTACATTATTACGCAAACAAAGGGAATTTGAATTTAACGTTCCCTTCCCGTCATTTCATAAACTTTAACTTTTCCCATGAATCCCAATCATCCCAAAACTGTATACAAAGGATATGACTCGACTTAGCAACTTATGCAAGCAACTAGATAATTGAACTAAGGGTTTAGGGTGATAACAAACATTTGCACTAAAAGTGAGTGCATAAGGGGTAGGCTAAGGCGATTTGGGTGTATATTTGGGGGTGGGGTGTAAACAATGCTCTTCATAGATATTCCGGAAAAACCGAAACATCACGAGAACCGCGAAAAGGATAGGCTCTGAGGGGTTAACTAGGGGTATCGTGTACTAAAGATGAGTACAACGCAAAGGGTGTGGGGGAATTACTCAACCGATGTGGAAGAAGTAATTATATTACGGGTATCAAACAAGGGTTATCCTAATGCCTCTTATCATTTAGTTATTCCTAACTACACAAGTGTAGCCTCACTTGCGATCTCGGAATGCATCACAAAACAAGTTCTAGAATCTAATATACTACCGGTTCACACTCTAAGCATTAAAGATGAATGCTTTTAATTCCTACTAATCTAAGGGCGATCCTCACATTTTGGGTGGAATTTGGGTGGTAAGGGTTTTTTTTTGTGCTAGTCATGCAACTTCCTATCCGTGAGACGCTTTTGTTAAGACTAATGGCCCACTCCTATATGTCATGAAAAATTTTAAATTTGGTGCCAAAATTACCCTAACCGACATTTTCTCATGGTTTATTACACAATCACAATTGGACAAAGCAAATAATCAAGGATAAGCATAGTTTCAAAGTTCCCGTTTTATTTTCCCTCCCTACACTTAAACTGAACATTATCCCCAATGTTCCCCGAAAGTATCAAAGTTATGATAAAAGAAGGTAATCAAAAATGAAAGAAACTAATACTCCCCTGATTAGCTCGGTAGGATCCGTGTAAAGTGGTGGTTAAATCCTTTCCAAGAAGAATTATTGCGTGAAAAGCTCCTTCCAATCTTATGTAACTTCTTCTTGGTAAATTAAACCTGCACACTTGAAGAAAACAAACGAAACCTTCGCGTAAAATCGGCGGTAATAATATATATAAGACTCGATTTAAACTAGGATATAATGCTTGTGGAATGGATGTTTACAGAATTTCTAAGAAAATTAAGACCTGGAAAATTCCAAAAATTTATAAGTAGCTCAGAAAACGAGAAAAAGTAATCTGATGTTTTTACTCCTTCCTGACGCCGTCAGGTTGCAATCCTGACGCCGTCAGGTTATCCTGACAAAAACTGGTCTGCGATTTTCTGGAAAAAATTCTGAAAAATTTACATCTTTAGAATCTGGAAAAATTTCTGCAAAACATCCATTATGACTCGATACAAGCATTTGACTCGAACAAACAAACATAAATATCTTTTAATTAATTGTTATTCTCATGTTTACGTTTCTTTTGAAAACGTGTGTAATCCTCCCTACACTTATCCCTTATGTAAAATACCTTTATATGCAATTAAGACGAGGTTAAAAACAAAATAAAGCATTTTTACAAATTCAAACATGAGAATAAACAATTAGTAAGAGATATATGACACACAAATAAAAATGAAAAAGGAAAAACACATGGGTTGCCTCCCAAGAAGCGCTTGTTTTTGTTCGAGTCACGAGCCTGACTCTACCCTTATTTAACAGATAAAGGGGAAGTTTTCCCTACACTTAAGTTTAAGTGCGGGTGATAGTAGCGATACACACCCTTAGGGTGGAAATTTGCTACGTGAGGAGAGGGTGATGGGTGATTTATATGCTCAAAGGAGTGTGCTCCATTCATTATAACCTTACCTAAGTCTATTGGTGTAGCGGGTGAATCAAATCTTTCTCCTAAAAATGGATCATCTTTTATCAACTTCAACAGATTCTTAGTTAAGGATCCATCTTGACCTAATAAACCCGGTTTAAACCCATAGTGTTTCTTGTTATCAACCATGAATGGGTGATATAAGTGTGTAAGGTCATGGGTTACTCCTATATTAGCTTCCACTCTACATGGCCTAGAATCTACCACTTTTATCAAGCAACTACCCGGACTATCTATTTTGATGGGTGGATTGGGGCCTAATTCAATTCCAAGATTCACATCTAAAGACGGAAAATTGGGTAAGGTTTTTGGTTGAGGCTCCGGTTCATCAAAATTAGGGACTTCCCTAGGACTAAGAGAGAGGTCATGACAACAAGCATCTAAACCTACATTCTCTAGTGGCGTTTGGTCCAAAGGTTCTCTATCAATCGGGGTTCCTATAGTCTCTTCTACTTCTTCCGGGTAAGTTATAGGTGATGTGTGCTCCTCAAGTGATGGTAGGACTTGTGGGTTATCCGATGGGATTGGATTTTCTACTCTATCCTCCATCTTATCAAGATCACCTATGTATTCATTTTGTACTGTGGTAGCGCCTAACCATGACATGCACCTTGGCACCTCAACTCTAATCATCTCCTTCCTAAACAACCTTTCCGACCGAAGTTTCCAAATTGAAAATAGGTCTAAAGATTTGTTTTTTGAGTCCCATGTTCCACCTCTAAATTGGGCGTGAATCTCAAAGGTTTCCCATGCAATTCGAACACCACGTCCCCAAATATTTCCATCCGCTACATAGTCAAGTCTCCTTTGGGTTTCGTGGGCGATACGAGTGTAAATGAATTGTAGTGGAAACAGTAAATCAATACCATGATAAAGGACTTTTTGTAATAAATATTTAATTCGAGTCCACGCCTCCGGAAAGGATTCATCATGATGTTGCTGGAACCTCAAGATCTCATTTTGGAGTGGAAGGGGTAAATTATGTAGTAGATTTCGCTGATTGGGTGAAAGTTTTGGCGGATTCGCGTTTTCCATAACGGCTAACGGAATAGTCAATGAAAATGGTTACGAACAAAGGTCACGAAGAAGGGGGATAGACTACGAGGAAGCTAAAAACGAGAAAAAAGTTTACTTGATAGGAATCAAGCAAAGAACCTAAACGAGGTGGACTACTAACTAGCTATTCTATTCCCCGGCAGCGGCGCCAAAAACTTGATAACGCTACACGCGTCGTTCGGGGTCAAGGAAACTTCCTTTTCTTCGAGCAAGTTTTATAACACCCTAGGCAGTGAACCTAATCGTTGTAGTGTAGTAATTAGGGTAAGCCACGGGTATTGATATCGTTCTCTAGGGGAATAGGAATGCTAGTAGGGAGTTACTACGCTAAGGTTAAGGTTGAGGAAGATTATTTTTTATCTTTTTATATTTTATGAAAAATGGAAAGGTACGAATCTCGGGTATTGGATTTTGGGGGTTGGTATTTCTACCGATTACTCTACTATTATCTAATTATCTAAACTAAGGTTGTGGGAGTCTATGTCTAATTAATGTGTGCTCGTATGATAGTTTAAAGATGTGTTTACTTAGTTTGTATTACTCCTTAATTATCTCCTATTGATGGTTGAGTGTCACGTCTTATTCCTAGTTGCGTTGTGTGTCTAAAGTTGTAGGGTATGCGTTTCTCCCTAACTCTTTGAAATTACCAAAGGGTCTTGTCTACAAACCCACTAGAGATTATAGACTCCTACTCTAAGGCGCTCTTCGGATGGTTTAGCCTACAATTACTCAGGTAATTATACTCTAAGGTTCACAAAGATGAATCAAGCATTAAGTACACAACGAATGACCTATCGCATTACTAGATCATTAATCAACTAAGATAAGAAACAACCAATCAATATTTAATAATTAAGTTTCATACTTCCTAAGCAAACACACAAATAAATTAGCCGGACATGGAGAACATGCAAGCATACACACAAATAATCAAAGACATAATTGAATTAATGAAGTAAAGACTTATCTTGGTGTAAGATAGGGTTTAAAACCCTAAAATACTGTACAAGACACCTTAGGTTCGGTTTTAGGTTTTTACTCCAAAGACTCTCCACACAAAGACTGAAAAATTCGGATTCTATATATAAGATTACAATTACGACGGCGTCACCTTATGTTTAGTGACGCCGTCGTGTCGCCGCCATTAGGGTTTCGTCTTGGCCACGTTAACCTTGCGACGGCGTCACCTTATGTCCGTGACGCCGTCCTCTTTAGCTTCTGACGTCGTCTGGATTGCATCTAGGCCGTCTGAGTAGCGACGGCCTACTCTTCCACAACTGGACGTCGTCACTTGAAAATACGAGTTTTGAGACCTGTATCGTCACAATAATTTTGGGACGGCGTCACAATGTAGCACCTGACGCCGTCGCCTTCTACTTTCAGCAACTGTGAGTGTCTCGATTTCGACTTTGGCCATTTTCTTCATATATTCGCGCCTTTTCGTCCAAATAAGTGCCATTCCAGCATTTTGCCTTCACGAGACCTAAAAAGTGAAAAAGAACGATATTAAGCAATAACGGATACAAAAGTGATCAAATAAGGACTTAAACGACCCCTCAAAATGGTACCTTTTAAAACCTTATCATGATTCTAATTGTGCATCTGTTGTGAGTATTAAACTGGCTGGTGTTGAGAATGATGTAGTTTGGGCTAGTGTTATGAAACTTGCTATGCAAATTAAAAATAAAATGGGTTTTCTTGATGGTACTTGTCTTAAAACTGCTTATGCTGCAAGTCCCTTGCTGGAAGCCCAGTGGGACAGATGTAATGCAGTGGTTCTTAATTGGATCTTTAGTTCTTTAACTCAATATGTATATCTTGGACATGTGTTTTCTGATAATGCTTCTGTTGTATGGAAAGATCTTAAAGATACATATGATAGGATTGATGGTTCTGTGGTTTTCAATTTACTTCAAAAGATTAATAGTTTTAAGCAAGGTGGCTTACCTGTGTCTGAGTATTATCATAAGTTGAATTCTTTGTGGAGAGAGTTTGATATTCTTACTAAGTTGCCTGATTGTACTTGTGAGGCTAGACAAGAACTTGTTGATCATGGGAAATTGTTAAAATTGATGCAGTTCCTTATGGGTCTTGATGACATTTATCAACCCATAAGAAGTACTCTTTTGACTAGGGAAATCCTTCCTGAAGTCAAAGATGCTTTTGTCATTATATCTAGGGAAGAATCCCATAGAGGGGTTCCAACCACTACTGTTAAATCTGAGAAGGCTCAGGTTTCTGCTTTTGTTTCTAAGACTTATGAAAATAAGAATACTAGTTGGAGAAGGAATAATAATGGTAACAATTCTGGCTCTAATAACAAGGGAAATTATGATAGTTTGCTTTGTACTCATTGTGGTTTGAAAGGTCATACTGTTGATAGATGCTTTGAAGTTATTGGTTATCCTCCTGGTTTTAAAAAGAATCCTAATCTGAAACCTGCTAATAACTATAATAAAAAACAATGATATAAAGAGTGCCTCTGTTGTTAATAATGGCTCTAAGAGTTGTTCTGGTAGTATGTCTCTGAGTAATGAACAGGTTATGAAGTTGTTAAGCTTGTTGAATGATAAACCAGGATCCTATGCTCATGCTAATATGGCAGGTAGGGATTCTTGTTCCTTTTTTAACTGCAGTGTTTTCTTTAATCATCACTTTTATAGATTTTTTGGTGCTAATATTACCATCACTTTAATTACCATCTAGGATGGATAATTGATTCTGGGGCTAATCAACATTTAACTAATAGTCCTCTTAATATGCATAATTTGGTTGATATATCTGATTTAAAGATCACTGTGGGACATCCAAATGGAACTCTTGCTAAAGTTACTCATGTTGGTAACTTAAAACTTAATGATAATGTGGTTCTGTTTGATGTGCTTGTTGTTCCTGAATATTGTGTCACTCTTATGTCTGTTAATAAGTTGATTAAAGATAGCAAGTTGAGAGTTGGTTTTGATGAGACTAAATGCTATATTCAGGATTTGAATCAGCAGAGGGTGCTGGGGACTGGTAGTGAGTCTGGTGGTCTTTATTTGTTTGATAAGTCTAGAGTTTCTTCTGCTTTTGTAACTAAAAGTGAGTATTTTAGTTGTTTTGTTTCTAAATATGTTTGGCATAGTAGATTGGGACATCCTGCTAATCCAGTTTTGAAACTTTTAAAAGGATCTTTAAAATTAACTAATATTGATCATGGAGCACCTTGTGATGTTTGCCATAAGGCTAAACAAACAAGGGATCCTTATCCTCTAAGTGAACATAAAACCTATGTTTTTGGTGATCTTATACATTTAGATGTATGGGGTCCTTATAAGGTGATTAGCAGGGAAGGTTTCAAATATTTTTTGACTATTGTTGATGACTATAGTAGATCTGTTTGGGTGTATATGCTAAAAGGAAAACATGAGGTTTTTGAGATGTTTCAAAGTTTTTTCAAAATGGTTTTGACTCAGTTCAATAAGAAAATTAAAATTTTCAGATCTGATAATGGTACTGAGTTTGTTAATAATTAAATGGGTGAATTTTTTGACACTATGGGTATTACTCATCAAACTAGTGTAGCATATACCCCTCAACAGAATGGGAAAGCTGAAAGGAAACATAAACATCTTCTTAATGTGGCTAGAAGCCTTATGTTTCAGGGGGTATTCCTCTTGTGTTTTGGCCTGACTGTGTTTTAACTGCTACTTATTTGATTAACAGGTTGCCTTCCTCTTTTTTGAATGAAAAAACTCCTTTTTGTTTGGTTTATGGAAGAGAACCTAGTCTGGCACATCTTAGGAGTTTTGGGTGTTTGTGTTATGCTACTGTTTTAAAAGAATCTGATAAATTTTTTGAAAAATCTAAAAAATGTGTTTTGCTTGGTTATGCAAGTGGAAAGAAAGCTTACAAGTTATTGAGTCTGGAAAATAGATCTATTTTATATTCAAGAGATGTTAAGTTTTATGAGACTATTTTTCCATACAAAATGAAACAATCTGATACTTCAAATGATCCACTTGATGTTAACATTTTAAATTTCTTTGATGAATTTGAGTCAAAAACCAGAACTCCTAGTCCCTCTTCTAATGATGAAACAGAGGATGTAGATGTAGCATCTGTAGGTAGAGAAGGTAATCTAGGTGAATCTGGTAGGGTAGTGGATGTTGATCAGGATGTTACTTTAGAACAGATTATTAACTCTGATCCACCACAGCAACCAGATAACACTAGTATTGCAACTCCTTTAGATGAAAATAATAATTCTGAGGGAAATGTTATTCCTGAAGCAGATGTGCCTAGTTTTCAAAATGTTTTTCAAAGTCAAACTAAGGAAGGAACTACTAGTTGTAGGAGGTCTAATAGATCTTCTAAGTTGCCTGCTAGATTGAATGATTTTGTGCTTGATCCTAAGATTAAGTATGGTTTAAATAAGTATTCTAATCATACTTGGTTAAGTACTGATAATTGCTGTTTTGTTGCTAATATGAATAAGTCTTGTTAACCTTCTTCTTATGAGGAAGCTTCACAGGATATCAATTGGAAAAATGCTATGAATGATGAGTTAGTTGCTTTATATGAAAATGATACTTGGGAAGAAGTTGATCTTCCTCAAGGAAGAATTCATATTGGGTCTAAATGGGTTTGGAAACTCAAATTGAAGTCTAATGGTGAGATAGAAAGGTATAAAGCTAGAGTTGTGGCTAAGGGTTATAATCAAAAATATGGTTTTGATTATGATGAAACCTTTAGTCCTGTGGTTAAAATGGGCACTGTTAGATGTTTATTAAGTATTGCTGTTCAGAATGATTGGAAAGTTTTTCAAATGGATATTAACAATGCTTTTTTATATGGTGATTTAAAAGAAGAAGTTTATATGTTACCTCCACCAGGTCTTTTTCCAAAAAAAATAATAAGGTCTGTAGACTAAAGAAGTCACTTTATGGTCTAAAACAAGCTACAAGACAGTGGAATCTTAAACTGTCTGAAGCCTTGTTTGAGGCTGGGTTTATACAGTCTAAAAATGATCACTCTTTATTTGCTGTGCACTGGTTGAGTCAATATTTGCATTCTCCTCTGAAATATCATTTTGATATTGGCTTAAGAGTGTTAAAGTATCTTAAGCTTGCACCTGGTAATGGGTTACATTTTAGTAAGAATAATCAAGGGTTTAAAGTTTCTACTTTTTCTGATTCTGATTGGGCTAAGTGTCCAGTTACTAGGAGATCTGTATCTGGGTATTGTGTTTTTGTGAATGGTAATTTGGTTTCTTGGAAGAGTAAAAAACAAGCTACTTTGTCTAAGTCTTCAGCTGAGGCTGAGTATAGGTGTATGGCCTCTACTATATGTGAAGTTATGTGGATTCTTAAAGTTTTAAAAGATCTTGGTGTTACTGAAAATTTATTGCCAGTTGAGTTATTTTGTGATAACAAGGCTGCTATTCAAATTTCTGCTAATCCTGTGATGCATGAGAAAACTAAGCACTTTGATATTGATGTGCATTTGATTAGAGAAAAAGTTGTATCTGGGTTGATTAAAACAGTTAAGGTTGACTCGAAAAGTCAAACTGCTGATGTTTTGACCAAAGCTCTTGGGTCTGTGCAACATGGTGTTATGGTTAGAAATCTTGGTATGATTAATCTGTTTGCAGGTTCATCAGTTTGAGGGGGGATGTTGAAAGTATTGAAAGTTCTTTGTCAAACAGCTGAACCTTCAAGGGTATATTGTGTAACTTTTTTATACTTGGTTTCTAAATCTTAATACTTTGGGTGTTGTTTGTTAAGTTTGTATGTGCAGGGTTGAGAATGAAATATCTTGGGCTATATAATGTTTCATCCAGCTAGGGTTTCATTATCTTTCTCTCGATTATCTCTCTAAAAGTTTCACACACAAGTTTGATACTCTTATGGGTTTTACTGGTTTTCTGGGTAGTTTACTATTGTAAACTGGTGTTGTAGATCATCTTGATCTTTAGTTTGGTTTTAGTGTGTGAGTGATTGTATTCTATTGTTGCACCTATTAGAGGGACAACAATCTTTCTTTGTATATGTTTTGGTTAGCACCTGTATTGGGGACTAATCTACTGTGTATATTGTTATAATAAAAGATTATCACCAAGGGGTGGTTGGTTGGGTGATTATTGATATTGTTTTGTACCATTTTAACAATATCCATTGTCCTTAAATACACTACAAGTTCACAAGTTCACAATTTCTAATTTTATGTTTACGTGGACACGAGTTTACATTTTAAATACGGCTAAATTACTAAAACGGAAATATAATTATTAAATTGTAACAATGGGTTACTTTAATATGAAAATAAATATACATGGTTGTACTTATAACAATGACTTGTGTAATTCTTATTTATTTATATAAGGATATCTAGAAGAACATTTTTAAAAAACTTTAAGGAGTATACTTTAACTTTATCAACGCTCATTATGTGCTATTAAACTTGCATCATGTGTTCAACATAATATCAGTAGTGAAATTTAAATAACAACATAAACATCTTTGTCAGCTAAATAAAATTAAATTTTGAGTTACCTAACAGAATATTTTACAAATATTTTACCAAATTCTAATGGATATTAATGCATAATGAAAAACTTATGCATAAGTATTAGTTGTACTTATATCACAATTTTCGCAAATTCTTATATGTGTATATACTGAACTAAAATATTAAAATAAATTTGATTTATGTGTAAATTTCGTGCGTGCACGAAACTTATAACTATATAATTATATGCAATTACCTTTAAAGATACAATATTCAGTATTAACACAAAATAATTTTTGTTGTCAAAACCCCGTGCATACACTGGTGTTATAACTAGTACATAAAGAAGCAAACAAATATTAAGATTGACATAAAGGAGTATACGGATTCAAAGATTTATTTAAGAAACTAGTCGGGTACCCGCCGCGTTGCAACAACGGGTACCCGTGTGATTATATATTTTTCGGCGATAATCTTTTTCAAAGTATTTTTTTATGATGGCACAGTATATCAGCCGTAAATCCAAAGTGGTTCCCATCTTTAGCAAAAATTCAACAACTCAAATAGTTAACGAGTCGGGTCGGTCGGGTCAAGTCGTGTCCAATTCAACCCCAGCTCACTTATACCAAAACATCGAACATATTTTTCTATCAAGTATTTCCGTATCAATGCATAATATTATTGGACTTTTGGTAGACTTTTTTGAACATTAATGTACTTATTAAAAAGAAAATTAGCATTTTGACTTTAAAATCGCGAATACTTTTGCAACCTAAAGTCTAAAGCTAGACATAAATACCCATTATAAAGTAGGTTGTTACATGTTTTTGAAATGGGTTGATGTTACAAGTTCAAAAAATTTAAGACAATTAATCAACTTTTAATTTTGTGTATGCAAGCTTATTAATTACTGTATCTTTTTATAGTAAGTGCATAGACTTATTTTTTTAAGACTTCCTCTTATAGAAAGTCCCAAATCCATTATAAGTAGTATAGATAGAGATAGCAAAAATCAAACTTCATGAAAAGGGAGATAACGAAGCAAATTGAGTTTTAAGTATATGCCATCGTCTTATTCAAACTTGTATACAATTAATTAACAATGTAATTTAACCAAAGTGAATAAATTTCCATTCATTAATAAGAGGCATTTTATTTTGCTTACCAACAAATTCATGTTTACCAAAGAACAAATTTCCACCATTCATCTACTTTGATTTAATGGTGGGGATTAATCTAAGATTTAAAAGGTAGACCTAAGTCCATGTTTTTTTTCTTGTCTTTTTTTCTTTCTTTTTTATTCAAATATTTTTTTTTGTCTTTTATTTTTAAATTCACGTTTTTTTTGTATTCATTTTTTTTTTTTTTTTTAATTTTTAAATTCACGCTTTTTTTAAATTCGCGTTTTTTTATTTACGTTTTTTAAATTCGCTTTTTTTCTTCGCCTTCATACTTTTTCGTCTGTTTTCATACGTTTTCATCTGTTCTTGTCCGTTTTCATACGTTTTCGCCCGTTTTCGTCCATTTTCATATGTTTTTGTCAATTTTCATCAGTTTTCTTTCATTTTCATCCGTTTTAAGATGTGTTTTTACGCTTTCATACGTATTCGTCTGTTTTCTTACGTTTTAGTTTTTTACATTTAGATTAAACAACTTAAACAAGTTGATTTTGCTTTAAACACATAGTTATTTAGTGTACTTTTGTTTATTATTTAACTTGTGATTGAATTTGTCTGTTTAATGGATACATTGTGAATATTTCAATAGGTTTTACAACAAGATTTGAAAATATCTATGGTTGATCAGTGAAGAAGCTATGGTTAAACAAAGCACAACATCTTCATAAACAAACTGAAGAAGCTCTAACACATGTTACATCACAGGTGATTTCACTAGTGATATCATCTGTGATATCACAAGTGGTATCACAGGTGATTTCACAAGTGATATCATCTGTGATTTCACAAGTGATATCATCTGTGATATCACAAGTGATATCATCTGTGATATCACACATGATTCAACAAAATAGAAGAAGCTGACATATCTGTGATGTCACCAGTGATATCCAATTCTCCTCCAAAAAGTTGAACATCATGAAAATGAGATACACGAAAATTAGCAATAAAAGTGTGGTAGTTAGTAGTTATTCAAAAAATCACAAGTGATATTCTGAATATCAGTGATATTCAGAAATCACAAGCGATATTCAAAATATCACAAAATGATATTCTGCATATCACAGAATATCACTTGTGATAGTCCGAAACATATGAAAACGTAAAAAAACGGACGAATACATATGAAAACGGACGAAAACGTATGAGAGCGTAAAAACACGTCTGAAAATGAACGAAAACGAAAGAAACAGAATGAAAACGGACAAAAACCTATGAATAATGGACGAAAACGTAAGAAAACAGACAAAAACGTATGAAAACGGACGAAAATAGATGAAAACGTATGAAAACAGACAAAAACGTATGAAAGTGGAGAAAAAAGAAATGCAAAATAAAAAAACGTTAAAAACGTGAAAAAAAAGAAAAAAAGAAAGAAAATGTTAATAAATAAAAACGTGAATTAAAAAAAAATAAAAATAAAAATAAAAAAAACATGAACTTAAGATCTAACTAGATGAATGATGAGGATTTATCCCTTAGTAAGCAAAATAAAATTCCTCTCATTAATAGTTTGTTTGGATTACTTTGGCAACCTCAACTTACAATCAAGTTGATAAGCTTTTAAATAAACAAATAAACAAATAAAGACTTGCAACTTTTACAAATTCGGATAACCTAATAAACCGTCTAAATAAAGACTTGCACCAGTATCATTTTTATACAATAAATATTATTTTGTAAAGTTGTAATGTAGGTATTATCTACATTTCGATTGCATTATTATTGTTGTTTTAAAAAGATAAAAACATTTTAAGCAATATTGAAACCTCTACAATGGCCACCAACCAATATAGCAGGTTTGCCAAATTGGCCATTTTAGATCTGGCCATTTTAGATCAGACCGAATGTATAGATCGAGGACCGGACCGAATGTGGTCGGTCCGGTCCGTTCGGGTCGTTTGCTCACCCCTACCAGGTATTGATTGGGCACAAATGGTAATTTGTGTAGTAGAAAAGGCATGAAATTACCACCTTTTTAACAATAATACAGCACAAACCTAGTGAAAAATAACAATTAAAATAACTCTATTGTTTAGTGGAAAATAACAATTAAAATAACTCTATTGTTTAAAAAGATAGTGCTAGCAACTTGTATCCTAGTTGATTGAAACCGAAACTGCACAAGTTCTATTGAATTATGACCCAATGTAAAGTTATAAAAAAGGGTTAAGAGAAAAAAGCTGAAGAAATACACAACAAGCTAGTTTTTGTTGTGAATTACTTTCATACTTAAATATGCAAATGAGACTTAAACTTATAAATAATTCATTACATTTGCTTTACATCATTATGTGACAAGGTAGATACAAAGCCAAAACTAAACAAATTTTGATCTTTTTTCGCATATTGCATCTTTAAAACGTACGGTTTGGTTTCTAAATGGTTTTGTGCTTCACGTGTATCTTGTTTTTAGGCCTTAAATTAAAACGCTTGGTTTTGGTTTGGTTTTAGTATTGTGAATTATTAAGACGTTTGTTTTGTCTTCTTTGTGTCTTGAGTTTTTAGGCTTAGACCATTGAGCCCATGAAGAAAGAAAGTGCATAAGCACAGTTATTCATGTACACTTGCTTATTAGAATAATAGGTTCGCTTTTTATGCTTAATGTTTCTAGGCTTATAATCCATACTTCATAAATTATATTAAACTTAAATTCATACCATGTAAAATAATGATCGTAACATTTAGATCATGATAAAAAGAGTTTAGTGAAAAAAAAAATAAAAAAAAAAAAAAGAAAAAAAAAAAAGAAAAAGTGACAATGCAACAAGTTGGTTTAATGGTTTTTGTTGCATCATTATTTCTTTCTTTAACATATGAATGACAACTGAACTTCTAAAGAGTTTATTACGTATACTTTCTATCTATGTGGGATAAGCTATTAAAACAAATACACAATTCATGTTGACACTAAAGAAACATAAGATCATAAAGTAGATTGAAAACCAAGGTAGCAAACTATAATAAAAAGTCAACGTTTTACAAACACTTATCCTTATCCAATCATTCATTTTGTAGACACTTTCAATCAGGTCCATGAGACCAAGGCTGAATTTACAAACTTGGAAACCCGTTCCGTGTGTTCAAATGATGCAAATAAGTTGACTTCTTTATGGTCAACTTCCAGCCTGACCCGATCATCATTTATGGTATACTTGATGTGTGACATAAAATACTTGAACCCAAGTTTGACTTCCCATAAAACCGTGTCAATAATATAGTTCCAAACCCATTAACACCTTTAAGTGCAGTTTTTGACTCTGTGGATATGTGAGATATCAAATGGAGGTGGAGAAAGATTTTCCAAAGAATTTAAGTCAATAAGAGCGACATACACCACGTACTGATTGGGTATATAGCAATAATTTCTCCAAATACTACCCAATTTGGTCTATAAATGGTAATATATGTAGAAGAAAAGGAATGAAATCACCACCTTTTAACTACAATACAACACAAACCTGGTAGAAAATACTAGTAACAATAAAAATAGCTCTATTATTTTAAAAGAAAAATGATTTTTGTGCCTACAAATATAATGATTTGATTGGTTGATTTTGAAAGATGATTGGTGGGAAATTTGAGAGAGAAAGTACCTAATTTAATTGTACAAGTGATTTATCCATTAAGTATGTATTTAGGCTTGATTAGTAGGTCTAAATAGCATTACTTGTTTTAAAAATAGTATTAGCAACTTGTATCCTAGTTGATTTAAACCAAAACTAAACAAATTTTGGTCCTTTTCAGATATTGTATCTTTAACACATTCTGTTATTTGGATAATAGGTTCGTTTTTTGTGGTTGTAATCCACACTTCATATCTATGACTTGTGTTCTTGTTACATAGTAGTTTGATACCACAAATTATAACAAAACTTAATTTGATTCCATGTAAAATACCAATTTAAAATGATTGTAACACGCAGATCATGAAAAAAGAGTTAAGTGATAAGGAAGAAAACAAAAAATTCCAAAACAATGCCAATGAGCTTTGTCGCAACATCTGCCACAGAAATTTAACATATATACGATACTTGAAACTATAAAGTATTCATCACTTTTACTTTCTATCTATGTGGGATAAGTCATTGAAATATATTAACAAATCATTTTGACACTAAAGAAACATAAGATCACAAAGTAGATCAAAAACTATGTAGGAAACTATAAAAAGTTAATGTTATACATTGAAGTACGAGACTTGATTTGAATATCATTTATCATTTATCACAATTTATTTTTTTTCCATTTTTTTTTGAAAATTGTATTAGCAATTTGTATTTTAGTTAATTGAAACCAAAATAAACAAATCTTGATCATTTTAGCATATTGGATCGTCAACACATTCAGTTTTGGCTCATAAATGGTTTTGTGCTTCATGTGTATCATGTTTTTGAGTGGTATGACCTTAAAACGTTCGGTTTTGGTGTCCACATGTTTTGTGCTTCAAATTTTTGGGCACAAAGTTATAATGAATCCGTGTTATGGAAAAGGTTAATACCATTTAAGTCACTCTGCTATTGAAAGATGTTCATATGGATCACCCTACTCTTTTTTATTTTTTACTTAAGCAAGTCAATGGACTAAGAAAATATTACATCGTGATCAATCCTCTAATTTTTTTGCTACTTATAATATTTAATGAGCTAGATGGCCTGCAATTATCTTTGGATGATGGTTTGTGGTAGTTTGATGATGATGACCAACAAAAAGAAACTAAAGAGGCGACAAACAATTGACAGAAAATAAATTGTGGAGTTGTGAACGTTCATGGATAATATTAATGAGATTGATGCATCCTTTTATCAAGCTAAGTGATTTTTTTAAAATTAAATGCAAGTAAAATGACTTGGATAAACATAAAAATTGATAAAGTGACTTATATGAGTTTTTTTTTTTTTTTTTTTTTTTTTTAAGTATAAGATTTGAGGGTGCATAAAAGTGTTGTGAAAGAGTAGGGGTGTAATCGAGTCAAGTCGAGCTTGAGCTCTACAAGGCTTGAGCATGGTTTGAAATAAAAACTATAGGCTTGAGCTTGGCTTGATAGCTTGTCAAGCCTTAATTATCTAGGCTTGAGCTTGGCTTGAGTAGGTTTCAACACTTCAATACCAAAAAAATATTTCAACTCTCCCAAATCTTTAATCATAAACTTAGAACTCAAAAACTTTTTAAAGTTATTGATTTCTATTTTATCATTACCAGTGATAACAATATCATCAACATACACTAGCAAAGCCACAAACACAGAACCTTTTTGTTTAACAAAGAAAGAATAATCCAGTTTACTTTGCTCAAAACCATGTTCAACCAGAGCAGTAGTGAGTTTAGCATTCCATTGTCTAGGTGCTTGCTTAAGTCCATATAAATACTTGTTAAGCTTACACACTTTAGAATCATCACCCCCATTAAAACCTTTAGGTAAATCAAGATCACCATATAAAAAAGCATTATTAACATCTAACTGATACAAAGGCCAATTTTTACTAACAACAATGCTTATTAGACATCTGACGGTCACCATTTTCACAACAGGACTAAAGGTTTCATCATAATCAAAACCTTCTCTTTGATTAAAACCCTTAGCAGCTAATCTGGCTTTATATCTATCAATTTCACCTGTAGACTTATACTTGATTTTCCATATCCATTTATACCCAATAGCATGTCTACCAACAGGTAATTCACATTCAGTCCAGGTATTGTTTCTATTTAAAGCTTCAATTTCATTGTTCATAGCCCCAGACCAATTAGGATTTTTAATAGCTTCTTCATAGTTCTTAGGCTCAACAGACTTATTTAATGTAGAAGCAAAACACATATTAGTCCTACTCAGACTAGCATAACTCACATATTTTTCAATACCATATCTGACTTTAGAGTGCATCACATAATCATTAAACCTAATAGGAGTTTTAGACTCTCTACCATACCTTCTTAATACAGGTGTCTGCACATCTTCATTTACATTATCAGATTGAGTAAAGACTAAACCAGTATTTTCTAAATTGGGACCGCCCTCAGACCAGTGTTGGTCACCAAAGTGGGTTGCAGATTGCCCATCTTCATGATGCATATAAGTAGTATCTGATTCATTATCACTAGCATCATGTGGAGATGGCATACTACCATCCTCAACTGGTGCATCTTCCCCTTCATCATTGGGACTTTGAGACATTGGACTATCAAAACATCTCAAGTGTTCAACCTCATTTACACTGTTTGTATCAGTTGACTCACGGGTTTTCATTTTTAAAGGAAACACATTTTCATAAAACTTTACATCTCTTGCAAAAAAATACATTCCTTGTATCCAAACTCAAAAGTTTAAATGGTTTCTTAGTAGAAGAAAAACCAATAAGAACACATTTTTCAGACCTATAAGACAACTTATCATGATTGTTTAAAATGGTAGAAAAACATAGACAGCCAAAAGACCTCAAATGGGAAAGATTTGGTTTAGTTTTATACAACAACTCATAGGGACATTTACCACTTAGAAAAGGAGGTGGCAACATGTTTATAAGATATACAGCAGTTAGAACACAATCAGACCAAAATCTTAAAGGAACCCCCCCCCCCCCCCTTGAAACATAAGACTCCTAGCCACATTGAGTAGGTGTCTATGTTTCCTTTCAGCAATCCCATTTTGCTGAGGTGTATGAGCACAAGATGTTTGATGTATTATAGCAAGATCAGAAAACATTTCACTCATTTTCTTATTTACAAATTCAGTACCATTATCAGATCTAACAGTTTTAATTTTAATACCAAATTGATTAGAAATTAAGTGAATAAAAGATCAGAACACATCAAATATCTCATCTTTAGTTTTGATTAAGTATGCCCACACAACTCTAGAATAATCATCAACAACAGTCAGAAAATACTTGTATCCTTCTCTACTTGTTACTCTGTAAGGACCCCATAAGTCAAGGTGAATAAGATCACCAATATTCTTAGACTAATGATCAGACATAGGGAAAGGTTCCCTTGTCTGTTTGGCCCTATGACAGATCTCACAAATAGAAATAAAGGAATTCTTGGAAATACCAAGATCCTTTTGAAGAACAGACAAGACTGGATCAGCAGGGTGACCCAATCTGTTATGCCAAACAAGTTTAGACACATTATAAGACATGACCACATTGCACTCACCCAAAGTATTACTAGACTGCATATCAAACAAATATAAGCCATCAGACTGACTACCAGTCCCCATAACATTCTCCCTTTTCAAATCCTGAATATAACAAGTATCTTCATCAAAACCAACAAACATTTTGCTATCTAAACTCAATTTATTAACAGATAATAAGCTCACACAGTAACCAGGAACCACTAAAACATCATAGAGAGTAACATTATTGGTCAATTTCATGTTTCCAACATGACTTATAGTAGCAAGAGTACCATTGGGATGACCAACAGTAATCTTAAGGCTAGAAATGTCCACAATATTAAACATACCAACAGTAGAAACAGTCAAGTGCTGATTAGCACCTGAATCAATTATCTATCCCAAAGAAATAGTTTTAACAGACATACTAGAATTCCCAAAGAAATACTTAGAAAAATTAATGTTAAACCAAACATTACCATTAAAGAAAGAAGCCCTACCTGCCATATTAGCATGTATGCTTCCAGAAGAGTTATCATTGATCAAAGACAAGAGTTTCTTCATCTGCTTAGAAGTAAAACCAGAAGATGTACTAGCAGATGAAGTAGTAGATTGTTTTTCAGACAATTTATTCTCAGCATTAACATTATAGTTTTGCCTAAAACCATTTTGTTTAGCAGGATTATTATTTTTAACAAAGCCAAGTGGAAAACCAATGATTTCATAACACCTTTCAATATTATGTCCAATCTTACCACAATTTTTACAGTTAAGATTAGGATTAGGACCTCTATTAGTAGTATTAGTAGTAGAATATCTAGTGTTTTTATTAGCATTATTAAACACCCTTCTATTATTGTTAAAAGATTTAGCAGCAAAAGAAGAAGCATTAAGTTTAGACTCAGTAACACTAGAGGACTCAGGAATCCCTCTGTGAGATTCCTCTCTAGAAACAGTGATATGGGCATCCTTAACTTCAGGAAGAGGATCCCTGGTTAAGAGAGTTGTTCTCACAGGCTGATAACAATCATCAAGGCCCATGAGAAACTGCATCAACTTCATGAGTTGTTTATGCAGACCTAGCTCTTTACTAGCATCTCAAGAACACTTAACTTCACACACACAAACAGGAAATTTAGTTAATGCATCAAATTCTCTCCACAAGGAGTTAAGCCTATGATAATAATCAGCAACAGAAGTACCACCTTGCTTAACACAATTAATTTTCTAAAAAAGATTATAGACTACAGAACCATCAACTTTATCATATGTTTCTTGTAATCTTTCAACACACATGCAACTTTATCATATGTTTCTTCTAAAAAAGATTATAGACTACAGAACCATCAACTACAGAACCACCTTCGACCCGACCCGTTCACTGATCCGACCCGACCCGACACGTGGCACCACTCATGTGGTGACACGTGGCGTTGACTTTCGTTGACCGGCCTAACCACAAGGACGAATTATGTAACTAAATTTAAGGATATACGATGCAACGATATTTAACCAAAGGGGCTAACGTGTAAATTATAACTAACTTACTTAACGCCCGTTAAACTAAAGGACCAGTGGTGTTATTTGTTTACCAACTTAGGGACTACCAGTGCAACTTTAAAGTTCGAGGGACTAAAACTGTTACTTTGGACAAACCACAGGGACCATCCATGTAATTTACTCAAAAAAAAACAAGAAAGTGACAATGCAACAAGTTAGTTTTTGTTGCATCATTATTTCTGTCTTTAACATATGAATGACAACTGAACTTGTAAAGAGTTCATTACTTATACTTTCTATCTATGTGGGAAAAACTATTAAAACAAATAAAAAATTCATGTTGACACTAAAGAAACATAAGATCATGAAGTAGATTGAAAACGACGCTAGAAAAGTATAAAAAAGTTAACGGTTTACAACCACTTATCCAAACATTCATTTTGTAGCCACTTTCAATCACGGTCCAAGAGACCAAGACTGAATTTATAAACATGGAAACCCGTTCCATGTGTTGAGATGATGCAAATAAGTTGACTTCATTATGGTCAAGAGAAACTTCCAGCCTGACCCGTTCATCATTTATGGTATACTTGATGTGTGACAGAAAATACCTTGATTATTTTTAGCATACTGGATCGTCAACACGTTCAGTTTTGGTTCATAAATGGTTTTGTGCTTCATGTGTTTTGGGTGGTATGACGTTAAAACGTTTGGTTTTGGTTTCCACATGTTTTGTGCTTCAAATTTTTGGGCACAAAGTTATAATGAATCCGTGTTATGGAAAAGGTTAGTGACATTTAAGTCACTCTGGTATTGAAAGATGTTCATGTGGATCACTCTAATCTTTTTTTACTTAAGCAAGTCAATGGACTACAAAAATCTTACATTGTGATCAATCTACTATTTTTTTTGCTACTTATAATATGTAATGAGCTAGGTGGCCTGCAGTTATCTTTGGATGATGGTTTGCGGTAGTTTGATGATGATGACCAACTAAAAAGAAACTAAAGAGGCGACAAACAGTTGACAGAAAATAAATTATGTGGAGTTGTGAACGTTAATCGATAATCTTAAATGAGATGGATGCATCCTTTTATCAAGATAAGTGATTTTTTTTTAAAATTAAATGCAAGTAAAATGACTTCGATAAACTTAAAAATTGAGCTTCTTTTTCTTTTTTCAATAGTATAAGATTTGAGGGTGCATAAAAGCGTTGTGAAACAGTAGTCAGGTGAAAAGAAAAAAAAAATAGAAATTAATTGAAAAAAAATAAAAAAAAAAAAAAAAAAAAAAATCAAAGGAACTCACCAAACAAACAAGATTTTGGTGGATAAGTTTTTGATTTTAACTAATGAATGACTCTTGAACTTATAAAGAATTCACTTTTTGACAATGTGGGACAAACTAATAAAGTAAATCAACAAATCATGTAAGACATTAAGAGCAATCACAACGCCAACGCCATAACGGCGTTATACCTCCATTAACGGCGTTGAGCCCGTTATACCCGTTGGAGTAACGGCGCGTTGAGGGGAGACAAAAAAAAATCAAAAATAAAAAAAAATTTCATTTCTAACCCTCTAATGGCTAGTGACCGTTAGGTTTAAAAACAATTTCATTTTTAACCCTAAACGGCTAGTTTTAATATATATATATATATATATATATATATATATATATATATATATATATATATATATATATATATATATATATATATATATATATATATATATATATATATATATATATATATATATATATATATATATATATATATATATATATATATATATATATATATATATATATATATATATATAGAGTTAGGATCAAATAAGAAGAAAAATTAAAATGAGAAGGATAAGAAGAAACCACAACCACACATTTCAGATGCACTTATTAAAATAGATGCATCTCCCCTTGAAAATCTCTCCCTTATTAGAAATGTGTGGCTAGAAATTCTTCTTATTCTTCTTATTTTATTTTTTCTTTATATATATATATATATATATATATATATATATATATATTACCACTATAAATACCCTACTAAAACACCATTTTTTCACACTTCCACTACTCAATCCTCTTAATACTCTCAATTTTCAATCTTTTATTCACTGAAAAAAAAATGTCGGGAGGCAACGATGATACTTTCTTCAATCTTCTCGGTTGTGGGTGGAATCCCTCAAACCCGGGTTCATCATCTAACCCGAACGCGGGTTCATCTTCAAACCCCAACCCACTAGGCTTCTTGAGCCAAGAAATGTGGCAACAACATCAACAATATCTCTTTTATCAACAACAACACCAACAAAGTACCTTAAACTCCAACTTTCAAAACCTTCAATTCACACAACAATCACAAACTGAAACACAAGATGTTGCTGAGACACCCACGTCTCCTCCAAAAAAAAGGAAAAGGTCGTATTAAGCGAAAATCAAAAAAATCGAAAGACCCCGAGCCCGAACCAATTACTTGCAAGATGTTACATAGCTGTTTCGGACGTTGGACTCCAGCAGAGGAAGCATTACTTGCAAGATGTTACATAGCTGTTTCGGAGGATCCGAAAGTTGGAAAGTGCCAACCCAGAGATACGTTTTGGTATCGGGTCAGAAATGAGTTCAATAGAAACAACTTTCAATGGCGCAACAAGGATATGATGTCAAGCAAGTGGAAAACGTTGAACGACATATGCACAAAGTTCAACTCTTGTTACAGACGTGCGCAATGGGATTAACGTAGCGGGGAAAGTGAGCTGGATGTGATGAAACGGGCAAAGCAATGGTATCGTGAGGAAACCAAAGCAGCACCGTTTGGTCTCGATGACGCTTGGGAGGTTTTGCGTCATTATAAGAAATGGGACACGCCGGAACCGGTTGATTTAACCGGCGATGTGCCAAGCCAAACAAACGAGGCTTTGTTTGGTAATGATGAACAACCACGCCCAATGGGAAAGAAACGTGCTACAAAGAAAGCAAGATCCGAGAGCACGACAAGTACTGGGGGAGCAAGCACTGGAGGAACGAGCTCATCAACTTATTTCACCGAAACTATTGCAAACGAGTATCGTATCAAACGTGAAACTGCCGCAGCGGCATATCGGGGCCAGCAGGAAAAAGATCTCACAATAACAAGGTTGGAAGAGATAAAGTTTTTTATGACGGATACTGAAGGGCAAGATCCAAATGTCGTGGCTTGGATCAATGACGAAAAAGACCGAATCATTAAAAAATATAACTTGAAACCTCGTCAGTAGATTGTATTCTCGTCATTTCCTTTAATTTGTTGTAACGTTTTATTTTCAGTGTGTTTTTTTATTTCGTTGTAACTTTTTTTTTTTTTTTTTTTTTTTTTTTTTTTTTAATCTCGTATTGTAATATGTTTTCAATTTTAATGATATGTTTAGTTTAATAAATGAAGTGTTTGTTTTAGTTTAGGGGTTGAAATTGAAAATATGAAATGTTATTAATGTTATTGGGATGTTATTGTTGTGGGTGTTTTTTGGGGATGTTAAGGTGAAATATTAAAGCTGATGTGACACTGACGTGGACGGTGTTATGAAATAACTCAAGTTACCATTGTGTTTGCTCTAAGGAAATATAGGATCAAAAGTTGATTAATTGTAGACCATGTAACCTTAGATCACACGGTGCGGCTTCGCCGTAGGGGCTCACCGTCCACCCTGGCAACTCGCCGTGGAGCTTCTTGACACTGCCCCCCCCCCCTCGCCGTCCAGCGCCGTGGGAAGTCTCGTCGTCTGCACGACGAGCTGAAAGCTTGTACTTTTTTTTATTTTTTTTCCCTCTCTTTTTTTTATATAAAATGATATTTGTGGAGGTTTTTAATAAGGTGAAGTGTTTTTTTTTTTTGCATAGATTGAAAGGTTCGTGGAGGAAAAAAATGCAAACATAAAAGCATAATGATGAAACCCTTAAACTGAAACTTGAACAATTAACTAAAAACATGAAATACATAATACGGTTAAACATAAAAAACTACAGAATCTCCCTAATAAAAACAACATAAAAACATGAAATACATAATAAAACTACTAAAACTTAAAAAAACGAATCATCTGAGACCCAACCCTCAGAACTTGAAGGGGAATCAAACTCCCCATTAAAGAGCCGACGCTCCATTATGTCGAAATAGTTGTCTTGGAGGTACTGAGCTTCTCGTGCTTCTTGCTCATGGCGAGCAGCTTCTTCATGTGCCTGATCTTCCACAATCTCCCTACCGTTTTCTTCATCTTGTTCTAGTTGCCGGAGGGAAACCTCACTTAACCCGCTGGGGTGGTTTTGAAGATCCACCTGTGGACTGTTCACATGTGGAGTTGGAACAATTGGGAGGTATGGATGTTTTCAAAACCCACCGGGAAGACATTTTCCGGTGGTGTTGAGTAAACTTCAAACTCTGGTAGAGTTGGAAAGCTGGTTTCCGGCAAGTGATTTGGAGTTGGAAAGCTAGTTTCCGGCAACTTTTTTGGGCTTGGGAATTGCTGAGAAAAATCTTTGCGAGACATTTTTTGTGTGTGAATTGTGTTAGTTGTGTGAGTAATCTGTGACTGGTAGGATCGTATATATAGGCTCATATAATCCCGCTGAAAACTAAACCGTTTGAATTTGAATTTGAATTTGAATTTAAAGTACCCCGCTCCTATTTGAATTTGAATTAGCCCGCTCATATTTGAATTTGAATTAGCCCGCTCAAAAGTATACGGTTTTGAATTTGATTTTAAAATTTGAATTTGAATTTTGAATCTGAATTTTAGAATTTGAATTTGAATTTGAAAACCACCCCTATAAATAACCATTTATAACCACCATTTTTTCACATCTACATCAATTCAAAAAAAAAAAAAAAAAAAAAAAAAAAAAAAAAAAAACAGAAATGTCTCAAATTCCGAAGTGGAACAAGTCTGAAGAAATCTTGCTTGCACAAATTTGGATAGAAATTTCGCAAGCTATAGATTCGGAAAATAACCGTTCCGAAAATATTTTTTGGAACGACGTTATGCATATGTTCAATAATCAGACAACTAATGACCATCGTACAAAAAATTCAATCACGGATAAATGGACGAGGATTAACGTCGATTGCAAAAAATTCAACGCAATTTACAAACAGTTGCAGCGTCGAAGTGCTCAAAATGACCACACTCATCTCGAAAATGCGAAACTAAACTTTCAGCAACTATTTGGTGGAAAGGAGTTCAAGTATGTTCACGTTTGGGAGATTTTGAAAAATTGCCCGAAGTGGGATGTCGAAGATTAAATCCTATGTGTTGTATTTTTTTTTTACTCGTGTTGTTTTTTTCCCGTATCGTGTTTTTTTTATCATTATTGTGTTATGTATTGTATTTTTAATTTGAATGAAATGAAGTTAGTTTATTTGGAAATGAAAATTGAATAAAAATAAATAAAGTGGTAGTGGTGGGCCCCAAATGAAGAGGTTGAGGTTTGTTATGAGTGTGGAGGGGGTTTGTTGTGGTTAGTTGTGGAAAAGTGAGATGCTGATATGACGCTGAGGTGGCACGACGAATAGGCTAAGCCTTGTCGTGACACCTAGTGCTCTTAATTGAAAAGCTTAAAATCCATGCCCATCCTAATATATTGATAAATATAATACAAGTATTTGAGTTGTGGACGTCACTTATATTCCTCTTAGAAGTAATGTAAGGTGGATGTCACGTTCTAGTCCAAACTAATGTTCTGTATACTAGCTTAATTGTCACAAACAAGAACAATTAATCGTCACAAACATGATATCTTTTCCAAAAATTCTGGCTACGAAAGAGTCCAACAAAATTAGAAGGAACACTTTGGAAACCGACTGAGCATCTTCGATCAAGTACACACGTCCTTGCATGAATGTGAGTCATAACTCTTTCATCGAGTCAAACTTTGGTAATAAACTCACGTAATCTATAGCTAAAAAACCTTGACTCTTTGTGTATGACATCTAGCTAGTACATATAGTATTATGAAATGATCCCACAAATTGCAACTCTACAGCAAGTTCAAAAATCCATATAAAGTTTATCGAAAACAATAATTGGTATAACTTGAAGTTGCAAAAATATATGAACCTTTAAGTGATGATGTAGGTACAAGAAACGGCGCCAAATCACAACCTTTTAACTACAATGCAAAATGAAATTGGGTATAAAAGTAAAACTAAATTAGCTCTAATATTTTATAAACAGTATTAGCAACTTGTATTGTAGTTGATTGAAATCAAAGCTAAGCAAATTTGATCATTTTTAGCATACTTGATCGTGATTATCACGTCCGGTTTTGGTTACTAAATGGTTTTTGTGCTTCATTTGTATCATGTTTTTTGGCATAACTTTCAAACGTTACGTTTTGATTTCTACATTTTTTTTCTTTTGAACGGCAAAATTTATAACCTACACCACCTATCTCACAAATTATATCTCATATGTTTCAAACAAGACTTGAACCCATAACATCTAGTTGATGGACCATTCACATACCGCTGGGCCAACAGACCTTTGGTTTTGTGTTTTCTTTTTTGGGGCATAATAAACGTCCGGTTTTGATTTGGTTTGGTTTGGTTTTAGTAATTTGAATCATTAAAACGTTCGTTTTGTCTTCTTTGTGTCTCGGGTTTTTAGGCTTATACCATTTGAGCCCACGAAGAAAGAAAGTACATAAGTACAATTGTTCGTGTACACTTGCTTATTACAATAATATGTTCGTTTTGTGCTTGATGTTTTTGGGCTTGTAATCCACACTTCATCTATGACTTGTGTTCTTGTTATAAAACAGTTTGATACCACAGCTTATAACAAAACTTAAATTGATACCATGTAAAATAATGATTGTAACATGCAGGTCATGAAAAAAAAATGAAACAAAGAGGATGCAACAAGTTTTGTTGCATCGCCTATACCTGCAACTTAAACATATGAATAACACTTGAAATTGCTTTTATTTTCTATCTATGTGGGGCAAGAATAAACTAACAAATCCATTTGACACCAAAGAAACATAAGATCACAAAATAAATTGAAAACCATGTAGGAAACTATAAAAAAGTTAGCGTTTTATATTTAATTTGAATATCTTTTCTTTTCTTTTTTTTTTTATTTTTTTAAATAATATATATGTATTTGTGTCATCTTTCTTCATGTCTTCACATAAGAACAAGCTTCTTAAATTTTCATGGATGGAACATGTACATGTTATAAAACAAAAATATCTCAACCAAATTTATTATTGTTTAAATAGTTATGCTTAAAAAAGATCAACATTTTTAAGCAATATAGTTATGTATACTTGAAATAAAGAAACTTTTTGTTACAAAGGATTAAAAATCGTCCTCATATGCACAAACAACTTTTTTTTACCTAAAGCAAATTCCTTTTTTACCCACTTACTCTCCACGCAATTCTTTTGCTTATGTGGTTGGTACAGTTTTAATACGTAACTCCGATTATAAAACCATTTTTGGTCATGAATCTATATTGACACTTTAAACATGTAATAATATACTATTGTTCTAACTTGCAGGGCATGTTGATGTTGATGTTATGTAGTGGTTAATTTTTTAATTTTATGCATATGAACAACAAGTTCAAAAACTGATTAAAACCTTCATATTCGAGTTAGCGAGTTGGAACTGAACCCGATAAGGTGACAAAAATCTAACTCTAACCCAATCTTATTAAGCTATCGAGTTTATGGGGTGACCCGTTGGACCCAATAAGCATTTGTAACCATGTTAACCCATCCATATAATCCGGTTCTCAGGTTTTGGTCGGGTTTAGTCCGGTCTACCCGACCATTTTGATAGAAAAGTAACAATTAAATTAGCTGTTTTATTTTGGAAAGAGTATCAGCAACTTGTATTGTAGTTGATTGAAACTTAAGCTAGACAAATGCTGATTGTTTTTAGCATATCATATCGTTGACACATTCGGCTTGATTTGTAAATGGATTTGTCATTTGTGCTTCATGTGTATCATGTTTTGGGCATAAAGTAAAAACGTTAGGTTTTGGTTTGGTTTTAGCATGTTGAATTGTTAGGTCGTTCGTTTTGTTCTATTTTTGGGTCTCGGGTTTACAGGCTTGGACCATTTAATTTTAGCCATTAAGAAGGAAAGTACATAAGCTTGCGCTTAAAGTTTTTGTGCTTCAAATTTACGAATTACGACTTGTATTCTTGTTTTATCCTCGGTTTCAGATGTTACGACAATTTTAAAGTGTTATTTTATATGGTATCAGTTTAACTTTTGTTATAATTTCTTGTAATATATAAACCCATGTTCTGGAAAAAGAGTTAAGTGAAAAAAAAGGAGCCCGAAACACACAGACAAACACTACAAACTTGTTTTGGTGGTCTATTTGTTTTTTGGTCTCCTTATTAGCTTATATATCCACCTGAAGTTATAAAGACTTCATAATTTTCACTTTCTATCCATATGGGACAAACTCTTGAAACAGATTCACATATCATTCTCACCATATAACTTTAATTGAAAATCTTGAAACCCCCGCCCTTCGTCATATATATTGGTAATCATAAAACAAGAAAAAATGGGAATCGATTTTGGTAAAGATGCTGTTTTATGTTTTACATTTTCGCACCTATTTAAAAACTTGATATTTGACTTCATGCATCAGTGTTTTCAAAAAAGATAGAGTAAATTACACCGTTCGTCCCTGTGGTTTGCTCCAAATCACTACCGTAGTCCTTGTTCTTTTTTTTTTTTTTTTTTTTGCTTTTTTGCTCCTTATGGTTTACATATTGCACGCTGTCAGTCCTTATTGCTAACTGCCGTTATCTTTTCCGTTAGCTCAGTGGCAACGTTAGTCCATTAACCAAACGATCGTTTGCAACGTTAGTCCTTTATACTAACGACCGTTAATAACTCAAAAAATTTCTTAAATTTTTTTTTCGATTTAAAAAAAAATTAGGTTTTTTTTAATTTGATTTTTAAAAAAGTTTTTTCCGATTTAAAAAAAATGACGTTTTTTTTTTTTTTTTGATTTTTAAAAAAGTTTCTTCCAATTTAAAAAAAATTGCGTTTTTTTTTATCTGATTTTTAATAAAGTTTTTCCGATTTAAAAAAAAATTAATCTGATTAAAAAAACGTAATTTTTAAAATCAGATTAAAAAAAACGTAATTTTTAAAAATACTTTTTTAAAAATCAGATTAAAAAAAACGTAATTTTTAAAAACGTAATCTGATTAAAATACCTTTTTAAAAATCAGATTAAAAAAACGTATTTTTTTTAAATCGGAAAAAAAAAATTAAAAATCAGATAAAAAAAAACGTCATTTTTTTTATTTCGGAAAAAACTTTTTTAAAATCAGATAAAAAAAAACGTAATTTTTTTTAAATCGGAAAATATTTTTTTTAAGAAAATTTTTGAGTTATTAATGGTCGTTAGTATAAAGGACTAACGTTGCAAACGATCGTTTGGTTAATGGACTAACGTTGCCACTGAGCTGACGGAAAAGATAACGGCAGTTAGCGATAAGGACTAACAGCGTGCAATATGTAAACCATAGGGAGCAAAAAAGCAAAAAAAAAAAAGAACAAGGACTACGGTAGTGATTTGGAGCAAACCACAGGGACGAACGGTGTAATTTACTCAAAAAGATATTATATATGTTTGGATCATCTTTCTTTTGCCCCATATTAATCAAATACTAGCAGGGTACCCGCGCATTGCGGCGGCGGGTACCCTGAAATAAAATTTTCTGGTGAATCATGTATTTTAGTTTATTATGTTTTTTTTACAACAAATTTACGGGGATCAAAAATTTTGTTTAGTCCGTGCCTGTTCGGGCTCGGGCGCATTTGGCCCGTTGCCCGTTCGGGCTTGAATATTTGTAAATTGTGCTTTATTAGTATTAGTGACATTTAATGCACTAATTGTGTTTAAGTTTGTTGTACAATATGTTTGATAATTTGTATTTTTTGTGTAAGGGTGTTTTAATAACTGCATTAATTGTATTTATTGACTTATTAATTAATTGACTACATTAAATATTTTGACCACATTAGTAGTGCTTTGTATTTTGTACATTAAGCTTTAAGACATGCAAGTCTTAAAATTAAGATTGATGAGAAAGATCATTAATCGTGCATTGTGCATTGTACAATATGCTTTGTATTTTGTAAGTCTTAATTTTAAGACCATGAGAAGAGATATTTATTCATCTATTATAAGTAACTAGCAGGGTACCCGCGCGTTGCAGCGGCGGGTACCATGAAGTAAAAGTTTCTGGTGAATCATATATTTTAGTTTATTATGTTTTTCTTGACAATAAATTTACAGATATCAAGAATTTTGTTTGGCCCGTGCCCGTTTGGGCTCGACCCCGTTTGGCCAGTGCCCGTTCGGGCTCGACCCCATTTGGCCCGTACCCGTTCGGGGCTCGGGCTTATTTGGCCCGTTGCCTGTTCGGGCTTGAATATTTGTATAATGTGCTTTATTATTTGTATTAGTGACATTTAATGCATGAATTGTGTTTAAGTTAGTTGTACAATATGCTTGATAATTTGTATTTATTATGTAAGGGGTGTTTTAATAACTACATTAATTGTATTTATTGACCAGTTAATTAATTGACTATGTTGAATATCTTGACCACATTAATATTGCTTTGTTCTTTTGTACATTAAGCTTTAAGACTTGTAAGTCTTAAAATTAAGATTGATGAGAAAGATCATTAATAGTGCATTGTGTATTGTACAATAGGCTTTGTATGTTGTAAGTCTTAATTTTAAGACCATGAGAAGAGAGATTCATTCCTCTATTATAAGTAGTATAGATATAGATATAACAGCAAGCTTCTTATTTTTTCATGTTTGGATCACCTAATAAAACCCCAACTTGGTAGGACAATGGTAATCATCAGAGGCTGACCTATGTGTTTGGTAGGTGGTTCCTGGGAACCACCTTAGAAATCGAGATCCTTTATGAGCTATATGTGATTTTTTTTAGGACCTACCTTAGGAAAATATAGGGAACCACCTTGAGATGAAATTGAGTTACAAAGAAGAGAATATAAAGTACGAATTTTAATAAGTTAGATGAAGTCGAAGAAGGTAATGAAAATGGTGAAAGAAGGAAGAGAGAAACTTGAGGAAGATGAGGTAAATATTGAAGTTTATATCATTTTTTCATGAAAAAGAAAAGTTGGTAATTAGTTTTGACTTTTATATGGATCCCGATGTGAAGATAGTTACCTGACATAGAAAAGTTTGTGAATATGTGGGTATTGTTTATGTGCACAACTAGTTTTCTTTGTTTCTTAAGGTATAATGTTTTAACTCAGTGACATTGGAATGAAAGTTATACGGGGTGCATTTTAAGAATACAGCTAACTAAAAAATACAGATAATTCACTTGTAAACAATGAGCTATTTGTAAAAGAATGCAACTTTAACACATTATTTGGTTTTACTTGATAAAAACTATAATGTATATATAAAGAAGCTTTTAAATATTTGATGTTGCATGTTGAATGTGCATAACCGACCCGGCCCGTAAGTATGTCCATTTTATTGACTTAGCTTGAATTTTTTTTTTCTTGTCAACTAAAAAGGGGAACCACCTTGGTTTCCTTCCTAAGTCCGCCACTGGTAATCATATCGGGTCATCCATCTCAAATGGTTCCCCTAAGGTTACTACTATCGTGACACCATATGCATCGATCACCAACTCCAATTTATCTAGCAATAAGTAGTGTCCGGTCTTGACTTTTTTTTTTAATCCAATAATCTAATAAAGATACCAGTAAATCAACGACCGCTAAGCTCAATGAAAACTTTGTAAGTATTTTAACCCTATTCTAATCACTTGGTAATGTTGTATGCATTAACACTTCTATACACTATACTAAGTTTAAACATGTAACTTAATAACATTTTTTTGGGTAAAGGGTTTATACCCGGTGACACATGTACCTTAATAACATTCTAGAATACCATAACAACATCATATCCAAATCAAATAACAGCAAAACACGACTCGAACACATGATACTTGAAAGCATACGAAACAACAACAAACATCACCATCATCATTCGAGCAGCAATAGTCCACAGTTCGGACACGCTAGATACGAAACCAAAACTAAAGAATTTTTTATCCTTTTTCGCATATTACATCTTTAAAACGTTTGGTTTGGTTTATAAATGGTTTTGTGCTTCATGTGTATCTTTTTTTGTGTCTTGTGTTTTTAGGCTTAGACCATAAGCCCAATTATTCATGTAAACTTGTTTATTAAGGTTTGTTATTCGTGCTTAATGTTTTTGGGCTTGTAATCCACACTCCATATTTTTATTTTTAAAAGACCGTTATGACTATTTTAAATGACAAAAATCAAAAAAGCCAAACAGAACACACAAGTTTTTGAATGGCACTTGAACTTATATAGAGTTAATTACTTTTACTTTCTATCAATAAGGGACAAAATTGAAATAAATTAACAAATCATGTAAGGCATCCAAGAAGCATAAGATCACAAGTAGATTGAAAACCATGTAACCTAACCGAAAAGCTTGAAACCATGCCCTTCGTTGTATATCGTTAAACATAAAACAAGAAAATATGGAAGTCGATTTTGGTAAGAACGTTGGTTTATGTTTTAAATTTACATAATTGTTTAAAAACTAAAATGTTTGACAAAATTGTGTAAGAAACTCTCTTGTGCATACTATAAAAAAGTACAATTAGGTTTGATTTGATTATCGTTTACCATAAGTGTTTCTAAAAACATATTATATATGTTTGGGTCATGTTTCTTGTGTCTAGAAAGGCCACCATCATGTAAATGAAGGTTGACAAATCTGGTTCCAAGAATCCTAGACCTTAATAATGGGTTTACACCTAAAATGGCATTTTGTAGTGTTAGGATGTGAGAACGAGCTAAATGAAAAATTGGCTCATATGGCTGAAGAACGTTGGGGAATCTGAAAAACCAAATCGAAGCTACATACAAAACCAAAGAACCAACTCGAATATGATTATCCATCTATACTAATCCAAAGTTGTTCCTATGTGGAAATTAAAGAATACTATATACTAATTTTTTTTCAGGAGAATAACTCATACGACGCGACAAAGAAAAAGTACGTGAGTTGTGGGCGTCACATATATGCCCTATAAAGTAATGTATGACGAATGTCACGTACTAGTACAAACTTGAAGTTAAATAGTTAAGTGATAATATTAATGTTTTGTATACTAGCTAGCTTAATCCTCAAAAGCTTAAATTATCTTTTCCCGAAATTGTGGCTACGAAAGAGTCCAACAAAGGTAGAAGAAACACTTTTCGAGACCGACTAAACATGTCCGATCAAGTGCATGCATCATCCTTTCACGAATGTGAGTAATGACTCATTCGTTGAGACAAACTTTGATGATAAACTCGTAATCCACAACTAAAAACCCTTAATCGCGGCTCTTTTATGACATCTAGCTTAAAATATATCTATCAAGTGTCGCATGTTCCTAATACATATGTAGTATTATGAAATGATCCTACAATTTGCAACCCTGCCATAAGTTACAAAAATCCATATGACTAGAATGCAAAATAAAGTTCCATAACTTGAGGTTGCAAAAAGATATGAACCTTTATTTGGTGATGTTGGTAAAAGAAATGGTACCAAATAACAACCTTTTAGCTACAATGCAAAACAAATCAGGTAGAAAAGTAACAATTAAATTTGGTCTATCATTTTGAAAAGAGTATTAGCAACTTGTATTCTAGTTGATTGAAACCGAAGCTAAGCAAATTTTGATCATCTTTAGCATATTGGATCGTGATAGTCACGTCTGTTTTTGGTTTTTAAATGGTTTTTGTGCTTCATTTGTATCATATTTTGGGCATAACTTTCAAATGTTGGGTTTTAATTTCTACATGGTTTTGTGCTCCATCTGAGCCCATGAAGAAAGAAAGCGTGTAAGCACTAATGTTCGTGTACACTTGCTTATTAGAATAGTAGGTTCTTTTTTGTGCTTAATGTTTTTGAGCTTGTAATCCACACTTCATATCTACGACTTGTGTTCTTGTTATATAACAATTTGATACAACAAATTTTAACAAAACTTAAATTGATACCATGTAATATAATGATCGTAACATGCAGATCATAAAAAAAAAAAAAATAAATAAAAAAAAAAAAAAAAAAAAATAATTGTAAAGGAACAAGAAAAAAAAACAAAGAAACGGAAGACGCAACTAGTTTATGTTGAACCCCAATTTTCTTTAGTTAACAAATGAATGATTGCTGAAATTATAAAGAGTTCATTACTTTTACCCTCCTTTCTATGTGGCATAAGCTATTGAAGAAATAAACACTTCATGTTGACACTAAAGACACATAAGAACACAAAGTATATTGAGAACCATTTAATTGGAAAGCTTGGAACCCCTGCCCTTTGTTATACATTGGTAAACGTAAAACAATAAAAAAAAGGGTGTCGATTTTGTTGCACCATATGAATGATCCCACAAATTGCAAGGCTACCATAAGTTCATGTTTGATATTAAAAAAGCCAGTTTCTGGTTTATAAAACAGTATTCCTTTTCCTTTAAATTAAAGAAGCCAAGCTTATTGTGTGGTCTTAATCAAGACAAGACGCGAAACGGAAGGAATAAGTCGAGCATCAATTAAGATCTTTCCATTCGTGAGCTGCTCTAATGGTCTTCTCGGCTTTGCCATTATTCTAGCAGCCTTGGCAGATATGTAGACACGTTATGAACCGTTCCTAAATGACCATAAAACATCATCTGGATTACATTTGACAGACTCAAAACCACTATTCTGCCTGCGCGGCCATGATACTTTGTAGCCTTTTCATGGGTAAGAAATGTTACCCTCCCCATTTTTCATTATCTTGACCAGTCCCGTTGAGCCTATGACTGCACAAATGTTACGTGTTTCTCAAAAAAAGACAAAGGCTATTTTTCCGTCAACATCATTTGGACCATTAAGAAATATATCAACTACTAGACATTTCTTTTCGAGTTCCAAATGCTTTATTTCAGCAACCAAATAGAGCTACAGGTGGGGAGACATGTGTTCCTGGAAACAAACACTTCTCCAAACATTTATTTTGTAGCCAATTTCCATCATGGTCGAATAATGAATTCAAACTCGGAAACCCGTTCCATGTGTTCAGATGATGCATATAAGTTGACTTCATTATGGTCAACAGAAACTTCCAGGCTGATCGATCATCATTAATGGTATCCTTGATGTGTGACAGAAAATACCTAGATCCCAAGTTTGACTTCCCACAAGACAATTTCAATAACATAGTTCCAAACCCATTAACAACTTCAACTGCAGTTTTCGACTGTCAATCTGTGAGATATCAAATGGAGGCGGAGAAAGATTTTTCATATATTTTCATGAATGGAACACCTACATGTTAAAAATATCAACATTTTAAGTATGTTGATGTTTATGTTATGTAGTGGTTAATTTGTTGATTTTATGAATGCGAAAAAAGTTCAAAAACTAATAAAAGCCTGTTTATTTCGGGTTAGCGAGTTGGAACTAAACCCGATAAGGTGATAAGAATCTAACTCTAACCTGATCTTATTATGCTATCAATTTGTCGGGGTGACCCGTTGGACCCAATAAGCATTTGTAACCGTGTTAACCCATCCCTATAGGTCGGTTATCAGGTTCGGTCGGATCAACATTTTTTTAGCAATATAGAAACCTCTAGAAAGGCCTCCAACCAATATACAGCACGTTTGCCAAATTGGCCTTTTGGGTGCTATTTGGTATCTGTAAATGAAGATCAACAAATCTAGTTCCAAGAATAATCCAAGACCGTATGTTAAACTTGTTGCTGTTGAGTTTATAATACATGACATAAAATAAAACATGTAGACATCAAGAGTACACAGCGGAAGACTTAAAGGTCATAACAAATAAATTAATTAACTGAAAGTATGCGTAACGTACCTCTTGC